>JAEOAD010000194.1:7212500-7812500 GCA_036365145.1 Orientallactaga sibirica
AATGGGATAGGGAGAGGGGCTATAAGAGTGCAACAATTTATTTCTCAAGGCAATAAATAATAAAAAAGAAATAAAATAACTTTTATTCTATCTCCAAGGATTAGATACAGGTTTCAAACTATGAACGATAGTTTGTTCTGCAAAGGAGAATGGAAACAAAGTGGGAACTCTATAGTGTTTCTGGCCCCACAAAGATGGAAGAATAAACCTAATATCACCAAATACTGCTTGTCTGTATTCATGCATGCACACCTGCCTTTCAGAAGGCATTAATAGCTGGAATGTCCTTTCAGACAAGTTCTCAATTGTTGTTCAAGATGGTAAGCTGGAAAAATAAGTATCTCTCATGAATCAAGGATGATCTCAAATTATTACTAATTTAGATTATGTTCCATAAGAAAGCAGGAAAAATCTCTGAAGTGGGAAGGGGCTGTTGTTCTTATTGAGGGGGTGAACAATTGTGTTTGGGAGAACAAGGCAAAATAATAATAAGACTTTTAAAAATAGCAAATAATACAGTAGTGATCACTAGAGTGCACGAATTACACTTCAGCATGAAATTAATGAGATTAAAATTCATTGTGTGACACTGTGATAGGAATCTGAAGTAAAACAATGGTCATATCACATGGTATCTAGTGCTAACATACTAAGTGGATTGTCCATAGTTCTATTAAAAACCTAATGCTGGGCTGAAGAGAAGACTTAGCAATTAAGGTGTTTGCCTGCAAAGCTTAAGGTCACAGGTTCGATTCCCAGAACCCAAGTAAACCAGATGCACAAGGTGACTCATGCATCTGGAGTTTGTTTGCAGTGTCTAGAGGCCCTGGTGTGCCCATTCTCTCTCTCCCTCTCTCTAAGTAAGTAAATAAGCAAGCAAACAAATAATAAATAAACCCTAGTGCTGCAGGGATTTACATTTTTTTAAAAGGACAAGAAAAAGAAAGTGGGAAATAGGAACCAGAATATTTGGTGGATGAAGATTTCATTTGGAGTTCATAGACAGAAAAGATGTGCAGAAAAGTAGATGTCTAGAATACATGATGGGGCTGTATGATAGTGTTGAAGGGTATCTGAAAAGTGAAGAGAACTGAGTGTTTCTTCAGCTATATGGATAATGCATGAAAGCAAATTTCTCTTCACATGATAGGCTGTAAAGATAGCTCAGTGGTTAAGGCACTTGCCTGAAAAGCTTAACGACCAACCTGGGTTTGGTTCCCCAGTACCCACATAACCACATAAATCCAGATACATAAAGTAGAATTTGTTTGCAGTTGTTAGAGGCCCCTGTAGGCCCATTCTCTCATTCTCATTCTCTCTCTCTCTCTCTCTGTCTCTCTCTCTCTCTCTCTCTCTCTCTCTCTCTCTCTCCTTGCAAATAAATAAATAATATTAAAACAGAACATGATGAGAAAATGTCTGAAAGAGGTCATGAATCAGGTAAAGGGAGTAACATATGTTTCCTTGAACACAGATTATTTCTAGTGGGGGAAAAAAAAAAGCACAACTATTACCAGTACACAGTAGAAAGAATGCTTGTGTAGAGCAAATGAAATGGGATGCAGAAGTTGGATACCTCGGGGGATGTAGGGAGGGGAAACCTGAGTATGAATATGTACACTCTCAGACTGGCCTGATGACTAATGTCTCTTACTGTGTTTGAAAAGGACAGCTGTGAAATATGGTCACCAGGAAATTTCATGATGAATCTGTGTTTGCAAGTCGAACTATCAAGTGTCTGGGATTTCATGGAAAACTAAATGCAAACAGATTGGATCACCTGGCATTAAGCAATGACACATGAGGAAAATGCTGTGAGCCTTCCCATTAGTGCATGAGGACGGCTGCTTGTTCCTTCCTGCCTAAATCCAGACTCAGGTCCAGGATCCTTCTCAATATACCTGTCCACAGAGTCATTCCCAGCTGACCTAAGAGCACAGTGGTTAAATCCATCTTTTTCAATCTTTGTCATATTTTCCACACAGGTTCTTAATTCACTTTCCTTGGGGGAGACTTATGCCATATAAAGTAGGAAGACCAACATTTTGCCTTTAAACTTTCAACCTCTCCAAAAGAAAACCTGGGGTGTAGAGAAGATTAAAAAGAATAAGAATGGCTGGAGATAGAGCTTAGTGGTTAAGGTGCTTGCCTGCAAAGCCTAACAACCCAGGTTTGCTTCCCTAGTATCCAAGTAAAGCCATGTGCACAAAATGGTGCATACATATGTACTTTCTTTCCAGTGGCTAGAGGCCTTACCAGGCCCATTCTCTCTTCTCTTCTCTCTCTTCTCTTCTCTTCTCTTCTCTTCTCTTCTCTTCTTTCTCTTCACTTCTCACCTCTTCTCTCGTCTTCTCTTTTCTTCTTTTCTTTCTCTTCTCTTCCTTCTCCTCCTCCTTCTTCTCTCTCTCTCCCTCTCTCTCTACCTCTCTACCCTTGAAAATAAATAAATAAAAATATAAAAAAGGAAAAGGATTTCTATTCATACTTTTTTCTTGAAAATAAATAAACAAAAATATAAAAACGAAAAAGGATTTCTATTCATACTGTTTTCTACATCCACCTACTTTTCTATGAAATATGAAAACTTTCATGTTTAAAGATGGTTTTAAAAGTTTCATCTGGTCGCATCTGAAATTAAGATTTTATTCAATAACATTCTACAGAGAGCATGTATAACACTGAGCCCATCTACATTATTTTAGTGTCTACGAGTTTAGTAGATGGAGTTAGATGTCAATTTACACCATTCCCATAATTTAATTCCAGCTACTAATGACTCTTTGTTTTGTTTCCACTTCTTTTAACTGAATGAGGTTTTCAGAAGGTAGCCATGACACCCACCTCCTAGGATTGAAGAGACTATTAAATGAGTGAAATAATGATCAGTAATAGTTATAAGAAGCTGAACAATGGACACTTTCATTTTAGGAACAAAGGGGATTAGGATTAGTTTGTAAAAGAGATGATTAAAGAAGAAGTGGCTTAGCCATTCTGGGAGTATAGTGTAGAGCTGGGCACTGGCTGTGCTTAGGAAAGAATATCCAATAATTAAAGCCATCTAAAATTGCATGCCCTCTTCTGAGGGGATGAGTTGCTTGTTGATGCATCAGCCAATATGGAGGTGAAATGAACAGTCATGAAAATTGTCAGCTGTTTCTATGTTGCATATAATGTTTGTAGGTACTGAAGACCTTTATTACTCTTATTTTGTATTTATTTTTCCTCAAGCCTTACTCTCAAAATGTTTAGATATGTAATGAGTCTGTTTAGAGAGAAAAAAATAAAAGAACAAGGGAGAGATTCATAGATAACAGGTTATTTGGTCAGGACAGGCATTAATTCCCAAGTACCCCCCCCATAAACTCAGATGCACAAAGTGGAACATGTGGAACATGTGTCTGGAGTTAACTTGCAGTGGCTAGAAGCCCTGGTATGCCCATGCTCTCTGTCTCTTCTCTTTCTCTCTCTCACAAATACATACACACACATATATAGACACATATACATACATACATACATACATACATACATACATATATATATATATATATATATACATATACATATACATACATATATATATATATATATATATATATATATATATATATATATATATATAGGGCTGTAGAGAAGGCTTAGCAGTTAAGGCATTTTCCTGTGAAGCCAAAGAACTCAGGTTCGATTCCCCAGGACCCATGTAAGCCAGATGCACAAAGTGGCACATGTGTCTCTAGAGTTCATTTACAGTGGCTGAAGGCCCTGGTGTGACCATTCTCTCTCTATCTATTGATCTTTCTATATATCTGCCTCTTTATATCTCTCTCAAAAAATTAAATTATATTTTAAAAGAGTGGTAATTTAGTGATTTTATTAAATGGAAAATACACTTAGTTTTTATTGTAGAGAAATCAAAGTCATATAAGAGTTGAGAAGAAAGGGAAGGGTACTGAATTCCAAGCCGTACATGCATGCCACACATTTAATGTAATTGTAATAATCATGAAAATCTTACCTGATTGAAAAATAAAGGTGAAACTGAATTTTAGGAAATGTATCTGGGTGTAAGAGTGAAAAGAGTCAGGAATTACACCTGGGTCTCTAGGTCTACTTGTATTATGGATATGAATACAAACATACACATATCATCAATTTTCTTGTATATAAAAATGGAATAGGAATTCCCAAAGAGCAACTATAAGTTGTTCGAATATAATCATTATTGTATGTCATTTATAATGCATGTGCACTGTAATACAGTGTGAAATCAAATCTACTTAATATCCTAAAATACACCACTTTAAAGAGGTAAATATGATCAATTATGGTCACTACTTATAAGACAGGAAATACAACAGCTTATTTTAATATTAAAACACTGATTAGTGGCTGGCACAGATTATTTTGTTCTTTCATACTCAAATATTATATAGCATTTTAAGAAATTTGGCTTTCTTTTATACATGAGAGTAGGTCAAAATATCAACAACTATATCTAATATAACAGGAAAACATAACTGAAGACAATCATATCTTGGAAGATGAGATGGAAGAATTATTTTCAAAAGAAAACAATTTTCTTTAACTTTGAGCATATTGTTATATTTTGTTTGAAGAAATACATAAATGCATAAATTCAATTTGTTTTCTGTCACTGCTCTTATTCTATCCCTGTGAAAACAAACATTTTTTTTGAAATTTCTCTGAAATGGATTTGCTGAAGAAAAGAAGGTGTGATTCTGATTCAATAAAGAAATCTATTATAGTAGGTTTGTGACTGACAACTACAGTTAGAACAACTGCTATATAGTATTTTATTGTCACCTAGGAGGTGAAAATAGCAAAGAATTCATCCATGAAAATCTAAATGCTATGCCATGTTAATATAAGGCACACCTTTAAAATCTAAGTTCATATGTCTACAGATGGCTAGTTAATTCTAGGTGATGGATGAGATTTAGTTACAAAGAATTAAAAGAATGAAGCCATTTCTGTATTGACAGAGTATTATTCCCAGGAAAACCCAATGGCTACTATAGCTTGAATCAAGGCTTGATAATTAGTCATTTAGAAACTAAAACCAACATTTCAATAAAATGAAGTTTTTGTCTTTATGAGTAGTGATATAAATAAGTTGTTATACCATGTATCTGCAGGTTGAGATATCAGTTATGCATATACATAAATTGTTCATATAAGGTGTAAATATGCAGACACATGATATTAACTACCTAAGTATGGATGCATATATGTACAGAATGAGTGCATACATCAATATATGTATACATATTTATGTGCACACACACTCATACACACACTCAAAGAGAAAGTCTCAGTTATTACCTACCTCATGAGAATGCACTTAAAAACTCCATATACAGTAAAAGTCTGCCAAGAGTTTAACACTAAAGTAGACTTCAAACAAGCCCTCTGAGGCTCAGGGACATTGTGGAATGGTGGGTAAAAAGAATGTAAGAGAATGGAAGAGCCCCAGGGTGCAAAGGCATATCATTAGATATTAGCCTCCACCTAGGAACAGACTGATGCAACCATGACTCGGCAGTGACTACTGACACCCACCTAAACAGGATGCTTAGGTGAATGGGAATGTGGAACAGGGGACAGAAGAGGACAATGTGATATGAATATGAATATGCTTACATATTAAAGTTCCCAATATTTTAAAAAAAGAAATACAATGATTGCAGTCCCATGAGTTTATAACAAAGCTGATTATTCTCTGTTGCTATTTTTCCTGTATCTTTACTATGTTGGTATATGTTTATATACATAAATATCTATGATTATATTACAGTTACTCAGAATTAAGTGAAAAATCATGCTGTAAAGTTGTGTAGCTCAAGAGTAATTCTCTATAAAATAATGTTTAGATGTATAATCGACTGTATTCCATGAAGACCTGTGTAGGTATATTTGCTGATGTTCTCTCAATAATAAAAATCATTAAGGAAAATGCTATTTCTGACAATTTAACCCTACCATTAAGTCATGCATAACACACACATATATGTAAACACACATGAATATGTATGTATTCACACAAGAGTGGGCATCCAATTCAAATTATATTAAAAAAAACTTGTTGAGAAACTAAAAGGATTGTAAGCTTCATATTCCTGGTTTAAGCATTTAATTTGATGGTGGTTTTACTCAGCTTGGCAAGAGCTTTATAATTGTTAATGGAAAGTGGACCAATTCATTGAAGTATGAGCAATAATTTTATCATGGTTAGTTCCAACCTAAACATAATTTTTTATCATGTCATGCAGGTGTAGCTATGCAAAATTCAAACTAAGTTTTTCTCAAATGTATTCAAAAAGGTTCTCTTTTAAGAAAACTTCAAGTAAATTGCTTCAATGTGAATTACCCAATTATCCTCATACTGAGTGCAACACAATATTAAATCTTTTTCATTTAGCATTTCGATATTGTCATATAGAGAGCTTCTCACAAGTTTGTAACCACAACTAAATAATTATAAAAGATCATAAAGCAAGCTCGTCTTTTACTTAGGTTTCATTGATTCATTCTTTATATTAAAAAAGCCCTATTTCTGTGATATAGTAGCAGTAAAAATTCTTATATTACATTGCAACTTCTCCATTTGCTTTATCCATAAACTTTCTCTGTTAATGAAATGAAGTCTTCTCTTTATTCACTGCCATCAAAATAAGAAACATGTCTTTTTAGCCTTAAACTAGCTTTTGCTAACATTTTACAGAGAAAATATATTTAGAAACCAGTGTGTGACAGAAAATTCTGTTTATCAGTTCCAATAGCTCATATTTACATGTTGAGCAAAACTTTTGAGTATTCATAGTAAATCATTTACACTATATATCAGAGAATATTCTGTATAGATTCAAAGAATAATTGTCTTCTTTGAAGGTTGTATTTTGCCGCAACTAATCATTTCTTATGAATTGAAATGAGTTACAGGTTTTAGGCAAACAAATGGATATGACTATATTTCAATAAAACTTCAAGTATCAACACTGAACTTTGAAATGTATGGGCTTTTGTTATGCCATGAAATATTTATTTTTTTAAATTTAAGACATTGAAAATTATTCCTGAGGACCCTATAAGAATAGGCAGTAAAGGGATTCAACCTTTAGCCTCTAGTTTTCTGATCCTTGGATGGAGGTAAGAGAATGACATAAATGTCATTTTTGTCCTGCACTAAATAAGCATTTTAGAAGGTAGCATGGATGGTGCCTCTTTAGGAAAATTCAGACTGTGAGAATGTTGGAGATAATGATTGAATGTTTTCTCTGTTGACAACTTGATTTGACCTAGAATAATCTTGGAGTCAAATCACTGGGAACATCTATGAGAAAATTTTGAGTTCTCCTGAAGAATTAAAGAATTCCATACAATCAGCATAGTTTTATATGGCTATCTTAGTGATAAAATGTAGGAAGGTATATATTTCCCATATATTTTTGTTCTCTAGATCAAATTCTTAAAGACGTAGGATACTGTCATTGTTAATTGACATCATGAATAATTAATTTCATAATAAGGAATTATTTTGTTTTCAACTGTTCTCACTGAGTTGAAACTTTTCCTCATTTAGGATGGGTAATATAAAGCCATAGTACTTGCCTGAAGCTAAATACTTAAGTTATCACACTAATGATTGACTTAAATTGAGTATAATTATATGCCTGGAATCCAAAAAGTTTTACCCTTATTTAACCATTCATTTTCAAGACCATAATTACTCACAATAAGTTCAGTTGATGGTCCTGAATTTAGTGTATATTAAAATAAAAATATATATGCTGGTTAAATTAATCTTATTAGAATGGGATCACAGGCATATTCTCCAACATAGTAAGCAATTTCATAAATTTGAAATGTGATCATTTAACTTTTACAGCTATAAAATATGCTTGAGTCACACACATTAAATTTTTCCCAGAGTTCCATATTCACACACTAGCCTGGCACTTAAAAAGCTACATGGATTCCATTTTTCACCTATCAGGTAGAAAAAAAGATGACATTCAAAAAGTTTAAAATCACAATGCTAGCAAATCTTTTAAAAATGGCACTTTTGTGCATCTGTTGGCAAGTATTTAGAATAACAGATTTTTAAGAGCTATTAAATGATATGTTTTAGAGTTTTAATGATCAAATCATGGAATTGAAATTTTCTAAGAACTGATACAGTAGATTTTCTCCTTACAGAGGTTTGTAAAAGATTGCTTGGCAGTGTAAAAATACACCAAATCTTACTCTTCAACTTTTGAAAATAAACCCAGATTCCCCACATGTGCTAATAAATGCAATATCCACAAACATAAATCACAATAAGTAAATATTGTTCTGATCTTTCAAATACATTTTATGTGTTGTTACCTGTGTACACCATTTTGAAATATCAAAGAAAAAATGTAATAGCTGTCACTGGCAGTGGAAGCTCAGAATCCAGTGGCACAAAACCATTAAAACTTTTTTTTTTTTTTTTGAGAGAAACAGAGAGGGAGAGAGGGAGAGGAAGACAGATAGAGATGGGCGCGCCAGCACCCTCTCAGCTGCTGCAAAAGAAATCCAGATGTGTGTGTCCCCTTGTGGTCAAGTGTGGCATTGCGCCCTTGCATCACTGCATCTGGCTAAACGTGGGACCTAGAGATTGGAACCAACGTTCTTAGACTTAGGAGGCAGGTGCCTTAACTGCTAAGCCATCTCTCCAGCCCCATTAAAACTTTTTTAACATTAATGTATTGTTTTTATTTTAAGAAATTATTACATTAATAAAAAAGGAGACAATCTTTATGTTCTTGAGCATCTAGCACTAAAATATGACAATTAACATGAACACTCTCCTATGTACCTGTCTAAATGCTACAAAGGTTTGTTATCCTGTCATTCAGTTCCATCAAGATTTCAATAGTGTAAAAGTGACCTCAGTTCCAGGATGAACATCACAGGAAGTCTATTAAAAATAAAATGAAAATAAAATAAAATAAAATAAAATAAAATAAAATAAAATAAAATAAAATAAAATAAAATAAAATAAAAGAGTATTGAGCCGACATAGCTATATTTTCCATTTACATAGTTTTCCAAGTTATTCTGTTCTATTTATCAACTTTTTATGTTTTATTTTTCAGTGATTAGATAAATTAGTGTTTTCTCATGCTATTTACACCTTCCCATCTCTTCCCAAGTATCTGATCTACCATTGATAGATATTCCCATGGCTTATTACTTTTCATTCTGCAAAAGAATATAAAAGGCTGTTGCCAAGCAATATGACAGTCAGGCACTGATGCTGAGAGACTGGCAGCCTGCCCCATGCTGTAAAAATAAGATTGTATCATGAAATCGGGGCGCTCAGGTATTTGGCAACCTGGGTAATGATGTCTCTCTGGGATGCCTGTCCCTTTGGCAGCCTCCCATCTGGGCACAAGTCAGCAATCACAATTAGTGTGGAGTGGCATCGTACTGCCAAAATTGCAAAAACAAATGCAGAGGAGATGCAGGAATGTCTGAACAAGAAGCCAGTGAATAGACCCAACTCTCAAGGCAAAAATTTCTCCATGCTTAATAGGGAATAAAGCAATAATAGACAGACTGCCAACTAGATTCTGTGTGTAGGTGTGCATGATAGCCCTGTCTTTCTTTCAACCATTTTAGAGTACCAGTGTGATTCTTTGCTTCCAAATAGTGTCATATGCCTTTCCCCAGATACTCGTGATGGAGAGAAGTGGCATTAAGTTAAGGACTTCAGTTGAGGATAACCAGAATGGGGTTGATTCTTTGCTGAAGTGTAAAGGAAAATTTGCAATAGAAACAGAATGGTGAATAAAATAGCTAGAACTATTTGAATAAATTCATATGATGGATTTATCAGATGAGAGGTACCTTTAAGAACTTAAAACGTGTTGACCTGTCACCTTGAAGTTCTATCTCTCACAACGAATCAATTCCATCTTAAAAGAACTTACTTGCTATGCTATTTATTTTTTATTAGATCTCTTATAAGTTGTATCCACAACTATCATAAAGCCATGACTCTGATATACAGGAAAGTGAGTGTTGTGTAGGAAAATTTGGTACTGTGTATTAATAGGTCTTCAATATTTCCAATTAAATTTGGCTTAGCCCCATTTGGAGCTGAAACAAAGCTACTGTAGTTTCCTAATCCACACCTAGTAGTTGACCCATATTCCTATTTGGAATAGTATCAAAAGAGCCATTTGCTGCAAAACAAACACAGAATTGTAATATGTCTTTCTTCCCTCCTTCTGTAGCCCTTTGGTAACTCCATATGGGTTGGATAGAATCACCCTGCAGCCACAATTCCATTGCCAACAACTAATCAGTACTTTACATATAGACTTTTCTTCATGCCTTCTGAATAAAATGCAGAAGTGACTGACAATATGAGGTTCTGGTTAAATTAGTCTCCAATTGAATGTAAATATCTTTTGTTTTCTACTATATAAGTGCCATCATTGAAACCTCTTAAATATATAGACACCAAAAGCATCAATAAAAAAATCTTGTCAAAAATGGACTTACAGGTGGACATTCTACTTAATCTCTCATGCATTTAATTGAATTCCATGCAATTTCATGTGCATTATAATAGACTTCTTTTACAGCATCAGGAAACAAGTTTTATGACATATGCCTTGCATTAAACATCACATAAATATTCAGTAAGGGAAAGAAAAACAGTTCTAAAGAAGTATAGTAATTTTACAGTCTCTGGTTTCTAATAAATTTTTACAGCAATCCTAAACTGCAATTAGCAAGTCCAAGTTTATTGTCAGACTTCTGCCAAGCATCCTTCAGTGACATGTCAAATCTCTACCACAGCAGTTGAACTCTTAAAGCTGTCCTCATTGGCAGGAATCTTGTCAGATTAAATTTCCAGCTCTTGTCAAGTAAAGAAATGTGATTTGATCCTTTTCCCCTGATGGTGACATGTCCTTTCCATCTACTATGGCTGGACTGTAAATTCCCAAGACTCCTGAATAACTGCAGATTTTGAGAATATATAAAGAGAATTTGTTGTCTATTCAAAATGATAGTTCTCACCTGAATACAACACCTTAACATTTTCATAATATGACTCTTGTTTCTATGTTCTATTAGTATATTCATCAATAGTCATCAGCTTAATACATAAGGTAGAATATTACTAATGCTTAGGCTTCTGATTCTCTATAATTATCCTTTTCCAAAGTAAAATCATATATGGGTACTTCTGAAGAAAGTATTTTGTTTTTACAGTATAACTAAGTTTTTTTATTAATATTTTTATTTTATTTATTTGAGAGAGGGAGACAGAAGTGAAGGAGTGACAGAGAATATAGGTTTGCCATGGCCTTTTGTCATAGGAAATGAACTCCAGATACATGTGTCACTCTGTGCATCTGACATTATGTGAGTACTGGGTAATTGAAACTGAGCATTCAGGCTTTGCAAGCAAGCACCTTTAACCCCTTTAGACATTTCTCCAGCCCAAAAAAGTATTTTCTAATTCATGTATCCATAATATTAAACTTAAAGAACTTCTGGAATCTCTTTAATGTTTTCTATTTTGTGAACATAATAAAATGCATACATAATCAGCATGTCACATTAAAAACTCACAGTGCTGACCCTTCAAACCCCTCAAGAAAAGGATACTGAGTTCTTTGTTTATGTTATGACATTTCTCCACTTTAGGAACTATTGAATGCCTTAGGTCAGGATGCCATATGGCCCTCTACCTTGCCACCTAATTATTTTTATTTATTTGTGTGCATTTGTATGTATGTCTGCACACACACACACGCCATGGCACATGTGTGGTAGTCAGAGGACAACCTACGGGCATCTATCCTCTCATTCCACCCTCTTTGGAAAAGGAATCTCTTGTCTCCCCCACCCTCACCTGGAAATTCCAGTCTAGCTTCTCTGTGAGTTTCAATATTCTCCTATCACTTACTCCCACTGCCATAGACAGGCTAAGATGACAGACACATGTGCCAGGTTGTGCCTGGCTTTATACTGGATCAAACTCCAGTAGACAGATTTGAAGAGCAAGAGACTTTAACCACTGAGAAATCTCCCCAAATCCCACCATCTCACTAAAATTTGGAATATTATATTTATTTTAAAAGGAATTGAGTATATATGAATACTAAATTATAGCATGACTAAAAAACCAAGGATTCCAGCTAGGACACTTATACACTGAAAATGTACTATGTTTCAAAACTTTAAATGTATTTATCATTAAGCTCCACATTTTTAACATACCTAGAGTTATGCTTTGAATGATAGTTTAAGTATACCAGAAAGAAAACAACATTGTTTTACAAAAATAGTGTGAAGTCTCTGTGATGGTGCATGTTGTTCCTGTGAAAATTTTACTGAGCTCCAAACACTTCAATATATATTACACAAAAATCAAAATGAGTGAGTTATTTGGCTCAGCAGTCAAATGTCAACATGGGTTTACTTACTAAGTTGCAATCACCCATTATCTTCTAAATTAATATAATAATTACTTGTGGCATGATTTTCTATATTATCAACTATTAAAAGTTTTAATTATTAGCATGCCTTTGAAATTTTTTTCTGTGTAAATTTATTCCACATGGAAGATCTCATATGTATTATAAATCAATCTAGTAAATTAAAACTCACTTGTTGAAATGTGTATTTATCCATAAATTTAGGGAAACTAGGGGAAATTCATTCTATTTCATTACAGTGTTGATTCTTTACAGAGGTATCAGATGTCTCATACAAATGGTGTATAGATTTAGATCATTAAAGGCATTCTGTAAATTTGGAGATGGACTTTACAGTGGGAAAAGTATATTCTTTTAATTTGTGTGCATGTGGTGTGTGTGTGTGTGTGTATGCATGTGAAGATTCTGCATTAAAGGTTGAGTGTCTTCCTTTATCAGTCTTCCACCAAGTTTCCTTGAAACAGCCTTTTGATGAACTTGGAGTTCATTTGAGTTTTCAGTTAGATTGGCTGATCATGAATCCCAGCTATTCTATTTTTTTAATGTTTTTAAATATTTTATTTATTTATTTATTTATTTATTTATTTATTTATTTATTTATTTATTTATTTGAGAAAGAGAGAGAGAGAGAATAGGCACACCAGGTCATCTAGCCACTGCATACGAACTCCAGACACATGTGCCTACTTGTGCATCTGACTTATGCAGGTCCTGGGGAATCAAAACTGGGTCCTTTAGCTTTGCTGGCCAATGCCTTAACCACTAAGCCATCTCTCCAGCCCTTTTTTTTTAAAAAAAAAAAAAATATTTTATTTGAACTCCAGCTATTCTTAAGTCTCAGACCCCCTCATTTCTAGGGTTGCAGGCATGTACAACCACACCCAGTTTCACAGGAGTGCTGCACATCAAATCTAGGTCTTCCTGTGTACAGGCAGAACTTGTGCTCACTGAGCCATCACTCCAGCCCTATACGGGATCATTTTAAAGTCCTGACTTGATCTTGAGTGAGTTGCCCAAGCTTCAGAAAGAAAGTAGTATGTATTTCTGTCCATACCTAGTGAGTATAAATATGACCTTGATGGCTTAGTAGTTAAGGCACTTACCTGCAAAGTCTAAGGACCCATGTTCAATTCTCCAAATCCCATATAAACCAGATGTACAAAGGTGAGGCAAGCACAAGGTTGTACATGCCCACTAGGTGGTGCAAGTGTCTGGAGTGCAAATTCAGTGGCTGAGGCCCTGAAGTGCCAATTCTCTCTCTAAAAATAAAAAGAATTAGGAAAGTAACAATATTTATTAACTATATTAAAGTCATAATTTTTAAACAGTCAAATGCTAAAAGCAATTTGCTTAGTTGGGCTCATTTTATTCAAAGTCACATGCCAACAAACTTATATTGCAAAGATCAGTTATAAGTAGTTAGTATTAGGTGAAATATATTGTATTGTTGGCTTATAGGGTATGTTGAGAATAGTATAGCATAATGTTATATGTTATTGGATATTTTTAAATAAATCTAAACTCATATGTTATTTATATAATACTACCTATTACTTATTTTTATAAATGTCAACATAGAATATGACCATTCCCTATCTCTGTATTTTAATGCTAATATAGCTCTGAGTACATTAATGACTATATTTCATCTTTTAACATGTTAGATACTATATTTTCATTCACAAAACTAAATTGCCTTTAAAAATGAGATAGAATACACATTAGTGCTGAAGCTTAAAAAGATAAGATTAAAATATGAGAAATCTTTTTTAACAAAAGTAGTACCTGGGCTGGAGAGATGGTTTAGCGGTTAAACGCTTGCCTGTGAAGCCTAAGGACCCCAGTTCAAGGTTCTATTCTCGTATCTCTCTCTCAAATAAATAAATATATAAAAATAAATATTTTTTTAAAAAACAGTAGTACCTAATTTACAAGTTAAAATTTAGATTCTAAATTTTTTTAAAGAAACATATATATATATATATATATATAAAACATCATTTGCCATATTTAGAATGATTTGAGATTTTTAATTCTCTTTTATCTATCCAATAATAATATTTAGCTGAAATAAAGCTTAAATTTTATTTTCTGTACTACTATACTATTTCTCATTTGTATACTTGAAGATCTGCTTGAACTTGAACAGGGGAACTAGACTAAATAAATTCTGAGTTTCTCAATTGAGCTGATATTGTATTTATACATATATGTTAAAAATTTAAGAGACTCATTGCTCTTTATTCCACTAAAAAGGAGTTTTTTGAGCAATCTAAACTACCTACATTAATCTCATCTAAAAAGAGAGTAAAGTGATATATCAGAAAACCAATGCAACAACAGATTAATGTTACTGTATTAAAATCCTATTTACATAAAATTAACATAAATATGAGTTAGTATGCCATATGCCACAGCATCTGCTCTTCACTGTATTAATAACAAGGATGTCCCCTACAGGGATTTTAAAATTAATACATATTTAAATTATACATAAATATATATATGAAATTTTGACATTGTGAAACATATGAAATTTTGCCAGTTGTAACTAGGCAAGTTCATACCTAAATGATATTTATCAGCTGGACTATGATCAGTTTGTGGTAAGTGGCTTTGAATCTACTTGATGTTCTTCCTTGAAATACTGTTTCATTGATTTAAAACTAAATAAATCTTTATTTTAAATAATTACTCCTCTTGCTTCCCACAGATTTCCTTTCATCTACCTTGGAGGTCTAGAGCAAGAAGCCAATGAGAAATAACTCATCATGTGGTAAATGTTTTAAAATAATCTTTATTTATTTATTTATTTATTTATTTATTTATTTTGAGGTAGGGTCTCACTCTAGCCCAGGCTGATGTTGAATTCACTAAGGGTATCAGGGTGGCCTTGAACTCATGGTGATCCTCCTTACCTCTGCCTCCCCAGTGCTGGGATTAAAGGCATGCATCACCACACCCAGATCTAAAATAATCATTTTTAACTGGGTGTATGTTTGTGTATAATATGGTGATTGTGTGTGTGTGTGTGTGAGTGTATGATGTGTGAGTGTGTCAGTGTGTGTGTGTGTGTTGGTGTGTTTTGGTGTATGCATGTGTATTTGCTCTTGCCTGTTGGAGGAGTACTCTCCTGTAGTAACCAGAGCAGAACGCTGGCCTTCCTCTTCCAATTCTGCTCTAACTGTTCTTATTTTAACGAGTCTTATGGATGCCAGAGCTTGTGGTTTTTCCCAAGCCCAGATGATTATCTGGTCTTGTTCATCTTTGTGGGACCAGGGTTGCAGGCATGCATGTCCATGCACAAGTGTTTATGTGGGTTCTAAAATTTAACACTCACTTGCAGGCTCTCATGCCTGTGCACTTATCTACTGAGTGATCTCTATAGCCCCTCAATTTGTTTTAACATTTTGATTCATTTATTTGAGATTTACTTGAAAGAGAGAAAGAGAGTGAGCGAGAGAGGAGAGAGAGAGAAAAAAATGGCTGCTTCAGGGCTTCTTGCCACTGCAAACAATTGTCAGACACATGCACCATTTTATGAGTCGGGCATTTTGTGGCTACTGAGTAATTGAACCTGGGTTTATGCTTCATTTTTGGTAACTGTTTTTTGATTTGCTTTGTTTTGTCTTGTTTCTCTAAATGAACATGTAAGAACATTTCACATATGTTTTTTCTAGCTTCTAGGATGATTAAAAATAACTTTCTTATGCAAATTTTATAGTAATATCAAACATATGAAGTTGAAATATTGCACTTCAGTTAATTCATGAATGGTACAGTTTGTCCTTATTGCTTGAATGACCTAATACAAGTTCTTAGTTTTATTTAGATATGTTTTAGCAGGTATATATTTTACAAAATGAATTAAAACATAATAATTATTTCAAAATAGTAAATGCATTTTCTTTTCATAGTTCCCATTCAAGGTCAGTGTTGATAAGAGTATACAATTCACATAGCTATCTCACATCTTACATGCATTGAAATAAAGATACAGAGTGTTCATTCTTCAATATAAACTCAACCTTTAGATTACTTATTTAACATATATAATTACACAAAAGAAAGTCAGGGAGTTTGACGTTAATGAAAATTATTAATTTTAAGAATGAAGGCTATACACACTCTAGAAACATGTTTTATGTTGGTGCTTATGTGTGTATATACATATAATAGACATATACTGATTACTATATCCATGAAGACTAACCTAGAGGTATAATTCTGATGACTGAGTCACTCCTGTCTTTCTCAGAGATCATTAACTATGGAATCACGGTTCAAAATCCCTTCAGAGTATGTTTTATATAAGTATATGACATCAGGAATTCATAGGATTCTCCTTTTAAAAGTGCACATATCGGGCTGGAGAGATGGCTTAGGGGTTAAGGCGTCTGCCTCCTAAACCTAAGAACGCTGGTTCCAATCTCCAGCGGTTCCAAATTCCAGGTCCCACGTTTAGCCAGATGCAAAGTGACGCAAGGGCGCAATGCCGCACTTGACCTCAAGGGGCCGCACGCATCTGGATTTTGTTCTCAGCAGGTGAGACACTGTTGGCGCACCCATCTCTGTCTTCCTCTCCCTCTGTCTCTCTCTCTCTCTGTCTCTGTGTCTCTCTCCAAAAATAAAATAAAATAAAATAAAATAAAATAAAATAAAATAAAATAAAATAAAATAAAATAAAATAAAATAAAATAATTTTTAAAAGTGCACATATTGTCACAGAACATCCCTTCAATAATTTCTGAGGGAGTTCTACTAGAGAGATGGCTTAGCAGTTAAGCCATTTGCCTGCAACGCCTAAGGACCCAGGTTTGATTCTTCAGGTCCCACGTAAGCCAGATGCACATGGTGGCACATGCATCTGGAGTTCATTTGCAGTGGCTGGAGTCCCTGGCAGGCCCATTCTCACTCTGTCTCTCTTTCTCTCTCCCTCTCCCTCACTCTTTCTGATGCTAATAAAAAATAAATATAATAAAATCTTTAAAAAAACTATTTCTAGATTTTGAACACAAGAGAATTGATCAGTATTCATAATTTTTCACATTGAAAATTTTGAGAGTCACGGCTTTAGATCCTTACTAGAGAAGTGTGTGTCCAGAATAATGACTTAAATATTTCATACATTGTATATTTTTGGGGGGTTGGGGTTTGAGGTAGAGTCTCCCTCTGGCCCAAGCTGACCTGGAATTAACTATGTAGTCTCAGGGTGGCCTTGAACTCATGGCAATTCTCCTACCTCTGCCTCCCGAGTGGTGGGCTTAAAGCCATGCACCACCATGCCCAGCCTTCATACATTGTATTTTTCAAATTTATTTCTAAGTTTATCATCCTGGTCTAAGGAAGGAAAACATTATTTATAAGAACATGTATTAGATAACCTATAGACCACTAAAATTTAGTGAAATAAAAATAAAGAAGTTAGCCAGGCGTGGTAGCACATATGTTTAATCCCAGAACTCAGGAGGCAGAGGTAAGAGGATGGCTATGAGTTCGAGGCCACCGTGAGACTACATAGTGAGTTCCAGGTTAGTCTGGGCTAGAGTGAGACCCTACCTTGAAATACCAAAAATAATAAAAAATAAAAAAGAAGTGATTTTCTATATCTAATACTACTAGAGCTGAAAACTGTACATGACCTTATTATAGTTAATTGGTCATGTAAAGGGAAAAACATATTAACTAATAAAATAATTTGTTTTCTATTCAAATAAAACTCTTTGAATGAAGAAAAAAATTTACCCACACAGAAATTACTTATGATAGAAAGAAGTCTGCATTCCCAATTTGATGGAAAATTATATTTCATTGAAATATTGAAGATAATTGAACAAATTAGTTGGCTCTACTTGGTATCTAGTCTATGGATAAACTCAAACCTATTTTGACAATAATGAAAAGAAGGGAGGAAGGAAGGTAGGGAGAGAAGGAAGAAGGGAAGAGAGAGAGAGATTTTTAAGTGATATATGGTATTTGCAAAACAATCACAAATCTTTTTAAATATTGTGCAAGTTAAATATTGTGCATCATGGGCCATACTCTGGTTAAATGTTTGAAAATGGTTCTCCAAATACAAGATTCCCTGACAAATAAAATGACATTAAAACTCTGTACTTCTTAACAAAATTTGCCTAGCCTAACAGAACCCAAGTGGTATTTTAAATACATTGAGAGATGTTAAAATTATTTCATTTTCAGTTTTTAAATATTTTATTTTTTATTTATATTTTATTTTTCTTTATTTCAGAGAGAAAGAGAAATAGACAGGGAGAGAGAGAGAGAGAGAGAGAGAGAGAATGGGTGCACCAGAGCCTCTAGCCACTGCAAACAAACTCCAGATGCATGCATCCCCTTAGGCATCTGGCTTACATGGGTCCTGGGGAATTGAATCCAGGTCCTTTTGCTTTGTAGGCAAACACCTTAACCACTAAGCTATCTCTTCAATCCTCATTTTCAGTTTTTGAGGTTTCCATTCTTTGGGAAGTTTACACGAGATTAGTTAGAGAAATGTAGAGTTGTTCCATCAAAAAATAATAATACAAAAGAAAACACAATACCACCTGGATTCTGAGGTTAACTTGAGTATAAAGACTTCTGATTTCTTTGTATACAGATTGAGAGAAAATTCTATGGGTTTATCCAACATTAAAGTACCCTAGGTATAGCATTAAGTTTCAGTGTTAAAAATTAATCTATTCCATTACAACTTGTTGAAAATTCACTACATACATAGGCAATGGACTATTCAGTGTCCAACCCTCCCTGCCAAATTTATTTTTTTTTTTTTTTCACCTAAGGGGACAACATTCTGAGATGGGACAATTCTGGATCTAAGGAACTCTCAGTAACTATGAACTAGGAGGGGTGGAAGGGATTCAGAGAATGGAAACAAGCTTTGATAAATAGCTAGAGTCATAGGAATTGAGGTGCTGTTTTCCAAGGAAATTCTGTTTGCTACAAGTACCTTTCATTTCTTACAGAGTTTCTCTTCTTGTGAAAGCCAGAAATACATACTTTTCAAGATCACTTAGCATCTAAAGGAAAGTCACTTTAAAGAATGCCCCTATGGAAGAGCAAAGCAAGCTTCATGAGAATACCATCAACGCAGTGCAAGCCCTTACCCATAATAGGCTCCTTTTGCTTGTCATTTAATGCTACTGAATGACTGTCTAGAAAGTCCTGATTTTATCTTTGAATTTATGTCACAAAAGAAGTTGGATGGACAATGAGGCATTGATGTGGTGGCTTAGATCTTCAGGTCATGTGTCTGCAAATCCCCAGTGTCTGTTCACGACCGTCTACCTCATGCCCCTTGGAACTCTGGCCCTTCCAGGTCAACTCCCCTACATACATATGCATCATCCCCTAAAAACCACAACACTCTTCAAAACTGTTAAACTGGTCACATTGTCATGGGATGGCACATGCTCTACCACTGTAGCACATGGATCTGGAGTTTGTTTGCAGTGGCTAGAGACCCTAGTGGACCTATTCTCTTTCTCCCTCTCTCTCTCCTTCTTTCACTCCTTCTCAAATAAATAAATGAGAAAGAGAGAAAAAGCAAGAGCAAGAGAGAGAGAGAGAGAGAGAGAGAGAGAGAGAACAAGAGAGAATTGGTGCACCAGGGCCTCTAGCCATTACAATCAAACTCCAGAGTATGCACCATCTTGTGCACATGTGTCGCCTTGTGCATCTGGAAAGATTAATCTGTGTCCTGAGGCTTTGCAAGCAAGCACTTAATCATTAAGCCATCTCTCCAGCCCCTAAATAAAATATTTTTTAAAAAGAATGAGGAGGGTAGTCCTATATACCATATTTATCTACCTTATAATGTCCAATCCCTAGAAAATATTTGGCTTCCCATGCTAATCATCCAGACTTTCTTCCATTCAGTATACTTTGATTTCCTCACACTCTAAACACATAGAGAGAGGTCATTGATTCAACCTATTTGTCCATTAGTAGAGTCTACTAATATATATATGAATAAAGTTGCTGTGGGGCTGGGATGATGGCTCAGTGGTTAAAGGAACTTGCTTGCAAAATGTACTAACCTGGGTTCAATCACCAAGCCACCTACACGCCCTGAATGGAAAAAATGTACAAGCATCTGGTGTTTGATTGCTGTGCCAAAAAGCCCTGGTGTGCCAACATACACACACATGAAGAAATAAATCAATAAATAATTTTTTCAATTACGTTTTTCACTTTTTTTCTCTTTCAATTAACAGTATGATTTACTATTGTAATGCAAAACGGGCAGGTAAAAAACCTGAGTACTATTGTGTCAATGGTAAGTTTTCATACAAGAAGTCTTACTGAGCTAACCTGGAACAAAAGTCTTAGACTGAGCCAGACATGGTGGCGCACGCCTTTAATCCCAGCATTCGGGAGGCAGAGGTAGGAGGATCGCTGTGAATTCAAGGCCATCTGAGACTACATAGCGAATTCCAAGTTAGCTTGGGCTAGAGTGAGACCCTACCTTAAAAAAAACAAAAACAAACAAAAAAATATCTTAGGCTGATGAGGCTGGACAGATGGTTAATTCCAGGCAGTTAGAAAAAAAAAAAAAAAAAAAAAAAAAAATATCTTAGGCTGATGAGGTTGGACAGATGGCTTAGCAGTTAAGGCGCTTGCCTATAAAGCCAAAGGTCCCAGGCATGATTTCTCCAGGACCCACATGAGCCACATGCACAAGGTGGCATATGCATCTGGAGTTCATTTACAGCGACTAGAGGCCCTGGCACACCCTTTCATTCTCTCTCTCTCTCTCTCTCCCTCTTTCTCTCTCAAATAAATAAATAATTTTAAAAAATCTTAGATTAATCATCTATCTCTAGAATCCGTCTCTCTAGGGCTAGAAATATAGCTCAATGAAAGTCTGGTTAACTAGCATGCATGGGGCCTCACATTTAATGCATAGGCCAAAAACCAAACAAAAAAATTTAAAAATTAGGGCTGGGGAGATGGCTAAGCTGTTCAGTGCTTGCTGCAAAGCCTAATGACCCACGTTCGATTCCTCAGAAACCATGTAAAGCTGGATGCAATAAGAGGCCCATGCTTCTGGAGTTCCTTTGCAGAGGCTAGTCCTGGCATGTTCTTTCTCTCCCCCAACCCCTCCTTGCAAATAAATAAATCTTAAGAAAACAACACTTAGCATTTTACTCTGTATCCTGTGAGAGAAACTAGGCCTCCGTGTCAGTTTCAGGGTTTCTCTAGAAACCACACTCTCTACGGTGCATTTCTCACACACATACTCTAATGGTCTTACTGTCCATTGGAACACTTTTATCTTTCTTCATATGATCTCTCACCAGGTTAAGATTCTACACTTAATTTTTACATGGGACCTGTGTTGGCTACTTTTCTCACTCAGTGACAAATGACCCAACAAAAGTAAAATTAAGGAAAGAAGGATTCATTTTGGCTCACAATCTGAGGGTACAATCCATGGTGGTAGAGAAGTCATAATGGCAGAGGTGTGAAGCACATGGCCACATTCCAGCTGTAGTCAGGAACCAGAGACTGGTGAATGCTGGTGCTCAGCCAGCTCTCTCCACTGTATTTCATCTGGGATCCAAGGCTATGGGATGATGCTACCTAAATTCCAGGCACTCCTCAGTCAAGCCTCTTTAAAAAGTCTTCAAATATATACCTAGAAATGTGTGTCTTAGGTGATTATAAATCTAGTTAACCATGTTAGTAATCCAAGCTAAAAATAAAGATTGATCATCACAGAACCATCACTGGTCCAGAAGTCACGTGAATTTACTTTTGAGTATCTGGGCTTAGCATTTCCACAATGGTGTGTAGTTTTCTTGGTTAGTGTTTTATGAGCATAAAACTTCAGATGATCAAAATTCTACAAATTGAGTGGCTTCCTCTGTAGAGTATTCCAGAAACATAATATTGACCTTATTTACAAACCTCAGTTTTCTCTACTAGTGCTTTAGAAAGTGAAGTTCTATATAGTATAATGGTTTTATACCAGAAGCCATTTCCATATTGGGAATTCACTGGAACTGAAGTGGACCACTGAAACATGCACTTTACAATCTCAAGAAGAGCTAGGAAATAGCTTTATAGATATTGCCATGATTATAACAAATATATCAACCATTCTAAGAACAGCTATAAATGAAAAGAGTTTTAAAGCAAGGTATCTTTCCTCCACTATACTTCCTAATGCATGCTGGTGTGGTATGGAAAATATCTTTAGGCAAATGCATTTATGCTTAGACCATATACATTTAGTATATTACTCAGAGACTAATTCTTCTAGAAGACCAGTAAGTACACATTATTTGCTAAACAAATTTGATACAAGCTTTAAAAACTATTTTTGTTAAGATTAACTTTCCATTTTTGAGTACTGTAATAATAGAAAAATGGGTAGTTAAAAAAAAATTTAAAGATAACAGTAAGTTGAACTTCTGAAAAAGATATTTGACAAGCTAATATTGATGGATATTATTTATACTAAGCATTCCCAGCAGTTTTGGTTGTCACTGAGAATAAAATTATTAGCATAACTTTGAATTATGCAAATGTTTTAACAATGATCATTGGATAGGAAATATGCCACAGCAGTGTTTTGTCGCTTTCAATACTTTTATTTATTTGCAAAGAGAAAGGATGAGAAAGGATCTGCTAGGGTCTCTTGCAACTGGAAAATAACTCCAGAAACATGCCACTTTGCACATTTGGCTTTATGTGAGTACTGTGGAATCAAACTCAGGTTGACAGGCAAGGGCCTTGAACCATTAAGCTATTTCCCCAGTCCCAGATTGTTGTCCATTTTATATCTTTATTTCAAAAAAATATTGTATATTTGGATTATAATTTATTTAGTTTACCTGTTTGCTTATCTATTTATCTGGAGAAATGAAATATACCTCATAAAAGAAAGTCATGCCTTCTCTAATTCTATGCAGCGTATCTTAAAAGTCTCAGAGTTTACAATATATAGAGATATATTAATGGCCAATTTAGTATATTTACAATGATCTAATGGTGTTTCAAAAATTTTTCTAAAGGATTTACCTAAAGTGGTGTATAACTGTTTAAATACCTTTTAATCTTGTTTATTACTTATTAGATTAGGAAGTGAAAACCCATAATAATGCCAAACATCAAGAGATATAGGAATCTACTTAAGTATTCTAGTTGTATGTTTATTTGCTGGTGCTCACATATTTTTGGTGTTCTTGTGTGTTATAGGCTGAAGAATTCTTTCATATCTATCTGGCTTGTCTCTATTGTGACCATTTGTTAAAGGATTCGGTGAAGGACTAACCATGATTTCAGAATGTGTTCCTCATGCAATTTTGTTTTTACATTTTAAGAATTAGATTTGTTTGTTTTGTGGCATGTGGCTTGGCTGTTCGCATTGGTAATAATACCTCTAACCTCTTACTACTAATAAATGTGTTAAATGAGAATTTCCCATTTATGTGTCACTGACCCTTTATTTAAATGTGATCTGGATCTAATTATTATAAACATGATTTAACAAACCATATGCTCACTCATCTGTTCCTTATTGTATTAATATGTCCCCTAAAGGACTCTAAAATTCATATATAGCAGGCATATGTGCCCTAATAGCTGGAAGATAACAGCTATTCTTTACTTCTTTTTTTGAGGGAAAAATTATAAAGTAAAAATAAATAACAAAGTGACAATATATTTTAAAGGTACAAATTATTATAATGGAATATCATGATGTATTAAAACATAGTCTATGAATTTTTGTATGCTTAGAGATATGTGAAAATAAACTTGGAGTAACATATTTTTCTGTTTAATATGCATAATTCTGAATTTTTCAAAGTGGAGTGATTTGAAAAATGCAACTTCAGTGAAGTCACCAACTTACAGTCACCAAACAGAAGTCACGAGACTGCTCTGCATGCTCCTGATTGGGTTTTTCACTTGGCTACAATCTTTGTGACACAGCACAATGAGACGCACACTAACAATCTCCTTCTAGAGTCAGCTTCTATTTAGATTCAAATTTTAGACTTTCAGATGGCTGAACAATGGCTCTGGAGCTAATGAACTGTTCTACAGGTTAAGTAGCAGTTGATTTACTGTATCTGTGCCATGTATGTACCTGACGGCATCAGTATATTCATGTTAGGTTTTATATTCTTATTCTTGTTTGTGTATTAAATGTGGTATGGATGTGCATGATGTGTGAGTGTGTGTATGTACATGTGTGCATGTTTCTGATATATGTGTGATATATATGATGTTTGTGTAGATGTATGTATGGGCATGTATCTGATGTATATATGCATATATGTGTGTGGATGTGCATAATGTGTGCATGGATATGTGTATGGATGTATCTGATGTATATGTGCAATATGTATATGGATTTGGATGATCTATGTGGATGTGTATGATGTGTGTTTGTATGTATGTGTGTGGATGTATCTGATGTGTGTGGCTATGTACGTCTGCGCATGTGTATAATATGTGTGTGTTTACATGTGTGAAAGAGGACAGCCTTGGGGTGTTTGTCCTTTCTTTTCATGTACTTTTTCAGACAGTGTCTCTGTTGCTGTATTGGATCCTGTTGTTATGCCAGTCTGGTGGCCTTCAAGCTTCTCAAGCCCCTGGGTTCTTCTGCTGTGGGAACACTGAGATCATAGATGCCTATGCCACTTTGAATCTGGCTTTACGTGGGTGCTAAGGAATTAACTTTGGACTGACAGGCTTGCAAGCAATCGCCTTTAACCACTGAGCAATCTTTCAATCTCTGTACAACAATTTTTCCATTACTGTTAAACCCACTACCACTTTTTGTTTCAATATGTCTTGGCTAAGCTGAAATCTTTGCTCTTAATTAATATTTAAAAGACATAATGAATAAGACAATGGGATTCATCAATAGCCAGCAATAAAAACAAAATTATACAAATAAAACACCATAATTTGTAAGTTTTCTTACTGACAAGAGCTTCTTCCACTGACTCATAACTCTGCATTAATTCAAATAGTTCCTTTTAAGGAATTTTTTAATTTTTTATTTATTTATTAGAGACAGAGAGAAGAAGGGAGTTAGATAAAGAAAGAGAGAAAATGGGTTTGTCAGAGCCTCTAGCAACTGCAAATGACCTCCAGTCACATGTGCCACATTGTGCATCTGGCTTATGTGGGACCTGGAGAATTGAACCTGGATCCTTAGGCTGTACAGGCAAGTGCCTTAACTGTTAAGCCATCTCTTCAGCCTTCGAATACTTTTTTTAATAGTTATTTTTATTCTGAAAGTAATAAAAGTGTGAAATTACTTTTAAAATCTATGCTTCCTGACATCCTTCAATCATGGATTGTAACCTAACATGATAGCATGAGGCCAATATTAGATGATGGCACAGTCTGCCTTCCCTGATCTCCTCACAGAGCCTCCTGCAATGGTTGTACTATTTGAAATGTGTCTTACCGTCTATGGTTTTGTGATAGCCCAGATAGGAAACTGACAAAACCGGAGCATGGAGATTTATCAGTTTCCCCTCTGTCTGGACAGTTTTGATTGTTTGTAAAAAAAAAAAAAAAAGCAATTGACTGTAATATCTTAAATCACTTTTATCATAGAGAAGTAAAAACTTTTATTGTATTTATAACATTACTTCATCATATCCCCGTGATATTGAATATTAACATTCAAATGATGCAGCAAACATATTGAGAACAATTTCAAGCTATTTAAAGGGAGTACACTGGAAGGCCAGATGATTCCAGGGGACTTCATATTGCACAGTCTTTATTCACTCAAAATGTTTCATAAGACATGTAAACAGCATTGAATAGACATCCCAAACCCACGTGTGACTGTTCCGATTGAACTGAGGATGGCTGGCAGCATGACACAGTACAAGCAGCAGTTACGTTGCTGACTGGTATTCATTAAAGTTAAAATGTGTTCTATCATGTTATATCAGAGGTTCACATGGAGGATAAAAGGCAGAGCTTTCCTCAGTACATGTCTACACTATTATAGGTACTAGAGATGTCACTCTCAAAATTTATTCCCAATAAATCCTTAAAAAAATATTCCCAAATGTCCTACCACTTTTCTCCAACTGTCAAGATTATAATTCAAAATATCCTATGCTCCACATCTCTTTGGGAGTTAGGGCAAGCATCTGGCACTATTATATAGCTAGTTGATACAGAAATTCTACTTACTATGAGGAAAGATCTTTTCACTAATTCAAAAGGTAAATATTTAATAAAAACACTTGAAATTTTCCCTTTTACTTCATTGAAGCATTTGATGTCTTAAAGGTGAAACAGTCATTTTATAGTCAGGAGTAGGATGGAAAAGTTCCAAAGTCTACAAGGAACAACAATATAGCAATATAGTAAACCAGTGTTCTCTGAGAGCTAAATTGTGGAATACTTACATATTCACTGCTGATATGTGATGGAAAGTAAACTTTGTTTAAGTCAGTGAAGGTCTGATTTTCTAAAGTGGGGAGCACAGCTGGTGGACACAAAGACAGCCAGGAATGGTTCTGAACCCATGAGACATTATTTCATGAGAAATAAGCCAGACACAGAAAGACCAATATTACACGATCTTACTTACATGTGGCATCTCAACAATTCAATCTATGGCAGTAAAGAGCACAATCGTGGTCACTTGAGGTTGAGATGTAGAAGGGTCAGGAAGTGGATCCATTGGTCCAATGATTCAAATTTTCAGTTAGGCCAGGCATGGTGGCACATGCCTTTAATCCCAGCACTCGGGAGGCAGAGGTAGGAGGATCACTGTGAGTTGGAGGCCACCCTGAGACTACATAGTGAATTCCAGGTCAGCCTGAACTACAGTGAAACCCTACCTCAAAAAAAAAAAAAAAATCAGTTAGAAAGAAGTAATCTCAAGGGTTCTACTTGATAAAATGGGAACTAGTAACAGTTCTCTTTAAAATGTTTACTGTTTTCAACACAAAAATGAATTATCTGGGGAAATTTATATGGCAATTAGCTTAATTTAGCCATTCTATAATAAAATTATATTTTAAAACTTTCTGTTCCATATGATAACATGTACAATTAATGTTTTCAATTTAAAAGGACAATGTTCAAAAAGGTCCATTTGGAGTACATGGGTATAGGAGGGCAAAAACTAGTGAATAGTTTCAGAAGTATGCTCTGGTGTCTCATTACATAGTAAGGTGATGATAAGTAAACAAAATATTCTCTCTGTTTCAGAAAAAGTCAGAATAAAAAATGTTGCCTATTTCCATCACAGATAAAAATGATCAATGGTTACTCTGATTTGAACATTATGCAATGTGTACATGTTTTGAGACAATGCATGGTGTCTCATGAACATGTACAATTGCATGTGTATAACAAATATCTAGTCCCTTTCTTTTTTTCTATCTTTTAAATTAAATTAAATTTATTTATTTATTACAGGGAGAGAGAGAGAGAGAAAGAGAGAGAGAGAGAGACAATGGGCACGCTAGGGCCTCTAGCCACTGCAAATGAACTGCAGACACAAAAGCCTCTACATACATCTGGCTTACATGGGTTCTGGGAAATCGAACCTGGATCCTTGGGCTTTGCAGGTGAGCATCTTAGCTATTAAGCCATCTCTCCAGCCCGCTTCTAATTATTCTTGAATGCTTACTCTCGCTCATTCTTCTCCCCTGTCACCCAAGCCATTATGCTGTCTCTCGCTTCAGGGGTTCCTTTAGCTTCCTTACTAGTCTTCGCAGTTTGGCCCTTGAGCTTCTATACTGCATGGTAGCAGAATGGACAGGATGAATCAGAGAAAGTATTCATCCATGGCTCCAGATGTTTCCAGTCTGCAGGTGCCACCTTCCTGCCTGAACTGGTCCTCTTCCCCCACCCATTCATCTCTTCCTCTAATCTTCCCTTTTGCCTTGGATGCAGGATGCTTCTACATAGCAGCAACTCCCCTGCCCTTTGACAAGACTCCTCACTTAGGGTTTGTGATAGTTTGAATATAAGGCCCCCAATATATTCAGTGTTTTATTAGTTTATAGTTTGCATCTGCAGTCACCTTGCTGGAGGCAATGTCACTGGGCATTAAGTTGTGATGGTGCGTTTGAGATTCCATTGTAAAGATATGCAAAGTGTGCCTCGTGGGCACTGTGAATTTGAAGCCACCTTGTGACTACAGAATGATGTCCAGAGTAACATGGGGGTGCGACCTTACCTCGAAAAACAAAAATAAACAAATAAAAAAGACATCCTGACATAACCTGTCCTACCACTTACCAGAGTTTCTATTGTCATCACAATACCATGCATTCCTATTTTCTAGTATCTTGATATTGTTATTAAAACTAATTAAATATTAAAATAAGATTATCATTCTGCCATATCATTTGA
This sequence comes from Orientallactaga sibirica, assembly GCA_036365145.1. Classification (NCBI taxonomy): domain Eukaryota; kingdom Metazoa; phylum Chordata; class Mammalia; order Rodentia; family Dipodidae; genus Orientallactaga; species Orientallactaga sibirica. The sequence continues at coordinate 7,241,387 of JAEOAD010000194.1, forward strand.
GAGAATAGTTTTATACATCTCTTATTTCTTCCCATATTATTGTACCCATCAAAGGAATCCATGTGGAAATTGTGATTTGGTAAATTTTGTCAATACATTTGGGAATCAGAATTTTTCATACAATCAAGCCCAGTGTGGTGGCTCATGCCTTTGATCCCAGCACTCAGGAGGCAGAGGTAGGAGGATCGCTGTGAGTTCAAGGCCACCCTGAGACTACATAGTGAACCCCAGGTCAGCCTGGACTAGATTGAGACCCTACATCGCAAAACAAAAACAAAAACAAAAAAAGAAAAAAAAAAAAAAAAGGAAATCAAACTTTCCCCTGACCAAATAGAATTGCTTACCAGATGAAGAACATTCGGAGTACAGATTAATGTGTCTTCTCCTTTATCCATAACAAGCACCATAAATTCCACGAGACACAAAAACAGAATTTAAGCACTCTAATCTCAACAACTCCAGCAGCTTCGATGTCTCTGCTGGGTTGAGTTACAGATTGAAATGTCTGGTCTCAATTGCCAGTCCCTCTGTTGCTCACTCTCTAGATGACATAAGGAAACTTCTCTTCCTGACAAGAAAGGATTCATTTCTGCCAGCTGAGGTGACATTGTGTTCACTCAATAATGATACAAGGCCCTGAGGTCCTTCAGCAAGAAAGATAACAAAGAAATCCTCATTAGCTAACTGAAGAAGAACGAAGGTCATCCCACAGAGAGCATGCCATGCTTACACATCACCTGGAACATTTGTTCTTCATTAATTTTGTAAACCCAAGCTGGGCTATGATTTCAGAACATTTTAATATTCTGTCCTCTGTCAGAAATGATGGTGAGGGTTTTGTTTTCTCTGCAATGTGGGTAAGAGGACATGTTACAATCATTGCCTTTCAGCCAATGGAGTCAAATATTTTAGGATATAAAAATGTTTAGATACGGTATCAGTATATAATCATTTGGATTTTCAGATGAAATGAAGGAGTAGTGTAAAAAACTATTTTAATGAGCTCACTATACAAATTCATAATACTGCTATGATTCTCAGTGATGAAACTGTGTAAAGTATTGGTGGTGATGGCTTTACATTTTTCAAAATGCTCATTTATAGGTTCTGTTTTCTAAGCCACTAATCTTAAAAAAAAATCTTGTTACTAGTAAAAGAAAATGTAATTAATGTACCAGTGAAATGTAAATATATCTTTTTTATTTGCTACTGTTAAGTCTAGGAATTTCTCATTTTGGGTAGAAAGCAGGAAATGATTATCACTCTAGTTTTGTAAGAATAACCTTTACAAAGTTACATATTGTTTCTTCTTTCACTATTGTTTGGTAATTTATTTCAGATATCTCATATCCCTCATTTTTTCATCCATTATTTTGTATAAATTTAGATAGAATTGTTAGTAGAAAATAAAGGAGATTTAGTATTCTTGGGAACATATGTTTTAGCAGCTTCCAAATAATCCCAATTATTAAATGTGCTAAATATGCCTATAGGTGGAGCCATATTTCTGTGTAGCTATATGTTGTTAAACATAAGTACTGTCATAAAGGAAAATCAAGATGACAACACCATGTATGGTAAGAGCCTTGCATGACCATTCAGTTAATAACATGAAATTTTCAAGTCATTAATCTAAATAATTGTATTAAAGATTCAAGACAGAAGACAAGCTATATTTCTAATAAAATTTGATATGTAAGTACAATTTTAAGGTCATTCTCCTATTATTATCTCTAGGAGCAGTTCAGTAATTTCCTGGAGAAATCAACAGGGTCAAAATATATACAAGGACAAAACCATATCAGCTTGTAGTGTTCAATTAGGCAAAGTTTGGAGGATAAAGTGTTTAAAGCAATATCTTCTGTGATTTAAATATATATATATATATATATATATATATATATATATTACAAATATCTGAATTTATTAATTTAAAATTATACATAGAGGGCTGGAGAGATGGCTTAGCGGTTAAGGGGCCTACCTGCTAAGCCTAAGAATGTCAGTTCCAATCTCTAGATCTCACGTTTAGCCAGATGCAAAGTGACACACGGGCGCAATGCTGCACTTGCCCATAAGAAGGCACACACATCTGGATTTCATTCACAGCAGCTGAGAGGCTGCTGGCACGCCCATCTCTGTCTTCCTCTCCTTATCTCTCTGTGTCTCTCTGTGTCTCTCTCCAAAATGAAAATAAATAAGAAATTATATATAGATAAAAATGATTTCATACAAAATAAAATTTATGTTAAACTCAATTGAAATACAAAACCCAAATAATATGAAATAAATCAGGAATTACATCATTTTCTATTGTGAATTGTATTGATACTAATAAAAGTGATTATTGATCTATTGGTAAGTGAATATAAATGTATTATGAACAGTAACTGGGTCTTATGTAAGATTTAGGTTAGGTAAGTGCTCTAATAGTGTACCTTCTCATAAAATGCTAATACACAAGATTGTATAAGACTAGGAAATAGATACTACTTATCTAGTGTATATACACACTCATATACACATTATGCTCATTTGTTTGTGCCAACTAATGTCACAAGATAGCTTTCAGAATGTCACACTTAACATACTTCACTCATTTCACTTGTAAATTATCATTTAGGGAAAATTAACATTATGAATTTCTTATTTATTTATTTTCAAGCAGACAGAGATAAGAGGGGTGAGAGAGAAATGAGAAAGAGAGGGAGAAAGAATGAGCATGCCAGGGCCTCTAGCCACTGCATACAAACTCCAGACTCATGTGCCACTTTGTGCATCTGGCTTTATGTGGCTACTGGGGAACTGAACTGGGTCATTATTCTCTGCATGCAAGTGTCGTAACCACAGAGCCATTTCTCCAGCCCCAAACTATTGATTTCTATGCATTCCACTCGTTTGAAACTACTCACCTGAGCTTTTTATGCTGCAGAAGGTCAAGAACCTGGGGCAGTCTTTGCTCATACAATAGGGTGTGAGTCTAAGGAAAGTGGATGAAAATGCCCATTCGCTGTGGTTTCTATCAAATTCCACTTGAAAGTGATGTGATTTGCAAGTCAACAAAAAGAGGCATTTCCCTTGCAATATCCTATGTTGGGGGACACTGGATGACAGTGTGGTAGAAAAGAACCTAAAAGTCGAACTGATTCACTGAATTACTGTAAGAGTTAATTGCTGAGGATGGAAAAATCGCAAAGAAGGAACTGTCCAGAAAGGGCCCAGAGGAATTATAAGAAGCAAAGACAGTTTAGGCTAGAACAAATTAAAATGGAGTTCACTATTAGGGTGGCTTGACTACATAAATGATTGATATGCAAATTGCCATGTCTTGTTTGTTCATTTAACTCCCCTCTCCTTGGCTATGAAAACTATAAAATGGAAACAAAATCTCAGCTGTAGCCAGAGCTTCTTTGGAGGGCTATCTCAAGCTCTTTGGCCCCCAGGTAAACAAACTCCTCTATTTCCACTCATACTAGTATTGGAGTGATCTTTCTAGAGAATGTCTACAACATCTCTGGAGGTCACAGAAAGATTTTCATTCACCATGACCCCTCACTGGTCAGGAAGGGCTGCTGCTCCTGGGCCTCCCAGGCTGCCAAAGGTCCCTGGAACTGGCAAGATAACAACCCTGAAATGATTGTGGGGGACCCCTTGCAGGTGGACCAAGGAGACTGTGAAGCCCTGGACCAGAATTCCTGTGTGGAGGGAGACAAGAGGGTAAGAACTCCATGGGGAAATGGACAATTGGGATTGTGACTAGTCAGGTCTGCGGGAGCTGGTCTGGAATGATCCCGTGAGAGGAATACCAGAGCCTCGATGCAGTTCCAATCTGATGGCCCTCTTTCCCGTCAGGAGGTCTGATGTTGCTCTGGTCAGGACCAGTGGTATTCTAGTCTCCATAACTAGCTAGATAAGGACCCATGTTGCTCCAGTGTTTGTAACTAGCTCAACAGGGTTATGAATGAGATTAGATAAGAAAAGTTGTTTAAAGTCCGAATGAATGAGTGAATGAATGAAGGAGCAAATGTGTGAGGGGGTGGTGGCCATCTGGAGTCTAAATGAAAAGCACACTCGATACGAATGTGTGTACAAGTGTGTATGTGGCTCACAGCCCTAAGACTGCAGAGTGATTTCTTTTTTTTTTAATCAATATATATTTTTATTTATATTATTCTGATTTTACATTCATAGTATTGGTTCCATTGTCCTCCTCCCCTTCCTCCCACTTTCAAAGGGGCCCTCATCAATGGGGAATGTGTATCATGCATTGTGAGTTTGCTCAAGAGTTCTGGTGTATAGGCCCCAGTCTCTGTGCATAAAGCCCCAACTTGTGACTCTAACAATCTTTCCGCCCCCTCTTCCGCGAGTTTCCCTGAGCCACATTGGGGTCATTTTAGTTCTGCTTCCTTGATGAGGTTTTGGGAGCCTCTGTGTCTCTGGATATCTGGCTTATGATTGGAGTTGGATGTTCTCTGTGTTTATCTCCTTCAGCCTTTTTCTGGTGTTGTGATCGCCTTGAGCGCTGTATTCTTGCCCTTCCCCTGCGTTGTTCTATGGTTCCAGCTGGTGAGGTGTGGTTAGCTGATCCAGGTGTCCATCACTAGATGAATGGATAACAAAGATGTGGTATATCTATACTATGGAATTCTACGTAGCAGTAAGGAAAGATGAAATAAGGAAATTTGAAAAAAAAATGGTCAAACATGGAACAGATCATCCTCAGTGAGCTCACCCAAGCACAAAAAGATAATCATCGCATGGTCTCATTTATCTGTCGCCCCTAACCGGATTCCACGTGACATGTGGCCAAACCTAATAAACACTCTGAGGACGAGACAAGAAGGAGGGTGGGATGGAGGGAGGGTAATGGTGGGAGGGAATCAGAGGGTGGGAGGGAGGACAAGGGGGGGATACAAATTGGGACCCAAAAGGGAAAAATACTACAAAACCCTTTACTCTGAACAACAGGCTAAAACAGTGATCCTTCAGCAGGCCTACAGAGGGAATACTCGAATCACAGGAACCTGGAGAGAACATGATGAAGGCCAACTTTAATCTTGTCCTGCTTCTCTTTCTCTTCTCTCTCTCTCTCTCCCTCCCTCTCTCTCTCTCTCTCTCTCTCTCTCTCTCTCTCCTCTCTATACTCACTTTCTCTTTTACATTATATATCTTTTTCCTCCCTCACCTTCCTAGGTGCAGACTTATAACTCCCAGTGCCAGCAAGGGGTTAACTTCCACAATGAGCTGTTGATTTGAAACACCTACAAGGTTTCCCAAAAAAGACAGACTTCTGTCAGAGTACTTGGTGACCCACCAAAGGTTAATGGTAAGACCCTACTGTCGAAGACAGCATACGTGTGTGAGACCAAATGCAGAGTGATTTCTGTCCTGAGCACTGCATGCTCAGGAAGGCTCTGTCTTTGTGTGGTTCTACAACGCTAACTCAGTGGGAAATTCACTGTGGGGGACGTCCTCCACCAAGGCCACTGTCCTAGACTGCACCGTCAAAAACAAGCCATATTTCAAAAGGGAATATTCAGGAGGTTATAATACTAAGGTGAACCCAGGGAAAATAAAGGCCTCTGTAAATGAGGATGGCCAGCTTTTAATGTTGAATGGCACCCACAGGAAACACTGAAGTAACTAAGATTATAGATGGCAGGGGAAAATGCAAGATTCTCCTAATAAAAGTTATAAAATGACAAGATCAGGGAGCTTCTCTAAAGCCCCAAGAGAAATCTAAAACTCTCCCTGGGTAAAAAAAAAAAAAAAAAAAAAAAAAAGAAAAGAAAAGAAAAGAAAAGAAAAGAAAAGAAAAGAAAAGAAAAGAAAAGAAAAGAAAAGAAAAATGTTGAGCGTGAGACCAGAAGCTCCAAGGCCAGAGATCAGAGATCACCTCCATACAGCTGCCTCCTAATACACTGTCCAGTAACGAGGTACGGACTGGCAAAATTTAAAACCGGCAAAACCCAAGACCACAGAAAGCGGGTGGTAAAGGGAGATAATGTTGTCTGGGCTACTGTGGAATTCCACCACTCTAGAGCCTGACCCTGAGGAAGAAGTTAAATGAGGAAAAAAGATAATCAAGATAAAGATCTCACTGCAAGGTTTTACAAATGTTCTGCGTAAAATGAATGGGATGAAAGTCAGTCAAGTCCTAAGTCCAAGTATATACCTACTAGAAGAGGAGGGGAAGCTCCATCCACGCTTGCAGAGAAGGGTGATGCTGTCCTGCTGTGTTCTCCAGAGGCAAAAGTTCAATCGGAGGAGCTAAACTCTGGGGCCAGTCCCAGGCAAATGCCAGAAACTTGGGGAAGCTTGTCTGTCTTGCTATCACATGCTGTGGCTGGGGCAGCTCTCCAAGACAAGGACAAAATGGGGAACTGCACATGAGCAGGCACCTGCCACTGCAACTGCAATGTGTCACTTAGTGTTTGCCCTTAAGGGCTTGATCAACAGGAGGTTAGGCAGCCCTGGAATGGCGGGGGGGGGGGGGGATGGATCCTGACACACAAGACTCATTATTGGACAGTGAGACAAGGCACAAACCTCTCTGTGCTTATGCCACCCCCAGGGAAATCCCTGGTGGCTCTGCTTTCTTGGATTTCCTGCTTTGCAGAGCCAGGAGGATCTATCTACAGGCACAGGGGATCTCAAGGTCCTGGTCCCAACATGATGACAGGTAAGTCCTAAGTTGCTGTGGATACATAGGGAATTATTCTAAGTAATTCATAGCTGTTTTAAGTTTACTTTATCACTCTGTGCTGCTATGGAGCTGCTAACAGACTACGTCCCCAAGGTTTGTGTTTAGATTGAGAAGTAATCAATACTGAGTTTGTCAGAAAATTTCTACAACTTCTAATAATGTTCTGATCTGCTTTCATATATTAAAAATGTGTGTTTCAGAAACCTGATAAAAGAGGCTCCAAAATCAAGAAATGATAAAATCTATATGTATATTCTGAGTAAATAATGTAAGTCAAATCTGGTCTACTCTTTCATAAATGATTATTTCAAAGATCCTTTTGAGGACAATAGAAAAAACACTTATGTGGTCATATTACTAGGTCTTATGAAAAGGATAATAAAAAAGTTGCTGGTAATTATCATGAGATAAACTAAATAAAAAGATAAACTGAAAAAGAAACTTTAAATGTTGAATGTTAAATGTTTGATAAAAAATGATTGTTAAGCCGGGTATGGTGGCGCACGCTTTTAATCCCAGCACTCGGGAGGCAAAGGTAGGAGGATTACAGAGAGTTTGAGGCCACCCTGAGCCTACATAGTTGATTCCAGGTCAGCCTGAACTGCAGTGAAACCCAACCTCAAAAACAAACAAACAAACAAAAAGATTGTTAAAGAATTGTTACATGGATTTTAACATAAAAGAGTGTAGATGAAAGTATGAGTAAATTTGAATAGAAGGCCAGGTGTGGTGGTCCACTCTTTAAATCCCAGCACTCAGGAGGCAGAGGTAGGAGGATCACCATGAGTTCAAGGCCACCCTGAGCCTACATAGTGAATATCAGGTTAGCCTGGGCTAGACTGAAACCCTATCTTGAAAAACCAAGAAGAAGAAGAAAAAAAAAAAGAATAGAATGATTAAAGACAAAGTTGATTAAATCTTAAAGTGCTTGATCAGATTACATACAACTTGTGATTAAGATGACTATTAGCATAGAGTTTATATCATACTAACAAAAGATGGCCCTAGCTGGTTGCAGGATGTTATGATATTCAGGTTGCAAATTTAAAACCTTAATGTACTGATATTAATCTGGTCATAATAGTTATAAGGTGGTAAAAAAAAACTGGCCTTATATTTCTCAATCAAGTTAGCTATGTTCCTCTATTTGTCAATCATCTTAGTATCTAATAAGGTTATTATTTCTAAAAAACAATAATAATACAAAAACAAAACAAAACACTGTAACCTTAAGATGCTTCCTGTCTTATTCATGATGTTTTACTGGGTGCTCATCATTGTGGTTATAGTCCAAGACATATAGAGACTTAGTCATTGTGACTTTGTTCTTAGGAAAACTGAGGAAGCCCCTCCTGTCCTAGGAAATCCTGCTATTTATGAACAACATTATTATAGTTTGTCTAAGCTTCATACACTCTACCAGTCATAAATATTGCTTTATGTTAAACAAAAAAATGGTTAAATTATTAAAGATACTTGATTGAGAAATTACTTTATGTCGGTCATAGTGTCTCTAATATATGTTAAAATCAGGCTAATTTAACTTAACAATGGCCAGGTTTGGCTTTACTGTTAAGCTATGTATAATCAGTTTCAGTCAAAATTTTACTTAAATAACTGTCTCATTTCTGGTACTTAAGTTCATTGTGTATAGATTCATGGATACTTAAGACATAGTCCCTGCTCTAGAAAAACATTCTTAAACTCTGCTGTTCTGCTTCTAGTCTGGAGGGTAATTGGTAACTACATAGGTGTACAGACTAGCCAAAGTTGTTTTCAAGCACAGATGTCAAGGTTTTCTACTGTCCTATCTTTTCCTGACATACAATTTCTAGATTGAATCAACTGATTTAAACTTGTGGGTAACATATTATTTCCAGGGCTGCTAACATGTTTTGCCTATACTTAGAACTGAAAGATACTTAAAAGATAAAATATGTATCTTTTCTACCTTCCAGATATAGATTCCACTGTCACCTGACAACTAAACTTAAATGCTGATCAAAGTGATTTTAAACTACTGTGTCATTCTCTGACCAGATCTGCTGTGCTAACCAGATATGTTCTGTACCTTGGTCACTAAATCTGTTTTGCTAACCAGATCTATACAGTCTCTGTGGGTGATTGATAACCACATGCATAAGACAAAGTCAATTGGAAACATCAGAGTTAAAAGGATAGCAATATTTTGTTTCCTGCTTCTAGGTCAGAAGCCACAGGAGACGATGGGACACTCGCTAGCTTCTAGCCTCTGGTAAACTGCTTGTCTTCTTGATCAAGGAAGACACAGAGACCTGGAGATGGATTCCAAATCGATGTATCTGCAACAGGAGAGTCACATCAGAAGAAAATCCATTCTCCAGGCTTCCCAGAAGAGGGAGGGCCACTTGGTCAGCATGGCCTTGACTTATCCTAGCAGACGACAATGCTGAGAGGCATAGAACTCCTCACAGGTCCCTAAAAGTCTCTCCTACATAGCCATGAATGACTTCTAAAATATAATACATAGGTAATTTTGGCTGCCTACATGGTCTTAAACACTTAGTAAAAGAATATAACTACAAGATATTACAATATAAGCCAACATTAAGACAAATTGTTTGCCCTGCCTGATGCTGGCTGATAGTACTAAGCAATTACCTCATGCCTTCTGCCTCTGCCTCTGCCTGGCCCTGATTAGTCAGCCACTGTTTTCCTTTAAATCAAAGAACCCAAAATTGTCCTCACTGATTATGTTTACCTGATAGTTATTGATATGTATTAGTCCAATATCTCCTTGGCATGTCGTATTAAAAGGAGGCATATCACTAAGGACAAATTTCAGAGCCAAGCCCTACAGTACATTTAGGGAAAAATCTAAAGCCTAGCCCTAAGATGTAAAAAAAAAATTTGAGTTTTGACTGTACTTGCTAATGGTGGTGGTGGTTGTTGTTTGATGGTACCACTTTGCTTAGATAAATAGAGGTAAGCCAGATTCTCCTACCACTGATGATGCTTCCTTACAATTTGTAGCACAAGGTGACCCACATACCCTTGGGAAATTGGGCCCACACCTGTCAGCTAAAAGATAGAAACTCATCACGCCAGAGTCAAGAAGACAGTGTCCCCAGCCATTTGTAATAGCTAACACGTCACCAGGGAGACAAAGGGTCCCCGCACAGTCAAGCTCTAGAGGACATCTGCCCCTGCCAAAAAGAAAGACTGTGGGCCTGCTCCAGTCACAATCGTAAAAGCTGACTGACTGGTCCATGCGGGGCAGAAGCCTGAGAAAGTCAACATGAGATGCTGAAACTATCAGACACATGGGTAGGATCCTAACTCCTTCCATTTGCTGGACTGATCAGCTCATTTTATAACCTCATGGGACCCAAAGAGAAACTTTGGTTCCAAGGACTTTCATGTCTTTCACCCTGAGCAGATACATTTCTTTGCTATTGCCTCATATTACATCCTTTTCCTTCCACAGGAATATGTGTGTCTTTTTGAGGAATGTGGCACACCTCCTCCCTCTAAGTGCAGGAGTGACCTGTGCTCTCCTCCTCACAATAGGATTACTCACAGTCACTCCTGCTGACTAATCTTGTACAGTGAAGGCCCTCCTGGCTCCCTTTCTTTGGCTTTATTTTATTATAATAATTCCTCTGTGTGGTAGTTTGAATAGATGGCCCCCGATATATTCAGTGTTTTATTAGTTTAAAGTTTGCATCTGCATCCACCTGACTGGAGGCAATGTCACTAGGTGGATCTTAAGGTGTGGTGGTGGGTTTAGGATTTCAATCTAAAGATATGCAAAGTGTGCCTTAGCTGGAGTTCCTGAGGTGTGCTGTGCTGTGTGTGTGTGTGTGTGTGTTTGTGTGTGTTTTTTTGTTTGTTTGCTTTTGTTTTTGTTTTTGTTTTTTGGCTTTTGGCTTGTGGCTTTTCTTTCTCTGTGTTTGGTCCTGTGAAAGCAGGCCAACTTCTTCTGCCATTATGGAACTTCCCCTGGATCTGTAAGCTTTAATAAATATCCCTTCCTCCATAACCGTGATTGGTCTGGAGTTCATCTCAATGAACCTAAAGCTGTCTCTTACACTCTGTCATCTGTATTTTCAAGGACAATAATCATGAACCAGTTCCTGCTGCTGATAATTAAATACAAGATTTAATGGTAACATTGTCAGCATTCCCAATGACAACTGACATATGCTTGGTCCTCAAGGTCATGCTTACCCAAGACTTTGAAGGTCTTACAGGTGATGAACCCCATGAACTACATGGAGACACTGGCTAGCTCCTTTAATGGGGTCTCTCATAATAATTATGCTGGGACTTATATCAAAATCCTATGTTCTAAATGCTCTGTCCAGGTTCATCCAATCTAGGATGAAAATAATTAAAATCCAGGTGATGTGCCAGGAGAACCAGCCATTACATACAAAATTATAAGATGTTATGATGATAAAGAGAAGAGAATATGGTAGAAAAGAAACTAAAAATTGAACTGATTCACTGAGTAACTGTAAGAGTGAATTGCTGAGGAGGAAAACTTATCTTTGTCAGCAGATGGAAAAATCCCAAAGAGGGAACTGCCCAGAAAGGGCCCAGAGGGATTATAAGAAGCAAAGACAGTTTAGGCTAGAACATCGTGAAGGGGAGTTCATTACTAGGGTGGCCTGACTACATAAATGATTGTTATGCAAGTTGCTATATCTTGTTTGTTCATTTATCTCCCTCCTTGACTATGAAAATTATAAAATGGAAATAAAATCTCTGCTCAGGACAGAGTGTCTTTGGAGGGCTACTCCAAGCTCTTTGGTCCCTGAATAAATAAACTCTTCTACTTTCACTTGTACTGGCATTAGAGTGATCTTTCCCAAGAATTTCTGAAATAATAGTTGAGTAGAAACAGATTATAACAACATATAGTAAAACTATTACTGTAGCAATATACCTTTAGTTTTATTCTGTTATTGTTGTTAGCTGAGAATCCACATAAAATCAGTGTCCTAAATTTACTATTCAAATACATACTCCTAGCATTTTGTGGAGAAAAAAATATTATGCCAATGTAAAAGATTCCAAAATCAAACCAGAACTTTACACGACCTTTATTGTCATCCAGAATTATGGAAAATATTTTTAGTAGAAATTGCTTCATTTGATTTTATATATGGTAATATATGTTTACATGTTGTGCAATATTTCATAATTGTTATCATTTAATTTAAAAAAATCACAGCATAAATACTTAAAGTAATTTCACCTGCATCCTAGAAAAGATATATAATCTCAATCTTCCTAGCATTAAGATAAAAATATTTCTTAAAGTTTCTATTTTCTCCCCTCTGAAAATTTAGCTGGGTGTGGTGGCACACGCCTTTATTCCCAGAACTCGGGAGGCAGAGGTAGGAGGATCACTGTGAGTTCAAGGCCACTTGAGACTACCTAGTGAATTCCAGGTCTGCCTGGGCCAGAGTGAGACCCTATCTCAGAAAAAAAAAAAAAATTAACTTGTATATATTATAAAATGTTAGTTTCCAAAAATTGTTCCATAAAATTCCACTTTTCTTATCACTCTTTTCTGTTTTGTCTAATTTCACTATGGGCATTCTTTTACACATAAGCTTGAAGACATTTTTCCATACATCTCTATTTGAGGAAGAAAATACACTTCTCTTAATTGACAAAAACAAATATCAAAAGTACTGTTATTCTTTTCACTGCCCCAGTCTCTTTATTTCTCTTTCCTTTGTAGCCCCCATGTGCTTTTACTATACTCTACTATCATCACATACATATAACTGCCTTCACCAGTACCATCCACTTCTCCCAACCCAAGGAAGTTACATGGCTCCATTCATCTATTTTTGTAAGTGTTTCCCTGCTTGGAATATCCTTCTCTCTTTTGTTGTTTTGTGCCAAACAACAGAGTGGAAAAAGTTTCATTCTTGAACTTTTAACCTGTCTTCTTGTGAGTTCCTATATTCATATCCCAGCCAGCTCATGACATGTTTCCCAACTTAATTCTAGAATTCACATTATGTGTCTTTACAAGCAGTTTGCTGCAATTTCCAAACGTAAATGTGGGAGATAAAACCCTCACTGCCATCACTTGCCTGTTCCAACTCCACAGCCTTTAAACAACACTCAGGATGGAAAGAAAATATTCATCATAACTTGGAAAAATTTGAACCAGGGAGATTTAATAAACAACAAAAATAGACTATATCAACCTGTGATTGGAAGATTGTTCTTGCCTCGGTTTCTTCCTAAGAATGAACACACAGTTCTTCAGCAGAGTAGATGGAAAAACCATAGGAATTCACTCGAGGTTCCTCTCCCAGCTGTCTAGCTTCTCTGGGGTTTGTGAAGAAAAAGGTATCTGGGAGATATGGGGAGCATTTGGATCCAAGCGAACTTCATTTATACAAGCAGATGGAGATGTGAGGGCTCCCTAAGGACTGAATCAGTCTGGGGAAGGCATCCTAGTGAAGCTTCCATGGTCTTGAAATGATTTGCTGTGTCGGTGGGAGAAGCTTCATGTTCAAGATGTCTTTATGGTTATTTTGCATGTAACCTCTTTTGTAAATTGAGTAATACTGGGCGGACGTGTAGCATTGTTTTAATGGTTGATTGAGGAAGGAGAAAGATTTATGTCTTCATCTTCTCGGTGGGGAATTCTTTACCACTCCTTCACAGAACTTGTTGAATGCTGTGTGACAAATTGATCAAGCCTTATCCATTAGTTATTACATCTGACTTTAGGACACTCCACCCGTTTTTCTTTTGGCCAAGTTATGGCTTTCCTTCTGGGATTGTAAATAAATACAGTAATTGTGGTGTTCACCTGTTTACATAGTGAAGTTGGTATTTTGACAGAGAACACACTTGACAGTGGCCTTTCATTATTGAGCAAATCACACCTTATGAACGAATGCATAACCTGGAGAGGCACACCTATAGTCTGACATTCTGATACTGTCTATCAGAAAACAAATCTTGACCCTCCCATGACCACAAAAAAGAATGTTCCAGGCAGAGGAAAAACTACATGCTTTAATACATAGGTCAGTTAGAGAGCAGGCAACCCAGCTGACAGGACTGACATCACAGACAGTAGCTAAAACTAAAACATTGTTAACTCAAACTAGTTTATTTGGGAATAAGGCCATTCTCACTAGTAATACCTATATCCTGCAAATCTTTAGGCTTAAAACTTTATCTACAGCTGGGCATGGTGACGCACACCTTTAATCCCAGCACTTCTGAGGCAGTGGTAGGAAAATTGCCAAGAGTTCGAGGCCACCTGAGACTACATAGTGATTCCAGGTCAGCCTGGGCTAGAGTGAGACCCTACCTCGAAAAACAAAAGCAAACAAACAAAAAAAAAAAAAAAAAAAAAAAAAAAAAAAAACCAACTTTATCTAGAAAGGTTTTCAAAAGTAGGTACAAAAAAATATGGAGAAAAGAAAAGAGTCCAAAGCTTTACAAATTCTGTGTAGAGATTCAAGTACCTTTGGGGAGGTTCCACCTCCCCTCTGTGCCAGGAGAGAGAGAGAGGGAAAGATGATAGACAGTTGATAGATACATGATAGATTTGGAGAGAGAGAAAGAGTTGAAATTATTTCTGTCTTAAATTAAGATAGTACTAATATCTTTGGAGGAATTTAAAAATATGAATTAAGATTTCTATAAATTAAAAAAATGTGTGTTTTGGCTAGTGTTTGTTTATTATTTTCAAATCACCACAATCGTCAGATATTTACATTAGTAAAAACAATTACATTATTATCCAATAAAAGAATAGAAAGAAGCAAAGTATCCTTCCAGCCACTGACACTTAAGTTTAAAAGATATAAATTATTTGAATATTTTCAATGGCATACCAAAAATACGAGACTTTCTTCTATAATCACAAGCACATTTTGGCATTGCAGTGAGAAAAGAAAAAGATGCCCACTTTTTTCAGGGATTTTTATTTTCTTCTTTTTTCTTCTGCCCTTTGTGGAAGTCCTTGACCTACCTGGCTTTGTACTGCTTGATTTCCTCACCTGTCTCTCATCTCATCCCCATCATTATACCTTTTGTTGTGAACATAACCACCAAACAAAATTGATCACATGTAGAGAGAAGAGTTTCTCTGAGGACTGGGATTTGAGATTGTGCCATACCAACATTCTAAAAGTTCTTTAATTCTGGAAGTAGAATGAACAACTGGCACAAACTCTTAAAATGAAATCATCTCGAAAACTTTCATGAAATCTGAAGGCAATTTACACGGCAAGAACTGTTCAAGTTATCCATTATTATGTGCTATCTTCCTCCACAAATATCTAGTTATTTTTAGTTAATGAATTAATGAGCTGCTCCTTGAAATATGATAATTAACTACCATTTGACTGATAGAAGAAACAAATTCTCTGATGGGGAAATGAGAGGCTTTCAGGAAGTCTAATCCCTTATGCAAAGCATATTCCAGGCAAATATTACTACCCTGCATGCTTTCCCTTGTTAGAGAAAACTGTTTTCAGTCCCATCAATCTCAGTCTATTTATTTAGAAATTACTGAGTTATTAGAGCTGCTGTCTGGTCTCTGGTGTTTAATTTTCACTCGGCATCACATTCAGAAATCCTGGCTGCTGACGGAGTGCTGTGTACTTCCATTTCTGCATTTTCCAATCCTATAAAATGAAGCTTGCTGTGAAAAATGAAGATTAATGGGATTCGTAATGACTCTTGCCTGCTAAAGGCAATATGAATAAATAGGAGTGTGTGTGTGTGTGTGTGTGTGTGTGTGTGTGTGTGTGTGTGCTCGCACGCACGCGCATACACATGCCTACAGAGTTCATGAAGGAAAATTCTTACACAAAAGACTATGGATTACTCTGAATTAAAATAAACACCACAATATCTAAGCATATATAGAAACACCACAGAATCCAACAATTTCTTGTCTCTAGATACACTAAAAGGAGGGAACCAGGACTACAATCTATACATCCATGTTCTTAGCAGCTTTATTAACCATAACCAAAAAGTGGAAGAAGGGCTGGAGAGATGGCTTAGTGGTTAAATGCTTCCCTGTGAAGCCTAAGGACCCTGGTTTGAGGTTCAGTTCCCCAGCACCCACATAATCCAGATGCACAAGGTGGTTCATGCATCTGGAGTTTGTTTGCAGTAGCTGGAGGCCCTGGTGTGCCCATTCCCTCTCTATCTGCCTCTTTCTCTCTTTGTCTGTTATTCTCAAATAAATAAATAAATAAAAATAATTAAAAAGTGGAAGAAAACCTAGTGTCCACCAATAGATGAAAATATTAAAAACTATATATAAAAATGTTCATATATATATATTCATCTATATCTATACATATTTAATATGTTCATATATGTGCATGTGTAGGTGTGTGTGTGTGTGTGTCTATGTGTTGGAATATAACAAATTCTTAAACATGAAGGAAATTATGATAGTTGTTAAAATATAGATGGATTAAGCCGGGCGTGGTGGCGCATGCCTTTAATCCCAGCGCTCGGGAGGCAGAGGTAGGAGGATCACCATGAGTTCAAGGCTACCCTGAGACAACATAGTAAATTCCAGGTCAGCCTGGACTAGAGTGAGACCCTACCTCAAAAAACAAACAAACAAAAAAATAATAAAATATAGATGGATCTTAAAGTCATTGTGTAAAGTGAAATGTTATTCACAATCGTATTGTATGATTTCACTTACAGATGTCAAATTTGTAGCAAGAAAAACAAATACAGTGTTGATCTGCTAGGGCTAGGGTGCATAGTTACTGCCCAAAGGTAGAATGGTAGTTTTGCACAATTTTTGTACACAATGTTGTACAAAATGTGAGTACATCATGGTGCTTGTACTTTAGGCCTTTGAGTTGCATACTTTTTAAATGTTTAAAATGGTAAACTTTAATGTATTAATATTTTATTACAGAAATTGTTAACAGTAAATAATAAGCCATGAGCCTAACAATTCAACTCAGAAAGCATTTTGATTTGCAACTGTCCAATTCAAAATGTAAGATAGCCTTTCAAAATACGTGTTTCCTTTGCTATAAACCTCTTTATCCTTGAAGTGTTCCAAAACAGATGCTAGTTATCAAAGGATCTGATCAACCTCTTAATGAGCAACAGGTCTAAAAATCCAATGATTTATCTTTCTTGAGAAGTGGCATGTTGTCTTTTTGTTATAAGGCAAATGCTTGCCCTGAGATGAGGTTGTCACAAGGTTAGAGTTTAGAGATGAAATCCTGGCCCAGGTTACAAGTGCATGTTACCTCAGAACACAATTCACGCAGGGGCCATGAATAGGGCATGCTGCGCAAAAAAATATGGATTTCAGTAGTTTTTGTTCTTAAATATTGATAGTAAATATCACTACCACGTCTGATAAAACAAGTTTGATCTGCACACTCTAACATCTTCTGGTAGCCTTTATTTTTGTAGGCATGGTGAATAACCAAAATAAGGTTATATATTCATCTTCTCAGTTACATAAAACAATAAATTTTATGAATTCAGAAATACTTGCACTTAATTTTATTCATTTCCATCCATTGGATTCAGATAATGTAGATAATGTAAGTGGATTCCAATGCTTCTGGCCCTTCACATCCAGAAGCAGGATATTCATAAAATGTATCTATATCATATATAAATATATGTAAATCACACTGAGCATAGAAACTGCTTATGTCAATGTCTATATTATTCAGCAATATTAAATGTGATTGAAATTAAATTTCTCTGTTCCAGTAAGCAATACATTTGTAATCATTATTCTAAGTATCAAGAATTCCCACTTACTGAATAAATGTGAACAAGTTGCCCAAAGTCCAATTTCCTCTCAGTTTCCTTTCAGTTTCCAGAAATGGTTACACACCGCTGGTCTCTGTTTAAAAGTTTGACATCTCGAGACAAGCTTAACTGTGACTTTGCTGAGGGTGGTCACTGATCCATTTCCTTCTCTCTTCTTAGTGAATCAAATTCAGTGTATACCCCCACTCCATTCAATTTACATGAACATTTCCCAAAAATTGCCAGTGTTTTTCTTGGGTAGAAATTTTGAAAATATTCACATGCATGGTATTAAGTAAGAAATAATTTAAAGGACATAGCAATCTCACTGAACTCGACTCCTTCCAGGGACCGGAATCTCAGTGATCCCATTGTCTTATATACAGCAGGTTGTTGCAATGTACAGGAAATTCACTTTTTAAATATTTCTGAATGTACGAGATATAGGAGGCATGGGCTGAGAATTTACAAAAGTGAGTCAGTTTTAAGTGATGTATCACTGATGATGAAATCCAGATGAAATCAGTAACTCAGTGGTAATCAGTTTGCAGTAGCAAGAGACTCTGTCTCAAAAAAGGTGGAGCCCAGATACCCCACATTTATTGTTATAATAGTATGACAACACAAGTATTCAAATATGAAAAAAGAAAGAAAGAAGGAGCTATTAAATATCTCTAAGTTAAAAATTGGAGAGACCAAGGTTTAATATGATTGTATCGTACAGCCAATAAAGCAATTGGATCACAATATCAAATAAGCAATCAAACCCAAATTATTATGAAATACCAATGGCATTGTGTTTCTGAATATAATAGTTCTACACATCTGGCCAAATAGCAAATGAATTGCTCCTATAAAACTACTATTTTCAGGTTTGTGTCTTGTAAATCTTTTCCTTTCATGTGAACTTTCATAAAGTTTGGAGTCTTATCAGTTACCTTCCTGTTACAGGGTAAACACCCATCAAGAAACAGCACACAGATGGAAAGGGTTTATTTCTACTTTACATTTTCAAGGGGAAGTTTCATCATGGCAGGAAATGCAAAGCAACAGCAGATAGCCAGTTGTCACATATTTTCTTTTGTTGTTGTTGTTGTTGTTTTTTTTTAATTTTTATTTATTTATTTGCAAGCAGAGAGAGAGAGAGATAGAAGAGAGGCAGACAGAGAGAATGGGCACACCAGGGCCTCTAGCCCCTGCAAATGAACTCCAGATGCATGTACCCCTTGTGCATCTGGCTTACATGGGTCCTGGAGAATCGAACTGGGATCCTTTGGCTTCGCAGGCAAACGCCTTAACCGCTAAGCCATGGTCCAGCCCTTGTTTTTTATTTTATTTTGTTTTTTAGAGGTAGGGGCTTGCTCAAGCTCAAGCTGACCTGGAATTCATTAAGTAGTCTCAGACTGGCCTTGAACTCATGGCAATGCTCCTACCTCTGCCTTCCACGTGTTGGGACTAAAGGTGTGTGCCACCACACCTGACTTGTCACATATTTTATCAGCAGGGAAGAAGACAGAGAGAACTATAAGCAGTGGGAGTGGGGAGCTGCGACAAAAAGCCTCAAGCCTCTACCTCCCAAAGGCTCCACCAGCTGGAAATTAAATATGAGGCTTAATCACAAACATATGAGGTTATGGGGGCATTTTACATTCAAACCACCACAGGGGTATTGATGGAAAAGTTTCATTTTCAAATTATAGATCCATTCCCACCATTCATGTTATGCAGGGTAGTATTAAAACCTGCATGCTACATTTATTATCTTCTCATTTAAATTTCCAGTTTTCTCTACAAAATCATAACAGGCTTTTCAATTTTTATTTGAGAAACTAAATTTGAAACACAGTATGTCTGCCCAGTACTCTATTGTAATCCAGAAATGTTTTACATAAACATTTTATGTTCACAGAAATAGAATAAAGCACCCACTTCCTTATAAATGTTTGTCTTTGTGATTCAATGGTTTTGATCGCCTCACCTAAAACTACCTTTTGGAAGGCAATAATTAACTTTATGCCTTTAAAACAGTGATGCTAATTTTGAAAACCAAATTCACTCTTTTAGTTTGTTCTATGTAGCAAAGCACACCAACCCATATTCTGTAAATGGTATGTTGAGTTAAACACCCTCTGTATTTAGATTCACATTCTAAACATCTCTAAATGCTTTTGTCATTTGAGTTCACTCATTGTACTCTACCCTGTGCGGAAGGGGAAGCTGGATGAAACCTGAGATAGAGCATCTCCTTGAATTTCAAAAGAAGAATCTAAGAAAAACTTTCATTTGCACTTTACTTCTGAATGTGTTTCAAGGTAGAATAAATGTTTTCTTTACTCAGTAATACTGTCTTCTCAATCTTTTTAAAGTGTTTTTAATTTTATTTTTATTTATTTATTTGAGAGAGGAAGAGGAAAAGAAAGAACATGGACACACCAGGGCCTCTAGCCACTGCCAACAAACTCCTGATGCATGTGCCCCTTGTGCATCTGGCTTACATGGGACCTAAGGAATAAAGCCTAGTTCTTTTGGCTTTGTAGGCAAGTGCATTAGTTGCTAATCCATCTCCCTTCCCTGTCTTTTCATTATTAATGAGATAGTTTTCAACATGTTTTTTAGAATATTATATTTCTATGAAACTATATTTTATGGTTTCAGAAAAGAATATTTATATATGTATCAATTTACATATATGCATATATTGAGAGATCCTACAAAACCTGCAATTTAATTGTGAAAATAATTATATTTATATTTGTGCTTCAAATAATTTATATATGTGAACATTTCCTATATAAAAATGAAGGTGCAGGGCTGGAGAGATGGCTTAGCGGTTAAGGGGCCTGCCTCCTAAGCCTAAGAACATCAGTTCCAATCTCCAGGTCCCACATTTAGCCAGATGCAGTGACGCAAGGGCGCAATGCAGCACTTGCCCACAAAGGGGCACACGTGTCTGGACTTCGTTCACAGTGGCTGAGAGGCTGCTGGCGCACCCATTCTCTGTCTTCCTCTCCCTATCTCTCTGTCTCGCTCTGTGTCTCTCTCCAAAATAAAAATAAATATTAAAAAATAAAAATAAAAATGAAGGTGCAATAGTGTTGATTTTGCAAGTACATTGTCTATCAATTTGTAACTTCTATAACATATATAAGTAAATTCATTTATTTATTAATTAAATTTATATTTTCTTATTTATTTGCAAGCAGGAGTGGAGGGAGTGAATGGGTGCACCAGGTCCTCTTGCCACTGCAAATGAACTTCAGATGCACATGCCATATTGTGCATCTTGTTTTACATGGTTACTGGGGAATTGAACTTGTGCTGTTACACTTTGCAAGCAAATGCCTTTAAGCACTTTGCCATCTCTCCAACTCTATTTATGAATAACTTTTAAGAATATATTTGTGGGATGGAAAGATGGCTTAGCGATTAAGAATCTTGCCTGCAAAACCAAAGGACCTAGGTTCGATTTCCCAGTACCCACATAAACCAGATATACTAGGTGGCACACACATCTGGCGTTTGTTTTCAATGGCTAGAGGCCCTGATGTGCCCATTGTCTCTCAATATCTGTCTGGTTCTCTCTCAAATAAATAAAATATTATAAAAGAAGTAAAATTTTAAACAAGATTTTTTTTTTAAAAGCACCACTTAAACTTTGAATGACAAAACTTTGCAATATCTTTGGCCTCTTTCTGCTATTTATTTCTTATAAGTGTGAAAACTACAATCTCCACTTTATAAAATAAAAGATATACTGATGCCTAAAACACTGATATATGTTTTAGGCTTTACTTTTAATTCTGAATAGTTCATGAACCAATGACTTGCCTCTATGTAGTATTGGAAAAATCAGAAGTAGAGTTGAAAAAGCTGATTCCCTTGGGTTGTCACGGAATAGCATTTGTGACTTTAGTTAGTGACTATTCTGTTGAATGTGGACTTAACCTTTGAGATTTCATAGTCACACATTTTTCTCTATAAGATCGACCATTTATTGCAGCTGGAGAGATGGCTTAGCAGTTAAGGTGCTTGCCTGCAAAGCCTAATGACCTGGGTTTTATTTCCCAGCACACACAAAAAGCCAGACAAAAAGTGGTACATGTGTCTGGAGTTGGTTTGCAGCAGCTAGTGGCCCTGGAATGCCCATTCTCTCTCTCTTTCTCTTTCTCTTTCTCTCTCTCTCTCTCTCTCTCTCTCTCTGTGTGTGTGTGTGTGTGTGTGTGTGTCTTGTTTTCTGTGTGTCTCTCTCTGCTTACAAATAAAATGAAATAAATAAAATATTTTTAATGGAGCATTTATCTACTTTATTTTTTAGAGTAGCTTTAATTTTAATATCAGTGTACATGCATCACTGTCAAGTTCAAGTAGACAGTACTTAATTTCCATGTCACTCTGGAGGTATCCTGTCATATTGTGAGATTCAAGAAGAGCACAATTCCTCTATTAACTTCCCCATATCTTGTAATGCATGACAAGTGAGTGAATAGTTGAAATTATCTCTAGGAGGACAAATATGCATATTTATGAATGGAAACTGATTCTATTTCCAAAATTCTATAATGTTTCATTTGCTCAGTATAATTTTATCATTATTCCAAATATTCCTTCAGAAAAAATAAATCAAGAAATTTAGGCATATAATTTTATGATTTTTTTATAGGTATCACACCTATAAAGGTGTAATCCTATTAAGGATTAAGTGTTGTCAACTTGATCTGTTTAGTAATCCACAGACATCCCTTGCAGATGGGTCTTTGAGGTTGCTTCCAGGAAGGATTAACTGAAGGAGGAAGCCCTTCCCCCACAGCCAGCAGCCCCTCTCACAGAGGGACTTTATATAAGGAATCTCTGGTTGAAAAGAGCCCCTTCCTTCCACTTGGCTGCCAAAACTGGTTGCTGCCTTCCAGTGTGGCTGAAGATTAGAGTCAACTGAAGACTCCTGTGGAATGAAAACCACTGACACCGCAGGAAGCCTCCAGGCCTTCAGTGCTAGATCGGGACTGCTGAGGCATCTGGTCATGTGGACTGAGCAGTTACGGGGTTCCTTGATTCTCGGGCCTGCAATTGCTATTGCACTACCATAAGATGATCCATTATATCCCCTTTTTAATATCATTCATTCTAGTGGGTCTGTTCCTCTAGAGAACCCTGACTAATACAGATTTTGGTGCCAGAAATGGTTCTAGAGAAACAGAATTAAGGATGGATTTCTCTAGTGGGATTGGTGCTATCTGGGGTTGGCTTTCCAACTTCAGTGCCAGTAACGGCCCAACTGGTAATCAGGAGTGTGCTTTTACTGGAAATAAGAGGGCACTAATAATCCATGGTGTAAACTACTTAGAGAACTCCATGAGATAGATGTATTTGGTGATCCTGAGTCATGTCTTGTGAAGAGCAAAGAATTTAGTGACTCTGTATTTAAATCATTTGAATATTTGAGGAAGAGTAAGATAATGATGAGGCTGGGTATTGTTTGTAGTATCCCTGGACAAACTATTGAGGGAATAACAGAAGCTCAGAAAGGAAAATTCCAAGCTTAAGATACACATACATGAGCTGATGGTTTCTAAGGGTGCCCTGGAGGAGAGTCTCCTCTCTAGCCAGAACAGGACTCAGATTGCAGAAAGCCAAACCCAATCTCTCATTGTAAGATTGGCTAACTTGCAACATAAACTCAAATCCCAGCCTCACAGGCTATCAGAAGAAGCTGGCTTGACAGAGCAGTGGAATGGCATTTCAAAGAAACAGCTAAAGCACCAACTAGGTGGCAATAGCTGGGAGGGCTGGGAGAGGGTCTTCCAGCAGGCTGTAAATGCTATGGATCAGCATCCTATATATGGTGCTGTTTCTCCTATAGCCCAAATTCACAGGTCCAGGAATCAAGGAGTAGAAATGGGAATGGTGCTGTTTACCATCACCCCAAGTGACCCTTTAGCTAAATTTTTGCTTCCTGTTCCCACAACCTTACACTCTGCTGGCTTAGAGGTCTTGGTGCTAGAGGGGGGAGTGCTTTCACCAGGAGGCACAAAGAACATTCCATTGAACTGGAAGCTGAGACTTCCCCCTGGTCACTTTGGGCTTCTGATTCCCTCCAGGCAGGGGTGATTTATCTAGACTACCAGGGGGAAATTGGACTGATCCTTCACAATGGAGGTAAGGAAGAGTATGTCTGGAGCATAAGAGATCCTTTAGGGTGTTACCATGCCCTGTTACCAAAGTGCATGGACAACTGCAACAACCCAATCAAGGAAGTTTGATAAATGGCCCAGATCTTTCAGGAAGGAAGGTATGGGTCACCCCTCCAGGTAAGGAACCAAGACCTGCTGAGGTGCTTGCTGAAGGTGGAGGAAATACAGAATGGGTAGTAGAAGAAGGTACTTACAAATACCAACTAAAGCCACGTGACCAGTTAGAAAAACGAGAACTGTAATTGTAATGTTTCTGCCCTACCTTGATATGGAGTGTTTGTACTACAATATTAAGATTATGTCACTAGCTAACTGTTGTTGAATTTATATTAAACCTATTATATTAGAGATTAAGCATTTCTCAAGGAATCTTGCTTTGTGTTGAGAGGAAGATTTTTGTGTTTCTGGTTGTATGTTGGATAGTTATACCATGTGTAGTAGTTTGAATATATGTCCCCCAATATATTCAGTGTTTTACTAGTTATACTTTGCATCTGCAATCACCTTGCTAGAGGCAAGGTCACTGGGGGCCCCAGTCTTAAGGTGTGGTGATGGTTTGAGATTCCATTGTAAAGATATGCAAATGTGCCTAGCAGGAGTTCCTGAAGTGTGCTGTGTGACCTTTTGGCTGTAGTTTTGCTCTGTGTGCTGTGGTGGCTGGTTGGCTTTTGCTCTCTCTGCCTGGCCTTGTGAGAGCAGGCCCCTAGTTCTGCCTTTATGGGACTTCCCCTGGATCTGTAAGCTTCAATAAATAATATCCCTTCCTCCATAATTGTGCCTGGTCTGGAAGTTCATCTCAGCGAACCTGAAGCTGTCTGCAACACCATGTTTGGCAGAATCATGAGCTTGTTACTATTTTCATTTGGAAATCAAGTATGATGTAAGGAGATATGGTTCGGTCTTGAAGGTTAAGGTGTTGTCAACTTGATCTCTTTAGTAATCCACAGACATTCCTTTCAGATAGGTCTCCTAGATTGCTTCCAGGAAGGATTAACTGAAGGAGGAAGTCCTTCCCCCAGAACAGGCAGCCCCTCTCAGAGGAGAACTTCCTATAAGGAAGCTCTGGGTGAAAAGAGCCCCATCCTTCCACTTGGCTGCCAGAGCTTCTTGCTGTCTTCCAGCGTGGATTGAAGACCAGCACGGACTGAAAACCAGCTGGGACTGAAGACCAGTGTTAGCTGAAGACCCGCATGGATTGAAAACCAGCCGCTTCTCAGGAAGTCTCCAGGCCTTCAGTGCTGGGTTGGGACGGCTGAGGCATCTGGCAAATGGACTGAGAAACTACCGGCTTCCTTGATTCTTGGGCCTGCAACTGCTATTGGACTACTTTAAGCTAATCCAACAAATTCCCTTTATAATATCATTCATTCTAGCAGTTCTGTTCCTCTAGAGAACCCTGACTAATACAATAGGTAAGGTCATACTGAAGCCCACTCACTCTGCAATTCCACACTGGACTTGAACTCATGGAAATCCTCAGACTTCAGACTCCTGAGTGCTGGGTTAAAGTGGTGTGCCACTACACCAGGCTACTAGGCATACAATGTTAAGCTTAATATTTACAGGCTTGAAATAAAGTGTTGTACAGTATTTCCTAAAAAGAAGAAATTAAAATTCATCATAGAATAAAAGTATAGAAAGTCAGATGAGGCCAGAATGAAGGAAGAAAATGAGGCAGGGATAAGAAGGGAGAAAGAAACAGGAGTAGGCAGTTGAAGAAGAGAGAAAAAGGGAAGGAAAATGAATACTGCCATCATAAACAGACAATTCTTAGGCTTAAGCCATGACCCATTATCTGCACAAAGTGAGGACCTAATAAAGCTGTTAACGTAATTTGAAACACTTTGAATCAGCATCATAGAACTTTTTTATACCTCTGGTTATATATCACAAAGTATTAATTCATGACAAGAATTTTCATCATTGATAAACAGTAAGCAAAGGATTCTTGCTCCAGCTGATGGAAACTTTATGCCGGAGACAATGTGAACATAGACAGCACTGGGTCTATTCCCCCACTCTTTCTCTTGGGAGAGTCTGTTGTCCTTTCAAAGCTTATGGTTAAACTGAGCCTCATGTTTCAGGTCTATCTATAACCAATGATTTTGATAGACCCTTTTTCAAAATAAACACAAACAAGTGGGTTGGGGATATAGCTTTGTGTTATAACATGAGTTAAGCAAATCCCTGGGTTCAGTCACCAGTGCAGTACGAGGGGGGGGGGAGATTTGTTCAAATTGACTGACTTTTAACTTTCCTTCCCTTCTAAAACTGTCCCTGTGTTCTGTACTTTTAATCCTTAGAAACATAGTAGAACACTCTAAGAGCTTCATTTTCCACAGCCCCTTTCCTCCAATGTCCCGTCTTTAGCCAGGCAACACTTAATTAGCCAACTAAATTACTTATATTCTGCAACAATTCCTCTGTTTGCTGGAACAAAACTCTAATTCTCTTATTTTATTTCTTGGGCTTGAAATTTGAGATGGAGACTTGTCTTGTGGCTCAAGATGGTCTCACACTTGTGGGTTCAAACTATCTTTATTCAACTTCCTACAGAGCTGAGAGAACATGTTTCTTCCAACTTAATTCCTTAGGTGAGATGGTGAGAATCACATATGGAAGCATCAGATCATGTGTACTTTTTCAGTAAAAATTGCAGATACTGCACTATCTTGATGAACATAAATGATAATATTAATGCCGCAAAGGCTTTAACCTGTGAAATCCCAAAATGAAAATTAAGACTGAAAGTGGAACTCCAGTCCACTATTCAGCATGTAAATGAACACAGGATAAATATCAGCAATCATTATGTTATCTGCCTACTATATGCTTAGCAATGCACTAGAAAATTCACATGCATATTACTATCCTAAATATTATTTAATACCTCAATTTTATTTATGAGGATATAGATTCAATTTTAGGAACTTCCCAAATATCACCCATAATGTCAAAGACATCATTCCAATCAATGTTTACAGGACCTAACAAAAATTTATTTTTGTAATTTTAGGATATGATATATGACATATACAAGTCTAAGTTTAGCTCACACATAATTTATTAAGCGAGAAACTTTATCAGCATTATATAAAAGGTATTGCATTATGTTTCCTTAGTTTGAGAAATCAACCATGGAAGACAGAAAGTCAATTAGCGGTTTTTATTAAATTAGAATTCAAAAAGCCCATAGTGGGAGGAGAGATGGCTTAGCAGTTAAGTGCTTGCCTGTGAAGCCTAAGGACCCTGGTTCGAGTCTCAGTTCACTAGGACCCATGTAAGCCAGATGCACAAGGTGGCAGGTGCATCTGGAGTTCGTTTACAGGGGCTGGAATCCCTGGCACACCCATTCTCTCTCTTTCTTTCTCTCTCTCTCTCTCTCCCTCTTTCTCTCTCTGTTGCTCTCAAATAAATAAATAAATAAATTTTTTTAAAAGCCCATGGTTAATTTTCACTTTTTTTTTTTTTTTTGGTTTTTCGAGGTAGGGTCTCACTCTGGCCCAGGCTGACCTAGAATTAACTATGTAGTCTCAGGGTGGCCTTGAATTTACGGTGATCCTCCTACTTCTGCCTCCCAAGTGCTGGGATTAAAGGCGTGCGTCACCACACCCGGCTCAATTTTCACATTTTTAAACCAGAGATTTGGGGTTTGCTCAAATGTGGGAGCTGTGTCAGAAAGGTTAAGATTCATTCTATTCAATCTTAATGAGATTTTAAAACTAAAATTATTTATGTGATATAAACAAAAATCCAGCATGATGAAAAGCATTTCTAATCCCCTTTACAAACCAAGCATCTATTCATTAATAATGGTGTTGATTGGAGCTATAATGGACACATGTGTGTATGCACTTAAAGCTGAATGTGAATTTGTACACTAGGTACTTATTATGTATTAGCAAATGAACACACTTGCCTGAAGTGATTTCTGTGGCAAGGTTGTTCTGTACAAACCTGTTTTCAGCTTAGTTAAATTATTTCCTCCCCTTCACTGTGAATCCCACTGGCTCTTGCTGGAAAACAGTATTGGACTGAATAAGTATATGTACTTGATGTAATTTCTATCCTCAAATAAAACTGTTATAGCATATTGGAAATTGCTACTTTTCCTCTCTAATATTGCTGTCATTTTATGGTGTGAAGTATAATTAAGTTTACTCTACCACAGAGGTGTTTGGTAGACATCCCATTCCTACTTATGGTTTATTTTTTCCATATGATAAATTAAAAGGATACAAATACAATTTCAAATCTCAATTATCTACACTCTTTTTTATTTGGAATTTTATTATCTTTAATAATGTTAAGATACGTTGTTCCTCCTTGCTATATTAACCTAGAGTATACAATATAGTTATTCTCTATTTCTAGTTTTCAAAAAAATTAAACTTTATGAAATTTAAGCAAATTTTTTAGAAAAAAATTTCTTGACTTTCTGAGAAAAGAAGATTCTATTTTTCCTACAAATAGTAATCACAAGACATATTAGGAATATCTAAATATTGAATCCTATGATTAAAAATGACTGTCATAACTGAGGGAAGGAGACATGGTAGTATTTTTTATATATATTTTGTGACTCTGCATTCAAATTGCTTTCATGTAGATTTTTCGAAATGACCAACTTTTATACCACTTCCAAATTTAAAGGAAGAATACTATGACCTCTCAGGAGACAAGAATAATGGCTCAAAACTTAAATTGCAAGCTACATTTAATATTTTTTATTTCATCTTTTAAAATGAAAAAAAAATGAATTCAGCTGCAAAAGGCAATGTGGAAGAATTTTTGGAAAAATGGCATTTGTCTTCTAATACAAAGTGATAGTTCAAGATAAACATGGCCCATAAATATGCTAGTAAGAGAATTAGTAAGAGCTTCTGTATAGCTATAAGCCCATGAGCCCAAGTAATGTGTTTTATAATCCTACTATCATAAAGCTCTAAATGGGACTTTCTAGAAAGTTAACTGGTAAAAAAAAATGTAAATTTATACAAATAAATCTTGCAATGTAGATTAAATTGAGTGAAATGAATTAAATAGATTTACAACAACATATAAATTACCAAAACTAACTTAGAAATAGATAGAAAATTTGGACACATGCCAAGTGTGTGTAAAAGCCAAATATCACTAGATATGACAATTTCAAAAAGTTGTATTATTCAGCTGGACCATTAAACAATATGAAAAACCCATACTCATTACAAATGCAATGCATATGAGCATACGAACACATGAAAATATATATGAGAAATATACATATGTCAACATACCCTACATCATAGAATATTAAATTGATAAAATAAAAAATATGCAATGGAGATTATTCTAATAATTAAAGCATGACACAGTACTTTAATAACTGAATTTATTAATTCTGTTAAGAAATTAAAAGAATAAAAAAGTCTTACTAACTTCTCAATTAGATACATAAAAAGCTATTATTAAATTATGATTGGGAACTGACTGAAACTGTCCTGGACACCAAGGTTCTCCCATTTGAATGAGGATACAAGTATAAGTGTGAACACAGCTGCAACTGAATTGAGATCACTTCATGTACCCCATCTATGACATAGTACTACCACCCCCAAGACTGAACAGTACAGAGCAGAGCAAAGAAAGTGCACACAAAGAAACATCAGGAACCATTCCAAGTATTCACTGAGAACAGATATGCCTGAAAGACCTGACCAACACACGATCTCCACATGGGTCTCATTGTAAATGAAAAAAATCACACCAATATGTCTCTCCAAAGAAATGCCAGTCACATCACAGAGGTTCTCCGTGGGAGCTACAGACAAGAAACTCCAGACAAAATACTCAAATGAATATTTACAGTTATATACAAAGAACTCAAAGAAGACATGGGTAAATGTGTGAATGAAATGTTGAATAAAACTATGAAATAAATTTAAGTAAATTCAAAAATGACAATTAATTCCAAAACACACAAAGAACAATATGATATGAAGAAATAAAATCAGTATATCCAAATTCCACTCAATAAAAAGATAGAAATTCTGAAGCAAATTGAAGTCAAATAAAGTTATGGAAAGCTACTACATCAAAATAATTAATAAAGTGGAAGGCAGAGTGTAAGGCCTGAAAATAAGGAGGAGGAATTGGTTAAAACCACAGATAAATGCAAAGAAGCCTATGAATGGAGCAGGATAGAAATATAGGACATTGGGCTAGAGAGATGGCTTAGTGGTTAAGATGCTTGCCACCGAAGCCTAAGAACTCATATTCAAATCTCCAGGTCACACGTAGCCAGTCGCATAGTCATGCAAGCATGCAATGTTGCATGTACACTCAAAGGAGCACATGCATGTGGAATTTGTTCACAGTGGCTCAAGGCCCTGGCATGCCCATTCTCTCTCTCTCTCTCTCCCTCTCTCTCTGTCTCTCTCTTTGTCTCTCTCTCTCTGCCTTTTTCTCTCCTAACCCTCATTGCTTCCTTTACAAAAAAAAAATATTTTATTTATTTATTTGAGAGACGAGGTAGAAAGAAGAAGACAGAGAGAGAGAGAGCAAGTGCATATGGGCATGCCTGGGTATCCCATCACTTCAAATGAACTCCAGATACATGTCCTATTTTGTGCATCAGGTCTATGTGGGTACTGCAAATGGAACCTGAGCCATCAGTATTTGCATACAAAGGCCTTTAACCACTGAGTCATCACTCTAGACAACCCCTCTACTTCTTTTTTCTTTTTAATAAAAAGCAAAGAAAAAAAAAAAGAAATATAGGACATCATGAGAAGAATTATGTTCAAATTATGAGTGTACATCTCTCAGGAAAGAGATGCTCTCCCAGGTACAAAAAGTATACAGAATACTAACTAGGACCAGAAAGGATATTTTCCATATCATATTATGATTAAAACCTGAACACACAGCAAAAGAGTGTGACAGAAAGCTAGAAACATCTGATCACCAATAAAACTAGGCCCATCAGAGTAACAAATGTTTAAAAAACAGAAGGATTAACAATGAGGAATTTCAAGTATGATAACATCCAACCCAGACTTTTATACCCAGCAAAATTATCTCTCATAATAGAAAATAAAAAGAAAATAACATTTCATGACAACACTAGGCTAAAATAATTATGAGCACTGAGCCATCCCTACTGAGGATGTTAGAAGAATATTTTGCATCAAGGAGAATGACCATATTCAAGAGTCTAGAAAAGTGAAAAACATGAACCAAGGCTAGAGTAGTTGTTGAGCAAATGAAGACCAAGAAAACACCAAACTCCACAAAATCAAATTGGCAGGGATAAACTCAGACTTTTCAATAATAATTCTGAGTAATAATGGACTCAACACCCCAAACAAATGAAACAAGACTATCAGGCTGGAGCAAAACATGGAATCTGTCTTTTGCTGTCTTCATGAAATTTATCTCACAGTCAAAGACAGATAATACCTTAGAGGGAAAGCATGAAAATAATATCTTTCTATTCCAATAAAAATAGAACTATGAAACAAGAAAATAGACTTTAAGCCAAAATTAATCAGAAAATATAAAGAGGGCAACTTCATATGGATCAATCTAACAATTCTCCAAGAGAACATTACAATTTTAATTGTATCCACACCAAATACAATGCACTAATTTTATGAAACAACATCTACTAAATATAAAGTCAGAGATAAATCCCAACACAATAACATGTGAATTCAATACCCCACTATCACCAATAAACGGGTAGTCTAAAGTGAAATTAAATAGAGAAACTGTGAACTTAATTGATACCACAAATGGAACAGACATAACAGAACACTGCATCCAAACACTACAAAATACACATTCTTCTCAGCAGCCCATGGAACATTGTTTAAAATAGATCACTTAATAGGACACTAAGCTAGTTTCAAAAAATTTAGAAAAATTGAAATAACTCTTTTCTTTTATCCAACCACAATGTAATAAAGATGGAAAATAGCAGGAAAAATAAACTATCAGAGATTAAGCAGCACACTATTGAAGAATGGATTAGTTACTGAAGAAAGCTACAAAGAAATAGAAAGTCCCTAGAAGTTAGTGAAAACAAAAAGACAGCATGTCAAAACCTAAAGGAAACAATGAAGGTAGACCTAAGACGGATGTTCAAAGCTCTAAATGTTACACAAACAGAAAGATCTCAAGTAAATAAATTAATGATTCACTTGGAGGCAGTGGTAAAACAAAAACAAACTAAACTCTAAAGTACCCGGCAGAATAGTAAAACACTAGGGTATAAATCAATGAAATGAAAACAAACAAAACAGTTAAAAGAATCAATGAAACAAAGAGTTGCTTCTTTGTAAAGATAAACAAGATTGACAAACCATCAGCCAACTTAACTAAAAGAGAGAGAAACAAGATAATAATAGCTAAGATTCAAGTTGAAAAAGGAGGTATTACAACAAATACCAATGAAATTAAAAGAACCCTAAGGACATACTTCAAAATCCTACATTCTACCAAATTGGAAAATTTAAAAGAAGTGGATGAATTTCTTCATACATATAAATTACCAAAGATAAACCAAGATGAGGTAAATAATTAAAACAAATCTATACCAAGCAGCAATATCGGAGTAATAATATTAATTTTAATAATACCCTCTGATCAAAAAGTATATAGGCCAAGATGGATCCAGTACAGAATTGTATCAGACCTTCAAAGAAGAACTGAACTCACTGCTTCTCAAATTATTCCAGAAAATGAAAAATGAGGGGATGCACCCTAACTCCTTCAAAGCCAGCATTCCAATAAGAAGTAAATAAAATATTTTTAAAAACTACTTTGAGCCGGGAGTGGTGGCACACGCCTTTAATCCCAGCACTCGGGAGGCAGAGGTAGGAGTATCGCTGAGAGTTCGAGGCCACCCTGAGACTACATAGTGAATTCCAGGTCAGCCTGGACCAGAGTGAGACCCTACCTCGCAAAACCAAAACCAAAACCAAAACCAAGAAAAAAAAAAAAAAAACTACTTTGAGGACATGGTTCAGTGTTAAAACATGTTTTCGTAAAAAGCCTACTGGTCTGGCTCTAATTCCCTAATAACCACATAAAGCCAGATGCACTAGTGGCATAAGCATTTAGCATTAGTCTTCAGTAGTAGCAGACCATTGTATGCTCAAACACAAACATGCATGCACATGTGCAAATAAATAAAATGTAAAGGAAATGTAATCAAAATGCAAAATGTAAAAATTATTAATAATTTTTAGAACTCATTAATATTTTATATTCTAAATATGTTAATAAATTCAAAATATAAAGATGTTAAGCTATTAGATACCCATTCTTTGATTTATGATACACCATTCTATAAAAATATCTATAACAAATAAATTCTTTAGATTTCTTTAAAATGTCAATTTTTTAAATATATTTGAGAGAGAGAGAGAGAGAAAGAGACAAACAGAGAGAGAGGGAGAATGGGCATGTAAGGGCCTTCAGCCACTGCAGATAAACTCTAGACATGTACAGCCTCTTGTGCGCATGTGTGACATTGCACATTTGTGTCACTGTGTGTCTGGATTATGTGGGTCCTGGAGATTCAAACATGAGTTCTTAAGCTTTGAAGGCAAATGCCTTAACTGCTAAGCCTAAACATGCCTAAAACAGTATTTTCTATCATTAAAAATTCCCGTTTATGACCTTTCTCAGTCATTAGAGGATCATCAAAATAACAAACAATATAAAGAGAAATAGCCAAATCATTATTTGCCAACAAGAGTATCTGAATAAATTTGGGAGAATTAGGTTAGAAAAACACAGCCAATTAATGCCAGGGTGTCTTCTAGATAAAGAGAAGTTTGTATTACAAGAATATTCAATGTGTTACTCACTCTAAGAGCAATACTAGAAACCAAAATGGTCTACAAAACAGTTGTCATTTTGTGCAACACATCATGGAATACAACCTATGGACCTTTTTGTAATTTTAAATTTTTATTTATTTATTTATTTATTTATTTATTTATTTATTTATTTGATAGTGAGGGAGAGAGAGAGAGAATGGGTGCTCCAGGGCCTCCAGCCACCGCAAACAAACTCTAGACATGTGCACCCCCTTGTGCATCTGGCTAACATGGGCCCTGGGGAATTGAACCTGGGACCTTTGGCTTTGTAGGCAAACAACTTAAATGCTAAGCCATCCCTCCATCCCTATGGATCTTTTTAATGGGAGTCAAAGCTACATGCCCAGTCATAAGTATATGTACAAATGTATCTGTTTGCCCATACATATCAAGATATGTGAGGTAAGAATGATCAGATTTGTATTGTACAAATCAAAATCTCAATACTACATGTAAAACTAACTCACATGCATAATTGCCACAATATGCCTCAATTTGATATCTCAAAAGTACTAGGAAGGTCTAGACATTTTCTTATTCATCTTTGCATAGTGTATTTCTGTTATTGGTTGAATTTATTTATAGAGTTTATAGTACATGTTTAAATAAATATATGATAAACATGCCTTGGGCCGCTGGTCTTGATCCATTTTTTACTTTATCTGTGAGAAAACTGGCTTCATAGGTTGATCTTACTTTATTTCATATAGGATCCATCAAGAGTTATACACAATTCAAATTAAATATTTACTGAATATAACCATTATCCTGGTAGAGTCCCCATACAAGTCTACTAATTGATTAAAAGAAATACATTACTTAGGAACACAGAGGCAACTTTCAAAGATCCAAGTGTTGCTATACTTATTTATGCCCTTCTATTCAATAATCATGTACTTCTTTCTTCAAACTGTCTGAATTAGAACAACATACGTCTTACTGCAAAGCCTGGTTGAAATCTTTTTGTTTCCTTGTCATAGGAATGTCGCTTCATTATCAGTTTTGCTATCCTGTCTGACTTGCCACCCTCTAGTAACATGTTCTCATGCATTTCACCCTGTACCTACTTTTCTGTAGCCACTGGATAAGGGTCCATATCCTACAACATTTTTCTGTTTCAATTTTGCTTTTTCTAATCCTATTGAATACAAATGTATAATTTCTGAATTCCCATATTTAGCCCCATATCCCTTGTTCTTGGTAACTCATCCATGCAACCATGCTGAGGGGGACACTGTGAATACCCGTAATGTGCTGGCCATGGATCACTCTGTCTTCCTCTGACTTTGCATCTGCTGAGTATATTTCCATCTGCTGGCAGACTGTGCTATTCTGGTATCCATTTCCCATTGCCCCTTTGAGTCATGTCAACCTCCCTTCTCTGGAACCTCTGAGGAATGGCCAATCCTTTCATCAACCCAATCTAAATGGTTCTTACCCTGGTTCCTGACTACATGGAACCAAGCCTTATCTAACCTTACTGGACACACTGCATCATTTTTACATTTTCTATTTCTATAGACATTGAAAATCCTTCCTACTATTCCCCATCCATGAAACAGATGATGTTTGTTGATTCCTTTGAAAATTGCTTTGAAAATTACTTCCCTTCTCCTTTCTATATTGTTTTTTTTTCTCTTTCTTATGCTTGATATTCTGGCCATATTTAAGATACATCTTGTGCATCTGGCTTACTTGGGTCTTGGGGAATCAACCTGGGTCCTGTGGCTTTGCAGGCAAGTACCTTAACTGCTCAGCCATCTCTACAGCCCTCTAGGGCACATCTTAAATAAAACCATGTTCTCTGGTGGTTCCTGAAATTTCTACCACACCCTCCAATAAAATACCACTCTTTGACCTGAGCTGTCATTGTAATTTCTTTAAACTAGTGAATCATTAAAAAAATGAAATTCACTTTATTAAATATGTCTGTTTCGGCCTCACATGATGAACTGAAACTTTACTTGGGACTCACTCAGCAGCTGCTTAGAGCCTAATTTATTGTAGGAGAGATCTCATGGCCTTACCATGTATCAATACTGAAACAGATAATGACAAGCACATTTACATCTTATGCTAGTTTCAAATATTGATGTCAGGATGTCAAATTATCACCCACTTAAGATGTATTTCCCACAATTAAATATGGGTCAAATTATCACATTTACAACCAATTATCAGATCATTGGTAACATTACCATGAGCTTTTCAGAAGCATCCCAACTGATACAGAGCTAATAGGAAAGTTGACTCTTAACTGCCAAGTCTTTTACATTTGTATTCCTGTTTTCCTTAGTCATTATCTACTGTAGTATCAGAATTGTCACAAATGCATTTCATTTAAAGAGCTGCCTAGAAAATAAGTCATGGGGTGTCACTGTCATTCCTGATGTGCAGCCAACAGCTTCTCCATCCACCTTTCTGCATTTCTTTTCCTGATATCTTTTACAAACATTAATTGCTTTTGCTTTCGCTCCTCTCCTTTCTTCTTCATCCTGTTCTCTTCTTGTTAATCCCCCTCTCTCCTCTTCCTCCTCTCCTCCTTTTCTTATTGTTTTCTTTCCTCCCCTCGCTTCCCTTCTCCTTGTCCATCCAGTCAGTGACCACGTGATTATGTCATTTTATTTTTTCCTCAGATGATTTCTGCCTGCACAACACCCTTTTGTCAAATTTATACATTTTCTTAATCTTCCAGGACCATCAGGATTTCTTCATTCATTGTTTTTGTCATTGTTGTCAGTGTTGTTGTTTGGAGCATAATAAAGGAAATTTACAGAGAACAGACTAAAGAAAGCTCCACAGTATTGTGTCAAACGTGTTTAGGATTCCAGCCAGCATGCCAAGAATTGGAAGAAAGGAAACAAAGAAAAAGTTAGGCTCTCTAAGCTAGAACTCAGAAAAACACAGTCTTAGCTGTGAGAGTCTATAACAAAATACCCATCCATTGTTTTTTATATTTTTGTTTTTGCCATATATATATATATATATATATATATATATATATATATATATTTATATATATATATATATATACACACACACATATACACTTGCTTTAGTTTATTATTATGTTTTATTATTTATTATTTGGTTCACCTATAGCATTATATACTCCTGAGAACAAAACATAATTGATATTCCCTTTTCTACTGCACATCCTAAATAAATATTTTCCAGGTAAAGCTGCTTAACTTTCAAAATACCAAATCCTCAATGATATAGAAGCAACTGATGCATCTTGTTATATATGCTTTTACTCTGCTTTGGTTTTTAACAGTTATTTATGGAACAACTACTGGACACCAGGCATGAAAGTTAGGACTGAAATCACAATAGAGAAAAGGACAAGTACAATTTTATCTGGGTAACTCATAATGTAGGGAAAACAATGCAGAATTTTTAAAACGATGAAGTGTTCGAGAAAGATTTGAAATGAGAAGTTAAAAAAAATTATCCCCGCCGGGCGTGGTGGCGCACGCCTTTAATCCCAGCACTCGGGAGGCAGAGGTAGGAGGATCACAGAGAGTTCGAGGCCACCCTGAGACTACATAGTTAATTCCAGGTCAGCCTGGGCCAGAGTGAAACCCTACCTCAAAAACCAAAACAAACAAACAACAAAAACAAAAATTATCCCCACACATTTAGAATCATAAATCTACTACCAAGTTACTACTGCCTTCTACTCCTAATTTTTTTGTACAATCAATTAAATTGATTCTAGAATGCAGGCTTTAATTTTCACTTGCAAATCACAGTGACCTTGAATAACATACTTGAGATATCTGCATTTGACCTTGCTAAATGAAGATGATTGTTTTCATAATTGGCTAATCACATGATGTGGTTGGCAGGTAATATGCTATTTTCACTCATTAAGATGAATTTAAATTTTAACTGGTGTTGATTTGTTACATAGATGCTCCCTTATTAGCACCTGTATTAGTTAAAGAAATGTATTTATACATAAACAGACTGAAGCATATTAATAAGATTTGAAGGGAAATAATTTTACATACTTATTTTTAAAAGTATTTATCAAGACAACACTTCTCTTGTTAGAAAAGTGAGTACAGGACTGGAGGCTTAGTGGTTAAGGCGCATGCCTGCAAAGCCTAAGAACTCCGGTTCGATTCTCCAGGTTCCACGTAAGCCAGATGCACAAGGGGGCACGTGCATCTGGAGTTCGTTTGCAGTGGCTAGAGGCCCTGGTGCACCCATTCTCCCTCTTCCTGTCTCTCTTTCTCTCTCTCTGTCTCTAATAAATAAACAAAAATAAAATCTTTTTAAAAAAAGAAAGAAAAGTGAGTACAATACTTATAATTTCATCAGTTTTGCTTCCAAACACCTGTGATTCTAGAGTTGGATAAGAAAATTTCAAATCATTATCAGAATACAAATCAAACCCATAATGGGATATCACCTCACTCTGGTTAGAATAGCTGCAATCAAAATGACAAAAAAGTGCTATTGTATTTAAAGAAAGGAACCCACCATGATTATACTGTTGAAGGGAATGTGAATGAGCACAGATATAATGGAAAACACTATGGAGGGCCCTCAGAATATTAACCAGAAACCCTAGTCCTGGGAATATATGCAAAGAAAATAAAATCAGTATGTTGAAGAGACATCTGTACTCCTGTACTTATTGCAGCATTACTCAGAGTAGCAAAGAGACGGTATGAGAACTGATGAGCGTGTCAAGGAAATATGCTACGTATTCACAATGGAGTGCTATTCTGCCATAAACAGATAGCATCCTGTCACTTTGTCCAGCGTTGGTAGAATTGGAGGCCGTTATGCTAAGTGAAGTCAACCGGGAAATGAAATGAACTCATGAACACATTAACTGATTCACATGGAATTATGAAGAAGTTGATGCCCGAGAAGTTGAGAGCGCAATGGATGGTGGTTCCCAGAGGCTGAGAAGAGTGGGTGGAGGAAGAGTGGGGGGTAATAGTCCAATGGGTACCAAGTTATAGTCAGACAGGAATAAAAGGTTCTGGTAAACAATCTTAGAGCAGGATAACCACATACAACATTGGTGCAGCAAATATATCGCCATGCAGCTCTAAGCAAGGTTTTTGAGTGCTTTCACTACAAAGGAAGTATATATTCATAAAGATAGGCATGCTGATTTCGTTCTGAATATACAAGCTATTCAAGTAACAAAACATCACAGAATTCTCCATGCATATGTGTAATTTTCTTATGTTGAACAAAAATAGCTTTAAAAGAAAATCATTTTATCATGCCAGTCTTAAAGTACTGAATTTAAGGTTTAATAAAAGAGTGGAGACTGTGTCTAACAATTAAATATATATATATCTTAAAATACTGATTCTACCCCAGTGTATTAAATAGAGGCAAGCTCTTCAGTTATCTTCAGTTAATTAATTCTTGTGTCTCAAAACAATTACTGTTTGTATTCATTGAGAATTTGGTTTTGTTTTTCAAAATCATGTGCTAAAATTTTTTGATGGACTATCTCATCTAATTATGTAATAGCCCTGGGGTTAGAAATTGCAACGAACTCTATATTTTATACCACTATGAAAATATGTAGTATTTACTAAGAAGGAAGACACCCAGTCCTCAACTCATTCCCTCCCAGAACAGATTGAGGGACTATAATGTCTGGTTTTGTCTTGTGTACATATTTTTGCAAGCTCTGGAGGATGGATATCTCTTTCCATTTGGGGACTTTCTCCCCAGTGTGTTCATTATTAGTTATAGTTATACACTCAAGGGTACCTTTTGGAAAATAGTGAATTGACTTGAAACAAAGAATACAAAAAAAAAAAAAAAAAAAGGATAGGCAAGAGATAAACATTTGAAAATATGTTTCTGTGGGACTCAAAAAGTACACTCTTTGACCCTTCTTTATTTCAAGCTAAAGGATAAAAATCAAAGGATTAGAAATTGTCCAAATTTTATATAACTATGTGGTCATGTTGACAAGGTGGTATTGAAATGCTTACAAAAGACTTCTAAATTAAGAAACCATCACTTACAAGCTTGCCCTTAAATAATCTTTTTATTGTTGTTATTTCATTCCTGGGAGGAATTTCAGAACTTGTAAGTAGGTATCATTTATATCTCTGCTAATGATTCCAGAACACAGGCATTTTAGCCATCAATCTCTTTCTATGAAGTTTAGATACAGGCTGCTAAACTGTGCTCAGACAGTAGGGAATTCAAGGTCATTGTCAGGTGAAAGGATTTCTCTGTCCTTTCAAGGAAAAAAAAAAACTTAGAATTTCAAATGAACATCAAATGACAGATGTAAAAATCGCCATGATAATGTTTCTGTTGCTTTGTTGGAGGTTTTTGTTTGTTTGTTTGTTTGTTTTTTATTTTTATTTTTGGATAATAGTCCATTTTGTGAAGTTTTCCTATGGGTGTATATGCAAAAGTTGAGTTTTTATTTTTATATTTTAGAAAAATGCATTTAGAACTATACTTATTTTTGTGGTGTGTCACTAGATAGAAAACAAATGATGTTTTCTGGAAAACTGCTTAAATATGATTATTTAAAATTTTCTACAAAATGTGTTAAGAATGCAGTAAGGAATTTGGCATAGACTGTCAGTAAATTACCTTGAAATATACTATTTTTAAAATGTAGTCAAAATAAAATGCTAATATAGATGATTTTTTTTCCCCAGTTGCAACAGATGGACCTGTTCCTGCCTGGGTCATACTGGAGTCAAATTCTTGGTTCATTAAGAGAAGTCTGTATTCTCTCTGTAAAATTCTTGTTAAAATTATGTTTAACAATTGACCTATAAACCTTTGTTTACATATACTTAAGTGGACATCCAGACGATATGTTTGTATAGTACCATTTAATTTCACACTGTATTTAATAGTATTGTTCTATAAAGTAGCTTCTAATTTTGTGGGTTTACATAATTGTGAAACTTGACAGATCTTCCACTGCTAATTATGTTTCTTCTTTGTCACTAGAAGCGGCTGAGTGTTCCTGGGCACCATAAGCAGGCCTGGAAGAGAAGAGCTGTTTCCCTTCACGTTACGGAATTGTTCAGTGAGCCATGGCAGAGGCCGAACTCTTACGGTGTCCCTTAGGGCTGCAGCTCAGATAATGATATAATGTGTGTGTACTGTTGGCACTTGCCTTCAATTTACGCTGTGATTTTTAAGAAAAAAAGTGCACTATAGTAGAAAAAAAAAAGGAAAATCCAAGCTTGAATCTTTAAAATATATGAAACATCATTTTTGGATTATGTTTTTTATGTCATAAAATGGGGATGTTCTAGAAGTTGACTCTGGCCTTTTTGTTTCATTACTGAAACAAACAAAAGTCAGACAAAAAGACTAATGGACTTTGTCTTGTTTTTACTAGAAGATTTTTCACATGTGCAAGGCCTAGGCACCTTTCTCTACTGTGTAATAGTTTAAGTGTACATTTCCCATAGGAGCTGAAAGAAAATTATAGTGGCAATGCCATAGCATGTAAAATCACACCTGCAGATTGTCCTCAATCATTTAGAAACAACACAGGCATCTGCAAGACGATCAGTAAAGTCTCATGTGGTGGGTCCGTTGTCTATGCCTCTCAAGTACAGCCTCGTCAGTCATAAGAAATGTGGTGGAAACGATAACAGTTTAATTCTGGGAGCCTGTGATGAGGGTCATGATAATCATATAGGTTTAGCAAGTGGGGAGAGCAACACA
Organism: Orientallactaga sibirica; assembly: GCA_036365145.1. Taxonomy (NCBI): domain Eukaryota; kingdom Metazoa; phylum Chordata; class Mammalia; order Rodentia; family Dipodidae; genus Orientallactaga; species Orientallactaga sibirica. Next base: position 7,282,642 of record JAEOAD010000194.1, read on the forward strand.
AGCAGAAGGGACCACTTTTTTAGAGTTAACCTGAGGAAGGAGAAAAGATATGCTCTTAGGAGGAAAAAATAGCTAACAGCCCAGTTGCATTGGCTTACCCTATGTAAGATGCAGGGTGAATTAGAAAAGGTAAAGATGCCCGTATCTTATGAGTTTCAAAAAATATATATAATTAAGGCTGGAGAGATGGCGTAGCAGTTAAGGCATTTTCCTGTGAAGTCGAAGGATCCAGGTTTGATTCCCTAGAGCCCACATAAGCCAGATGCACATGGTGGCATATGCATCAGGAGTTTGTTTGCACTGGCTATAGGCCCTGGTGTGCCCATTCTCTCTCTCTCTCTCTCTCTCTCTCTCTCTCTCTCTCCTCATAAATAAATAAAAAATATATATGATTACGTTCAATTTTTTTCACATTGGAATATTTTTTAAAACTATTTTGAGAGGTACCTAGTGTTTAAAAAATTTTTACCGTTTAAAATAACTTTAAAAGAAATGTAACATTAGGCATTTTGCAATTTTTAAAGACAGATTTTCTGTTTTTTACTACCTATCAGTGATTTTTTATAAATACCTTAGAAAAACTTTGAGGAAAATTGAAACATTAAACTGATAAAATGGTGACCAGTGTAAATTAATTCAGTATAGAAGCTCATAAATCCATTTTTTGGGTTTTGCCATCACATGATGGTCTATTTTTGTGTTTTTATTAATACTGTTAACTTCTTACAACAGGTGACATTTTTATCCCCTTAGGCTGTCCATTAGCCAAATGAAGGGCCATCTGGAAAGGGATTCTGTTCTTTGAAAAATGTGACAGGACTGATGGCTTTTTAACTGCTAGTCGTCTATGATTGCTGGTAAACACTGGAAATGAGCATTGATTGCTCAGAATTAAGAAGTTAGTCAAGTACTTACACATGATGCAAAGGAAACACCTTGTAAGCAGGTGTGCACAACTGCCTTAGCACCATTACTCTAAAGAATATATTGCCATGCTACAAAGAAAAAGAAGAAATATTTTTAGTGTCTGCCATTGAGGGACACAAACAATTTTGTGAGATATACTTTGAAAAACATTAAACAGGAAAAACTATCTGATAATGGTGGGGGGATGGGTGTACTCACTATGACACGGCTTTCTCACAAGTTCCCCAAGTGCTGGGTTATAATGTCAATGTTCAGAAAAACAGAAGACAGCCTGATGGCTGGCTCCCAGCAGCTGTGGATTGAGAGTATTTTCATAATCACAGTTAAAAGGTTTTCTAATAACATCATTTTAGAAGGTTCTTGGGGGTTATTGCCAATCAATGGCTTCATTTTGCAAATGAGGATGTTGTGTTTCAGTGGGTATTGGCCCACGTTTGTAGAGTTACTTAGTGGCTTGGTCATGATTTCCACTGAAGGTGACTCCTAAGTAGATTATTAGTTTTTGTGTGTGTGTGTGTGTGAGAGAGAGAGAGAGAGAGGGAGAGAGAGAGAGAGAGAAATGTGTTTTGTATCCATGTGCTGCATGTACGTGAAGGCCAGAGGAGAACGGTGAATTTCCCTCTACTGTTTATCCATATATCTCCTTGAGACAGACTCTCCCTCAACCCGGAGCTGCTGTTAGTCAGCAAATCCAACAATTCCCTGGTCTCTGTGTCCTTCCTCCATGGCCATGCCCAGCATGTTCCATGGGGTTTGTGAAGCTGAATTTGGCATTCCCCTGTCCATGACGTTCTCCTGCTTGAGATAAGCTATCTCCTCAGCCCTTAAAGGAGAATGTTTATTTGTTTGTTTGGTTGTTTGGTTGGTTGGTTTGGTTTTTAAATCACCATCTCCTGTTGGTTCCTGAAGTAGACGACAGAAGAACAGTGTGTGTGTGTGTGTGTGTGTGTGTGTGTGTGTGTGTGTGTTGTGTGTATTTTATAGGGTTACTCAAGGAAATCATGCATCCATATAATTCAAATATATTTTGTAGTTTAGCAACATAATAAATCTTGAATAAATCTTGGACATAAATCCATCTTTTCAATATCTTCTGGTACAAAGAAATTAAACATATTACTATATAGTTTTTTTATCATAACACTTTTTTTATTTTTATTTTTTTGGTTTTTTTGAGGTAAGGTCTCACTCTGGCCCAGGCTGACCTGGAATTAACTATGTAGTCTCAGGGTGGCTTCAAACTCACGGAGATCCTCCTACCTCTGCCTCCCGAGTGCTGGGATTAAAGGCGTGCGCCACCATGCCTGGCTCTCATAACACATTTCTAAACCTTGAGTACAGATATTATCATGTTCTGATGTAAGATTTTGCTTTTCCCCAGAGAACATTCAAATTTAAAAATATAAGACCCATCTAATTGACCTTTTGTTAAAAAAAATTATCATGTCATGTCAATGTATTAACAGTATGATTCATTCTTATGATTGTCTGTTATAACGATCTACCCATTAGTGTAGGAAGGAGAAGAGGAAGGAGAGGTAAAGAAAGAGGGAAGGAGAAAACAGGAAAAATTCCAGTGTGGTAATAAGTAAAAAATTGGAGAGCTGTAGGTCCAGTGAGAGATGGTGTCTTGGGGAAATAAGACAGAACAGCAAAAGAAGAGGGCTCACAGCATAGGCACAATTGCATACCTATGTTCGTATACCACATGCATGGGCACATGCCACAAATTACACAAAGCAAGATACAATGAAAAGTCTTTGAATTTTGCTCTCACAAAGAATGGTAATGGTTATTTTAGTCATTGGTTTTCACTGCCCCTGTGTGTATGATGCTGCAGTCTGGTTTTTCAGACAGTGTAGAAGTGACTGCCCCATGTTTCAGTATGGGTTTATAGGTTTGTGAATAATTTATTTAAAACTTTAAACACTCCCATCAGTGATTGTCAGTCTAAAAGTAATTACTTGTAATTTCTCTCCACGTTTTTACTGCATGATACACATTTCCCCTCCCATCCTGTTCCATGTGTGAGGCTGGCTGGTGAGACTGGAGGAGACCTTACACCAGTCAGCTCTGGAGGCATCCTCATTGATGCTGAGGCTTTGTGAGGAGTTCACAATAATGAAAGTAATGGGCTTTGTCATGCTGCCAGAAACAAAGTGGTTTTACTTCTTAAGGAACTGCTTATAACAACATGGCAAGCAGCACAATCAAATGATTTTGTCTGCTTGTCTAACATGAAGGCAACATTATCAACTGACATCCTGCAGCGCTGAGATAAGACTCTGGAGAAAGGCCTGGGAAAACTGTGTTTATCTTAGAGGAGACAATGATTAGGTAATTTGGACATTTCATATTTAATAAAAACTATTTAAATCAGAAACCATCAGACCTGCACTGATGGGTCTTACATTTATTTTGTACCCTCTGTCTGCCTCCAATAAAGTGATTGAATCCTTTTCACTTTAGAGAAACACTCTTTAAAAAGAAGGGAGCATATTAAATGCTTAGAATTGCTTTTATATTAAACTATACATCTGACATGAGCAAAAGGGGGCCTACTAAAACAGCCCATAATGATAGGGAGAGCAAGCAGCCAGCACAACACTTCACTCGTTTTTCCACAGAATGTTTGATCTGCAGTGCAATAAAAATATTGAAAGTGATTTCCAGTCCTCCCTGACATCACAAATCATAACTTGCACAGAGCCACAGGAGTAATCAAAGACCCATTTGTGCGTGATTCATATGGGCATGAGCCCGTACAGGAAATGCTTGGGGTTTTATAATCAGGTCCACAAACATTTTTCATTCATCTTCCATTTTATTAAAGCTGTGGAAAGGAGGAAAAGATGGGATCAAATGCAAAAAAGAATGAGGTTAGAAAACAAGGTAGGCTCACTTTTTAAAGTCTAAAAACTTACCATATATATGTGTGTGTGTGTATATATATATATATATATTCAATTTTCATGTGAACTGTATTTCATAAAGTAATCACAGAAATGGTTTTTTCCCAGTGAAGGGCTTTTTGAATCTTCAAATCGAAATGTAAAATGTGCAACTTTGAACTCCTAGGCTGAATAAATCATAATAATTAAGATCTTATTTTTTCAAGAAATCACGTTATATGCAAGAATACGAGCTGAAGAAAAATGTTTTACCCCTTACCAATAATATAGATTCACTTCCCCCATGCAGTTATATGTTGAGATAGAGTGGGAGTGTTTTATATCTGAGAGCTCAGACATATATATTGATGAAAAAGTACAATTTTTTCTTGGTAAGAAAAACATTTCCCCAATAGTATCTTAGCTCTATTGGAAAGGCTACAACAAGTTTATTAATGATTTTGGTTCCATTTTCAAGTGTCCCATAAGAAGTTTTTGGCATAACACTCTAAATAAATGTATGTGTATGACTACTGCTTCTCTCAGGCAAGAAAACAAACACACAGAAGACTCTCAATCTTTGACATAATTATATGTTAGTCAAGGTTTGGGCTGTTTGTTTTAAATCTATAATTTTGTTTAAGCTCTGTTTTTGTTACTTTGTTCATTATGTTTGTTTTGTTTTTTTTTAATGTTCAACTGAGAAGGAACATCTCAAAAGTGTGAAGATCAGACAGAATGATGATGTTACTGAAACTATGAATCCAAATGAAAATGTACTCAGAGTGACCATAATTACATACACATCTACACTATATATGCACATCCATCAATCCATGTGTATAATCAGCTTTAAAATAAGCAACAAGAGAAAGGGAGGGGATATGATGGAGAGTGGAGTTGTGAAGGGGAAAGTAGAGGAGGGGAGGGAATTATCATGGTTTATTGTCTAAGGATAGAAGTTGTCAATAATAAAATTATACATAAAAAAAGAAGCAGCAAGAAAGAAGAGAGGAGAGATAGCAGTTACCAGTGGCTCTTTCTCCCCTAAGACTTCTGTTGAAAGTATGGACTGAATGATCAACTATAAATGTTGTGAAATTCGAGTTACCATCTTCGTTGTAATTTTCACTCCCAATTGAGAAATTCACAACTCCACTATTAGGATCCATTGTTCCATACCTGCTACACCATTCAGCTCCCCTTCATTACAGAAAGGATTATTCACAGTCCAATGTTGTAAAATACAAATACAAGTATCTACCTGAAGGTTACAAACATAGCTTAAAAATGAAAAAACCATAGTGAAAGGATTACTTATGTTTATGTAGCTCAAGACAGTGGTTTAAGATAGTAATATGTTTCTCAAAAATGTTAGCACAATTGCAAAGCTGAAGATAAAAAATGGTTTAAACTTTGTCAATTGTTAGTATAACGAGAGTAGGTTTTTTAATAGAGAAGTACCATTAAACTTACATTTCTCCAAAGGAGTCATAAATCTTATTTAGTGTCAAAAACTGTAGTTAAATATTACTTAATGTTTATTTTTTTTAATTTTTATATATAAAGTGAACTTTTTGGAACTAAGTTATATTATGTATCCAAGAAAAACCATTCAGCTCTACCTCTATGATTGTCTCAATTTCAACTCAAATTCTATGCCTAGGTTCAAACAAAATAAACCGAATTTAAACTCTAAAAATACAACATGGTCCCGTTTCACTTCAGCTATTCTCAGTTAGATTACTGTCTTTTATTATCTGTTCTTGGGACAGTCTGAAAAATGGTATTGAAGGAGAAATTGGAGAACGCTAGCTTCTTTCAGGCTGTTAGTCAGGGACAGAAGACCACAGAGGAACATGGAGATGCCATTCTGTCCATCTTGGCAAAAGTGAAACTCGGGTCTGATCCTGTCTCTTCAACATGGGCACCAGTGACACGCCCAGCAGAACTTCCCGCTGTTGCTTCTTCAGCTTGGCCTTCCTGGGTCAGTCAGCCTTTTGAGTCCAATCTTATGAGGTGTCTGCTTACACACCTGAGCCTCATGACAAGGCTCACCTTGATTGGATGTCTGAATCCTATAGATGAGGTTAGGCAGAGAATCCTGGCTCTTCCTGCCCTGTGATCTCTGCTTGGATGCACACTCTCTCACCTGATCTTTCTTGTGACACCTCTTCCCCAACAACATCCACATGTCTACCCCTCCTTCCCAGCCAGGCTTGGAAGGGGAAAATACTTATCTTGGCTTGCATATTGCTTTTCTTCTGTGTCATGCCTGGGGGATGGTGTACTCTCTCACTTTGATTATATGTTAAGATTTATCTTTGATCTCTGAGTCCTTCCTTATTTCTTAATCCTCTCTGTTCTATTATTTGAAGTGGCTTCTATGTTCCATCTCCCATGTTCGTGGGGGGAGGGGGATGGGGTGAACTGCCCCCATCTTTTCCTAGACGGCAATTTCCCCTAAATAAATCTCACAAATTGTGATTCCTCCACTAAATAAACTCAATAGCTCATAATGTATACTTCTCAAACCCATTTCATCAATTATTTATTAAAAGTAAGATAAGGTCCCAAAATCAGGGTTCACAAGTTTGGAGCACCCTTCCTGAACCCCCGAATCCTGCATCAGTATCTCCTAACTTTGTTAACGGTTTTTCTATAGTTGGGCACTGTGAGACATACTCGTTCTTATCTTTTTTTTTTTTTTTTTTTTTTTTTAGTTTTCATTTTGTTTTATTCTTTGTAAGAAGTACTTTTCAAAAATAATGGTTTGAATTTTGAAATCAATTTATCAGAGATTTTACAGCCCTTAATGCTTGATGTTTACAAACATGAAAATTAGCTGGGTGTGGTGGCAATGCCTTCAGTGCCAATATTCAGCAGACTATGTTAGGATTTCAAGACCAGTCTGGGGCTCCAGAGGAATCCTGCCTAGAAGGAAACAAAAACAACCACCACCAAAAAAGAAGGTAAAAATATGAAAGCAGTTTCACAGGTCTTTCCATTTTACCAGGGTGGGGTGGTATGTCCCTGTATCCCTAATAGCTGAGAGTTAAAAGGCAACACTTTTGCAAGTTTCACGATAGCCTAAGGTACATAGTGAGTCTGCTAAAAAAAAATATTTTTAAGTCTAAATTTCTCTTGTCAGAAATGTAAATTAGTACTATCTATTGGAAATGAATCTAGAAATTTTTGTTTCACAATAAAATTAATAAAACTTGTCCTAATCCTAATTTTCCAGTGCAACCCCTATTAAAATATTTGTAAATCATGACTAAATTTTACATAAAACTCTGTAGTGGCAACATTCTTTCATCAATAAAAATCCTGGGTACATTTAAAATGTTCATAAATGCAGAAATGGATAAATCACATATAGAGATTACTAAAATTTTGGTTTCAAGTGGTAGAAAAACCCATATCTGATTATATGGAGTGTATCTCAAGAGATATCTAAGAGGGAACATCAAAGGTACAGGACTTCATGTACAGTTTGATTCATTCTCTATAAATATTGTCGCCTTATTCCGAAAGAGAGAGGGGAGAAGCCGGGCATGGTGGCACACACCTTTAATCCCAGCACTTGGGAGGCAGAGGTAGGAGGATCACCATGAGTTTGAGGCCACCCTGAGAATACAGAGTGACCTGGGCTAGAGTGAGACCCTACCTTGAAAAACCAAAAAAAAAAAAAAAAAGAAAGAAAGAAAAAAGAAAAGAAAGAAAGAAAGAAGGAAAGGAAAGAAAAAGAGAGGGGAGAGATAATAGATAATATTTTCAACTTGAAATTTGGCTAGGAAGATGGCTCAGCAGTTAAAGACTTGCCAGCAAAGCCAGCCTGATTCCCCAGTAACCATATAAAGGCGGATGTGCAAAGCTGCTTGGCACTTGCATTTGCAGTTTGGTTTACAGTAGCAAGAGGCCCTGCTATGCTGTCTTTGTCTCTCTCCAAATAAATAAAAAAATTAAACAGTAAACTCCAGAAAACTAGGAAAGCCATGAATCAAAATTGCCCTCTACATTTTCACCCTTTCTTTATAAAATATAAGGTTGAAAAGGAAAAAAGTATATTAAACATAAAGTTTGTAAGCATTATAAAATTAATGTGCACATTCTCATCCCTCTACTTAACATGTTAATAGAACAAGTAGCAACTTAAAGGTCTCAGCTCACTTCCCTTGTTTCAAATTCCTACTTTCTGTGTTAGAAGTAACTAATGATTTAGATTTTATATCATTATATAATATTCTATAATGGTTCCTTTACATTTCCTTTTCTTCATAATAAGCTCATCCTTGTACTGGCTTGATCCATCTTTTAAAGATTAGCTCTCCACTGAGGCCATTTTCTGATAAATTACCTGAACACTAAGTTAGCAAAGGATACACATATCCTTCCTTCTGGAGTACTGGGTAAAGGTCACCCTTGGAAAAGTGCTGGCCAGAAATGCTGACCACAACTATCAGATACAAGGTGCTTTAATCAACACAGAAACTTTATTATTTCTACTTTTAGTTCTATTTGGCAGCAAATCTCCTTCACCCATGTGAAAAAGATAACAAGCTCAGAAGAGACACCCTTTGAGATAGCCATCTGTCTGGGACCCATGTAGCTTCCCTTGACAAATCATACAAGAATCTCCTTAGGATAAAGAAAAAGATGGAGGTTGAAAGGCACCGTCTTTCCATCTTCCAGCATGGGAGCCTGATGATTAAGCTTTCTACAGCCCTTGACCCCTCCATCCATTGATTTATCAGGCAGTAGCAACAGCCAGCAAAATGTACCCTTTACTTATTTTTTTATTCAATATTATGTAGGTAAAATAAGATTAATATAGACTGTTGCACAAAGCTATTATTCTTTCTATTTAGCATGTGTGAATATTGCATAAGTTTTCATCCATTCTGCTGCGGATGGACACTGTTTCCTGAATGAAGGTATTATAAATAAAATTGTCTTTTATATTATATTATTGTAGACAAATATACTCATGCATTTCACTTCTAGGGTGGCTCTCCATGAACTCATTATAACAAACTTTTTTATATATATATATATTTTATTTGAGAGAGTGACACGGAAAAAAAGGGCAGAGAAAGAGAGAATGGGTTTTCAAGAGCCTCTAGCCATTGCAAATGAACACCAGAAGCATGCATCACCTTGTGCATGTAGCTTACATGGGTACTGAGGAATCGAACCCAAGTCCTTATACTTTGCAGGCAAGCACCTTAACTGCTAAGCCATCTCTTAGCCCTATAACAAATATTTAACTTTAATAGTTGTGATGGTTAAGTTTGTGTCAACTTGATCTGTTTAGGAATCCACAGACATTCCTCATGAGTATGTCTCTGAGGATATCTCTAGGAAGGATTAACTAAAGGAAGAAGCCTTCCCTCAGGGTGAGCCCTTCCCCCAAAGTGGGCGGCCCCTCTCGGAGGAAGGGGCTGGTTTATCTAAAGAAGCTCTGGGAAGTAAAGTATCCCCTCCTCCCACCTGGCTGCCAGTGCTGTTTGCTGTTCTCTGCTTGGTGCTTGCTGCTTTCCAGTGTGGACTGAAGACCAGGGTGGACTGAAGAGTAGCATCTCTCCAGGACACCTTCAGGCCTTCAGTGCTGGATTGGGACTGCTGAGGCATCCAGCCTTGTGGACTAAGCAGCTACCAGGTTCCTTGACTCTCAGGTCTGCAACCTGCTATTGCTGGACTGTCATAAGCTAACCAATAAATTCCCTTTTAATACAATTCATTCTATCAGTTCTGTTCCTCTAGAGAACCCAGAGTAATACACTAGTTGACTCAAGTTTTTCTAATTTACACTGTCTCTGACAACACTCTGAGTGTGCGCTAGTCCACATCATTAGTAACACTTTCTCAAATTTTCTCACTCCATTCCCCTCTCTTCAATCATTTCCTCTCTCGGGTCTTCCTGTCACCCACTTAAGAAATAAATGAAACAAAACAGTATAAATTTATACTAACAATAAAGTAATTGAGGCATCCTTTAAGTAAATATCAACTCAGTTACCCTATTATGTTTGAGTCTGTTTATGTACAGGTTATGTTCCCGACCATCTCTATATCTGTTATCTTCATTGCTAAAATTTTAGAAGAAAATTTGCAATGTAGTATATCAATTGTTTCAAATTTGTTCTGCTTCAAGGAGTCATATCTTCTTAAGGTAAAGCTAAATGAAAAAGTATTATGAGGAACATTTTATTATTTCTTATATTTTTTCATATTTATAAAATAATTTAAAACATCTCAAGATGTTTTATACATATCTGTATATTATCTCATATTATCTTTCTCTTAAATTTATTTATTATAGTCAGAGAGAGAGAGAAAGACAGAGAATGAGTGTGTCAGGGTTTCTAGCCTCTGCAAACGATCTCCAGACGCATGTGCCACCATGTACATCTGGCTTATGTGGAACATGGAGAATCGAACCTGGGTTCTTATGCTTTTCAGGAATGCACCTTAACTGCTGTTTCATCTCTCCAGCTCATTTTTTAATTTTTATTTTTATTTATTTATTTATTTATTTATTTATTTATTGCTGTAGGGTCTCACTTTAGCTAAGGCTGACCTGGCACACTCACTTTGCAGTCCCAGGTTTGCCTCAAATTCATGCTGATCCTCTTACATCTGACTCCTACATACTGGGATTAAAAGTATGCACCACAACACCCAGCCCTCATATTGTCATTTTTAAAGTTTTGATTTATTTTAGTTTTAATCATAAAAATATATGGGTTCAAGGGGCTGTAATGATGGCTTAGTGGTTAAGGTGCATGCCTGCAAAGCCAAAGGACCTAGGTTCAATTACCCAGTACCTACATAAACCAGATGCACTAGGTGTTGCATGTTTCTGGAGTGTGGCAGCAGATGGAGGCCCTGGCATGCCCATTATCTATCTCTCTCTCTCTCTCTCTCTCTCTCTCTCTCTCTCTCTCTGCCTCAATTTTTATATATATACCTAAGCCATGTTATTTTATTTCTCATTTTTTAAATTTCATTTTAAATTAGTACATAAATTACACAAATTTTGCAGATCTTATGATATTTTGAAACATGTATACTAACATAAGAGGTGATCAAATCAGGATAATTAGCATATATATATATATATATATATATATATATATATATATATATGCCACTTTATTCTCTATTTCCTTCTTTTTATCTTCACTCTCCTCTCCTTCCTTCTCATTATATAACCAGCTAATGCTAGCATGGCTTCAATTCTCCAACAGCTTCTAAAGTTTAAACTGCTTGGTGGTCTTAACTAAAAAAAAAAAAAAAAAAAAGGGGTTACATAATTTGTAAAATGTAATTCATCCACACCTTTCTATTTGATTTTGGAACTTATTTCTCAATTATTTGTTTAATGTTGTATTGGTTATGAAACCTTGGGTCCATGCACGAATAGGAAAACACTATATACCACTGAGCTATAACAAGCACTCTCTCTCAATCAATTTCAAAATCCTCATAGCATGCTGACACTTATTTAACTTCCTTTGAAATATGAAGCTTGGGCTGGAAAGATTGCTCAGTGTTTAAAGCAACTTGCTTGCAAAGTCTGATGGCCTGGGTTTGAGTGCCCAGTACTCAGGTAAAGCCAGATGCAGAGTGGCACTTTCATCTAAAGTTCATTTGCAGTGGCTAGAGGCCCTAGAGTGCCCATTTTTTGTCTCTCTCTCTTTCTCTCTTTCTCTCTCTCTTTGCAAATAAATGACTAATATTTTTAAATAAAATCTGAAGCTTGGTATTCTCTTTGTTTTCCATTTCAAGAGTGTTATGCTTATGACATAATGTTTCCTTTTGTTTAGCATACAAAACATGTACTTTTCAAGGATATAGGTATTTGCAATTATTAATTTCAGCTTCTGTATCTTAAAAAGATTTACAATAAAATGGGTATATATAGTTAATTTTCTATAGTAATCTTTCTGGTTCTCACATTTCTCTCTATTAAGCAGTATGCTAATTAGGAGAATTGCCATGCATGAAAAGATAGCAAGTCAGATATTTTTATGCTCCTATGCTTTAAAGGTTAAAAAAAAAATTATCAGGTAAACTTCTCCGTACATTTAACAGCTTTTCTTTCATGTGAAACATTTTTTTGACAAAAAATAATGATAAATACAAATGTAATGATATTTTTCCATGTCTCATCTCATATTTGAAAACTTTAAGAAAGGACGTAGTTACTTGAGTTTTCTCTCAACACGTCCTAAATGCAATTGCTTTTTCCTGAGGCTAGTAAAGCTACTATCATAAAATATAGTAGAAAAAGACTCCTGCTGCTTAGATGTAACTCTGACAGTCTTGGGTAGTTAAAACTGAAACTCTCCGAGCATGACCTGTCATCTCCCTGTCTGTCTGCTGTGGATCTTCGCTGTTACTTATTTTCATTGAGCTATATAGTGACCTGGGGGCTGATTAATTAGCTGTTAGCTTATGTATTTTTGCAACATTAATTGTGAAAGCCCTTGTGGTTACTTCATGGCTAGATTAACCTTGTTAGTGAGAGGAATTTAGAAGTGGGGAGGTCACGTTAGACTGCTTTTTCCGACATTTGGAAACTGTTTTAACCCACTAACTGGAGCATGGGCCTCTACATTGTTTTGGGAAGCTTGATAATCACCTCAGCTCAGCAAATACTGCTCTGCTTTTGGCAATCACTTCTTTCTAGCTGTTGGTCATTTCACCATCCAGCAATGTTCCCTAGTTTTTTCCTTAAGGTTTCCTTCCATATTGCTTGTAAAATTTTCTAATGATCTATGACAAAATCTAGAGTCGAATTGAATCCTCATATAATGAAGTTTAAAAGGAGATTCACATTAGGCTATATAGAAACAAAGTCCTATGAATTTTGTAAAGAAAATAGTCCAAACCATAAGCCAGATCACTTCAATGGCTTTAATTTCCTCTTTACTAAACATCCTAGAAAACTTCGTTAACTGTCTAAAGCCACGAAATATCTATTTATTTACACATGACTCTCTTTGCTGAAAAAGAATACACAAAAAAAATTATGTTCCAAAATAACTTAGAATGATTAAATTATTACTGGACTGAAAAAATTAATGGTTCAACAAAACTTTGTTTAATTTCCTCCTCAACTTCTGGGGTTACAACATTATTTATTATTTTCGTTATATTGGAAAATATTTTTAGAAAAGAGAGATGCTTAATTGCTTATAGTAGATATGGAAAAGTTGTCTCTATCCAGAAAATAAACCCACTAAAACTCGCATTGCATGAGGTATGTCATGAGGAATGTTACACCAGCCTCTAAGTGGTCACAAAAAGAACAAAGTTGCTTTAGGATCTAATTGAAAGGATGTGAAAATATTCTCAGGTTAAAATTAACATTTAAGATTTTAATGAGGTTTTTTTTAAAAAAAACTCAATAAATACATGTTCATTGATCAAGGCTTCTTTTTTTCTTCTAAACTTGAAAGCCAAGATTGATCTTGTCGTTTGTTTTGCAGCCCTCTCATTGCTTCCTTTTACTTTGATTTCTATCCCTAACCTGACTAGCAACGCATGAAAGTAACATGAGACCTCTGTGTAGTTGAATGGAGATGCCGTGTCCATATTTTATAAGAGAAGCCCGAAGAGCGAATTGAGTAAGGTATGATTGGCACCACATGCATTACCATAGTTCAAATCTTACATCATAGAGTGTAATTTTAACTTGTGTTTGTGTATGTTTATTCACTGGAATGTATGGAATCATGTGTATAGAAAACTATGTGGTGTGTGTGTGTGTGTGTGTGTGTGTGTGTGTAACCTCAATTAGGAAGTTCAGTTCTTGAAGGGCCTTGATAAGGATAATTTTGTACCATAAAATGACTTTCTATATTCTTTTCCTTAATATAAATATATCATCTTTTGATAGTCTCTCTGTTTATTTTTCATATTTTCTTCTTGTTTGGTTTGGAAGAGAAACATCTTTCATCGTTTCTTCAGTATCCCTCTGCCTGTGTTCCAGACAAGAGTTAGCTCTATGGCTCATTCTTGTATGTTTTAAACAATGGCAGTGCAGTTTCTCTCTATACAGCTAATCATTTGAGCCCAGATGGCTGCTTTGGTTTAATATACGTATTCTATTTTCTCAAATCTGCATAATTTCTCCCCAAGTACAAATTATTACAGCAATGTGCTTTTATTTTCATTTATCTTTAAAGAACTTATTAACCCTCAGTGAACAAAAACAGTTCTGAGTGGCAAAAAATATATAAATACATGCGAGACTAAAGAGATGACATTTATACCTTAAGTGCCAATAGCTGAAATTCTATGATTTTGTATTTAAAAGCTCCCCATTTAGTGACAATAGTTTTATAAACGGTCCCAATTTCCCTTTGTGTCTGTTTTTCATATTTACTAATATTTGAGGAAGCTATTTGGGAAAATGATGTACAAATAATTGGCCTGTACATGATAAAGAAAAATGTACTTATTATTCAACATAATTGAGATTGTCTTTTCTCTGAAGTCTCTTCATTTCATTCAAATTAATGTTTAGAAACAGCAACTTTGAGTGTATAAGACAGCTCATACTGAAATAAAAAAAATCTTTTTTTTTGGAGGGTTTTGCAGTGCTTGGATTTCTCACTGTATAATGTGGGATTCTCATTCTTATTTTGCTTGGGGAAAAGATTTTGTGCTTTCTTATTAACCAGTAAAACTGAAGACTTTGATACTATATGTAAGAGTCTATGACTTGAAGACAACGCCTTTATGATTAAGTGTGTATCAGTAGGGATATTTGTTAGATGTTGTCATTCAGAATAATCCCAACCCCTCCAAATATTCCTTGGGCATTCCGTAAATTTCAACTCCCTCAAAGAAATTGGTTCATACAGTTGAAACTTGTTATAAAACGTCATAAACCAAATTTTCTCAAGCTGGAATTAGACAAAATTAGAATGAAGGAAATTAATCTTATAACACTATTTTTTAATGGTTTATTTATTTATTTGCAAGGAGAGAGAAAGAGTGAGAATAGATGATATGAATGGGCATGCCAGGGCCTTCAGACACTGCAAACAAACACCAGATGCATGTGCTACTTTGTACATCTGGATTTACATGGGTACTGGGGTATCAAACCTAGGTCATTAGGCTTCACAGGCAAGCAACTTAGCTGCTAAGTCATCTCTCCAGCCCTTATAATACTGTTTTTAATAATGAAAAATATTACTGGACAGGCAAGCAACTTAGCTGCTAAGTCATCTCTCCAACCCTTATAATACTGTTTTTAATAATGAAAAATATTACTGTATTTTTTAATCTTCAATGTTCATTAAAGTAGAAAAATAAAAATTAGGTTTTGTTCATCTAACACAACCTTTAGGTCTGGCAATTATTATTTATGAGGTCTTAAAATATTTTAATATTCAAATATTTTAACATTTCTCTAATTCTGATCTTCCTTGCTGGGCTGAGTTTGTTCCCATCTCACAGTAAGAAACTCATCATAGCAGTGAACGTTTTTATCAATCATAGACATGTTTTCTAGATTCAGCCATTTACCCAAAGCTTCTGTCATGAACACTGTCATCCTACCTTCCTGAAGATGGATAATCCTTGGGCTGGAGGGATAGTTTAGTGGTTAAGGCACTCTCCTGCAAAGCCAAAGGACCTGATTCAATTCCCCAGAATCCACGTAAGCCAGATGCACAAAGTGGTGCAAGCTTCTGGAGTTTGTTTGCAGCCACTGAAGGTCCTAACACATCCATTATCTTTCTCTGTCTATTTGCCTCTCTCTGTCTCTCTCTCCTTCTCAAATAATAAATAAATAAATAAATAAATAAATAAATAAATAAATAAATAAAGGTAATCCTTTATTTCTCTAATATTGTGTCAGGCCAGATGCTAAGAAAGAAGACCTGACAGATTTATAATTTTCATGCGTTAATTATTCAGCAGTCCCTCGCCTCACGTAGAGTCTGGACAACCCATTATTGGTGAAACACAATAATAAGTTTACCAGTAAGGAAGCCCAGCCCCATGGGAGGCCTTGAAGGCAAAGGGTATGAGGCGCATATGTTTAGTTACAGGTGACCCAAGCTCACTTATAATCTTAAGACACAGCATGTTTAAATCATGCTGTATTGAAAACTGCAGGGTGAAATCTAGTTACATTTGCACAACTATGATATCCCTGCCACTGTGTGTTTTAAACCTTGGCAATATTTCCAATAACCATGCCAGTCATTATAGTTCAAAATTGTCTGAAAGTCATTGATGTCACTCAATGGTAGAGTAATTCTCTTACATGTGCTAGAGAGCTTTCATTAGATCCTTAGCACTGTAAGCTGAATACCAAAAAAAGAACATTTTGATTATTTGTAAAAGAAATCTTATTGTACAACACAACCTGTGGTATAACTCCTTAGGCAGAGCCATGCTATCAGGATGTCGAGAGAGTGTAGTTGTTTCTTCCTCATAGCATGGATCTCATGTCTGGCTCCTGTCTGGCTTTCCATCTTTCACAAGTTCAAGTGCTTCTGACCATATGATAACATTATTTCTTAAGTCATAACTAATCCATATCATTTTTGCACTCCATACATGCTTTTGACAGATTTTATTTACATCTATATATTTAATTATCTTCTCTGTGCATTTTCTGAGTGTTTTAGATTCATAGAGCCTACTAGCTCCTTGAAGACCTATCATAATTCATCAAAAGTTCATTAATTCCAAAACAGAACCTGAATGGTCCATAAATTTCAAAGGATATTTGGTAAATTTAATAAAGAATTATTTTGGAAATCTTTTTCTCATATTTCTCTCATTAATTTTTAGATATTCTTTTTTTTTTTTTGGGGTTCAAGGTAGGATCTCATTCTAGCTCAGGATGACCTGGAATTTACTGTGCATTCTCAGGGTGGCCTCAAACTCACAGCGATCCTCCTACCTCTGCCTCCCGAGTGCTGGGATTAAAGGCATGTGCCACCACACCCAGTTTTAATTTTTAGATATTCTTTAATCTTATTTTTACTGGATCCTCCTCCTAGACAGAATGTTCTTAAGTCCTTACTGGCCTGAGAACCTCCCACTCAGATGTTCTACAAAAACTTTAAGTCAAGTAGTCACACAATAAAGAGATAGGACACTGGCCTTGAGCACCTGAGTCTCCATGTGAAGGAGCGTGAAGCCATGTCTAGAAATGTTGGAGACCGCTGAGCCAAACTGCAACCATTTGGAGGAAGAAGCCTCCACTCTTTGTATTAAGATTTCAGCTTCCTGAGTTCCTGTGAAATTTACCAAGCCTTCCCAAAAAGCCTGCTTTGATAAGAACAAGAATGTAACCTAAAGATGTGTATCTTAAACAAACAGGACTGATGTAAATCTGCCCTGCCTGTAATCTCAACAGACATTCTTGAGGCCTATCACTCAAGAGACCCCCGACCCTCTGGTAGCCATAAAATCCATTAGGCAGTCATAAATCCCATTTGCCTTCTTCCCGCCTCCCCTATAGCCATAAAATCCCATTTGCCCTCTTCCTGCCTCCCCTATATATACCTCTGTATGAATAATAATAATAAAGCCTTGACTGGTGTGGAAGCAAGGCTTTCTTCTTTGTGTCTGCTTGTCCTCATCCAGGTTAACAGCCTCCCCCTCGAGCCCCTGTTGAACCCCCCCGGCGGGGCAAGTGGCGCCCAGACGTGGGGCTTGAGGTACGAGGACTGACTTGGGACGTCGCAAGGAAGGACGGCCGTCTCTTCAGCATTGATCGCCACCTCGTTGGTGAGTGAAGATCCACAGTGGGTCACTGCAGGAAAGCCCGCCTGTAATACAGACCTGGGTAAGGTAAGAATAGCGATTTAATGTCTCGGGACAAGCCATATATGTTCATAGTTTATGAACCTCAAGGCACAAAGAAAATCGGGTGATCCTTTGGGGACATCCTCCCCTTAGGATTTACAGGCCCAGGGTGGGCCGCCTCCCCAATGAAGAAATTGTCTCTTTATTGACGGACTTAGGCGAAGTTTCATATGGTTGTCTCGCCATTAAAAAACTAGGCAGAGTTTGTTTCCCCAGTTAGCGAAAGACAAACTCCCTTTCTCCATCAGAGAAAGACTAATAACTACAAGCCCAGGAGGGGCTGCCCCCCCAGTGAGAAGGTAATATTTGCCACTGACGGGTCAGGCGAGAGATAATGTAAAGGAAAAATAAACTGTCCGTTTCTCCATCAGAGAAACGCAACATTGCAAACCCAGCGGAGGCTAGCCTCCCCACTGAGGAATTAGGAGAGGTGTAATGTAAAAAAAAAACAGACTTTTTCCATCTCAAAGAAAAGACAGATCTCCCCTCTCAGATGCTGTCTTCTTATTTCATTCTTTGTTTTCGGTTTAAAGCCACCAGCGTGGAATTGAATCAAGGCGACAGGGCAACTGAAGTCTCTAGGCCAGGGCTACTCTCTGGCATTGACTGAAGGCCCCGAGCTCATTGTTCAAATCTCGACTGCCCGATCGGGTATTGGCAATAAACCTTCTATCTATTCCTCTTTACAATTTACAAATTTCACGCATCGGCCAGTAAAAGCCTTTAGGGCAGCTACGGATTCTTAAACTTGTGGTCAGGCTTGCGTTTGGGACCACCGGGGAAATCCCCGGGCTATTTATGGCCCAGGAATATTGCCCTTTGGTCTTAACGTTTCTAAACTTTCTCTATCGTGAGGAACACTAGCCTTCATCAAAATGTGGCTTTAGCTCGAGCTGTGACAAGCTGGCAGATCTGGCAGAGCCGCTCAAAAAACCACAGGCAGCAACAAAGACAAAAGCTCACACCTGGGGGGGGGGCTCAGGCTCCTGCAGATTTCTCTTTTCAACATGGGCCAGACGTTAAGTAAACATGAGTTGTTTATCCAAGGGCTTAAAGAATCCCTCAAGTTGCGAGGGGCTGAAGTTAAAAGAAAGATTTGTTAAGTTTTTCTTCTCTTGAAAATATCTGCCCATGGTTCCCCCAAAAGGCACTATTGACGAGGAACGATGGGGTCGCTGTGGGTAATTGTTTGAAAGATTTTTATCGCATGTTTGGCCCTGAGAAAGTCCCGGTCCAAGCCTTCTCCTATTGGAATTTAATTAATGACGTCCTTCAGTCTCATTATTATCAACCTGATGTTTCTAAAGTCATACAGGATGGGGAATCCTTCCTTAAAGAAAACCTTAAGGCTAGCCAAAGTTCCCTCTGTCAAGATAAAAACCTCTCAGACCCGCCCAAACATCCCCCGTCCCGATGTCCCTCGGTTATTGTTCCTATGCCAGAGGACAACTCACACCCTCCCGTTCCAAAAGAGCCTCCTAAGTCCATTTATCCCGTCCTCTCAGGGCTCTTGGGAGGCCCCCTGGGAAATGATTCTTTCTCCCAGGATGAGGAGGCAGAATTGAAAGCTGAGGCAACCAAAGATCATAACCCTGACTGGCCTCCTCTATCTGCCTCTGAGACTAACTCACCGCCATATAACTCCAGTAGAATACCTTCCTTCTGTGCTCCTGCGCTTCATCCCACTTTGATTTGGAAAAAGGTCACTAGGCGGGCTACTCATAAACTTTCCCGTGAAACCCAACTACTCAAAAACTCTTCTTAGGACAAAGAGGGAAAAAGCCCTCCTTTTGAAACAACTTCATGAGCTAGACCTAGAGATTCGCTCTCCTCCACCCCTCCCCCTTGCAAAAATAAAATTAAAACAAAAACTCTTCATGCCTTTCCCGTGACGCATTCTCAGGTCAGAACAGGAAAGGGTCAATTAACCAGCTCTTTGCCAATTTTAGAGTCACATACAGGAGGCATAAAAAGAGAGAATGTAGAGAGGGTCCAGAGAACAAACAGCAAACCTAAACAGTCCTCTCTGAGTCTGGTAGTGAGGAGGAACAAAGCAGAAATGAAACCTTAGTAATTCAGCCCCAGCAATACCGACACCTTAAATTTAGACACATAAAAGAGCTAAAAATGCAGTTTCCCTTATATGGATCTGTTCCTCCCTTTCACTGTGTCTGGTTTAGAATCTTTAAGCTTATTTTTGTCTCTCTATACTTTTCTGGGACTACTAACAAAAATTTGAAATATGGATAAATGCCAAACTATTATAAGTAGATATAGACTTCTTATAAGTATTACAACTGTTTTAAGCTCACTTTGTCTCTCTATACTTTTCTGGGACTACTAACAAAATTTCTAAATATGGGTAAATACCAAATTATTATAAGTAGATATAGACTTCTTATAAGTATTACAACTGTTTTAAGCTCACTTTTGCCTCTCTATGCTTTTCTGGTACTACTAACAAAATTTCTAAATATGGGTAAATACCAAATTATTATAAGTAGATATAGACTTCTTATAAGTATTACAACTGTTTTAAGCTTATTTTGTCTGTCTATGCTTTTCTGGGACTACTAACAAAATTTCAAAATATGGGTAAATGCCTAATTATTATAAGTAGATATGGACTTCTTAAAAGTATTTACAACTATTTTAAGTTCACTTTGTCTCTCTATACTTTTCTGGGACTACTAACAAAATTTCTAAATATGGGTAAATGCCAAATTATTATAAGTAGATATGGACTTCTTAAAAGTATTTACAACTATTTTAAGTTCACTTTTTGTCTCTATACTTTTCTGGGACTACTAACAAAAAGACCTAAATATGGGTAAATACCAAATTATTATAAGTAGATATAGACTTCTTATAATATTACAACTGTTTTAAGCTCACTTTGCCTCTCTATGCTTTTTTTAAAACTACTAACAAAATTCTGAAATATGGGTAAATGCCAAATTATTATAAGTAGATATAGACTTCTTAAGTATTTACAACTATTTTAAGTTCACTTTGTCTCTCTATACTTTTCTGGTACTACTAACAAAATTTCTAAATATGGGTAAATACCAAATTATTATAAGTAGATATAGACTTCTTATAAGTATTACAACTGTTTTAAGCTCACTTTTGCCTCTCTATGCTTTTCTGGTACTACTAACAAAATTTCAAAATATGGGTAAATGCCAAATTATTATTAATAGATATAGACTTCTTATAAGTATTACAACTGTTTTAAGCTCACTTTTGCCTCTCTATGCTTTTCTGGTACTACTAACAAAATTTCGAAATATGGGTAAATGCCAAATTATTATAAGTAGATATAGACTTCTTAAAAGTATTTACAACTATTTTAAGTTCACTTTGTCTCTCTATACTTTTCTGGTACTACTAACAAAATTTCTAAATATGGGTAAATACCAAATTATTATAAGTAGATATAGACTTCTTATAAGTCTGGTCAACTGTTTTAAGCTCACTTTTGCCTCTCTATGCTTTTCTGGTACTACTAACAAAAACAGGAAATATGGGTAAATGCCAAATTATTATAAGTAGATATAGACTTCTTATAAGTATTTACAACTGTTTTAAGTTCACTTTTGCCTCTCTATGCTTTTTCTGGGACTACTAACAAAATTTCAAAATATGGATAAATGCCAAATTATTATAAATAGATATAGACTTCTTATAGGTATTTACAACTGTTTTAAGTTTATTTTGTCTCTCTATACTTTTCTGGGACTACTAACAAAATTTCAAAATATGGATAAATACCAAACTATTATAAGTAAATATAGACTTCTTATAAGTATTTACAACTGTTTTAAGTTCACTTTGCCTCTCTATGCTTTTTCTGGGACTACTAACAAAAAAAAAAAAAAAAAAACAGTTTCAAGAATTATATTTAAATTTAAATATGTGCTTAATACTAAATTCGTCAAAAAAAAATTTTTTTATAATGTTCAAATCTACTTTCATAATTTAAATGTATATCAAAAGTCAAGTCTGATCTATTCTTTAAAGATATTATATAAGGCCTTTTTTTTTTTTTTTCCATTGGTAAAAACAATAAGATAAACTGATTAAAAATAAACTGATTAAAAATAAAAAAAAAAAACTTTAAATGTTGGTAACTAATGAAAAAGATTATTACAAAGTGGTTACATAATTTGTAAAATAAAAATATGTAACTGTAGATATTAAGTAAACTTAAACAAAAAGTTAAAGATAAAACACTTAACTAGATTACAGATCTTTTAGATACAATAAAGTGATTATTAACCTAGGGCTTACATCAAACTAATAAAAACATGGCTCTAGCTGATAGCAAGTTACTATGGTATTCAATCTGTAAACTTAAAACTTTAGCTTGTTGATATTAATCTGGTCATGATGATGGTTAAAAAGACTAAATTTAGAGTACCCAATAAAGTTAATTAAGTTCCTATTTGTCAACATTTTAACTATATCTTAAGGTTAAAATTGGTTCATTAACATTTCTCTCACATGGTTAATATAGCTAATATACAAAAATTCCTAACATCTCCCTCCATTGGCACACCAGTAACTACCCAAGATCTTTAATGTAACCTGTGATAATTGTTTCCTATCCAACTGTGTTTTCAAAACATCCAACCCTGGGGTCCTCAGCACTCAGACCGGTCTGGTAAGTATCTGAGCGCTCTCTCTTTCTTTCTCCTTTTTCTGGCTTTTCTTGGGCTCTCTGTTTCTGTCAGCTCCCTCTGTGTGTCTATGTTATTGGGCCTATGTTTCCTATATGTTTCTGTGTTATATTTGTGTGTCTGTATGTTGTTTCCCTATATGGTCATATTTGTGTGTCTGTCTCCCTTGACTTAATAACATCCCTTGACTTAATTGGGACCTTCCCCTCTTTAGGACAAAAATCAAGGACATCGCTCAAAAAAATGGAGTATCTATTTCTGTTCCTCAATGGCTATCAGAGGACACTTTCATTCAAATATTAAAAGAATGTTTTCTGTCCTAGGAACAGACATCCAGACCAGATCCCATACATCGTGACCTGAAAAATTTAATTAACCCCCACCCTTTTTCACTCCTTTCTTCACAGGTGTTGGCAGCCCAGCTGAAGCCTCGGTCCCAATTCTTGTGTGGGGGGGGAATGGGAACTGGGAATTACATCTCAGGTCAATAAATAAGTTACATCTCAGGTCAATTAATGAGTTACATCTCAGGTCAATAAATGGTTTACAAAATTTGTCTGTTATAAAACCAGAGGCCCCATGGCTGAGTATCTCTAAAAGGTCCTACAGGTATAAAACTCCCAAAAGCTATGTTATTGGACTGATTAAAATTTTTCTCAAACTTTTTCTTCACAGATAGATATTGATTAAAAGCTGTCAGTCAGGATAGATGCTCTAAAAAATGCTGTTATGTATTAAAAAGGCAGGTTGTCAATCTGGTGGTTCAAAAGCAATTGTTCTGTCATGAGCATTACTCCTTTATCCTACAATGGGACTGCTACTATATGGTAAAAGGTTAAAAATCATATTTGGGGTATTTAAAATCTTAATAATCTTAACATAAATTTACAAGGTTTACAAAAGAAAATATCTGTTATTTCATATAGTCATTTGTCTTTTGGTGATCCTGTTAAGGCTGCAAAAAGATTTTTGATGCCTTAAGTATCTCCCAAGCAGTTTCTTTCTCAGATTCTCATTCAGCATTAAGAGGGGAAATTTACTGCTGGGCAAACATAGATTACAGAGCTAGAGGTCAAACACATTCCTTAGCTAGTTAGGCCTGGGTTGAATAAATGTCTGATTCTATAATGACAGTACTGTCATCTGGCTAATAAATGATGTCTTCTAAGTAAAAAAAAAAAAACTTTAACTTGGTTTACAACAGTAATTTAGAGAAATAATAAACTAAAAATTTCCAGGAGGCTTATTTCAACAATACAATTTGCAACTTGTTTCAACATACAGAATAGTGGCTATGCCTGAGTCAGGCAAGCAAATGGTGTTGCAGAGATTAAATGTAACAGGTTAATTGATTTCCTTTTTTGGTTCTTCAGTATATACCAAAATAAATATAATTTATGATTACAGTTGGGTCCCCAAGAAAATAAATAATCAGAGATACAGCCCATCTTGGGTCCCAAAGGTGGCCTCAAACAAAATATATAAAAAGTACTCTAAAAGAAAATTATTTTAAGTTTTGCCGTGTCTGCCCCTCCCTTATCCTTTTGTACTTGGGCCCAGGTGGGTCAATCACCTAATGAAATTTACTCTTAGTTGTACCTGGTATGTTATCACCAATTGTATTAATTCTAAAAGGACACAGCTACAGATTACTCCTCCAATGTAGCCTTTATTGTCATGTGTTTTCCTGACTTAATTATGCCAATCAGAAGGACTGAGTCCTGGTACTCCAGCTTCCAGAGCTCAAGTGTTCCAGCAGCTCTGCAGGTCCACTATCACAGTGCTGGGATGAACTTAGAATTTGCTGAGAATCGCTGGGAACTGAGACTCTGGAAAGAACTCCAGCTTGCAGACCTTCCTTTCTTTACATGTAACAATGCAAGGACCTAATGTAAACCCTATAGCTGACTGCAACCATTTGGAGGAAGAAGCCTCCACTCTTTGTATTAAGATTTCAGCTTCCTGAGTTCCTGTGAAATTTACCAAGCCTTCCCAAAAAGCCTGCTTTGATAAGAACAAGAATGTAACCTAAAGATGTGTATCTTAAACAAACAGGACTGATGTAAATCTGCCCTGCCTGTAATCTCAACAGACATTCTTGAGGCCTATCACTCAAGAGACCCCTGACCCTCTGGTAGCCATAAAATCCATTAGGCAGTCATAAATCCCATTTGCCTTCTTCCCGCCTCCCCTATAGCCATAAAATCCCATTTGCCCTCTTCCTGCCTCCCCTATATATACCTCTGTATGAATAATAATAATAAAGCCTTGACTGGTGTGGAAGCAAGGCTTTCTTCTTTGTGTCTGCTTGTCTCTCTCATCCAGGAGCAGCCTCCCCTTGAGCCCCTGTTGAACCCCGCCGGCGGGGCAAGTGGCGCCCAGACGTGGGGCTTGAGGTACGAGGACTGACTTGGACGTCGCAAGGAAGGACGGCCGTCTCTTCAGCATTGGATCGCCACCTCGTTGGTGAGTGAAGATCCACAGTGGGTCACTGCAGGAAAGCCCGCCTGTAATACAGACCTGGGTAAGGTAAGAATAGCGACTTAATGTCTCGGGACAAGCCATATATGTTCATAGTTTATGAACCTCAAGGCACAAAGAAAATCGGGTGATCCTTTGGGGACATCCTCCCCTTAGGATTTACAGGCCCAGGGTGGGCCGCCTCCCCAATGAAGAAATTGTCTCTTTATTGACGGACTTAGGCGAAGTTTCATATGGTTGTCTCGCCATTAAAAAACTAGGCAGAGTTTGTTTCCCCAGTTAGCGAAAGACAAACTCCCTTTCTCCATCAGAGAAAGACTAATAACTACAAGCCCAGGAGGGGCTGCCCCCCCAGTGAGAAGGTAATATTTGCCACTGACGGGTCAGGCGAGAGATAATGTAAAGGAAAAATAAACTGTCCGTTTCTCCATCAGAGAAACGTATTTTTTAAGCCAGCTGGAGGCTAGCCTCCCCACTGAGGAATTAGGAGAGGTGTAATGTAAAGAAAAACAGACTTTTTCCATCTCAAAGATAAAGACAGATCTCCCCTCTCAGACGCTGTCTTCTTATTTCCTTCTTTGTTTTCGGTTTAAAGCCTTCGCGTGGAATTGAATCAAGGCGACAGGGCAACTGAAGTCTCTAGGCCAGGGCTACTCTCTGGCATTGACTGAAGGCCCCGAGCTCATTGTTCAAATCTCGACTGCCCGATCGGGTGTTGGCAATAAACCTTCTATCTATTCCTCTTTACAATTTACAAAAAGCCAGTAAAACAGGCAGCAACAAAGGTCAAAGCTCACACCTGGGGGCAGGGCTGCCCTTTGGTCTTAACGTTTCCAAACTTTTCTAGATGAGGAACACTAGCCTTTTCAAAACATGGGCCAGAGCCGCTCAAAAACCGCAACAAAGTAAACATGAGTTGTTTATCCAAGGTTGCTTAAAGAATCCCTCAAGTTGCGAGGGGCTGAAGTTAAAAGAGAAAGATTTGGTTAAATTTTTTCTTCTCTTGGAAAATATCTGCCCATGGTTCCCCAAAAAGGCACTATTGACGAGGAACGATGGGGTCGCGTGGGTAATTGTTTGAAAGATTTTTATCGCATGTTTGGCCCTGAGAAAGTCCCGGTCCAAGCCTTCTCCTATTTGAATTTAATTAATGACGTCCTTCAGTCTCATTATTATCAACCTGATGTTTCTAAAGTCATACAGGATGGGGAATCCTTCCTTAAAGAAAACCTTAAGGCTAGCCAAACTTCCCTCTGTCAAGATAAAAACCTCTCAGAATGCCCAAACATCCCCGTCCCGATGTCCTCGGTTATTGTTCCTATGCCAGAGGACAACTCACACCCTCCCATTCCAAAAGAGCCTCCTAAGTCCATTTATCCCGTCCTCTCAGGGCTCTTGGGAGGCCCCTGGGAAATGATTCTTTCTCCCAGGATGAGGAGGCAGAATTGAAAGCTGAGGCAACCAAAGATCATAAGCCTGACTGGCCTCCTCTATCTGCCTCTGAGACTAACTCACCGCCATATAACTCCAGTAGAATACCTTCCTTCTGTGCTCCTGCGCTTCATCCAGGCTTTGATTTGGAAAAGGTCACTAGGCGGGCTACTCATAAACTTTCCCGTGAAACCCAACTACTCAAAACTCTTCTTAGGACAAAGAGGGAAAAAGCCCTCCTTTTGAAACAACTTCATGAGCTAGACCTAGAGATTCAGCTCTCCCTCCCCCTCCCCTTGCAAAAATAAAATTAAAACAAAAACTCTTCATGCCTTTCCCGTGACGCATTCTCAGGTCAGAACAGGAAAGGGTCAATCTCAGCTCTTTGCCAATTTTAGAGTCACATACAGGAGGCATAAAAAGAGAGAATGTAGAGAGGGTCCAGAGAACAAACAGTCACCTAAACAGTCCTCTGAGTCTGGTAGTGAGGAGGAACAAAGCAGAAATGAAACCTTAGTAATTCAGCCCCAGCAATACCGACACATTTAAATTTAGACACATAAAAGAGCTAAAAAATGCAGTTTCCCTATATGGACCTGTTGCCCCTTTCACTGTGTCCCTTTTAGAATCTTTAAGCTTATTTTGTCTCTCTAAACTTTTCTAACTACTAACAAAATTTCAAAATAAAGATGTAAATGCCAAACTATTATAAGTAGATATAGACTTCTTATAAGTATTACAACTGTTTTAAGCTCACTTTTAGAACAATCTAAGACTGGGACTACTAACAAAATTTCAAAATATGGATAAATGCCAAACTATTATAAGTAGATATAGACTTCTTAGCTATTACAACTGTTTTAAGCTCATTTTGTCTCTCTATGCTTTTCTGGGACTACTAACAAAATTTCAAAATATGGATAAATGCCAAATTATTATAAGTAGATATAGACTTCTTATAAGTATTACAACTGTTTTAAGCTCACTTTTGCCTCTCTATGCTTTTCTGGTACTACTAACAAAATTTCTAAATATGGGTAAATGCCAAATTATTATTAATGATATAGACTTCTTATAAATTACAACTGTTTTAAGCTCACTTTTGATGCTTTTAGACTTCAAAATTTCAAAATAAATAATAATTATTTTAGATATAGACTTCTTATAAGTTTACAACTGTTTTAAGCTCACTTTTTGCCTCTCTATTTTTCTGGGACTACTAACAAAATTTCAAAATATGGGTAAATGCCAAATTATTATAAGTAGATATAGACTTCTTATAGGTATTTACAACTGTTTTAAGTTCACTTTTCTCTCTATACTTTTCTGGGACTACTAACAAAATTTCAAAATATGGGTAAATGCCAAATTATTATAAGTAGATATAGACTTCTTATAAGTATTTACAACTGTTTTAAGTTCACTTTGTCTCTCTATACTTTTCTGGGACTACTAACAAAATTTCAAAATATGGATAAATGCCAAATTATTAGATATATTTAGTACAAGATATAGACTTCTTATAAGTATTACAACTGTTTTAAATAAGTATTCACTTTTGCTTTGCCTCTCTATGCTTTTCTGGGACTACTAACAAAATTTCAAAATATGGGTAAATGCCAAATTATTATAAGTAGATATGGACTTCTTAAAAGTATTTACAACTGTTTTAAGTTCACTTTGTCTCTCTATACTTTTCTGGGACTACTAACAAAATTTCTAAATATGGATAAATGCCAAATTATTATAAGTAGATATAGACTTCTTATAAGTATTTACAACTGTTTTAAGCTCACTTTTGTCTCTCTATGCTTTTCTGGGACTACTAACAAAATTTCAAAATATGGGTAAATGCCAAATTATTATTAATAGATATAGACCTTATACATGGTCTGTTTTAAGCTCACCCCCTCTCTATGCTTTTCTGGTATTTACAAAATATGGGTAAATGCCAAATTATTATTTTATAGACTCTTATTCAAGTATTACAACTGTTTTAAGCTCACTTTTGCCTCTCTATGCTTTTCTGGTACTACTAACAAAATTTCAAAATATGGGTAAATGCCAAATTATTATAAATAGATATAGACTTCTTAAAGTATTACAACTGTTTTAAGTTCAACTATTTTAAGTTCACTTTGTCTCTCTATACTTTTCTGGGACTACTAACAAAATTTCTAAATATGGGTAAAAGCCAAATTATTATAAGTAGATATAGACTTCTTATAAGTATTTACAACTGTTTTAAAGTTCACTTTTGTCTCTCTATACTTTTCTGGGACTATTAACAAAATTTTAAATATGGGTAAAACCAAATTATTATAAGTAGATATAGACTTCTTTAGTAAGATATTTACAAGTTCACTTTTGTCTCTCTATACTTTTCTGGGACTACTAACAAAATTTCAAAATATGGATAAATGCCAAATTATTATAAGTAGATATAGACTTTATAAGTATTACAACTGTTTTAAGTTCACTTTTGCTCTCTATGCTTTTCTGACTACTAACAAAATTTCAAAATATGGATAAATGCCAAATTATTATAAGTAGATATAGACTTCTTATAAGTATTACAACTGTTTTAAGCTCACTTTTGCCTCTCTATGCTTTTCTGGGACTACTAACAAAATTTCAAAATATGGATAAATGCCAAATTATTATAAGTAGATATAGACTTCTTATAAGTATTTACAACTGTTTTAAGTTCACTTTTGCCTCTCTATGCTTTTTCTGGGACTACTAACAAACAAACAAACAAAAAAAACAGTTTCAAGAATTATATTTAAATTTAAATATGTGCTTAATACTAAATTCGTCAAAAAAAAAAAAAATTTTTTTATAATGTTCAAATCTACTTTCATAATTTAAATGTATATCAAAAGTCAAGTCTGATCTACTCTTTAAAGATATAAGGCCTTTTTTTTTTTATAGCCTAATTGTAAAAACAATAAAAGTTTTCATTGGTAATAATAAAATAAACTGATTAAAAATAAACTGAAGAAAAAAAAAAAAAAACTTTAAATGTTGGTAACTAATGAAAAAGATTATTACAAAGTGGTTACATAATTTGTAAAATAAAAATATGTAACTGTAGATATTAAGTAAACTTAAACAAAAAGTTAAAGATAAAACACTTAACCAGATTACAGATCTTTTTAGATACAATAAAGTGATTATTAACCTAGGGCTTACATCAAACTAATAAAAACATGGCTCTAGCTGATAGCAAGTTACTATGGTATTCAATTTGTAAACTTAAAACTTTAGCTTGTTGATATTAATCTGGTCATGATGATGGTTAAAAAAGACTAAATTTAGAGTACCCAATAAAGTTAATTAAGTTCCTATTTGTCAACATTTTAACTATATCTTAAGGTTAAAATTGGTTAATATTTAATTTCTCTCACATAGTTAATATAGCTAATATACAAAAAATTCCTAACATCCCCCTCCATTGCCTGTAATAACATCCAACAGTAACTACCCAAGATCTTTAATGTAACCTGTGATAATTGTTTCCTATCCAACTGTGTTTTCAAAACATCCAACCCTGGGGGTCCTCAGCACTCAGACCGGTCTGGTAAGTATCTGAGCGCTCTCTCTCTCTCTCTTTCTCCTTTTTAAAGCTTTTCTTGGGCCCTCTGTTTCTGTCATATTCGTGTGTCTGTGTTATTGGGCCCTCTATGTTTCTGTCATATTTGTGTGTCTGTGTTATTGGGCCCTATATGTTTCTGTCATATTTGTGTGTCTGTATGTTGTTTCCCTATGGACAGACGCTTCTCCCTTGACTTAATAACATGGGACAGTTCCCTTCCCCCTCTTTAGGACAAAAATCAAGGACATCGCTCAGAAAAATGGAGTATCTATTTCTGTTCCTCAATGGCTATCAGAGGACACCCTTTCATTCAAATATTAAAAAAAATGTTTTCTGTCCTAGGAACAGACATCCAGACCAGATCCCATACATCGTGACCTGAAAAAATTTAATTAACCCCCCACCCTTTTTTCACTCCTTTCTTCACAGGTGTTGGCAGCCCACCGCTGAAGCCTCGGTCCCAATTCTTGTGTGGGGGAGGGAATGGGAACTGGGAATTACATCTCAGGTCAATTAATGAGTTACATCTCAGGTCAATAAATGGTTTACAAAATTTGTCTGTTATAAAAACCAGAGGCCCCCATGGCTGAGTATCTCTAAAAGGTCCTACAGGTATAAAACTCCCCAAAAGCTATGTTATTGGACTGATTAAAATTTTTCTCAAACTTTTTCTTCACAGATAGATATTGATTAAAAGCTGTCAGTCAGGATAGATGCTCTAAAAAATGCTGTTATGTATTAAAAAGGCAGGTTGTCAATCTGGTGGTTCAAAAGCAATTGTTCTGTCATGAGCATTACTCCTTTATCCTACAATGGGACTGCTACTATATGGTAAAAGGTTAAAAATCATATTTGGGGTATTTAAAATCTTAATAATCTTAACATAAATTTACAAGGTTTACAAAAAGAAAATATCTGTTATTTCATATAGTCATTTGTCTTTTGGTGATCCTGTTAAGGCTGCAAAAAGATTTTTTTGATGCCTTAAGTATCTCCCAAGCAGTTTCTTTCTCAGATTCTCATTCAGCTTAAGCAGGGGAAATTTACTGCTGGGCAAACATAGATTACAGAGCTAGAGGTCAACACATTCCTTAGCTAGTTAGGCCTGGGTTGAATAAATGTCTGATTCTATAATGACAGTACTGTCATCTGGCTAATAAATGATGTCTTCTAAGTAAAAAAAAAAAACTTTAACTTGGTTTACAACAGTAATTTAGAGAAATAATAAACTCAAAAATTTCCAGGAGGCTTATTTCAACAATACAATTGCAACTTGTTTCAACATACAGAGGTGGCTATGCCTGAGTCAGGCAAGCAAATGGTGTTGCAGAGATTAAATGTAACAGGTTAATTGATTTCTTTTTTTGTTCTTCAGTATATACCAAAATAAATATAATTTATGATTACAGTTGGGTCCCCAAGAAAATAAATAATCAGAGATACAGCCCATCTTGGGTCCCAAAGGTGGCCTCAAACAAAATTATAAAAAGTACTCTAAAAGAAAATTATTTTAAGTTTTGCACGTGTCTGCCCCTCCCTTATCCTTTTGTACTTGGGCCCAGGTGGGTCAATCACCTAATGAAATTTACTCTTAGTTGTACCTGGTATATTATCACCAATTGTATTAATTCTAAAAAGGACACAGCTACAGATTACTCCTCCAATGTAGCCTTTATTGTCATGTGTTTTCCTGACTTAATTATGCCAATCAGAAGGACTGAGTCCTGGTACTCCAGCTTCCAGAGCTCAAGTGTTCCAGCAGCTCTGCAGGTCCACTATCACAGACTGGAGCTGGCAAGCCGAGGAATCGCGACTGAGGACTTGCCTCCAGCTGAGACCTTCCCCTAACAATGAATGTAAACCCTATAGCTGTTATAGCCACTGTAAGCCCTGTAAGCCTTTGTTTACCTTTTAAAACCTATAGTTTCTGTAATACCTAATGTCTGTAAAACTTATAGTTTCTGTAAACCCTATAGCCACTGTAAGCCCTGTAAGCCTTTGTTTACCTTTTAAAACCTATAGTTTCTGTAATACCTAATGTCTGTAAAACTTATAGTTTCTGTAAACCCTATAGCCACTGTAAGCCCTGTAAGCCTTTGTTTACCTTTTAAAACCTATAGTTTCTGTAATACCTAATGTCTGTAAAACTTATAGTTTCTGTAAACCCTATAGCCACTGTAAGCCCTGTAAGCCTTTGTTTACCTTTTAAAATCATTCTAGGCATGTTGGCCAAGGTTTAATACTCCAAGCCTCCGGGAACCGCATAAGCATTCAGACTTATGCACCCCCTAGGGGGATGGGTACCAATGTGGGTGTGAAAAAAAAAAAAAAAACACAAGGGAAGGTCTTACTGACCACATCTGAATTCCCTGAGAGAAAACCTGACTTGCATGGAGGTTGGTACCATACATAATAATTATATAGGCCCTGCCTCCCCTCCCCAAAAGGTACCAAGGGCCAAATCTGTGGGCGATAAAAATGACCCACGGGAGGAGCCAGGTCACTTCTCCCCCACTTGGTTAAAGCCCACCGCTTGACTGCGGGCCTCCCCCTGTCTTGTATAAAAGAAGGGAGGAGATGTTGGAGACCGCTGAGCCAAACTGCAACCATTTGGAGGAAGAAGCCTCCACTCTTTGTATTAAGATTTCAGCTTCCTGAGTTCCTGTGAAATTTACCAAGCCTTCCCAAAAAGCCTGCTTTGATAAGAACAAGAATGTAACCTAAAGATGTGTATCTTAAACAAACAGGACTGATGTAAATCTGCCCTGCCTGTAATCTCAACAGACATTCTTGAGGCCTATCACTCAAGAGACCCCCGACCCTCTGGTAGCCATAAAAGACCCATTAGGCAGTCATAAATCCCATTTGCCTTCTTCCATTCCCCTATAGCCATAAAATCCCATTTGCCCTCTTCCTGCCTCCCCTATATATACCTCTGTATGAATAATAATAATAAAGCCTTGACTGGTGTGGAAGCAAGGCTTTCATCTTTTTTTTTTTTTTTTTTTAGTTTATCATATTTCCAGATCCCTTCTGAAGCATTGAGTCATGATAACCACTAATTCTTTAAGAAGCAGAATGACTTGGAAATGAACAATTTTATCTGAATAGTGGCAGACTTGTCATAAGAAAATAGAATAATATGTTGTCAAATTTCTGTTACATAAATCTAAAGGCACTATTGAAACTATTGTAACAATTATAACAGATAAGAAGATTGCTGAAAACAAAAGTATAAAATCATAAGAAATTGTTCAACCTAATTGTTATGAATGTCATTGTTCAATCAAGAAATGTGATTTTAAAGTTTCTGCCTCTGAAAAAGACAAGTTAGTCTGGACATGATAATGTTATATTTTCAGCATAGTTTCTATATACGCTACAAGCAGACTGGAAAGTTATGGGAAATATCTTTAACACCATGTCCTTTCATTTAGGCTGTTGAAACAAAACACATAGCCTATAAGTAACAATACAATTACTAATATTTCTGGGGATGATGAAGTCCACATAGAGGCACTAGAACATTCAGTGCCTATCTAGTAGGGGCTGGCTTTCTCCTACATGGAAATTCTGTGTCGTCACACAGTAGAGTGGCAAGGAATCATGCTGATGTTTCTGTTGTAAAATCCCTGGCCCACTCACCTAATCCTTTGCAAAGGCCTCATTTGAAATCTAAAAAATAAAAATTCTAAAGTGGAAGCAAGTTCCTAATTTCTTTAACAAGTTATTTTCAGATATTATTATTTTTTCTATCATATGATATGAAAATATGTTCATCTTACATAAAACAATATTTTTAAAAAGCAAAACACTATCATGAAAAATGGGAATTTTAGCAAGTTATCAAAATAAATGAAAATTAATTTCTCCTTTACAAGATAGTCAGTTTTAAGGTTAGTTTTAATAATATTTCACTTTATATAGGAGAATGTCATGTTGAAGAGATTCAGAACTTCAGAAGTTTTTAGCTACAGAATGAACATCAGTCTAATGCAGAAATAATATACAATAAAATAAGATTAAATAAAAATGGAAAATTCTTGAATATGCCTTCATCCCAATTTATTACAACTTATTAACTCTATAAATGATATTTTGTTTCCAAACTTGATATTTGTGCATATAATAAGAACTTTAATGA
The DNA here is from genome assembly GCA_036365145.1 of Orientallactaga sibirica. Lineage (NCBI taxonomy): Eukaryota > Metazoa > Chordata > Mammalia > Rodentia > Dipodidae > Orientallactaga > Orientallactaga sibirica. The sequence goes on from JAEOAD010000194.1 coordinate 7,316,647, forward strand.
TATGTCTTTTGTTCTGAATTGCTTTGTTACAAAATTCTATCTTTTTTTGTTTGTTTGTTTTCCTAACCCAGGCTGACCTATGTAGTCTCAGGCTGGCCATGACCTCACAGTAATCCTCCTACCTCAGCCTCCTAAGTGCTGGGATTAAAGGCATGTGCCATTATGCCTGGCATCTTTATTTTATCTTTAACAAATTTAGAGCTTCTTTGGACAAGAGTAAAGACTGCTGGTATGATTCGATTTCTATATCTATTCAATGAAAAGATGTTTGTGTCTGCTGTAACATGATGGAAATATAACCTGTAGGTACCAACGTATAGGGACTCTGGACAAGACCTATAGCAAAAGGTTTCTTCTTGGCCATTTACCCTCACCTGTTTTTATGGCCAAAATCTACCAGGGAAAAATATTTTAGCAGTTTCATTTATATATTCTATGGGAATTTTCTTTTTCTTCCAAAGGTATAGAGCTAAACAACTGGAATTTCAGTATTTGTGCTGATTTTACTTCACAACTACTCTTAATTTTTTTCTAACTCACTCTTAAAAAATAAATGTTAAAATGAGCAAAAATTCTTCTAATACAAGATACTATACTTCTGAATACTTCATGAAAGCAATGGAAAGGTATTATCAAATTAAGAGAGAGAGAGAAAAAAAAAGCCCTGAATCTCCCCAAAATGTCATCTTAACAATTGCACATACAAAAATAATAGTATCAGAAAAGAAGGCAAAATAATGGAATAATCATAAAATTGACTCAGTGCTATCCATGATTTTTAGAATATGAAATAATAGTTTGCTTAGATAAAAGTATGAAGAAATGAATGTATAGATATCATCAGGCACTGTGAAGAACGGGACTCTGGACATGTTATGAGTGACATCGTTATGAAGAATTAGAGATTTAATAAGAGCAGCATTTTGAATCTTGGTCCCAACACTCATTACTGAGATGTATCATTTATGAAAATGAACTTCAATGTACAATATACTCATTTATCCCATTATCATGTGGTAAATATATATAATTAATAATAATGCAAACTACTCTGCTGTGCTATGTTTATAAAGTAGAAATAGTACATAAGAACAGGAACTTATGGTTTTATAATTTGGATTGTAATATTTTTTTAAAAAGTTATATCCATTTCTTAAAGAGATGCCTATTCAAGTTCTTTTGACTCCTGGTTAAGCCTCACGTTGGACTGTTGCCATGTTGTCTTCTTAATTTGCCCTGGAGCTGCATGAGGCCTCGCTCATCATGTCATAGAACCTCCTGCTTTGTGATTGCCATTTCCTCAGAGGACCAAAGGAGGACAGTGTGCTGAATGTTACTTTAAAAAGCTAATGCCACACTGCTTCAATGGCACTGCTTTGCTCCTACGTCACCAAGATTTGCCATCTTATTTCTCATGTACTGTTTGGACTGGATTAATCAGAATAAAACCAATTACACATTCCATTCTATTTTATGGGGGTGATTATTCTAAGATCATTTTCAGAATTGTTATTCTCTCCCATTTCATTTTATATATATAATGAATATAATTATATATATAATATATACAGAGATATTTTATATATATACACATATATATAATCTCTATTTTTTAAATTTTATTTATTTACTTATTTGAGAGAGGGGGTGGCATATACAGAGAGAGACAGACAGAGAGAGAATGGACACACCAGGCCTCTAGCCACTGTTAATGAACTCCAGTACAAGCACCACCTTATACATCTGGCTTACATGGGTACTGGGGAATCGAACCTGGGTCCTTATGCTTCACAGGCAAGCACCTTAACTGTTAAGCCATCTCTCCAACTCCACCTCTATCTTTTTAATGGAAGGAGAGAATCTAGAATCAAGCAGGGAATGGCCATGTTTACGTTTAATTATCTTAAGGGCAAACATACTCCTGAACATGCCTGGGGACAACAAAGCCTTTGTTTCACTTCCAAAGCCTTTTCTCAGAAGCTCATTTACTGATTCAACTTGGACTTCACCCACTTGAAAATTTTCTTCCTCTCTGCGCTCTCTCTCTCTCTCTCTCCTCCCTCTCTCTCTCTCTCTCTCTCTCTCTCTCTCTCTCTCTCTATATATATATATATATATATATATATATATATATATATGGCCTAATTCTCATACTTCAAATAATTTCAAATGATAAGCTCTGGTGATTATCTATTGTGTTTTCCAATTTTGCCTAAATCCATAGTGCATGTATTTTTCTGGTCTATGTTCCTTTGTGTAATCAGGAAAACAGAGCTAGAAGAGAATTTAAGTCCTTGGTGTTGTTGGAAATCCAGGATAGGAATGAACGCTGAAAAAGTCCCACCTGCTTCTCTAGCCATCATAGTCAAGTCATCTTCACCCTGCAGAAGATGCTGTGATAAAGGCCAGCACTGGGAGAAGGATTGTTGGTCTCAACTGCAGTGCAACTAGCCTGAGTTTAGATTGCTATCTTATAAAAAAATCTACACATATAGAGCATGCCCACTGTAAGTTTTACCTATTCCTTGAAAGGATTCTGTCCTTCAATATGATATATTACGGTATCTGCTATGAAAGGGCAGTTATATTCCATCATGTAAGACTGATCCTCCAGGAACTTACAGAGAAAACTCATGCATCATGATTATCGGGTAACTACCATGAATTTATTTTTCATTCAAAACAAATCATACAAACACCCCTTAAGTGACCCTCATTACGTGGAGCGTTTCTCCTTTCAGAAGCCCATTTATCTCCTCTCCGTACCCAAGGTGCCATCTGGTCACATTATTGATGGTGATTGTTATATTTATATGAAATCCAATTGAAGCTTAACAGAAGCCAGTTGTTTTACATGACTTCAATTAAAATTAAAATTAGATATCACTCACATGTGAAAGATAAAAAAAACTGCAGTAGACACTTCTAAATAGTCAAATAATAAAACAAATATCTCAATTATAGAATGTGGTAAGATTGTCCCTACTCAAATAACTAAAACATACCAAAATAGAATAGGAGACAACCTTTGTATACTTAAATTGATACCTTTCCCTGTTATGAAATCAAGAGCATGAATCATTTTATGGAATGAAGGAAGGTAATGTAAATTAGTATAACTTAGAATCATATAACTACCCACACAGGACCCAATGCCTGACTGTACCACAGAACCTTAGTCAAGGTACATAGAAATAATGCAATATCTGTCAATTCATGAAAATCAAAGCAAGTGAAAAATTAGTTTCTCAAGAAAATAGAAGATTTTAAGGCTTTATAAAATTAAAATTAATATATTTTAATGAAATATCTTTGACTCTTAAAAAAATGTGTGTTTGGGCTAAAGAGATGCCTTAGCAGTTAAGGCACCTGCCTCTGAAGCTTAAGAATGCTCCAGGTCCCACGTTTAGCCAGACACAAAAGTGACGTAAGCACGCAATGTCACACATGCGCACAAGGGGGCGCATATGTCTGCAGTTCGTTCACAATAGCTGAAAAGGCCCTGGTGCACCCATTTTCACTCTGCCTCTTCCTCTCTCTCTCTTTCTGTCTCTCTCAAATTAACAAAAAAAAAAAGTGTTTTTACTGCCTTACCCTTTATGGATTAAAAGAGATAGTTTGCCAATTGGTAGAGAAGTAATCTCAAATTGTAGTCAGTTCATAGTTTGGAATTCAACAGAAACTATGGAGAATACTTATTTATTCTACTTTTGACCTTAATCTTACTAAGTCTTCATCTATGTGATGATGTTATGGGCATGAAACAATATCTACTTAGTATTTGTCTAAGGGTTAAAAGGATATTATATTTATATATAACCACTTAGTTCAGCAGTCAACATGCCATAAACATAGGAGAGGGATATGTTAGCTAAAGAACCTGCTTGCAGGTCAGCTCTTATTAAATAATAGCTCCTTGTGTGGAGAGAAAGGAACAGGCTTGATGTTTCATGTCAGGTATGATATACATTTATATTAGCCAAATTCACATTATTATACAGGTTGCAAAGATTACTTGAGGTGGAAGATTCCAGTAAGTGAGCATGTGGGGAAAGTGCTTGCATGCCACTGGAAGCATAAAGGCAAATTGAGTGTATTCATGGAATGACGTGTAGGGTCTATTTTTACTCTGTACATGGTCTCTCCCCAGATTTATTCCTTAAAACCTATAATGCTACCTTTGTGCATTCTGTTCTTTCTTCTAAATTGATTTCATATGCATTCAGCATATTATTCTTCTTTCTGTGTTTTTTTTTTTTTCAGCTCGCATTCTAATATTTTTGGTACATCTTTTGAGTTCGCCCAGAGATTCTCTTAAAAGCACTGATAGAGGTGTCTACCCTTGACTTTTCCATTTGATTAATAGAAAATAATCTCTGCCTTTCTCTTTCTCATGTGGTTTGGTTAATTAACTGATGCAGGCAGCACAAGTAATTTCTATAGTAGTGTACTTATTGTTTTAAGAATTATGAGAAAATTAGTCTCTTACTACATGATTAGATTTTTAGATCTAGTAATGAACAAAAATACTCTTTCTATGCCATCTTTTAATGTGTTTTTAATCACCAGCTAAATAACAAAGAATTGTCTTTTAAAATAATTAAGACTGCATATCGAGTCTCCATAGGATGTCAACAATAAAGGGGTTAATGAAGCATCCAATCATCATGGAAACAATCAAAAAATGTCTTGCTTTAAACAACCCAAAGCAATTTCCATAATCTAAATGCATCTTTGCTAGAACAATTTCCATGGTATCCGAACATTTTTCATCTTGCAGAGATTACAAGATGAAAAGGAGGGATGCTTACAAATGATGACAACTTCTCATGTAACTGGAGCCAAATATTCAAATGAAAAATCTGTCAAAAAAAAAGCCATGCATTACAGTTTCACTAACCATGCTAAACACCGTGGCATGACCTCAGTCATGGCACCATTTAGAAGTATGAAAGAATGCTACAATGAGAAATTTCCATTTGCACATTGTACATAGCTTCTCAGAATATTAATAAAACCTCTGTTAAGTGCTAAAGCAACACGAGCTTTCCCCTCCTTCACAACACAATATCTTCTCAAGGCTCAAATAAAATACTATCTCATTGTCTCTTTGTAAAGATGTCGCTCACAGACATGAATGGAAGTTATGTGTACATTAAATCAAGTGCAGCAAATGCTTATTTAAGTGGTGCAAAGATAGAAATACCAAAACGAAAGCCACGAGAGTACATAGACTGCTCTGTGCATTTGACTTAACATACTAATTTATTCTACTCATCTACAAGTTATAGAATAAAAGTGTGTAAGTTATATGTAGCTGATGATAGGGATATAGTCGAAAAAATTGCAACTCTGAGTAATTTTGTCATTGTGTGACTGTCACAGAGCGTGTTTAAACAAATGTGAGATACGTGAGGCTGCTACTGGCAAAATATAAAATACTGTAAACTTTGTTTAAAAAACAGGATACTGGGCTGGAGAGATAACTCAGTGGTTAAAGTACTTGCTTGCAAAGGCTGAGTACCTAGGTTCAGTTCCCCAGTACCCATGTAAAGCCAGATGCACAAAGTGGCACATTTTTCTGGAGTTCATTTGCAGTGGCAGGAAGCCCTGTGAGCACTCTCTTTCTCTCTCACTAACCCCTCTTCTTTATGTGTGTGTCTGTTTCTCTCACTCTATCTGCTTATAAATAAATAGGATAAATAGGATAGTGTAATAATTATTAAAAGGACAGTATATTAAGTTTAGTAACAGAATACTTTTTATCAAGTATTATGTATGGTTTATGTATATAACTGCCCTATAATTTTCCTTATAAATTTTCTTTGTTCCTTTTTAAATAAGTTCTGCTATAATTCCCACATTTATCAGGAGGGGACTAGAGAACAGTTAAACATGGATGCTGAAGCCATTTCTATTTAGTGTCACTATAATCAACATGGAAAGCAATTTTATAGACCAACACAGTTACTTTCCCTTACAAGAGAGTCATTTTGGCTGAGAATACAGCAAATAGTCTACTTCATAAACTTGGTCCCAGTCAGCTTGCATTTATCCTGGGAACAGAATCCACGTTTCTCACAAAAGGTTGTTTCTATAGAGCCAAGACTGAAATGAAGAGGGGTTGTTTCCTGGTGCATTGTGAAAGAAACAGAGTAATTGTCAGAGAACTATTGTTAAGCACAAAGGAAGTGTGCTGCCTACATGGCTTAGACACAGGAATTCATTTTGATATTAGTCCAAAGTGTATGCTTTCTGTGTGGCATCAGTCCTAGGCTTTAAGAACACTCAGCACTCATGGGGATCGTTAGCACCGTGGAGGATGAACTAAATTAACTATTTGCAAAGAAGCAATGGGAAACAAGGAATTTTCCCATGAACATACTGTTTCTGCCATCCTACAACAAAACTACATCTCAGTTCAGAATTGAATTTGGAGAAATATATTTTATCACCTGACTTCTTGGATGAGCATGCTTTTGTATTTGATTATGACAAAGGACAAAATATACACACCCAGTGATCTACATCCCCTTCCCTTAAATGTATTTTTACCCATACATTCATTTGTCCTTACCTATAGTTTTTGTTTTCCATACTTGCCAATCATAGTACAAAAATTTAATATCCAAATGATCATTTAGTGAATTTGACAGTGTGCACCATTCTGAATAATATGATCAAAGTCTTGTACTACCCCATTCCCTCTTGCCTGGGATCTGAATCACCCCTTAACAGAACAGCCATACCATGTGTGCTACACGCCTGCTATTGACTGTCTCAGCTCTTAGAGCAACTGTTCTTTTACATAATAATGGATCCCAGGCTCAAAAACTGTGATGACAGGAGGCATCATGAGACAAAGAAGGACGTATTAACTTGGGTATGTAAGGTAACACTGCAGGGCACAAAAGACAGCAACACACTGTACAGTCTGCTACTAGTCTACTTTTTCAAGCTCGTCCTGGGGGTCATGGAACATACCTCTTCTGAATAAAGCGGGAAATACTGCATTGCAAAATAAAGAAATAATGTATACTAGGATATTTTAATATTAATAATAAGGCAATTATGAAATAAAAGCTGAAACTAGCCAGGCATGGTGGCACACACCTTTAATCACAGCACTTAGGAGGCAGAAGTAGGAGGATCACTGAGTGTTTGAGGCCACCCTGAGACTACATAGTAAATTCCAGGTCAGCCTGGGCTACAGCGAGACCTTACCTCAAAAAATAAAAAATAAATAAAATAAAGAGCTGAAACTATAGCCACAACCATTCATGTTTAATATGGCTTAAGAATAATTAAAATAATTATTGTGCATAGAATTTAGGATTAAAATATTAACTCTTGAACTGGGCGTGTGGAGCACGCCTTTAATCCCAGCCCTAGGGAGGCAGTGATAGGAGAATCACCATGAGTTCGAGGCCACCCTGAAAATGCAGAGTGAATTCCAGACCAGCCTGGGATAGAGTGAGACCCTACCTCGAAAAACAAAAAAAAAAAAATATATATATATATAGATAGATAGATAGATAGATAGATAGATAGATAGATAGATAGATATAGATATAGATATATAACTTCATATTTAAAACACTCTAATCATTTCTTTACACATGTAAAATGCCATTGCATTATATTTTCATAGCTCTAACATACTTAGATATATCTGATCCCTTTTCATTTTTCAGGTCTTATGCTTCACTTAAACACAAAAATAATTCAACTGATATATCTGCTGTTTCTTCAATTTAAGGTCTGAAGGTATCTCATTGCACAGGAAAACATGAGCATTGAATGATAATATCATATATATATATTATATATATATCATATCATATATATGGGTATCTCACAGAACTATTTTTGTCCCTTTAATGAATTCCTAGGAATAGTGACATAATGTTTACAGGTTTTAATAAATGATTAGATCTTATATAAGATTTAAGGGCAGCCAGGTGTGGTGGTACACACCTTTAATCCCAGTACTCAGGAGGCAGAGGTAGGAGGATTGCTGTGAGTTTGAGACTACCTAGTGAATTTCATGTCAGCCTGGGCTAGAATGAGACCCTACCTGGAAAAAACAAAAATAAAAAATAAATTTAAAAGCTTTAATGGCAGGTGGATGGTACATACCTATAGTCCCAAAACTCTTCCTCTCCCTCTCTCTCTGTCTCTCTCTGTATCTCTCCAAAAAAATCTCTGTATCTCTCCAAAAAAAAAAAAAAAAAAAAAAAAAAAACCTTTCATTTGGAAAACTTCTAAAACATCTAAAATGTCCATTCCAAGAACTTCTTCAAACTCCTGAACATACAGCTTCTATTTAGGAAGCACTGAGTTATGGCTGTTTGAAAAACAGGCTCTAATGGCCACTTGTCCTCAGACATAAGTCCTTTACTGCTGTTTACTTTCCCTCTCCATACTATCATGAGAGTAAATAATCCACCAAGGATGGTTCTCCAAAAACCTACATGTTAGAACACTTCTGGGTATATTATAAGTGCCTAATAAATGCAGTCATTTTTATGATGATAATCACAGTTGGATCCTGATGCTCCTGTGGAACATGACTTTTCTTTGGCTCTTGGATATGGTGCTGGTGGCGATGATAGTGATGATGATGGTGATGTTTGGGGCTATCACATGTTGCAGCATTTTTGTTTGGCATTATAAGAAAAAAATAGATGAAATATCCTTTGAATTTAACATGGGCTGATTTTAATATCATTGACTTACATTATTTATCTGCTCACAAAAGAAAACAAAAAATAACAAGGACATAGAGGAAGTCTGAATCTTGAAAAAAAAATCATAGAATTAAAATTACCACAAATTATTTCTGATTCTCTAGACTATTTCTTTATAAAGCATAAAATAAGAAACATACACTTTTAAATATTGACATCATCACTCATTTTTTAATTACTTATCTTTTTATTTATGGACAAAAATTTTCTATGATGTGTGAAAGTTTTACATGCAATGACAAATATAATGATACCAAATTTTGGTTATAGAACACAAGTTAGAAATCATATTTATAATATTTGTAAAAGCAGCTGTCATTGAGACATAGACCTATAAGAATCCTTGCTTTTGAGGAAAAGCAAGATAAAGTCTTGGGTACAAGTAGTCACTATATTTTCTAATCTTGAAACAGTGGACCCCTTCTTATTAAAATATAGCTCATGAGTATTCCAGAGACTTCAAAATGTAGCCAAAAGCATGTACTATAGAATTGCCCTTTCATGCCTTTGATGTACAAAGCAAATCGGCCTGAAATCATCAGAGAATTGCCATGACAGGGGTTGGACGAATCTCAGCATGATCAAAGCCTTCCAAGCCAATGGCATTTGAAAGGAAATTAAAGCTTGCTCCTCTGAGGTTTAGCCATCTTCCAAACAGAATAAAAGTAAGGACTGAAGATGGATGGATATGTTAAGTACTGCTTACGTCGCCCCCCCCTCCCCACCGAATGTAACAAGGGTGCTTCATTTACTAACGCATTCTTCACCATAACCATTTGCACACAAAGAGACTATCAATGTGAAAGATTTGATTGCTGGGTTTTGGTTCATATCAAATGCTCCAAAATGAGGATGATACCCAGAAACACTATTTAACTTGTCTGTCTTTGTAGATAAGGGATCATTATGTAATCTTAAGGAACAAATTATTGGAAAATAGGTATTTTATTTTTCCTCATGTGAAAAGGGCTGGTAATAAACTAATATAAATCTCTAACAATAACTCCTGTGATTAAACTTAATGCTTTGGCACGTGATAATGATACAAATGATAATAACTGCTTATGTGGAGCAGTATTTGAAGTATTCTAGAACTGCCTTTCAGTAGCTAGACCATGCACTGGAGATTGCACACGCAAACACAGTGGACTAGAGCAAACTAAGGGATACCTCTCCCCGGGCACTACCTGTGTGCTGATTCATTTTCCATGCCCCCTGAAGATGGGAACTCAGACCTGCCTCCATCTCACTATTTACCCCCTGGGATTGCATCATAAACAACTGGAATAAATTTGACCCAGACATCTTCAAAAAGAGGCACTTATTTTGTTTTGCAACATGGCATGGCCTGAATATAAGCTAGGGACAGGGAAAGCTAGACCCTGGATGGGAATTTAAATTCCAACACCATACTACAGCTAAACATACTCTGCAAATAAAAAGAAAAATCAGAAGTTCTCTATGTCCACATTTACTTCTTTTTTATTTTATTTGAGAGAGAGAGAAAGAGGCAGAGAGAGAAAGAGAATGGGCATGCCAGGGCCTCAGGCCACTGCAAATGAACTCCAGATGTATGTGCCACCTTGTGCATCTGGTGTATGTGGGTACAAAGGGATCAAACCTGGATCCTTGGGCTTTGCTGGCAAGTTCTTTAACTGCTAAAACATCTCTCCAGACTCACATTTGCTTTTTCTTAATGGTCAACCCCAACATCTGTAAATGCTGTATATTGGATCCCAATTTGGATAATTTCTCCCTGGGAATAAGTCTGTTTGACTACTTATGTACATGTCACTAATTCAAAATTCTATTTAGAATAAAATGAAGTATAACCTGTTCTTAGTAGAAAATAGAGACAATTTGGGATAGACAGATGGCTTAGTGGTTAAGACGCTTGCCTGCGAAGCCTAAGAAACCAGGTTCCATTCCGCAGGATCCACTTAAGTCAGATGCACAAGGTGTTGTATGCAACTGGGGCAACTGGAGGCCCTGTCACACCCATTCTCTCTCTCTCTCCCTCTCTCTCTCCCTCCCTCCCTCTTTCTCTCTCTCTCAAATAAACAAAATATTTTTAAAAATAAATAAATAAAAAGAAAATAGAAACAACTTAAAATTTGAAACTATCAAAGGGCAGCACTTCAAAACCAAGAGTTCCCTGGGGTAGCTTATCCTCATTTCAGGAGGAAATGGTTATCACTGTGAGCAGGGAAAGGATCATCTTCTTTCCCTTGTCAATTCTTATTCCCCACACTCAGTGCAGCAGGCAGTGGCAGCTCACCTGGGCAATTCTGTGCATGTTATAGAAAGGCCACGTGCTCTGGTTCTAACTAGCCATCACTGCACCCAGCAGTGAATAGTCTCTTGTCCAGCCCATACCACTTGTTCTCCTCTCTCTCTTCCCTTTGACCTCTAGAAAAAAGACTTTCTATTTAACTTTAAAAAAAAAATATTTTATTTATTTGAGAGAGAGGGAGAAAAGGAGAGAAGCAGATAGAGAAAGAGACTCCAGATACTTGTGCAACTGGCTTTTTGTGGTTACTGTGGAATCAAACCGGTGTCCTTTGACTTTGCTAGCAAGCACCTTAAGTGTTAAGCCATCTCTCCAGCCTTCTTGCCTCTTTCAATGGCTAACCAAATTTGTTTCTTTCAGAACCCAACAGATTAAGCTTCAGATAGTTACATAACAAAAATATTGGTCAACCTTTCCCTGACACTGAGACATTATCCTCCAAATTGGATCAAGTGGAACAGATCTTCTGTGGGATTGTCCAGACATCAGAATTTGTTGTTACTTGTACCATCAGATTCTTAGTGAGCCTTTCTTGCTGCTTTAATTTTGCCTCATGTCTTTAGTTCTTGTTAACCTATCCTCATGTTATGATTGGTTTCTTCCTAGATCCAGGGCCTGGAACTCCAATGATGCTAACCAAAAGACTCCAACCTTTGATCAGGGTGACCACCTTCCTCTATAGACTGGTCTTTCCTGGAGGAATCTATGGCCCTTGATCTGGAGACCCCCTATGACTATAAACTCACCCATCATGAAGATGTTGCCTCTATCCCCTGAAAGATTTTAGGGGTCCAAATCGAAGAGGGAGGATTTCAATGTAGCCCAAAATAAGAAATAAAGAACATTATAGGGCTGGAGAAATGGATAAGTGATTAAAGCACTTGCCTACAAAGCCTATCAACCCAAGTGCAATTCCTCAGTACCCACGTAAAGCCAGATGCACATAGTGGCCCATGCACCTGAAGTTAGTTTGCAGTGGCTGGAGGCCCTGAGGTGTCCATTCTTTCTCTATCTACCATTCTCTCTCTCAAATAAATAAATATTACAAAAAAGAACATTATGCAGTAGTGGTAAAGACAGTGGTGGTGGAGTCTCAACCATCTCAAAGCAGCTTCTGGGACCACTTCACCAGTGAGGCCTACACAGTGCCGTTACCCTTTGCCCTCATGAACTTTCAACCCTAGGGATAACCTCATAAACACATTCTTGTATCTTATATACTTACTTATAGCAGCCTGCATTCTGGGGAAAATGGGCTTCTGAGAAGACCACTTCCCTATCCTGAAGCTGCCCACTCTGGGGGAAGCTCAGGGAAAAGAAAAATGTAAGCCCCATGCTAGCAAGCATCAAGGTCATAAACTGTGAACTCACCCTCCTTTTTCACTGGCTATGATTGACTTCTTGTCTACATGCTCTCCTATTGTGACCAGTGTAAATTCCCTTTCAGGAGGACAAGAGTAAATAGTGCTGTTTGGGCCAACACAAGAGGAAACCAGAGCTCTCTCCATAACAAAAACATGCTTTGAAATATTCCTAGCATAGGACTATTGGGAAAATGTCACAAGACGTGCAAATGACCCTGGGAAATACCTGATGTTATAAATTTTAAAAATAATTATAAAATGTAAGAGGCTTACTTCTATTTTAATTTTTCCTATGGTCATTCACTGAGTACAAGTAGATCATCAGGCAGACATATCCAAATACTGTTTTGTGCTACTTAAGTATTTTGTAATTTGTAGTGGATTGGAACATGACTTTATTCTGGTTCCTGTGATATTAATATTTGCTAAACATTGTCTCCCATATTTATTATTAAAAAACTATAAGTATTCTAAAATAAACAATATATTATCTATACCCCAAGACATAATATTCTGGTGAGGACCCTGGATACAGAATCTGAGAGCCAGCAGGTATTGGAATGAAAACATGATGTAACTCTGGATTCATTGTACACTGGTAATAGAAGTGTGAGGCACTCCAGGAAAAAATAGTGATCAAGAGCAAAAACACATAGAGGCTTGCTGTGGGTCTGGCAACTTCTAAACAGCAGGAACAATGAAAGACACCCATACACGCACGTATGCACAAACACACACCAACTTCAGAAATCCTATACAGAAGGATGATGTTAGACCTAATATTGCTGACTCAAAAAAAAAAAAAAAAAAGAATAGCTTTTTGGGTCTCAAATTTATCTTTTTTACTTTCTGTAGAACTTGAGAAAATAAAGACAAAAACCCTTTCCTCATGAAACCATAGTGAAGATAGAATGAAATAAAGCAGACAAGATTTGCTGTGCAGATAGCCAGGATGAAGTCTATACATACAATGTACAACACACAAACTGTGGGTATCAAAACCAGACCTACTCAGTGTCCAAGCTGACTGATTAGAATTTAAATGTTCTTCCTGTGAAAATAAACAAACCATAGGTAACTATGTGAGAATATGCATGTTTTAATTTGCTTCATTATAATCATTTATACTACCTAATTTAAACCACTTTACATCTAAGACTGATATATATATATATATATATATATATATATATATATATATATGTAATATATAAAATATTAAGGCACAATAAACATTTATAACTATCATTAACATTTTATTTATTGTCATTTTAACTTTGTGGTTGATGAATTTCCTCATTTTGTTGATTATTTTAACTAGGGCATTGTAGACAACATTTTTCAATGGCATGTGGAATATAAATGATGACTATTCTTTGCCATTTTTATCTATTTGCTTACAATAGAGAAAGAAGCCCAGAGACGGTAATGACTGAAACAAATTCCCACAGCAAGAAATGGACAGGTCGGTCCAGAGACGTCTGTCATTGTTGATATTTACTTCCGCCCTCGCTCAACTTTCTTCTTGCAGTTTTCAAATGCAGCATATCAGTCATTATACTTTCCAGTGGCAGGAAAGCAAATTACCTGCTCATCCATCTGCTTCCCATTTGTCAGACTTCTGAATTTCCTATCAAATATTTTATCAGACATTATATTTATAATAAACATTCATACTTTTTGCAGCTGACAGGAATGTGTATGTCATCTATGAGACTGATGCACTGTTTACTGTGCAAAGGAGGCACACATGTATGACATGTACAGTTTGAGTATCTGTCAGACTTAACTTTCCTTCTTGCTCAACGTGTGTCTTGGGACTTTACTTATGCATACTAATGTGTGACGGGCTTGACTATAAGGCTTTTTGGGCATGTATTTGCTTAGTTCTTCAATTCTATGCAGAATTAACCATAAGTCATTTTTGTCACATTATCTAGTTTACCTTTCTAAAAATTTTATACTTATGTCTTAGCAAAGCTCAATAATATATTTGGAGGTAGAAAACTCTGCTTATCTCTATTTCTTTCTTTCATAATTTATACATTTCATATATTTATACATTTGAGAGAGAGAGAGAGAGAGAGAGAGAGAGAGAGAGGCAGATCTATAGAGAGAATGGGTATACCAGGACCTCTAGCCATGTCAAGCAAACTCTAGATGTATGTAACACTTTGTGCATCTGGCTTATCTGGGTACTGGGGAATCAAACCTGGGTCCTTCACAGTCAAACACCTTAACCACTAAGCAACCTCTCCAGCCCTATTCCTATTTATTTCTAGGTTGCCCATGTTTGTCCCAAACTCCTAGGCTAAAATGATCCTTGGTCTTCTGTCTCCTGAGTAGCTAGGACAGAAGACATGTGATAACCCTACTTATGAGGGAGGCAAAAAAGTCAAAAGTGAAATACTTTCTTTTGAGTCCAAGTATCCTTGCAATTAAAATAAAGGTCAGTATGTTGTATTAGCATCTCCCCATACTATTTACTCTTTTAATATACCCAATAACACAGAGATTGTATTTTTTTAATTTTTTTTTATTTTTAGAGAGAGACAGAGAGAGAGACAGACAGAGAGAGAGGGAGAGGGAGACAGATAGAGAATGGGCGCGCCAGCAGTCTCTCAGCTGCTGTGAACGAAATCCAGATGTATGCGCCCCCTTGTGGCCAAATGCGGCATTGCGCCCTTGCGTCACTTTGCATCTGGCTAAACGTGGGACCTGGAGATTGGAACCGCTGGAGATTGGAACCAGCATTCTTAGGCTTAGCAGGCAGGCACCTTAACCACTAAGCCATCTCCTCAGCCCGAGATTGTATTTTTAATTCAACCTTGATTAGTGGACTAAGAATGTTTTAGCCATTTGCCACATTGATGTTTGTATTATGTATAAAAGGATAAATTATATAATTTAATATTGCGATAAAACCGTTGTAAATCTACTGTCATTCTTATGAATATTGTAATATTTACATAACAAAGAGAAACAAAGAAAGCATCATTTATGTAATAAAGTCATAGTATCTTATAGATAAGGAGAAATTTTTGATCAATGTTACTTATATCTGTGTGGAAATAAAAACAAAACAGTTTTTTTTAATATATATTTTTTATTTATATTATTCTGATTTTACATTCAGCAGATTACCCAGCTATACAACTGACAGAGGCCTAATTTCTAGAATCTACAAAGAACTCCAAAACCTAAACAATAAATCACCAAACAACCCACTCTTGATGAAAGCTCTAGATGGGAAAGCAAACAAGAAAGGAAAAGTGTGAGATTGTGTTACAGTTTCCTTTTCTTCAGTGGGTAAAGCACCCAATGAAAAGCAGCTGATGGGAGGAAAGTTATTTATTTTGGCTTACAGTCTCTAGGCAAAGCTTCATGATGGCTAGACAAGGCATGGCATGAGCAGAGGCTGGATGTCACTTCTGCCACCACTATGAAAAACAGCAGGAAAACAGTGGCTAAGCCTCCCCAGCAAGACACTTCCTCCAGCAAGGCTCCACCTCCCAAATGTCATCAGCTGGGAACCAAACAATCAGAACACATGTGTTTGTGGAGGACATCTGACTTAAGGCACCCCAGATAAATACCATTGTATTAACCATTTTGAGCAAAAGAAAGATACATGGTCATTAGTTTCTAATAATCCAGTGAGGTGATATCTACATAGCATAACAGTTGAGGAATTATGCTGAAAACACCAATACCAACAAAACGTGGCAGGTGTAAACCAAAATCAAAGGTGTTTGGACTTTCAAAACATTTCATGGTAAATGCAGTGTCTCTTGGGAGGCAGAGAGGCAGGAGTATTATCAAAAGTTTAAGGCTAGCCTGGCCTGCACTATGAGTTTGGTTCTGACTCCTATTCAAATATACCCAGCAGAAATACTATATTAATTAACTTAGTGCTTGACAAGGAGAAAAGAATATCTTTTAACCTTCAGCCAATAATACTCATAAAAGTATTACAGCTGTGTTATATTAGTATTAAATTTAATGACGCTGGAAATTGATAAAATATTGACATCAAATTCACAGCAAAATGTGTATTGTTGCATTGCTATTTATCTTCCTAATGGAGATTGAAATAATTACTTCTGAGTTATACATGAATCATACATTTAGGTGTGTAGAATGATATGTACCTATAAAAGTCTTTACTTAATAGCTCTATCAATTTCCATCACCAATTTAGAAAATTATTATCATGGAGCCATAAATTATATAGTGTCACATTGTGCTAATTTTTAATCACTCATCCTAGGAATTCATAGCATACTCACATCAGGATGTGAACATGTCATAAAGGAGATATGGAAAACATTATTGCTTGAAGGATTTTTTTAATTTAGTAAGTTTTATTAAATTATATATTAGTTTAAAAAGGATTGTTCTTTATTATCAAATACTTTAAGTTCTTTAAAGCCAAAATCCATAGTTTTATGAGTTTGGAATAATCTAGTCCATTATTATTAAGCAGTAGACAATAAAACATGTACACTTGACTAACTCAATCCTATTGTTATACAAGTCAAAGAATATGTAGGACTAAATTGGTTGAAACAAAAGTTAAATGGTATTATATTAGATAACCTCATCATGTCATTCTCTGGTTTAAATATGTTTTATCTATGTGAAAGAGATGAGGGTAAGTTGATATCTTAAAAATATCTATTGATTGGTTATAATCTATCATTCTTTATTCAAATTGGGGCAGTAGCACTCCATTCTGATAAGATTTGTCCTTGTCTTTTATCATCCATGTATAAGAAACTTCTCCTCTCGCTTTCTGTTGTTGAATACAGGTGTTTATATGTTATCATACTGTGATTCCATATGACAAAGATTTGCATAAAACTTTGAAAGTAAATATCTGGATTTTATATTATCTGTAAGTCAGTGAACAGCTTAGACCAATTAACATATCTAATTTTATTAACTCCAGTTTCACTATTTGTCATAATAATAACATATATATATATATATAAAACATAGGTTCTAAGGATTGAATTTAGATCATCATGCTTGCACAGCAAGTGATTGACCAACTGAGCCCTCAGTCCCACTCTAACATTTGTAACCATTTATTATGACAAATAGTGAAACAGGAGTTGATAAAATTATATATATATATCTGCGAGTGGTTGTGTCCACTTAGAATCACAGAGTTGTGAAAATAGAGACAAGTAGATCCCTTGTTGTCTAGCCTGTCTAGCTTACTTAGTAAGTTCCAGGCTACTGAGAGGTTCTATCTTGAAAAACCAAAAAGAAAGATGGTGCCTGAGGAACAAAATGAGGTTGTCCTCCACAAATGATTGTGTGAGAATGTGTGTAGGCACATGCATGTGTATAAACACACATGCACACACAAAAGAAAAATCATAGAAACCCCTAAACTATAAATACTGAAGGCAGGTTCTACCTGCTGCCCAGTACAATTGTTCCATACCCGATAATCAGTAGAGCTGCTGCTACCTGGTTGCAATAAGTAACTATGACAATAAATTCCCACTGGGTTGTACTGAGGACTGTGAAAATTACTCATTTTGCAAGTTTGCAGTAGGGCCTTGAGCTTCTTCACCTTCTCAGATTAGTCACCATATCTACTATTAAGCAGTTGGCTCATAAAGCCAGACAAATTAGATGCCAGAGCAGCACCTCATTCCTGTGGGGAAATGAATTTCAAGATTCATCCCAGGCTGTACTATTCCAATTTTATCCATGAAGTTTATTTCCCCAGGCCTCTAGTGAATATCTTAAACAATGAATGGTATGAAAGCCTATATAATACTATTTATTTTCCAATATATCACAGCTATAGTAAAGTTTAATTGAAAATCTGGCTTTAGGGCTGGAGAAATAGCTTAGGGGTTAAGGCACTTGCCTGCAAAGCCAGAGGACCTAGCTTTGGTTCCCCAGGACCTGCCTAAGCCAGATGCACAAAGTGGTCTGTAATTCACATGCAGTGGCTGAAGGCCCTGGAATGCCATTCATTCTCTCTCTCTCTCTCTCTCTCTCTCTCTCAAATAAATAAAATAAAATAGAAAAATAAATAAATATTGTTAAAAATTAACTGCAATAGGAGATTAATAATAATAATTTATACTAAAGTTGAACAATCTTGTGTGTAGAAAATTTTTATGATGGTCTCAGCAACATCAGTATTGTTTCTTTCTTTCAAACTTCCTTTGTTTCCTTAAGTTAGTAACTTGAACTCTCAACTGTAAAGGCTTCTCTTTGGCATCTCGGCATTACCAGCATCACTAGCTTAGAGCTTCGGGTCAAATAATTAGGGTTATTGAACACAGCACTACATCACATTGCTGCAGCAGCCAACCTGACAACTAAGATATTGTCAAGTAGCCAACGGTTTATAGAGTGAGCAAAAGGATGATTTCCTCTGCGTGGAATGGAGTGGGCAAATGTAATATTTCATCATATTACTTGGAAATATGTACAATTTACAATGTATACATGGCTTATCTTGTGAATAGCCTACACAATATTTTCAAATAACAATTAAGTAATGAGTAATTGAAATGATAGAAAGTGAAACTACTTAAAAAAAAAAAAAAAACAATTACAGTACCTACAATCAACTTCTCTCTACACAGGCAGTGGCCTCTGTAATGATCATTGCCATTTAAGTGGAGGGAACAAGAATTTCAAGGTAAAGGAATAATACTGAATTAAATGAAGTGACAGTTAAAACATACTGATGAATAGCAGGAAAAAAAAAAGAATTCTCAAGAGTTAGAAAAATAAAAGAAAGTCATCAAGTCTTTAGGTACAACGTCAGTTTCAACTTATAATGTCTGTGGAAATAAACTTAAACATACACATGGAGATGAAAAACATACTGATAAGAAAATCTATACTACCATCTTTAAGTTAACATTCTATTTTTTTAAATTATTTTATTTATTTTTTGGAGAGAGACACAGAGAGAGACAGACAGGGGAAGGAGACAGAGAATGGGTGCGACAGCAGTCTCAGCTGCTGAGAACGAAATCCAGATGTGTGTGCCCCCTTGTGGGCAAGTGCGGCATTGCACCCTTGCGTCACTTTGCATCTGGCTAAACGTGGGACCTGGAGATTGGAACCTGGTTCTTAGGCTTAGCAGGCTGGCGCCTTAACCACTAAGCCATCTCTCCAGCCCAACACTTCTAATTTTTATCATATGCCTTTGTATTTATATATTTAGTGTCTATATTAGATGAGTTCATATCACTAGATATTAGATCTAGTTTTATGATTATACATTTACTATTAATTTTTCAAATTCTGATTTATGCAATCCTTGGTGATAAAAACTATCTGAATAACTTTTACTCTGTGAAAAATGTTCAAAATTAAATTCTACACTTAGAATTGATTAACTTAAGAATGACTATGTAGGGGCTGGAGAAAATGGCTTAGTGGTTAAGATGCTTGCCTGCGAAGCCTAAGGACCCAGGTTTGATTCCACAGGACCCATGTAAGCCAGATGCACAGGGAGGCACATGGATCTGGAGTTCGTTTGCAGGGGCTGGAGGCCCTGGTGCTTCCATTTTCTCTCTCTTTCTCTGCCTTTCCCTTTCTTCTCTCTCTCTCTCTCTCTCTCTCTCTGCCTCCCCCCCTCTCATTCTCTCTCTGCCTTTTTTTTTCTCTCTCTCAAACAAATAAATAAAACATATTTTTTAAAAAGAATGACTATGTGGAGGGAAAGGAGAAAAGTTCTAACCTCAGGCCTGGGGAGATGGCTAAACAGATCAAGGTACTTCCTTGAAAAGCCTACTGTCCTGGGTTCAATTCCCCAGCCACCCACATAAATCAGACAAGCATTTGTTTGTAGCAACAAGAGACCCTGATATACCCATACACACACATTTAAATACATGGGCCAAATAAATTTTTAAAAGATCACTGAAGTAGAACTAAAATGACCCCAATGTGGCTCAGGGAAATTCACGGAAGAGGGGGTGGAAAGAATGTTAGAGCCACAAGTGGGGCATTATGCACAGAGACTTGGCCTACACCCCAGAAATCTTGACTACCCCCACAATGCATAACCAACATTCCCCATTGATGAGGGTCCCTTTGGAAGAGGGAGGACAGGGAGGAGGATAATGGAATCACCATTATGAATGTAAAATCAGAATAATATAAATAAATAATAAATTATAAAAAAAGATATAACCACTATGTATATGTATCTGAAAGGTGTTTTATCTATATATAGGTTTTGTGTATATATAATAAAGTGTAAATACTATATAACACATTATTGAGGAAACAGTGACAAGAAAATATTTGCACTTTCAGTACAGATGAAACTCCCTCTCTGAACCACCCTATTCCTCCTGCTTCTCTCAATTACTATTACACCCTTCCTTCCCCAGAACTTCCCTCTTCCCCTTTCATATCTTATGAATTCTGTTAGCTTCCCCCTACTGCTCACTTTAAACCCCCTTTTCACCATCTTGTAGACCCCTTTCTTCTTTTCTGGCTTCTACCCACACTTAATCCACAAAAGATATACATTTAATCTTTATAAGCTAAAATCTGCATCTTCAATATCTGTCTATCTGAACCTGAGAGACTTCACTATATATATCATTTTTAAGCTCATTTTTCTGCACATTTTATAATTTCAGTTTTCTTTATGGCTAAATGAAATTCCATTGTGGGGCTGGAGAGATGGCTTAGCAGTTAAGGAGCCTGTCTCCTAAGCCTAAGAACGCTGGTTCCAATCTCCAGTGGTTCCAATCTCCAGGTCCCATGTTTAGCCAGATGCAGTGATGCAAGGGCACAATGCCACACTTGACCACAAGGGGGTGCACGCAACTGGATTTCGTTCTCAGCAGCAGCTGAGAGGCTGCTGTTCCACCCATCTCTGTCTTCCTCTGTCTGTTTCTCTCTCTCTCTCTCTCTCTCTCTCTCTCTCTCTCTCTCTCACTCTCTCTCTCCAAAAAAAAAAATCCATTGTGTATATATGCTACATTTTTATTATCCGCTCATCAGTTGATGGGCATCTAGGCTGATGTTATTTCTTGGCTCTTGTGACTAGGGCAGCAGAAACCATGGATGTGTAAGTATGTCTGCAGTAGGATGAAACATCCTTTGGGTATATGCCCAGGAGCAGTGGAGATAAGTCTTACACAGTAAGACTATTCTTTTGTTGTTTTGTTTTTGAGAAACCTCCCTAGTCTCTATACCACTTTACACTGCAACTACCAGTGTATGGGGGTTCCTTTTTCCTAAGTGTCACCAGCACTTACTGTCATTTGTTTTCTTGATGATTAACATTCTGACTGGGGTTTTACACTTTCAGTAAGTAAATCTTTAAAACAATGACAATTGTGAGGCGTATAACCAAGGGCAGAGAACAAGGATCTGAAGTGTGATAGAACTGGATTTGAATTCATGCTTTTCTATTTACCAGACCCATGGTCTCTCAAAGAAAATTTAAAAGTTCAGGTCAGTTTCAAAAATAAAATGCACTTATCTCATAGAAGCCCACTAAATCCCAGCTATGAGGAGGAGTCACCCAGTTTCTCAGATGGGTTTAATTTCAATTAAGTGTTAGCTATAATTATCATGGGTAACACGGATATGGGAAATGATTTATAAATCCTTAGGACTGAGTTAAACCTCAACTCTCATTTGAGAACCATGAGAGAATAATTCAAAGGCATAAGAAAAAATGTGGTTTACTCCTCTTCAGACTATACTCATTTATAGAATTTGTGTTGCAACTATTTGACTCAAATCCATTGTATAGTCTGCTAATCGAAAGGCTATATTTGATTAATATACCTAGAAAGTAACTATAGTCAATGTTGGCTAACTTCAGATGATTCATGCATAGCCACATTTCAAATTGTGAGAAGGAAGAAAGTGAATTCTATTCTTTACAGATCATGATTTTTAATTTTTTTCCATTTTCATACATGTGTATGAAGTATTTTGATCTTATTTCTCCCAATTATTCTTTCTTATATTCCTCCCCTCCCACTAACACCCATCTTCTTCCACATCAATCCCCACTTTAACATTCATGTCTTTTTTAACTCATTGAGTTAAATTAGGGTTGTTTACATGATCAGGGTGGAATGAGAAACTTATCAATGGCGATACCACTGACAAACCTGACTCCCCTCTGCCAGCTACCACTGACTGTCATTAGCTACTTGGAGAGGTGAGCGGTCTTTTGTTCCCATCCACCATCAATGGTGAAGTACTGACAGGCTGCCTCTTGTACAGGAAAACCCAGCTGTTGTGAGTTCATGACTGTAAAGGCCATGTCATATCCAGAAGATGGTGTTTTGCAGCCCACTTCCCCCTCCTCCTGTTCTTACAGCCTTTTCTTCCCCTATTCTGTGAGACTTGCAGGCAGTAGTTTCGATGTCCCCTGAGCCTACAGTAGTCACTTATCCTCGGCATTTTGCCAGCTGCACAGTGTGATGGTTAAGTTTGTGTCAACTTGATTTGTTTAGAAATCCACAGACATTCCTCATAAGTGTGTTTCTGAGGCTGCCTCTAGGAAGGATTAACTAAAGGAAGAATCCTGCCCCCAGGGGTAAGCCTTCCCCCAGAGTGGGTGGCCCAGAGTGGGCGGCCCCTCTTGGAGGAGGGGGCTGGTTGATAAAAAGGAGCTCTGGGAAGAAAGGCTCTCTCTCTCCCACCTGGCTGCCGGTGCTACTAGCTGCTTGGTGTTTTCTGCTTGGTACCTGCTGCTTGGTGTTGCTGCTCTCCAGTGTGGACTGAAGACCAGGGTGGACTGAAGAGCAGCGTCTCTCCAGGAAGTCTCCAGGCCTTCAGTGCCGGATTGGGACTGCTGAGGCCTCCAGCCTCGTGCACTGAGCAGCTACCGGGTTTCTTCACTCTCGGACCTGCAACCTGCTATTGCTGGACTGTGTAAGCTAATCCAATAAATCCCCTTTAATACAATTCATTCTGTCCATTCTGTTCCTCTAGAGAACCCTGACTAATACAGATTCTGGTACCAGAAGTGGTTCTAGAGAAAAGCAGAAGCTCCAAAAGGAAAATTCCAAGCTTAAGACCCACGTACATGATCTGAAGGTTTCTAAGGGTGCCCTGGAGGAAAATCTCCTGTCTAGTCAGAACAGGGCTCGAATTGCAGAAAACCAAACTCAAGCTCTCATTGTAAGATTGGCTAACTTGCAGCGTAAGCTCAATTCCCAGCCTCACAAACTATCAGAAGTTAAAGTGAGGGCATTGGTTGGAAAAGAGTGGGATCCCATGACTTGGGATGGGGATGTATGGGAAGACCCTGAAGAATCTGGGGACATTGAACTCTCAGATTCTGAAGAAGTTGTTTTGCATGAGAATGTGGCTTCCCCTCCTTTAGCTGCAGGTGCACCCCACCCCCTGAGGAATCACTCCTTCTTTGTCTGAGGAAGCAGTAATGACCCTCCCTGCAGGATGTGCTGATGCTTCTCAGAGCCCACCCATCTTTGCCTCAAGGCCTATAACTAGGCGTAAGGCTAGGCATGCCCCTAAAGGGGAGTTAGAAAGCGTGACTCAAGAGGAAGTGAGATACACCCCTAAAGAACTTCAGGAGCTTTTAACTTGTACAGGCAGAAGCATGGGGAATATATGTGGGAATGGATTTTAAG
This sequence comes from Orientallactaga sibirica, assembly GCA_036365145.1. Lineage (NCBI taxonomy): Eukaryota > Metazoa > Chordata > Mammalia > Rodentia > Dipodidae > Orientallactaga > Orientallactaga sibirica. Next base: position 7,340,678 of record JAEOAD010000194.1, read on the forward strand.
GGTGGGATGATGGAGGAAGGAATATAAAATTAGATCAAGCTGAATTTATTGAAATGGGCCCACTAACCAGAGATTTTAGATTTAACACTGCAGCTCATGCAGTTGGAAGAGGTGCCAAGAGTTTATTTGATTGGTTGGCTGAAGTATGGATCCAAAGATGGCCTACTGTGAATGAGCTTGAGCTGCCTGATATCCCTTGGCTTAATGTTGATGAAGGGATTAAAAGGCTCAGAGAACTTGGAATGCTGGAGTGGATTTACCATGTAAACTCATCTTTAAGCCCGCAATGGGAGCGTGCAGAAGATGTGCCCTTCACTAAGACTATAAGAAACAGATTTGTGAGGGGAGCACCAGCACACTTAAAGTCCCCAATCATTGGTCTTTTATGTAAAGAAGACATCACAGTGGGAGCCGCAGTTGCTGCATTAGGTGACTTAGATGCAATGGGTCTAACTGGCTCGGGCAACAAGGGCCAAGTATCAGCACTGAATCGCCAAAGGCAAGGTGGGCGTGTTTATCGTAATGGACAGCGCACACAAAACAATGCTCGTAACAGTATGACTCGTGTAGACCTTTGGTACTGGCTGCTTAATCATGGTGTTCCCAGAAGTGAAATAGATAAAAAGCCTACTAAGTTCCTGCTTGATCTGTATAAGCAGAAAAGTTCCAGAGCAAAGAACCCAAAGGCCACTTTGAATTATAGCAACAGAGAATCAAGGCCTCTTAACCAGTTTCCAGACTTGAGCCAGTTTACAGATCCTGAACCCCTTGATTGAAGGGGTGGCCGGGTCCCTTTGAGGAAGGACCTCCCATAATCCCCAAAAGTTTCAATATTAAGCTTAGTCCTATCCTTCCTCAGAGGGACCTACGGCCTTTTGCTAGGTAACTGTACACTGGGAAAAGGAAATAATCAGACTTTCAGGGGCTTACTGGATACTGGCTCTGAATTGACATTGATTCCAGGAGACCCTAACCGGCATCGTGGCCCTCCAGTTAAAGTAGGTGCTTATGGAGGTCAGGTGATCAATGGAGTTTTGGCAAATGTTAGACTGACAGTAGGTCCAGTGGGTCCCCGAACTCATCCTGTGGTTATTTCCCAGTCCCAGAATGCATAATTGGGATAGATATACTTTTGGCAAAACCCCACATTGGTTCTTTGACTTGTGGGGTGAGGGCTATTATGGTTGGAAAGGCCAAATGGAAGCCATTGGAGCTCCCTCTACCAAGGAAAATAGTGAACCAGAAACAGTATCGCATCCCTGGAGGAATTGCAGAGATTAATGCCACTATAAAGGACTTGAAGGATGCAGGGGTGGTGGTTCCCACCACATCCCCTTTAACTCCCTATTTGGCCTGTTCAGAAGACAGACGGATCTTGGAGAATGACAGTGGATTATCGGAAACTTAATCAGGTGGTGACTCAATTGCAGCTGCTGTACCAGATGTGGTTTCTTTACTTGAGCAGATCAACACATCTCCTGGTACCTGGTATGCAGCTATTGATCTTGCGAATGCCTTCTTCTCCATACCTGTCCATAAGGACCACCAGAAGCAATTTGCCTTCAGCTGGCAAGGTCAGCAGTACACATTTACTGTGTTACCTCAAGGTTATATTAACTCTCAGCCCTGTGTCATAGCTTACAGGGATCTTGATCGTCTGTGCCTTCCACAAGGTGTCACATTGGTCCATTATATCGATGACATTATGCTGATTGGATCGAATGAGCAGGAGGTGGCAGCCACTCTGGAGTTGCTGGTACAGCATATGCGCATCAGGGGATGGGAAATAAATCCATCCAAAATTCAAGGACCTTCCACCTCTGTGAAATTTCTAGGAGTCCAGTGGTGTGGGGCTTGCAGGGACATTCCTTCTAAGGTGAAGGATAAGTTGTTGCACCTGGCCCCTCCTGCCACTAAGAAGGAAGCACAACGTCTAGTGGGCCTATTTGGATTTTGGAGACAGCACATTCCTCACTTGGGTGTGTTACTCCGTCCCATATACCAAGTGACTCGGAAAGCTACTAGTTTTCAGTGGGGCCCAGAACAAGAGAAGGCTCTTCAACAGGTCCAGGCTGCTGTGCAGGCGGCTCTGCCACTTGGGCCATATGATCCAGCAGATCCAATGATACTTGAGGTGTCAGTGGCAGATAGGGATGCTGTTTGGAGCCTTTGGCAGGCCCCCATAGGTGAATCACACCGGAGGCCCTTGGGATTCTGGAGCAAGGCCCTGCCATCATCTGCAGACAATTATTCTCCCTTTGAGAGACAGCTCTTGGCTTGCTATTGGGCCTTAATAGAAACTGAACGCTTGACAATGGGCCATCAAGTTATTATGCGACCTGAACTGCCCATTATGAGCTGGGTGTTATCTGACCCACCAGGCCATAAAGTTGGACGTGCACAGCAGCAGTCCATCATCAAGTGGAAGTGGTATATCCGTGATCGGGCTCGAGCAGGCCCTGAAGGCACAAGTAAGTTACATGAGGAGGTTGCCCAAATGCCTATGGTTGCTACTCCTGTTTCAATGCCTTCTGTCCCCAAGCATGCACCTATGGCATCATGGGGTGTGCCCTATGATCATTTGACTGAAGAGGAGAAGACCAGGGCATGGTTTACAGATGGTTCAGCACGCTATGCGGGCACGTCCCAGAAGTGGACAGCTGCAGCGTTACAGCCCCTTTCTGGGACAACTCTGAAGGACTGTGGTGAAGGGAAGTCTTCACAATGGGCAGAACTCACGGGCAGTACACATGGTTGTGCATTTTGCTTGGAAAGAAAATGGCCAGATGTGCGGTTATACACTGATTCCTGGGCTGTGGCCAATGGTTTGGCAGGATGGTCCGGGACATGGAAGGAGCATGATTGGAAAATTGGTGAAAAGGACATTTGGGGAAGATGTATGTGGATAGAGCTCTCTGAATGGGCAAAGGATATAAAGATACTTGTGTCCCATGTTAATGCTCATCAGAAGGTGACCTCATCAGAGGAGGACTTTAATAATCAAGTAGATAAGCTGACACGTTCTGTGGACAGTGGTCAACCTCTTTCCTCAGCCACCCCTGTCATTGCCCAATGGGCCCATGAACAAAGTGGCCATGGTGGCAGGGATGCAGGTTATGCATGGGCCCAACAACACGGACTTCCACTAACTAAGGCTGACCTGGCTACGGCTGCTGCTGAGTGCCAAATCTGCCAGCAGCAGAGACCAACTCTGAGCCCCGATATGGTAGTATTCCACGGGGTGACCAGCCAGCAACTTGGTGGCAAGTCGACTATATTGGACCTCTACCATCATGGAAAGGGCAGCGTTTTGTCCTTACTGGAATAGACACTTATTCTGGGTATGCATTTGCTTTTCCTGCACGTAATGCTTCTGCCAAAACTACTATCCGTGGGCTTACAGAATGCCTTATCCACCGTCATGGAATTCCACACAGCATTGCTTCTGACCAAGGAACTCACTTCACAGCCAAGGAAGTACAGCAGTGGGCTCATGATCATGGAATTCACTGGTCTTACCATGTGCCCCACCACCCTGAAGCAGCTGGCTTGATAGAGCGGTGGAATGGCCTTTTAAAGAAACAGCTGCAGTGCCAACTAGGTGGCAATAGCTTGGAGGGCTGGGGGCGTGTCCTCCAGCAGGCTGTATATGCTCTGAATCAGCGTCCTATATATGGTGCTGTTTCTCCTATAGCCCAGATTCACGGGTCCAGGAATCAAGGGGTGGAAATGGGAATGGTACCACTTACCATCACCCCAAGTGACCCATTAGCCAAATTTTTGCTTCCTGTACCCACAACCTTACGCTCTGCTGGCCTAGAGGTCTTGGTTCCAGAGGGGGGAGTGCTTTCGCCAGGAGGCACAAAGAACATTCCATTGAACTGGAAGCTGAGATTTCCCCCTGGCCACTTTGGGCTCCTGATGCCCTTGAGTGCACAGGCTGAGAAAGGAGTTACAGTGTTAGCAGGGATAATTGATCCAGATTACCAGGGTGAAATTGGACTGCTCCTCCACAATGGAGGTGAGGAAGAGTATGTCTGGAGTGCTGGAGATTCTCTAGGGCGTCTCTTGGTGTTACCATGCCCTGTTATCAAAGTCAATGGACAACTGCAACAACCCAATCAAGGCAGTGTGATAAATGGCCCAGATCCTTCAGGAATGAAGGTATGGGTCACCCCTCCAGGTAAAGAACCAAGACCTGCTGAGGTGCTTGCTGAAGGTGGAGGAAATACTGAATGGGTAGTAGAAGAAGGCAGTAACAAATACCAGCTAAGGCCACGGGACCAGTTACAAAAACGTGGTCTGTAATTGCCATGAGTGTTCCTGTCTTACCTTGTTAAGAGTGTTTGTACATATGTATACTAATATTAAGATGTTTTGTTCTTCCTCTACTTCTCTATTAGGTAATTAATACTGATTAAGATCATATTGCTAGTTAACCACTGTTGAATTTATATTTGACTTGTTATATGAGACTAAGCCTTCCTCAAGGAACTTGCTTTTGTGTGGGGGGATGATTGTGCGTTTCGGTTATGAGGGATAGTTATATCATGTTAGGCGGAATTATGACCTTGTTACTGTCTTCATTTGGAAATTAAGTAGAATGTAAAGATACATGGTTTGGTGTCAGGTTGACAAGGGGTGGACTTGTGATGGTTAAGTTTGTGTCAACTTGATTTGTTTAGAAATCCACAGACATTCCTCATAAGTGTGTTTCTGAGGCTGCCTCTAGGAAGGATTAACTAAAGGAAGAATCCTGCCCCAGGGGTAAGCCTTCCCCCAGAGTGGGTGGCCCAGAGTGGGCGGCCCCTCTTGGAGGAGGGGGCTGGTTGATAAAAAGGAGCTCTGGGAAGAAAGGCTCTCTCTCTCCCACCTGGCTGCCGGTGCTACTAGCTGCTTGGTGTTTTCTGCTTGGTACCTGCTGCTTGGTGTTGCTGCTCTCCAGTGTGGACTGAAGACCAGGGTGGACTGAAGAGCAGCGTCTCTCCAGGAAGTCTCCAGGCCTTCAGTGCCGGATTGGGACTGCTGAGGCCTCCAGCCTCGTGCACTGAGCAGCTACCGGGTTTCTTCACTCTCGGACCTGCAACCTGCTATTGCTGGACTGTGTAAGCTAATCCAATAAATCCCCTTTAATACAATTCATTCTGTCCATTCTGTTCCTCTAGAGAACCCTGACTAATACACACAGCATGCAGTTTTACATGGATAATACACTTGTCACAGAAACATTGGAAGAAACCAGGTAACACTGACGTTGAGCTACTGAGGTTTAAATATTCACATCCCATGAAAATAAGCCCTGGAGCTTTTAGAATTCATTAGAAAACATATAGGGCACCCACCCACTAGGCCTAATTACTTATTCTAAGAAATTGCCTTTCCTCTTACTTTCCTCTCCAGTTTTGGACCTTGTGAACTCATCCCTCTGTCCAAACCCATTCAGTGCACTCAATATCTAACCCACACTGATACTGACTGCATTTTCCTTGCAGACATTTTTGAGTGAGATTTCTGGAGCTTAAGTTAGTTGGTGGTGCAAAAAAATGACAAAATTCCTGCCCTAAGGTGGGCTCTCATTAGAGGAAAACAAAAATTAAAATGAAACAAAATAAAACAGAAAATCACACTTTGGCTGAGATAGCAGAAAACAAACATATATTGTATTCTGGTCATTTCTTAATTCTAATTTTCCTGAATCTGAGCTATATTTCTGATATTTAGTAGCATGAGATATTCCTGTGTCTATACATCATATTGATTTGTTAATATAAAACAATTTATTTTTGTTAAATCCATCCTTTTCTATAATTCTCATCAATTATTATATAATTCTATGTTTTGTGAATGAACAATATTTTCTACTACAAAGACACAAATGAATATACAAAAAAATGATTGTAAAGATTGCCCATGAAACCATTACTTAACATCATGTTTTAAATGCTTATTTAATAGTTTATTTTAATTATAAAACTTCCAGTGGGTTTACTATGTCTAAGCTAATTTTTATTTAATAGGTCTGTGTAAAAATGTATAATACAATCATAAATGAGTTTCTGAATGGCATATCTTCTGGAGAGTTAAAAAGCATGTGTTAAATAATCAATTTACCTTCTAACAAATAAGCTACTTAGTGGATTTGTATAACCTTTACAATCAAAAAATCTACCATGGAGCCATTCTTATAAAATCCACACTGCAATTTCTACAATGAAGTTTATTTTAAAAATATGGGCTAGGACCTGGAGAGATGCTTGTGAGGCCCAATGGCCTGGGTTAGATTCCCTAGTACCCATGCAAAAGCCAGATGCACAAAGTGGCACATGAGTCTGGAGTTCACTGGCAATAGCAAGAAGCACTGGCATACTTACTTTCTCTCTCTCTCTCTCTCTCCTTGCAAATAAATAAATAAATAAAATATGGGACTAGAAAGATGGCTCAGCAGTTAAAGGTCCTTACTTGCAAAGCCTGTCTGCAAGTGTAGGTTCAAATCCCAGCCGCTCATGTAAAACCAAACAGGCATTTATTTTCAGTGCCAAGAGTCCTTTGTGCATGCACATACATAAATATTTTTTTAAATATAGCAATTTTGATTTAATTATTTTTGTTTGATTTTTTAAGGATGATACTAAAATAAAATCTTTGTGTGCTCTTTGAAAGAGCATGTTTTTTCATTTGTCGTCGCTAACCAAATATAACTATTATTCCTGTCTCTACCATATCATGTGCAAGTCTATAGTAGTTTACATGAAAGTGCTTTAAATATGTAGTTTGTCACCCTCACATTGATCAATAATAAAATCACAAGTGAGTTTTGTTATTAACCATGAGGTAAAATTCAATAACTCTTGTGCAATCTGGGCAAAATAAGAGTTTACCAATATGGAGATATCTAACCTCATGAATATTGCCTTATCATTATCTTATCTATAAATGTCCTCCAGGGAGAGGCTATTGTGTCAGTTATGACAATCTGAAATCATACTTAAGATTTCTTTGACCTGGTGGTACTGTCTGGGCCTTAGTTTTCTATAATTTGAATATAATGCATTTAAGAAAATCACCATATTTTTCAAGCTCATCCAATTTAATGCCTTTAATCTTTTATTATGTAAATAACAAATGATTCCAGTTATTAGAAGAAACCATTTAAGATCTATGTGGTTCATTTACCTGAATTCTCTTCACTTCAAATCTTTTTATAAATAATATTCCCTCTCACATCAAAAGATTTTTTTTTCCCTTTCCAACAAATTCCATACTTCTTATCTGCTTTTTATACATTCTGAGAAAGAAATAGATCATCACAGGGGTACTGTTTCTATTTTTTTATAGAGAATACCAGTTTGGAGGAAGCTTAATGTAGAGGTCACACAAGAAGATACAAGACAGTGGTATGATATTCCAGTCCACCCAATGATAACCTGACCAGTTCTACACTATCAAAGTAAATTCAGTGGAATAGAATATCCTCACCTAACAAGCAACAATGGAAAATATATGAGTCAGTCTCCAAAGTATGTATTTGTGATAGAGAGAGAAAGAGAGACAGAGAGATAGAGAGAGAGAGAATGGGTGTGCCAGCAGCCTCTCAGCCACTGTGAATGAACGCCAGATGTGTGCGACCCCTTGTTAGCAAGTATGACATTGCGCCTGTGTGTCACTTTTTTTAAAAAATATTTTATTTATTTATTTATTAGAGACAGAGAGAGGGAGAGAGAGATAGAGAATGGGCATGCCAGGGCCTCTAGCCACTGCAAACAAACTCTAGACACATGCGCCTCCATGTGCATCTGGCTTACATGGGACCTGGAGAATTGAACCTGGGTCCTTAGGCTTCGCAGGCATGCACCTTAATTGCTAAGCCATCTCTCCAGCCCCTGTGTGTCACTTTTTGTGCCTGGCTAAATGTGGGACCTGGAGATTGGAAGCTGTGTTCTTAGGCTTGGCAGGCAGATGCCATAACTGCCAAGCCATCTCTCCAGCCCAATTTATCCATTTTTATCCATCCTTCATCTTTAATTCATGTTCTTCATAACGTGATGGGTTCAAAGCAAGTCTTCCTTCTTCCACTCTTCTATTCAAATCTCTTGTTCAGAATGAGTTCCTTTAGGTCAACAGTTTCCTTAGTTAGTAAATCACATGTCAAACTCTCTTTATGAAAGCTTTGTGACTTTCCTATGGCCACATAACTAGCCAACTGTGTAAACTGTAGACAGGCTATGTCTTCTGGCTATTAGGTTCCTGAATGGAAAGAAATTTGCTGAGGACAGAGATTGCCATGCCTCACCACAGTATCCAGTAAAGTGTCTTAAGCATAATATATGCACCAGAGATACTGATTAAATTGAGGCTAATACACAGATGAGCATCTTAATTTAAATCGTCAATACCTTGCCCCCAGCTAAATTGAACTTGATAGGAGAACTGCAGATGTTAAAGGATCTAACATGGAGTATATAGACCATGTGTTGAATTCAATTGGAATTACATGAGTTCAACCTTTTTAAAATATTGATCACTCAGCACAGGCTATATGTTATTACAGGACCCTTAGTTTTAAACTTATGGTCAGGGAGAGGCAGCAACTTAATACACATTCTGTTCGTTTCATACAGTTTCCTAGCGTATTTTGGCAAAACTCTTGAAGCACAGAAATTTTCGATATAAAGAAGTAAAAGCAGCTTTAGGCTTTCACCTTAATTGATGCTTGAAGGCCAAAGAAGCCCTTCAGCAGTAAGGGTCCTCAGCTAGATAAACCACTGTGTCACAGAAGGCCCCCAAACTGTACTCCTTCTGATCTTTCTCCAGACCAGCCAGCTGCTACCTAGCAGCTCACAAAGATAGTGCTTAAAAGGACTTGCAAGTTTGACAAAAAATAAAAAAAAAAGTTGGAGGAATTGATTGGTATTTAGAGTTTAGTGGTCTCCTATGGGTATTCCTGGGTTTCTGTGACTGATTTTGATGAAGTGTTTTTATTTGTCTCTCTACCCAGAGACTGCAGATGAATTTGCAATGGAGCAGCATGCCTCCTGCTTAGCTTTGTCAGGCACCACTTAGACATGTTATAATTTATTTTCCAGGAAAAAATATTTCTCATGAGGACTTCTGGCTAACACAGTTATACAGCAGCTGGCTACCATTCAGCCTGTTGTCTGCTGGCAGCTGCGCTTTCCTGGATAAGCAGCAAAGAAACAGAAATAGGGGGAAAGTCATTGAAAATGGGGGAGGGGCAGGAATCTAGAACTTTGCAGGTTACAATTCCTCTTTCTGGATGCTTCCAGTGGTTTTACCACTTCACCAATATCCTGTTAGGGCAATATCCTGCGGTTGCCATGGAAACACAGTGAAAAGGCATTGACTTGTTGCAGTCATTTTCTAGACTGAACTATGCTTTGAAAATTCATCAAATCATGCAGTTCATTTTTTTTATAGAGCTGTAGAGCCAGACTGAGCTTCAGAACAACCACCTCACCTGTTTGAAAGGAATATGTTTGAAAAACCCTTAATACTCAGTTCAGACACTCTACTGGAGAAATGTTCACATTATAAGGGGTTTTAAAAAGCTGATGCTGGTTGATATGATCATGCCTTGTATAGTAATTACTTTGCTCATTGCTGTGACCAAAGGCCTGCAAAGAAGCAGATCAAGAAAGGAAAAGTTATATTTTGGATATCAGCTCTAGAGGAAACTGTCCATGATGGTGTGGAAGTCACAACAGCAGGTGTGGGAAGCCAGCTGATCACATTACATCCATAGTCAGGAAGCAGAGTACACAGAAAGTAGTTTAGGATATAAATACTGAAAGCTTGTCTCGTGGCCCACTTTTTCTCCAAGTATTCATGTCCTAAAGAATCCACCAACTTCCTAATGGCATGACCAGCTGAGGCCACGTGTTCAAACACATGAGATTATGGCAGAATTTTACATTCAAACCACAACATTCTGCCCCTATCCCCTAAAGGCTTACAGTCACCTTGCTATGCAAACGGCATCCTGTCCAATTTCAAGTCTCTATAGTCTTTCACAGTTCCTATATTAAAAGTACAAAGTCTCTCATCTGAAGTTCAAGATAATCTCTCAAGTGTGAGCCCCTGTAAAATAAAAAAAAAATAAAATAAAATAAAAACTACAGACTTCTGACATAATGGTACAGACTGAACATTGCCATTCCAAAATGTAGTAATGGGGTCATAGCAAGGAAAGAAAGTTACAAAGCAAGACTATAATCAGGTAGGAGAAACACCAATTCCTGCAGCTCCATATCTGATATCTGGGATTTGTGACAGAATCATAGAAGCCTCAAAGGGTTTTGGTAACCCTACACATTCAGTTATGTGATCTATAGCCTAGCAATTAGCTCTTTTGGGATGGCTCCACTCCAAGACTACATGGTTTCTCTTGACATATGTCCCACTGCCCTGGCATCTCCAGTGCAATTTACGATTTATCTTCAGCATCACACAAATGCTTCTCAGAGCATCTTTGCAGGGAATCTGATTCTGCCTCACACTGATCGGCCTCAATGGCTTTCTGAAACCATAGATCAAGATGCCATGACCCCCAAATCCTGCATTTTTCATGCTTCAAAACCAGTCCCATGTGGACAGTGTTACCAGTTTCTGTTGCCAGCTTGGAACAGAGCCTGCTCCTCTTGGACTAAAGTTATGATGATCCCTGTATCAATTGGTTGCTGAGTCTGTGCAAACACAGTCCTACACAGCGGTTCTTCAGCAAGGAACACTTCTGCATCATTCTCCTTTCAGACCTTCTCCTTTCAGAAGCACTTGCATTTTCACAAGTTCAAGCCTGCAATGGGTTAGGCCCTTGTTCTTGGGGAAAAGAAACATTTATTTTTATTTTTATTTTTTTATTTTTGAAGAGAGAGACAGACAGAGAGGGAGAGGGATACAGAGATGGGCGTGCCAGCAGTCTCTCAGCTGCTGTGAACGAAATCCAGATGTGTGTGCCCCCTTGTGGGCAAATGCAGCATTGCGCCCTTGCGTCACTTTGCATCTGGCTAAACGTGGGACCTGGAGATTGGAACCCGGTTCTTAGGCTTAGAAGGCAGGCGCCTTAACTGCTAAGCCATCTCTCCAGCCCACTTTTTTTTTTTTTTTTTTTTTTTTATGATGCCAATCCCTTCAAAAATTACACCTGCTCTTAAATTTGCTCCTTTAATTCCCAAATGGCATCTTCTTCATGTGTATTTGCTCAGTTGCTGATCTATTAGTTGAGACTTGGTTCAGAGCACTGGGTAATAACTTTAGACCAGACCCAATGCTATCCTGCCTTGAAATTTCCTCCACTAAACCCATTAATTCATTATTTTAAAAATTCAACCTTATTCAAGTACAATGGGAATATATCATGGACTGCCTCTATCCCTGTGCCATTCAGATTCCTGATCCCTTCAGAGACCTCCGAAGTCAAGCCTCTGCTCTCCCTGCTTCTCCCAGCATTTTGGTCTTCCAGGTTCCATCAGAACGGCTCCCCAAGCTCTGCTTACGACACTAACTGGCGGATCTCTCTAGCCCAAAGTACCAAACTCCTCTATATTCCTCCCACAAACAAGTTCAGGAGACCTATGAACCATAGGTTTATCATAGCAACATCCCCACTTTTTAAAAAACATTTTTGTTCATTTGGGGGAGGGACAGAATATGGGCATGCCAAGGTCTCTTGGTGCTGCAAACAAACTTCAAATGCCTGTGTCACTTTGTGTATCTGGCTTTATGTGAATATTGAAAATTGAACCTGGGCTGCCACCCTTTGTAAGCATGCAGCTTTAACTCCTGAGCCATATACCCAGGCCCAGTCCCAGCCCCACGTCTTGGTACCAGTTTGGGGTAACTTTTCTCACTTCTGTGTCCAAATACCTGACAAGAAGCAGCTTAAAGAATGAAGAGTTTATTTCAGCTAACAGTTCCAGAGGATATATGCTATCATGGCAGGGCAGGAAGTCATGTCAGTAGGAGCCTTTGTCACATGCAACCCAGAGATCTGGATGTGTCAACAGCTAACCGGTGCATTTCTGTAGAAAGCCCACTGTCCACTGGCAGTGTGATGCTATCCATCATACATTTCACATGGGATCAGTGGCATCCAAGTTTCCCCAAACTACCCTAGCATGTGTCTCATCTTACTTTGACTGATATTAACATAAGGCTTTACTCTTAAGTATACACTTTTTGGAGCATTTGGTAATGTTACCTTAATATTATGTAAATGTGAAAAATGCATAAGCACAATTATAAGAAAACCACTTATATCACCAACCTCTGGAAACATAAACAGTTTCCTGTTTTAAAATTAAAATTTTAATTTTAATTATTAGACACTAACTAGGAAATTTACTCTTAATCCTTTGATAAGCATCCACTGTGCTATGAATCTTTAAGAGGGAAAAAGAACCCTTAGAAGAAATATCACTGGCTTTTAGAAAACTATTAGACCCACAAAAACCCATGACAAGTACACTCACTAACAATGCTGACTTGCAGCTTACATTTGCTGAAACTGTGAGATTTTTAACTGTTTTCCTAGAGGCTAAAAATCACCCCAGCAAAAGCAGCAGGCTCTCGATAGGCTTTATGTATCCTAACATTATGGCCAGTTTGAGGAGTTTTGTGTTGAATATACTTTATGTGGTATATATAATGAAACCCTGTTCCTTAATCTCAAATTAGCATGAAAATGGCACAAGAGCCACCCAAGGGTCTTTACCTCCAAAGGTAGGCCATAGAAATAGTTTTCTGTATAGATGTATTTTTTTTATTTCAAGTTATATTTGTTATATAATATAAACTGGAATCTTTTCCAGTTTTTAAGAACAATTTATCTATACAGAAATATGGAGATTTTACAGATAAAATGATTGTACAATTGGTAGGCAAGAATAAAATATGATTGGTACAGATTGACTATTACCATACTCCCAAATGTGGTGACTTCTAATGTCTACCATGATGCTGGCCACTGGTTCTCTGAAGTGTCTTTAGGTCCTGTGGGTCTCTTCCACCTGCTGGTGTTCCTACCCTCTGAAGGAGACATGGGATAGCTCCCATTCCCTCTCTCTTGTTGTTTTATAGGAGTAGAGTAAGAAGACAGCCATTTGTGAGCTATGGAACCTGGCCATCCATGATTTTAGACTGAGAGCTTTCAAAAGTCTGGAAAAATATGTGAACTTCAAGCAATTCTCTGCCCAGGCTATACCAGGGCGTATGTGAACATGAGCTTTCGTAGGTCCCAAACACTTCTTTTAGGGATACCTACTCATATATGTTATATTATATTTTCTGCCATAAAATTTTTTCACACTGCTGGGTGTGGTGGCGTACTCCTTTGATCACAGCTCTTGGGAGGCTGAGGCAGGTGGAACACTATGAGTTCCAGGCCACACTGAGACTACGTAGTGAATTCCAGGTCAGCCTGGGCAGAGGAAGACCCTACCTAAAAAAAAAAAAAAAAAAAGGAAGGAAGGAAGGAAGGAAGGAAGGAAGGAAGGAAGGATGGAAGGAAGAAAGGAAGGAAAGAAGGAAGGAAGAAGAAAGGAAGAAAAACTAACACCAAGTACAGACTATGAAGGCAATTTTTTTTTTTTTTTTTTTTTTTTGTCAATTGCAGCAATTTAGACTCACCAGGAGACAGAACTCTGGGCATTCCTCTGAGTCTTCCCAGAGAGGAGAGAGGTTTAACTGAGCACAAAAAAGAAAAAGAAGTCCCCCAGAAGGTGGGTGGCATCATCCATTAGGTTTGTTTGTGGACTGAATTAAAAAGAAGAAAATGAGCTCAGTAACAACATACATCTCTCTCTGCTTCCACCCTACTGTGGACACAGTTTGAAAAGCAACATCATGTTCTGACTGTCATGCCTTCCTTGCCATGATGCAGTGTGGCCTCAAACTGTTAGCCAAACAAACCTTTCCTTCTGAAAGCTTCTTTTATCAGATATTTTGTCACAGCAATGGAAAAAGTAACTAATATGAAAGTAAATTAAATGTAAACATATTGAATCACTATAATAAGATATTTCTAATTTTTTTAAGTGAGGGCAAAAATATTAATATTTTAGTGAGATAAAGTGTTTAATCCATTATTTTTTAAAATACACTTAAAAATGTTATCTGGGGCTGGAGAGATGGCTTAGCAGTTAAGACGCCTGCCTGCTAAGCCTAAGAACTGGGCTCCAATCTCCAGGTCCCACGTTTAGCCAGATGCAAAGTGAAGCAAGGGTGCAATGCTGCACTTGCCCACAAGGGGGTGCATGCATCTGGATTTCTTTCACATCAGCTGAGAGACTGCTAGTGCGCCCATTCTCTATCTGTCTCCCTCTCCCTCTCTGTCTGTCTCTCTCCAAAAAAAAAAAAAATTTAAATGTTATCTGTTCCTTTCTTAAGTATATTTAAAGTGTTTGTTATTATTTTACTTCAACAGCTTCTATCATGAATGCATAAGTAAACATATTAATAAAAAATCATATCATTGAGTTCAGTCTCAAAAGAATTTAGCCTCAGTCTCAAATTGCTGAAAAAAATAGATGTGGGTGGGTGGAGGGATGGCTCAGCAGTTAATGGTTCTTGACTTAGGTTTGATTCTCCAGTACTCATGTAAAGCGAGATATACAAAGTACTACATGCATCTGGAGCTCATTTACAGTAGCAAGAGACCCTAGCACAGGGCCCATATTCATGTTCTCTTTCTCTTCCCTCTCTCTCTTTCTTTGTCAAATGAATAAAAAATTATTTTAAAAAAATAGGTATGATATCAGAAAACTATGCAGGATATGCTGAGAGAAATCAAAACCAGTCTAGTCACCATTAGTTCTTTCCCTAGGTGAAGAATCTATGAAGGGAACATGGGAAATCCATCAGCCTGTAGAACAGAGTTAAGGACAGAAGTATTGAGACTGAAAAGCAGCTTTAACTTCCTCCATGCTCTTCTTCAGTCAGCCAGGAGGATTTCCAAGAATTATTCTCAAAAGATGCTAGAGATCTCACTCAGCATGCCAATCATTGAAGACCAGGTTGCATGGGAATCAATTCTGAGTTGTTGCACATGTTTATCCCAGCACTAGGAAGGAAGGCTGAGAAAAGATGATAAGGAAAACTTCAAAGTTCAAATTGAACCTTGACTACAACCCCAAGTTCAAAGTCATTCTGGCCTACACCATAAGACCCTCTGCCTTCTCTCAGAAAAAAGAAAGAAAGAAAGAAAGAAAGAAAGAGGGAGGGAGGGAGGGAGGGAGGGAGGGGGAGGGAGGGAAGGAAGGAAGGAAGGAAGGAAGGAAGGAAGGAAGGAAGGAAGGAAGGAAGGAAGGAAGGAAGGAAGGAAGGAAGGAAGGGAGAGAGAGAGGAAAGGATGGAAGGGAGAGGTAGAAAAGGAACCAAAAGAACAAAAACTAAAAGCTTGAAGCTTACTGGAGCAATTTGGAGGAACAGACTAGAAAGAGGTTCCTAGGAATGAGCCTCATTCCCTACATGGTAGGCCAGATGTAAATTTTGTCCCTTGGACTTCTGCTAAGGAAGTTTGACTCAGAAATTATCCAACTAGCCCCTTGTGCAAGTGAAGATTACACTGGACAGCAGGCGCTAAGCAGAGCCAGGAGTTCTGCCTAAGCCAGTAGAGGGCACTCACGGAGCCCCTGCGTCAGTCTTCTGAGAGCCCAGGGCGGAACCGCACAGAAAAGCCTCCACAGGGCAGAATCTGTTTCACTCGCTGATGCAGGCACAACTCCCTCATCCAAACCTTTCTGCCCCAAATTCCCTTGCTCTTCTGGGAACTCCTGGGGAACAGAGAGACGGCGTCAAGGCGTCAAGAAGAGAAGAGGTTGGGAAAAACAGCTCCTCCTTCCTGTTCCTCCTCCACATTCTCACAGCAAGCTCTCGCCAACCTACTACAGGCTTTTGGGTTTAAGTTGGGTTCAAGCTGACATAAAGATTGAAAATGTATGAGATAATAACCTTAGAAAGCAGTGAGTCTGGGCTGGACCTTTTTAAAGAGGATGTTTGTGCAAACTGGAAATTTGCTGAGAAAGATCAAGGACCACATTGAAATTTCAGATTAGAGCAAGTATCAGAAAAGAAGAAGCTGCTTAAAAAAAGGAGAAGGAGAACTCATATTCTTGTTCTATTTTACTTTTCATCATTATTTTTATAAATATTCTATTTTTATTTATTTATTTATTTGACAGAAAGGGAGAGAGAATGGGCACACCAGGGCCTCCAGCCACTGTAAACGAACTCTGGACACATGCGCCACCTTGTGCATCTGGCTTACATGGGACCTGGGGACTTGAATCTGGATCCTTTGAATTTGCAGGCAAACACCTTAAACGCTAAGCCATCCCTCCAGCCCTCATCATTAATTTTTGCATGACATCCAGGAAAGATAGTTCTAGGGTCAGCATTTTGCACAAAGAGAAATTAAGTTCACACAATTGTGTCCTTACATATGTTTAAATGACTCTTTAAGATCTGTGTTGCTGGGGTGGGGGGTGGCATACTCCTGTAATCCCAGCACTCAGGAGACAGAGACAGAGGAGTCACAAGTGCCAGTGCAGTGAAAGCCTATCTCAACAAACAAAAACAAGTCAATTTTTACAGTTCACCCTATTCCCCATAACAAATATAAAAGCCAAAACAGCTAAAAAGGAAAATGTTTTTTGACTTCTGCTTCAGACTAACCAGCCAAACCCCTTAGGTAAAATGCCTCTTTCCCTCATTCTTTACACCTTGCTAGTCACTAAGACATTTGTTGTAATCGTAATTCTCAGTATAATCTTTCTCAAATTGCTCCCAACTATCTCTGTGACCAAACAACCCTAAGTGCTTAGCCATACTCTCTAGGACCATGATGATCAACTCTAAGTCACAAACCAAAAGACTTTCCACCATTCTATGATGACTCACAGTGCCAACTGGGGAAGGGAGAACATCATTTTTCCAGCACCACATGTGAACAGAACATTGCATAAGTGAAAGTTATACAGTGGCGATATCGGAGCATTTACTTATGAGAACTTCCCAAGATAAATGCCATTGTACGGAGTAAGTGGGAGAAAAAAATCCATACCCATGATGTGCAAAGGTGCTCACATTACCATTGTTTAATTCTGGCAACATCCCTCACCACTTCTTATTTCACACTCTAATTTTTAATTTTTATTTCTTTTTTTTTTAATTTTTATTTCTTTTTAACATGCTGCCTGCTTGGAGACTACGTGTAGAAGATTAAGATCAGATGTCATTTCCTCTAGGAAACTTATTTCTTCAGTTTGGGTTGAGTGCCTTTCCCTGTAACTTTCATTTGTCTTCTGTTACTATGACTCTAACTTTAGTTTGAAGAAGTGTATCTATGAAAGTCATCGGCATATTTTTAAAAGTGGAAACAGTAAGAATATGTACATTTTAAAGTTGTAAGTTTTTAATCAACTATTGCATATAAACTAAAAATATACTACTTTCTACAAATACTTAAAATGCTAGGTATATGGACCTTATTAGTGTATGACTTTTTTTGGGGGGGGGGGGCCTTGAGGTAGAGTCATACTCTAGCTCAGGCCGACCAGGAATTCACTATGTAGTCTCAGGGTGGCCTTGAACTCATGGCAATCCTCCTACCTCTGCCTCTCGAGTGCTGGGATTAAAGACATGTGCCACCATGCCTGGCTCAGTATGTGACATTTTTATAAAAGGAAATTATCACATGAGTTTTGTAAGATCAGCACTACTTAATGTTGGAGGTGATGATACATTTCTCTCCATCTTGGTTTTCTTGAAGGACACTGGTAAGCATTCATTACAAAACAAAAACAAGAGTCCAAATGAAATTCTCATGATATTATATTCTTCATCATTTTCACATGAATCATAGGTAGATTGATTATAATTCACTGCACTAAAAATACTGTATCTATTACCATAGTGAATTGTATGAAGATTTTATTGAATTTTTATTTATTTATTCATTCATTCATTTATTTAGAGACAGAGCGAGGAAGAGAATTGGCACCCTAGGGCCTCTAACCACTGCAAATGAACTCCAGATGCATGGCCCACCATGTGCATCTGGCTTATATGGGTTCTGGGGAATCAAAACTGGGTCTTTAGTCTTAACCTTAACCACTAAGCCATCTCTCCAGTCTAGATTTTTTTTTTTTTAATATTAGATGGCTTAACAGTTAAGCTGCTTTTCTGAAAAGCCTAGGGACCCAGGTTCTATTCCCCAGAACCCACGTAAGCCACATGCACATGGTGGCACATGCATCTGGCGTTCATTTGCAGTGGCTGGAGGTTCTGGTGTGCCCATTCTCTCTCTCTATCTGCCTATTCTCCTCTCCCCCTCTAAAATAAAGAAATAAAATATTAAAACATTTAAAACACTCACACCACTGAAGGTGTAGTCCACATGTTCTGCCCCTGGTATTAGGACTAGTCTATATGGAATAGTGACAGTTATGCCAACTGCTACAAGAGAAAAATCAACTTCTGCTTTCTTGATATCATTTTCTCAGAGTTTCCACATTGCCCGATGCCCAGCACATACAGACACAGGGCCAACAGTCCCTACTGTGCCTAGTCCTCCAGTCTCTTCCCAAATGTCTCCATCAGGTAACTCAAAGGCCTCCAAATAATTCCAGTCCTCATACATTTGAATCACCCCAATTGGACACCTGCCCCAGCCAAGTGATGTTATTTTCCCTATAGACTCTCCAGATTCCTGTTCCATATCTCTCAGAATATAGGAAAATGAGTGTTTAAGAAAATATATAAGGTTTCTGGATGGTGTATCCCTATGCCCAGCAAAAGACCCCTGTCCTTCACATGAACTTGATAACTAAATTCCATCCTATCAGGTATACAGGTATACCTATCAAGTACCCATGTCACTTACATATCAACATACAGTAACTACAAAACTATGCTTCATATATCGCCCACCCTGAATCGTTATTCTTGATTCCTTCTCAGTTGTGTTGTTCATAATTCCTCAAAAATGTCTGTCAGTAATTCATCAGATACAGAATTAGGTGAAAATTTCTTTTTTTAATTCTTTATTTTCTTTTCTTTTTTTTTTTTTTTGTTTGTTTGTTTTTTGTTTTTTCGAGGTAAGCTCTCACTCTAGCTCAGGCTGACCTGGAATTCACTATGTAGTTTCAGGGTGGCCTCGAACTCATGGTGATCCTCCTACCTCTGCCTCCCAAGTGCTGGGATTAAAGATGTGCGCCACCATGCTAGGCAAGCTTCTTGACCAAACCTTATCTACACAGTAGCCTGGGGCCACTTTACCAACTTTCTTCCTCATTTCTTTCCACATATACATGCCTAGGACCCTTAAGCATTATTTGCTAGACATCTGTACTATGTTCTCTGTCCTCTATGACTTTTTACCTCTGATCACTCAAATATCACGCACATACACGTGTGTGTGTGCTGTATGTGTGTGTGTTTCTTTAGTTCTCTTTCTCCTTTAAGGTACATGTAAAAATAAATATTGTGCCTGCAACAACTGAACGCAATTTTGTTCCCACATCATAACATAGATCTTCCTGTCTTTCATCAGAGATAGCCTTAGAGTGACTTCGTCCTCTCATCCTCCAAGGATGCTGTTTAGAAGCAGAGCCATTTTTCTTTAAACATACCCTCACTCAAGCAACCTGAGCACATAGTTGTGAAATGGCCTAAATATTTTTAAAAGCTACATAGGCCAGAGGCTCAAAATGCCAATTCACTTCTCTGAAAAGGTTTTTCCTCTTATACAGATATGTTCCATTTATTTTGTCTGCTTTGCCAGTGAAGCAAAACCGCAAAGACCTTTCCAGTTTACTGATGTAGTGTAGTGAGAGCCAATCGGATACATGTAGGTGGGAAAGTCTGTGTTGCTAAAAATATAACTTATATTCAAGAGTTGTTTGAATAAAAATGTTATCAAAGCAGAAGGGGGGAAAGTCAAAATTATCAGTTCCAATCATATAAGTTATAGCAAGTGCATTACAATAATATTGAATCATTATGTTTCCCTCATTAAACCCTTTTATTTCTATTTAGCAGGAACTATACTCTTAATTTCACAAGTGAGGATGCTGGACGTGTCTGTAAAGAAATAAGAGACCCAGGACAAAAGTACAAGCCACCACTTGGAACAGAATGCAGCCTGTCGACGTGAAGTTTCACCTTTTACTCATTCCCAACTCTAATTGGTAAAATCATGCAAAATAACTGAAATTTCCTAGCTTCAAACTGATGTCTTTATTTCTAATTTTGTACCTTTTCAGACTTCATCTCCCACAGAACAGCCACAGAAATCATTCTAAAGGGGTTCTTCTTCATATCCTCCCCAATTTAAAACTCTCTCTGGTTCTCCTTTTATGCTTGATATAAAAGATCCTAAAAAAAATCTTTTGTGCCCCAACTGCCTTGTCATCTGCCTCCTGTGAATCTGCCTCCTTCTCGGGATGCTGTCTCCATACAATGCCCCTTGCTTGGGTGAACTTCCCTGCGAGCACTGGTGCTCCTTGGCATGCTGTCTTACCCTACAATGACATAGCCAAGTCCTCATTAAATTTCCTCTCAAGTGTTACCTTAACAGTCTCCTCTTATCGTTCTCAATTAGCACTCATGTCCCTCTATCCATCACTTTGTTATAATTTCAGGCATTTTTAACTTGTATGTCTCTCTCTCTCTCTCTCTATTGTATAAGACAAAACAGTGTCATCATTAAGAAAGAAAATTCATGTTTTTTTTTTTTGTTTGTTTGTTTGTTTTGATTTTTCAAGGTAGGGTCTCACTCTAGCTCAGGCTGACCTGGAATTCACTATGTAGTCTCAGGGTGGCCTTGAACTCACAGCATCTTCCCACCTCTGCCTCCCTGAGTGCTGGGATTAAAGGCATGTGCCACCACACCCGACATCATGTTTTTTATTTTTTTTCTTTAATGAAAAACTCATAGCACCTAGAAAAATGCCAGACACACAAACATGCTAAGTATATTTCTGAGCATGGAAATGAGTGAAGAAATAAATGACTTAATTATAAACAACGGTATATGATTGTGGTAGTTTGAATAGATGCCTCCAAATATATTCAGTGTTTTATTACAGTTTGTAATTTAGATCTGCAGCCACCTGGGTGCAGTTGGTGTCACTGGGCTGATTTTAGGGTCCAGCCCTAAGGTGTGGTTGTGAATTTGAAATTCCAATCTAAAGATATGCAAAGTGCCTGAGTTCCTCTTGGAGTTCCTCAAGTGTGTTTGTTTGTGGTGTGGCTTTTTTTTTTTTTCCTCTCAGTGTTTGATCCTGTAGGAACAGGGCCAACTTTTCTGCCAATATGGAACTTCCCCTGGATCTGTAAGCTTCAAGAAATATCCCTTCCTCCATAACTGTACCAGGTTTGGAATTTCATCTCAGCAAAATACTACAATGATGAATATGACAATATGTGGTAAGAGAAAAGGAAAAGGGGTAGAATCCATTCTTTTCCGTATTAAGAGGATTTGAACTTGACATTCCAGTTGCTGAGTGAGTTTTTCAAGAACAGATGTGTTATCAGCTGTGCTTTTACATTTCACTGTAAATTACATTTCAATGTAAAAATTACCTGTTCTAAAGATTATTTGTGATGTAGCATCAGTACTTGATAAAGAAGAACAGTCGTGAAGGTCAGTGAGAAGCTAGAGGAATGAGATGCAGAGGGCTTGATGACTCTAGAGATCAGGAGACTCCCCCATCAGATGTGTGTTGGTGGGAGAGTCTTTGCTGTAAATATGAAATTCATACAGTTTGCCTGAGTGTCAGAGAAGAGAGAGGAACGTGTCAGGAATAAAAGACAAGTTTTTTTTCCCACTTGAGCATCTGGTTAAATGGCATTGATACTGATAGAAGAACACTAGAATTAGAATGCTCTATTGGGCTGGAGAGATGGCTTAGCAGTTAAGGCTCTTGCCTGTGATGCCTAAGGAACCAGTTTTGATTCTCCAGAACCCATGTAAGCCAGATGCCCAAGATGGAACATGCATCTGGAATTCATTTGCTGAAGGCTGAAGACCCTGGCATGACCATTCTCTCTCTCTCTCTCTCTCTCTCTCTCTCTCTCTCTCTCTCTCTGTGTGTGTGTGTGTGTGTGCATTGGTTTGACTCAGCTATCCCCCATAAACTTAGGTGTTCTGAATGCTAGGTTCACAGCTGATGAAGATTTGGGAATTAACGCCTTTTAGAGGCAGTGTATGGCTGGGAGCGGGCTTATGGGTATTATGGCCAGTGTCCCCTTGCCAGTGTTTCGGCACACTCTCCTGTTCCTGTTGACCACCTTATGTTGGCCAGGGGGTGATGTCTACCCTCTGCTTATGCCATCGTTTTCCCCTGCCATCATGGAGCTTCCCCCTCAAGCCTGTAAACCAAAATAAACCTCTTTTAATCCACAAGCTGCTCTTGGTTGGGTGATTTCTACCAGCAATGCGAACCTGACTGCAACACTGTGCATGTGTATGTGTGTGCATTTCTTCCTATTTCTCTCTCTATCTCTTACTCTCAATTAAATATATATATGTGTGTGTGTGTGTGTGTGTGTGTGTGTGTATTTACATATTTTAATTTAGAATGTTTGCATCCAGATGGACTTTATTTTCCCTCTCTCAAATAAATAGATAAAATATATTTTATTTTTATTTTTTATTGTTTTATTTTGGAGAGGGGGGGACAGGAAGACAGAGATGGGCGCGCCAGCAGTGTCTCAGCTGCTAAGAATGAAATCCACATGTGTGTGCCCCCTTGTGGTCATGTGCAGCATTGCGCCCTTGCGTCACTTTGCATCTGGCTAAACGTGGGACCTGGAGATTGGAACCGCTGGAGATTGGAACCAGCGTTCTTAGGCTTAGGAGGCAGGCGCCTTAACTGCTAAGCCATCTCTCCAGCCCAAATAAAATATATTTTAAAAAAACTGGAGACAGAACTCAACAAGGAATAATGGCAGTACCCCTGCATATATGCAGTCATCATACATACATACATACATACATACATACATACATACATACATACATATATACATAGGAAAAGTTGGGCTGGGAAGATGGCTCAGCACTGGCTTGGAAAATGTTGGAATCCAGTTCCGTTACACATACAAACATGGGTGTAAGGGTATAGCCAAGGGTATAGCTAAGAATTAAGCAGTTCTGGCCAGGCATGGTGGTGCACGCCATTAATCCAGTGTATTTCCAACACACTGAATTTCTCTTCTTTAATAAAATATCCATGTATTTGTACATGATCTTTTTTCTAGTAATCATAGAAAAGTCAGTTCTCAACATTGCTAGTATGTGGCTGATTTTTTTTTTTTTAATTTGAATAGTTGGGTCAAACAGAATCCCATAGCTTGTTTTACTCATTTCACTGTTTTTGTTTGTGTTAATTTGTACAACCCATACATGTCATGTGTCTTCTAGTTATGACATACCTTTGGGGTAAAAAGGGGGAGTATGTAATGTTTCTTATTCTCAAGACTTGTAGTCCTTTAAAAAAAAAAATAGCAGATACTGATTAATACCCTATAGACCTTCATAATATGATAGAAAGGAAAGGTGATCAAAACATCAAAGAGGAAAATCTACATAACCTGTCTTGATAGGGAGACAGCAAAGGTTTTCTGGTAGGAATGATGCTGGGTGTGCGCAGCATGTGTCCAAGGCAGAGAAGTGAGAAGAAAGATCTTTGTGCACAGTATCTGTGCTTTATGTTAGAGTTCTGGAAAAGAGAAGTCTGTTAGGTCAGACAGGCTCCCAAAATGGAGTCACCAAGGACAGCAGGATGGTAACAGAGACAAGGAAGTAAATTATCCACATTCCCCCCTGCCTTGCCTAACAATGCCCCCAGGTCATGGTTTCCTGCCCCCTTATCTCATAAGTCACCTGGTCACTGTTCTGGTGTCACAACCTGGCTATTCTAGATCTTCCCTTCCTCACCTCCCCCCAAATGAAGAAGCCCTATATCCTATAAAGCCCACTATCTGCAAACTCAGGTTGGCTGTGCTCCTCTCTTGAGAGTCACTTCTGGCAGTTCATGCTTTTCCTGAATAAAAGCTTTCATCTTTGCCTCAGAGTGGTTTGCGTGGTCTTAGTCACAAGCCTTACAAAATACTGATGCCCGCGAACCAGAGATGGACAGGAGGCTAAAGGGACAGAGTAGACATACACCATTAAGGAATTTTACAAGTAGCTATCAACAAGATGCCATACACACTTTACCAAGATCAGAATGAAGCATTTTGTCATTAATGGGCATAAATTCCAATAGTGACTACATATTACTTCTTTGCCTTTATTTTCTGGAGTGCATGTGTGTATGACATGTGCACATGTGTGTGTGCATGTTCATGCATGTGTGCATAAATGCAGGTGCATATATGCCACACTGTAAATGTGGCCAGAGGACAACTTTTGGGTGTCATCTGCAACTCCCCCAGTTTTGAAGTAGGGTCTCTTTGTTATTTACTGCTCTCTTTGCCAGTATATGGCACAATGCAGACCTGGCCCTAGCCAGACTGCATGGCAGAGAAACCAGGAAGTGGCTTCTGTGAACATGGCATTCTGCGCAGGCCTGGCGTGACAACAGCTACAGTCCCATGCTCACGAGAAACCTGCTATGAGATGACCTGTCTAGAGAAAGGCTGTCATTGGTCACAAAAAGGGGACCACACCATACAATGATTGGCCAGTCAAGCCCATTAAAACTCCATGTACTTCCTCAATAAACGAGTTTGCAGCAGCTCGCCCTCTGCTGCTTCCACCCAACTCCCGGAGTCTGTTGTGGCTACACGCCTCTCACCCTACTCAGCAGAGACCCTACCGTCCCTCTTGGGCTGGCCCTAGGGTGGACCACAACATGCCAGACTAACTGGCATGTGAGCTTCAGATTCTCCTGTCTCTACCTCTCTTCTCATCCTAGGCATGATAGGATGACTGATACCTGCTGGAAGTTCCAGTCTTATGTGCACCTTGGTGATCTGAACTCATGTACTCTCACTTAAATAAGCTGTCATCTCAGCCCCTTCTTCCTGGTTCTTGATACGCTCTCCTTGGAAGTGTGAGGTTTGCATTGTGGTGGTTTTATACATTTTTTTGCAGGGAATAATTTTGCACCTTGGAGTTACATAAAGAACAAATGGCATGGGTATCAGTGAAGCAAATATGGGAAGCCTATCCTACCTCCTCCATTATGACCACTGCTATAACATATGGATAATAGTCCCCATAATCCCCATCATAATAACTCAAGAAGCATACTTCCAATGATTAATATAGTGTGTAATCTCTCAATTATTTTAAGCCTTAACATGCAATTGTCATAGTCAAGTTTTCTCGCTATTAAAAATGTGAACAACGGGCTGGAGAGATGGCTTAGTGGTTAAGGTGCCTGCCTGCTAAGCCTACGAACGCTGGTTCCAATCTCCAGGTCCCATGTTTAGCCAGATGCAAAGTGACCAAGGGCGCAATGGACACTTGACCACAAGGGGGCGCACGCATCTGGATTTCGTTCACAGCAGCTAAGAGACTGCTGGCGTGCCCATCTATCTGTCTTCCTCTCCCTCTCTGTCCTTTCTATGTCTCTCTCCAAAAATAAATAAAATTTAAAAAATATTTTCAAAAAAAATGTGAACAAGTCCACAGAAGAATAGACTTTACAAGCTGACAGTCTAACTGAGGGAAGGGAACTTCAACAGGAGCACCAACACGAGAAAGCTAATTTCAGTTACATTTTGCTATGTAACAAACTATGTCATATTTAAAGACTAAAACCCATAGTACTCATTTCTTTCAATTCTATTACTTTACTAGAAAGCTCTACAGTGCTCACCCAGTCTACCACAGATGGCAGAACTCAGTTGGGCATAAGCAAGGCCAACTCACCCAAGACGGCCACCCTCAGTGTCTGTTATCACTTAGGGTCTTGAACCTCCTTCCTCTGGCCTCTACTCAACCTGGTTTCTTTAAGTGGCAATTTCAGGGCCAAGTGCCAACAATGTCTTTTAAAGCCTAGCATTGGAGGTCAAGAAGGAACACACCAGTTGGAAACACAAATGAGAAGGTGAGAACAGATCCAAGGCGTTGAAGACAACTCAACCTTGTTATGGGAGGAATAATCAGTCCATCTCCAAGGGGCACATTTATAATGACAGTCATATTTTACCACCCATCATATTTTACCTCCCAATACTTATGCATCCTGGGTATCAAAGCTCCCAGAAAGTGGACACCTTCATTTTCCTTTCTCAAGGTAATGCATTAAAACTTCTGACTTGAAAACTTTCTGAAGCTGACTATATAATAATACTGCTGTCCTCCTTGCTTTCTATATTGGAACATAGTGCATGATTGCGCGTATTTGGAGAAATATGCTTATTGAAACAACTCAAGGGAATCTTCTGAATTGAGGAAAAACATTTACATTGGAACAAATTACATTTTGCTGAAAACCTAATTGTTACACTGAGAGCTGTACACTGTTGTAATTGCATACTCCTAATTACACACTTTGCATTATTTAAAAAAGAATGGCATTGTTTATTTGTGATATTCTCTGCTTATTTACACTTGCATATTTGAGCAAGGAGCAAGGAGTTATTTCTACCATGCGGGAGGGATTGTTATCTGTTCACAAACACAAAATTAATTCGGTAGAGGGAAGCGGGCTCTCAAACAGGAACACAGAAATTTCTCCTGAGGCAAGACATTCTACAATGGCTTCTAAATTTCTGTATAATTAACAAAGCACTTACCATCTGTAATGATTGACCTGTCAGAGCTGCTCCTCTGAGATAATTTTGGTGACATTAAAAAAATTGAATATCCAAAAGCCACATTTGACTTAAATGAATTAGCCTATTCTTGTAAATAGAAGTAATACTCAAGACAGAATGTTCTATGAAATTCCGCTTAACATGGGTCACCTTCACTGTATTATGTCCCCTCGGGCACTTGTCTGAGTCTCTTGGTGGCTGCTGTAATGGTAACCCTGTTCTCTCTGTCTTCTGACTTTGATTTTCTAAATGCCACTTGAACCTCGGAGTTGGTGGCTCAGTCAAGCTCTTACTTAAGCATGTAGTTAAGAGAATAATTCTTTCTGAATTATAATCACATTTCCTGATTGATGTGTGAAGAGGGAAAAAAGAAAGAAGAGAGGACTTAGAAATTCTTTTAAAAACTCAAAAGTTTCCTCCATTTCCCATTCTTTGCTAACTATGAATATTCATAAGGTACCAATATGTGTCACAAAAGAAGGTGCTTTAACTTTTCTTCCCACAGAATCAGAACAGTATTGAATAGGTAAGTTGATTAATCTGAGCTTTTTCTTCATATCATGAAAATTAATACTCCAGCTGATAAGGTTTTTAAGAAAAATAACAAAACACAGAACACCTCTGATTCCTTGTAGTTCACTTTTGCCACAGTGAATCCTTTTAAAGACATAGGGTTTTACGCAGAGCCGTCCTCTTCATTTAAGGAGCGATACAATGACACCCTTTTCTTTCTTTTTCTTTGTGTTGTTGCTAACGCATAATGCATGAATACATTTGACTTTGCAGAAACTAAAAGTTCACAGAGGCTAGGACCACAGGCACATTTGCGCTTCAATCCCAGTGACCTGTAGGGAAGAGGCACTTACTACATAGCTCACTGAAATTGTTCCTTTGCCTTGATAGATGAAAGAGAGAAGTCTAACATTTCATCTGATTTCAGAAGATATTCCCCCCACAGACCACTAATAAAGTATTCCTACAAGTCCAGTCCATGTGCCTGGCAGAGAAACTTCTAAGTGTGTAAGCTTGCGACTGATCTTCTCTATTTGATGTATTTGAAGTTCATTACTCAAGTAATAACTTAAAAACATAAGAGCCGGGCTTACATATGTCTAAAGACTCTCACAGTGACTTTGTATGCATATTCCCAGGATTAAAGTAGAGTATCAATATATTTTATAATAAATGGAAAAGGATCTTTTTCAATCAGATAGCCTCTTGGTTTTACATTACTATCATTAATAGATCTTTCTTACTTTCATTGGTTTAGGTTTCATTTTCTAGAACCATGAAGCTGGGAGTCATTTTTTTTTTCTCTCTAGGTTAAAAAAAGTCATCAAAAATCTTATATATAGTGAAGGTTAAAAAACCATCAAACAAGATATTCATGTTCACTTTTTGAAGCATAATTTTTTCTGGGCTTTTTCATGAAGTGATGTCTGGTGCTATGGTGAAACATTATTAAATACCAAAAAAAAAATATTGTTCAACAAAACAAAATAATAAAGTATTTTATCACTCCACACTGAGTTGAGGCTGAATGACCATTGGTCTTCTAACAGGACTTCAGCCAATAGTGAAGTAATGGGTTCCATAAGCATAGTTCTTTCTATAGAGAGTCATGTCAACAAAGCGATTTAAAGGCATTTTATACATAGGTATAGATCACCTGTATTGTTTCATGCCACTTGATGCTGATCAGACCTATTGGATAACTATATTTTATAATTCACTAGAATGAGCAAGTACATGCCTGCTTTACTGTTTAATTATTTGAAAAATTGAGCAAGGCAATTGGTTTATTTAAACTCTATTTTTTTTTCATCTTTCTTCTCAGTATACCTCAGTTCAGGAGATAGTAGATAGGCTGTATCTCAGTTTCTTAATAAATCTGAAATTTTCTCGATGTCTATCTTTCACTTCCCTGCCTTTTTAAGAATATGCTCACATTCTGTCAATTTCTAGGGAGCTAGTTCACAGTCAAAATTCTGATTGTATTTCTGCCATTTTCAAATTGTTTGAAAAAACAAATAGCCTACTCATTTCATTTGATAAGAAAAAAGATTTATTTTTAGCATGTTCACGTAATAAGAGAAAAAAATATATACTATATGTTTAGTGGGTAGCAATAAATATAGCAATTTGCAACTGATATCTTTTATTTCTGTGTTGCTCTTATAGTTAATTCAGGGAAATATTCTGTGTATAATTTAATAGATATACACATTTAGGGCTAGAGAAGATAGCTTATACTTACAACATGTATATACTCAAAAAGAAGGATGTAAATTTTTTGTTGTTGTTGTTTTGTTTTTCGAGGTAGGGTCTCACTCTAGCTGAGGCTGACCTGGAATTCACTATGTATTCTCAGGGTGGCCTTGAACTCATGGAGATCCTCCTACCTCTGCCTCCCGAGTGCTGGGATTAAAGACGTGTGCCACCAAGCCCAGAAAAAAAAAAAAAGGAAGTAAATTTTTAAAAGTCCTTGTCACATGGGCTAACATGCTGAGAAATTAAATACTCCATTTTACTGTACACTTCTCTCCTATTCATTATTTACTGTACACTTCTCTCCTATTCATTATTGTGTGATTTCTTTTAAAAAAATTTTAAAAAACAAGTATCCTTTTGGTCCTACTAAGTAGGTGATGTCTTTGGAACTGGCCTAGGGAGGGAGAGAATTAAGTTCCAAAGTAAAAATGTAAGAAAAGTGAAGAGATGTATGTCACCTTCGGAGATCTCTTGGTGACAACCCATTTAAGATAAGAAGGCAAGCTCTGTAGCTAGTATTGTACCTCATGCACATTTACACACTGTCTAGGACTGGAAGAAAAAAGGAACAACAAAGGATTTAGCTGATCCACACCACGAGCCCTCAGGCTGATCCTGGGAAGGTTTGTATCCAGAGCCGGATACCTCACAAATCTCTGTGCCTGCCCCTGCCCAGCACTGCTGTCCACATGCAGAGCAGTGCCACAGGGAGGCAAGAGTGCCTCAGAATAAGAATGAAGATGGTTGGTGGAGGCTATATGAAAATGGCTTTGCAAGTCCAAATGAAATGCCCTAGAAGAGAATATAATATGGAATCTGCTTGTAAAAGACGTTCTGGGATGTTTTAGAAGCATTCTTCAGAATAGCTACTGAAAAGGCCACAGGAGAAAAACAGGACAAACAAAAACATGGCTGTCATGAACTCCTGTTTCATTGCCTATTAGGATGGAACCCACTGACTGCTCTTCCGTGGAAACTGCCAGTTCACTGTTAATGTTATTAATTTAAACTGAGTGCTAACTGTAATAGACATGATTAAAAATATATAGAATTAGATATTGTCCCTGCTCATTAATTCCACTTCCTGGTGGCTACTTCTCAGCCCATCTTTCATGTTCACAGCTGGCCAGGTGAATGAAGACAGAGTTAAAGACATTTCATGAGGTCGACCATTACCATTATTTCCAATTAATGCTTAAGTGCGTATGGGGTGCATAATACCATGCTGAGTCCTTTAAGAAGCATGGTAGAAATTAATTAAAGGCCTGAAAGGGACATTCAATATAAAGGGCAAGTAACCCCTCAAGGAAGGAAATACCTCATAAATAAATGATTTAAAGATAATTGTTTTGTTCGTGTGAGTCTGTTTTACAGTTTCACTCAGGTTAAATAGGAAAAGAACAAAGTAGAAAGAGAACAACACATGAGCAGAAAAGAGAAAAACAGAATGGACAAGAAAAGAATGAGCTGTAAATCACTATTTACCCAAGGAATATGGTGATGGAAAATATCAGTTAAGATTATTTCTATAATAACCAACTAATCTCTGATTGGATCTGAGGCTGCTCTGTGGGAGGGAATTCCTGCCTGGCACTGAAAACCTAATCAAAAGCCTATAGTTGGGGAGCTCATAAACCTTAGTAAGAAAACTACTATTGTCTGGGTGAATGGACATTTTATACCCAGCAATCTGCCCTCTAAATACTTAGAGTCATGCCCATATATTAATGCTACTCTCACTTTTGATTAAAGAAGGTTTTCTTTTTCTGATGGCAGGGAACACTGGGGAGATTCAAAACTCATCAAAGTGCTGAGAGAAGACAGTTAAATGAATGTCAAGAACAAGGTGAGACATCTCGTTCACACCCTCCAGTGCTCAGGGACCACTGTGGAAGAGGTGGTGGAAAGAATGCAAGAACCAAAGGAAGAGAAGGGGTGCCTACAATACTGCCTGCTGGACACAAAGTGGCTGTGGTATTCATGACTTCACAGTGGATGACCTTATATACACAAGACCAGCATAGGAGGGGAAAAATAATGTCATCAAAATAGAGGAGAGACTAATTAGAAAGAAAACGTGTTTCAGGGAGGGGAATTCAGGAGAGGGAAAAGAGAAGATAGTGGGAGGGGAATATGATCATGGCATATTGTATATATATATATATATATATATATATATATATATATATATATATATATTAGATTGCAAATAAAATGTTTAAAAAGGGTATTTATGTGGTAAATTATAGAAATTAAACTAAATAAAGCAAAATAAATAGGAATTTTCTTACTGACATAAGTAAGACAAACAGGGGCTGGAGAGACGGCTCAGTAGTTAAGGTGCTTGCCTGACAATCCTAACAACTGGACTTGATTTCCTTGTACCCATGTAAAGCTTTATGAACAAAGTGGTACATGCATCTGCAGTTTGTTTACAGTGGCTAGAGGCCCTTGCGAGTCCATTCTCCCCCTCCCCTCCATGCAAATAAATACTTTTTTTTTTTAATTAAGTAACAAAAACAGTAGCCTCAAATAGCTTAATCTGGGACTTTTTTAGAGTGTCACTGGCTTCAGTTTAAGCCTTCCTTGTTGAACATTATTTCCTCGGCCTTCAGTGCACAGTAACAAAGCTACCTGCACATCTGCATTGTCCTTATGCCAAGGGTTCCACACAGCAGGACTGAGCATGAAGGTGAGGAAAAGAAGCCTATTATACCCTCTGCCCATCCCTGAGCCCAGACCAACAGTCCGGACTCAGCCATAGTGGCTTCTTCCAAGTAATTCTCTAAAAGGTCAACTCCAAAGATTATCCCCAGTTTTAGAAAACAGGGCGGGATTCGTAACACCCAAATCACACCATTCATCCAAAGGAAACTAGCATTCTTTGATGAAGTAAATGGAAATGAACATTCACAGGAAGAAAAAAAAAAAGCATTTAGAAAGGCAGAACAGGTCTCAGTGCTCTGGGTACAGCAGTATGCTGATGGTTCACAATATTATAGTGTATCTTTTGCAATAAATCAAAGACTGTCACCACAAAGAAATGATGAAAGCTTATGAGAATATGTATGTACATTGCACAACTGGATCTCTGCATGATCCATGCATGTACACAAAACTTATTATCTCACAAATATGTATAATTGTTACATGTCAATTAAAAAGAAAGGGGCTGGAGGATGGCTTAGCGGTTAAAGTGCCTGCCTCCTAAGTCTAAGAACACTGGTTCCAACCGCCAGCGGTTCCAATCTCCAGGCCCCACGTTTAGCCAGATGCAAAATGACGAAGGGCGCAATGCTGCACTTGACCACAAGGGGGCGCACACACCTAGATTTCGTTCGCAGCAGCTGAGAGGCTGCTGGCATGCCCATCTCTATCTGTCTTCCTCTCCCTCTCTCTCTCTCTCTCTCTCTCCAAAAAGAAAAGAAAATAAAAGAAAAGAGAGAAGAAAAAAGAGAAAAGAAATAAAAGAAAAGAAAAGGAAAAGAAGCAAATGGCAGGATACATTTCCACTGTAAGAGGATCAACAAAAAAATTAAATATGTATGTGTGCATGTGTGTATCATAATGAAAACTATTATTCCACATACTAATTGAAAAAATACTTTTTTTTTTTTAAATTGGGGCTGGAAAGATTGCCCAGTGGTTAAGGCACTTGCCTGCAAAGCCTAAAGACTCTGGTTTGATTTCCCAGTGCCCATGTAAAGCCGGATGCACAAAGTGGCACATACATCTGGAGTTTATATGCAGTGGCTCTCTGTGTGTCTCTTCTTTCTATCTCTTTCAGCTTGCAAATAAATAAATAAATATTTCTTTAAAGTTATAAAAATAAAACAAAGAAAAGACAAAACAGTGGCAAGGTGGACCTTTGTGGATTCAACTTTATCTTGGATTTTTCAGCTAATGGAATAAAAGTCAGATGCATTACCTTTGCTATAGCTACACCCCTAACACCCTGGGTTGAATGACAAGTAAAGGACAGTCACATAACTCAGATTATTATAAGCTATGCTTATAACTTCATTGACATTTGTATGTGTGTGGTGTACAATGGTCAAATTGTGTGTGATACGTGTGTGCAATGTGCATGCATGTGGAGGCCAGAGAACATCAGCAATCCTTTTCTTAGCATCTGGTTATTTCATTCTTTGACATGGTGCCTCTGCATCAACCTGGAGTTGCTGTCTGTTAGCAAGCCCTAGAGATTGTCTGGTCTCCTCTGCACCCTTCCTCTGGGGATACAGACATGCGTAGCATTGCCTGGCTTTTTACATGGGTTCTTGGTGGTTGTATTTGGTTGGCTTTGATCCAAGACCCTCATGCAGTAAGCCATCTCCCCAGCCCAAGAGGCTTATCTAGTTTTTAAAAAAATATTATTTATTTATTTGAGAGTGAGAGCAAGAGGCAGATAGAAAGAAAAAGAATAGGTGTGTTTTGGACTTCCAGCCACTGCAAACAAACTGTAGACACAATCATTTGACTTAAATGGGTACTGGACAATCAAACCTGGGATCTTAGACTTTAAAGGTAAGTACCTTAACCGCAAAGCTATCTCTCCAGCCCCCAAGAGGCTTATGTTAATTCATTGCCACTTCGTGTGGCTCTCTCTCATTTTGTTTTTGTGTAATCACAGGTATAAAACCTAGTTAAATATGTACATAAAATTCATAATAGATATAGGATGAAATGAAGATCACGTTATAGAATGGGACATATGGTTTGTTCCATATAATGTTCTGTCTCAACTAATTTCACAGAGAAAAAATGTATTTTCTTCTTCAATCCAGATGAATGATGAACCATGAACAGTTCCAGTATTACATGAATAATAAATTATGGTTCAATCAGCATTAAATGTCATACATAAATCATGTTAATTCTTAAAGGCAGGGTTTGATTTGTTAGCTCTGCTATTAAAAGAAACAAAATAAAATGCTGGGCAAGGTGGCAGACGCCTTTAATCTCAGCACTCTACAGGCAAATAGAGGAGGATCACACTGTGTTCAAGGCTAGCCTTGTACTACAGAGTGAGTTCCAGGTCAGCCTGGGCTAGAGTGAAACTTGACTCAAAAAAAAAAAAAAAAAAAAAAAAAAAAAAAAGCCAGCCGTGGTGGTGCACACCTTTAATCCCAGCACTCAGGAGGCAGAGGTAGGAGGATCACCCAGAGTTCAAGGCACCCTGAGACTACATAGGGAATTCCAGGTCAGCCTGAGCTAGTGAGACCCTACTTCAGAAAACCAATAATAATAATAATAATAAAGTATAATGATATCTTTTAAAAAATGTTTCAGTGTTTCAGAGAAACACAGATAGGCCGAGAAAGAGGGAGAGAGAATGAGAATGAGTATGGGCACACTAGGGCCTCCTGACATTGCAAAGAAATTCCAGAAGCATGTGCCACTTTGTGCATCTGGCTCTACGTGAATACTGAAAATTCAAACTTAACTCATCAGGCATTGCAAGCAAGTGTCTTTAACTGCTGAATCATCTCTCAAGCCCTAATGATGTTTTTTTTAAAAAAACTTATTTTGTAATAAGATATGATGCAAGTCATTGCTGATTAGGACAATGAAGACTTTCTTGTTCTACCAGCTTTTATGATACTGAACATCCGTTCACCCATTTCATCAATGTGATGGAAGTCCAGAATGGCATGCTTTTAATGCCAGAGGATCAGAGCCAAATGAGTTCATAGAACCCAAGATCTAGTGAAGAAATTATAGCCTAAATGTGTTTCAGCAATCTTCATTTTTGTATTATCATATTTGCATTAACTAGCATAATGATAGTAAATGTGTAACAGCTTAGAAGATGAGGAAAGAATTGCAAGTGCTTTAGTAAAAAAGACATAGACATAAGCAGCAACATATGACACAAGTGAAAAACCGTCCCTGATATCAAAAATGTCACCCTAAAACATGTCATGCTAAGTATTCAATAAGAGCTCATATCTCATATCTTACATCTCTTTTCATTGTTACCTACCTTCAATTAAAATTTCCAGAGAGTAAACTTTCACTGCCTTCAAAGCTTGGAGTAAAGGTAAGGATAATGAGCTGGTATGTTTTCCAGTGATGACTGGTTCTACCAGCCACACAGAAAAATGTTAATTTTTGACAGTATATATATTCAAACAATGTTGACTCAACACATTTTCCTACTATTCTTCCAGAAACTGTTATAAAAATGTTTGAAATTTCTCTTTTGCTTACATACATGTCTGTGGTGTGCCTGTGTACATGTATGGTGGGTATGTGTGTGTCAGAGCAAAACCTTAGGTGTTTTCATCAATTACTCCCTACCTTCTTTTTTAATAATTAAAAATATTTATTTATTTGTTTGTTTATTTATTTATTTATTTACAAGGAGAAAGAGAGAGGAGAGAACAGGCACACTAGGGCCTCTAGCCACTGCAAATGAGATCCAAATGCAAGCACCACTTTGTGCATCCTGCTTTACATGGGTAGTGGGGAATTGAACCTGGGTTGTTAGGCTTTGCAGGCAAGTGCCTTATCCACTAAGCAATCTCTCCAGCCTGTTTTTAAAAATTTATTTACAAGCATAGAGAAACAGAGAGACAGAGGTGAGAAAGAAAATGACAAACCAGGACCTCCATCCATTACAAACAACTCCAGATGCATGCACCACCACATTATGCATCTGGCTTTATTTGAGTCATAGGGAATGGAGCTTGCTCATTAGGCTTTACAGTCAAGTGCCTTAACCACTGAGCAATCTTTCCAGATTGCTCACTACCTTCTTTTTTGAAATAATGTCTATTTCTGAACCTAGAACTCACTGATCCAGCTGCACTCCCTAACCAGCAAGTCTTAAGGGATATTCTATCTCTGTAGTACTGGGATTCAAGCATTTAGTACTCTGCTTAGCTTTTATGTGGGTGCTAGGGACCTGAGTTCAGTCCCCATGCTTGCACAGGAAACACTTAACCAACTGATCAATCTCTCCAACTTCTGAAAATTTTTTAAATGTTTCTGGAATTTGAAGTTTTAAAACTTTAATATATTGATTGTAAAAATTGTGTTACTGTGGGTGTAAAACTTCCTCAACACTTTAAAATTTGACTTGCTGATTCAAGTGTATTTTACATGCACAGTACCATTTTATAGGAATGTGTACTTTCCTCAAAACATCTCAACTTTCAGATGTTCAGTAAAATAAAACTACCTATAATCCAAGGGGCATGAGAGTATTAAATGGAAACAGATTTCCAAGATAAATCTCCATTTTTTTTTAATTTGTACTTTAGTTTCGTTGAATTCTATAATAAACATGTCACATGAATAGTTGTTTATATGTCAACAGACATTAGCTGAATGAATATCAATTTAATCTTGGCATCATAAAAAGGGTCTGTCAAAAGCATTTAGGGGGCTGGAGAGATGGCTTAGCAGTTAAGGCACTTGTGTGCAAAGCCAAAGGTCCCAGGTTCGATTCCCCAGGACCCACATAAGCCAGATGTACAAGGTGGCTTGTGCATCTGGAGTTTGTTTGCAGTGGCAGGAGGCCCTGGTGCACCCATTCTTTCTGTCTATCTGCCTTTCTCTCTCTCTCTCTCTCTCTCTCTCTCTGACTTTCTCAAATAAATAAATAAATACAACTTTTTTTAAAAAATTTTAAATTAAAGAAAAAGTCAAAAGCTGTGATAGGCTTTTAAAAACAGCCATGAGGTTTAGGTGTAATATTTGGCTTTCTTCTATTGTCATGTTTCTCTTGAAAACACATATTTACAAATGATAACCAATCATCTGTATTCTGAACTAGAGAACCCTTTGTGTGAACTATTAAGAAATCTATAAATTTGTCTAATAACTAAACTTTTTAGTTAATCAAGTTTTTTCCTTAAATATTCAATGGGTACTATTGCATGTCCCTGTTTGGAGAGCACAAGGACAGGTCAGGTGTAGTCCAGTGGCCAGAAAGGACCTTGTAGAATTTAAGAAATGGAGGAAATAGCTATGCTGTTATTTTGAAAGTTGTAGATTTGAGCCCAGTCCACTGTCACCAACCATGACAGTGGGCAGTGAAATGCTGGCTAATTCTTACATAGCATTATTTTTTGGTGGGCTTCAGGAAGAAATTAGAGAAGGGGTAGGAAGAGGAGCCAGAGCACAGCTGACAATTCCGACAAAGTGACATTAAGCTACCCATTACCATCTGTGCAAAAAGGCTGATTGTCAAAATCCTGTAAAATATATAGTGGCTAATTACTCTTTTTGTTGCTGTTGTTTGTTTTTCGAGGTAGGGTCCCACTTTAGCCCAGGCTGACCTGGAATTCACTCTATGGTCTCAGGGTGCCCTGAAACTCACTAAGATCCTTCCACACCTCTGCCTCCCAAGTCACTCTTTGAAATGCAAAGATGGGAAGTTGTGCTACTGGACATAGAGGCTTGATCCTGTAACCTAAAGGCAGGAAGATTTCAAGTTCTTTCTAATGACTAAGTGTATCCCCTTTTATGAAAATTGTTCTCTCTTTTCATTGGCGATTCTATTCTATTTTAAAGATGGAGGAGAATATGGAGGTGGGGGAGAACAAGGGTGCATCAATACATCAAGAAGAGAGAGAGCCAACTGTCTACCGGGAGATGGATCACTTCCACCTCATCTG
The DNA here is from genome assembly GCA_036365145.1 of Orientallactaga sibirica. Lineage (NCBI taxonomy): Eukaryota > Metazoa > Chordata > Mammalia > Rodentia > Dipodidae > Orientallactaga > Orientallactaga sibirica. The sequence goes on from JAEOAD010000194.1 coordinate 7,378,366, forward strand.
GTCAGGCCCAGAAGTCATTACAGAGGAAGGGTGACACAAAACTGCTCTCATGGAGAGCCGAAAACCAACCAGTTCCACGGAAATGGTGACAGACACTGGTCACTCAAACCTCATAAAACCAGAGATCCAGAGTCTACAGGGAAAGCAACCCTACATCAGATCTCTACTTGCCTGCCAAGACTCAGGGAGTATTGTGGAAGAGAAGGCAGAGACATTGTAAGAGGCTCAGGGTTGGTGGGAATAACCGGAGACACCATGTTTCCCCCATCCCTGCAGAGACTGACTGAGGCCTCTTGGTCCCCACATTGAATACAAAAAACCCCACCAAAGACCCTCAGCAGAATTGGGGCAGGGATGTGGGGGTGGGGGTCTATGTGTGCAACCTTTTATTAAAAAGAAAATCAGCAGGGCTGAAGAGATGCTTAGCAGTTAAGGCACTTGTCTGTGAACCTAGGGACTCAGGTTTGGTTTCCTAGGACCCACATAAGCCAGATATACAAGGTGGGGCATGCATGTGGAGGTCATGTGCATTGGCTGGAGGCCCTAGCTTCTCTGTCTCCTCTCTCTCTCCTCCACCCCCTCTCTCTGTCTCTCGCTGTGTGCCTCTTTCTCTCACTATCTCTCTCAAATAAAGGTTAATAAAACTAAATTTAAAAGTTTTAAAAAGTAATAATTTTTAAAGCGAGAAAAAAAATAACCCAAGGCATGATTAGAGATTGGAGTGGCATGATTTATTCATTCATTCATTCTTCTTCTTTTTTTTTTTATTTTTTTTTTGGTTATTCGAGGTAGGGTCTCACTGTAGCTCAGGCTGACCTGGAATTCACTATGTAGTCTCAGGGTGGCCTCAAACTCATGGCGATCCTCCTACCTCTGCCTCCCAAGTGCTGGGATTAAAGATGTGCGCCACCACTCCCGGCTTCTTCTTCTTCTTCTTCTTTTTTTTTTTTTTTTAACAAAACAAAGTATGCCTCACTTTAACCCTTATAACTCAGGCTGAGCTGAGTCCACATACCGATTTAAGGTCAAAACAAGTCCCTAGAAGCAAAAAGTTTAGGGGAATGATGGGTGGTAAGAGCAAAGTAAAGAAAAGGGAGTGGAATATGAGGGTAGAAAAGATGCTCAAAATTATATGTCTGTGTAAAAATGTCCTTATGAAACCCAGTACCATGTAAAATGAACAGACACCAAATATACACACACACACACTTATTATATCCACGCATGTATGGTAGATGCATAAAGCACATTGTAAAGGGTTGGAGATAAGCTTATGCTTGAAGGTTGGCAGATATTACTTTATTCAATGAGAAATAGTCTATAAACATGGTAACTAATAGTTTGATGCAATTTCATATCATATTTTTATCTTGAATAAAATTGTGCTAAACAAATATAAAAATATTTTTTTTTAAAAAAAAAGGAAATAAAAAACAAGTCCCGCCGGGCGTGGTGGCGCACGCCTTTAATCCCAGCACTCGGGAGGCAGAGGTAGGAGGATCGCTGAGAGTTCGAGGCCACCCTGAGACTACATAGTTAATTCCAGGTCAGCCTGGACCAGAGTGAGACCCTACCTCGCAAAACAAAAAAAAAAAAAAAAAAAAAAAAAAAAAAAAAAAAAACAAGTCCCTAGACAACAAATATGAATCCTAAAATCCTAAGACTTATCCTAGAAAACTGGGCAAAACTACGCTCTAATCCTTCATAAGTAGATGCACAATACATGTCAGCTAGTCCTTCAGTTCAAGTTTCATTTTTTTAAGTCTTCACACAAATAATGATTTACTGGCACTATCCGCACTGCTTAAGATTTACAATTTGTAGTTTTGAGAGTACTTTTAACAGAAAGAGGCCAAAACCAAGGGAATAACATTATTGCATTTCACTTGATGCTTCACATATATCAAATTGTTGAATACATAAATCTTAATGTATTTTACTTTAGTATATGAATAGCATTATATGGTAAACTTTGCCTTTTCCTAAACTCACCTAGGTATTATCAAAACTTTAAAAAATACATTTTTTTTTTTGTTTTGAGCAGTCATTTTACTAGCCTGAAATTACCTGGGGAAAATGGTTTCATCATTTAAATGTTATATTTATGGGCTAGGGAGATGGCTCAGCTGTTAAAGGCACTTGCTTACAAAGGCTGATGCCCAGGTTTGATTCCCCAGTATCCATATAGAGCTAGATGCACAAAGTGGTACTTGCATCTGGAGTTCACTTGTGGCAACAGGAGGCCCTAGTGCATCCATGCTCTCGCTCTCTTTCTTCCTCTCTCTTTCTCTCTGGTTCTCAAATAAGTAAATAAAAATATTTTAGAGTATTATCTTTTAACCTTTATAGTAAATCCATTATATTAACCCCTATTCCTTGCCTGTTCATAGGATATAAATGTTCAGTTTTAAATGATACTATTAAATGAAAACAAACCTCATCCACTGAAATCTCTCTCTCTCTAGTTTCAGAGTGGTGACACATGTCTAATGTAAAACAGATCTGTGGTCAGTTGGCTTCTTCTCCTTTCAGGACTAATCACTGAAAATGGGTGAACACATTTCTACTTAACAAGTTGTGGTGGTCTGATTCAGCTATCCCCCATAAACTTAGGTTTCTGAATGCCATGCCCCAGGCTTATGGTAATTTGGAAATTAAAGCCTTCTGGAGGCAGTGTATTGTTGGGGACAGGCTTATGGGCATTATAGCCAGTTTCCTCTTGCCAGTATTTGGCACACTCTCCTGTTGCTGTTGTCCATCTTATGTTGGCCAGAAAGTGATGTCCACCCTCTGCTCATGCCATCATTTTTCTCCTGCCATTATGGAGCTTCCCCTCAAGTCTGTAAGCCAAAATAAACCTTTTTTTTTTCCCCCCCAAAAGCTGCTCTTGGTCAGGTGATTTCTGTTAAGTTTCCTTTTCATATCTGTCCCTAAGTTACCTGTATGTAAAAATTCCGTTTTTACCAGCAGGTCCATTGTTATTATTCTGAGGTAAGATATTTCAAGAAAAACCAGATGTGAGTATAGCATGTTCATAGATCAATAAACTCGGCAACATTGTATGACACCAGAAAAGTTTTATAATCTGTGTCACACTGGAAAGTTGGCATTATGTACAAGGTGGGTTTCTCTGAATCCTATAATGTATTAATGAATTGTTCAACTTGGGACATATAAAATTAAGAGTGATAAGTTTACAGTATAAAAGGTTTGTGTTCATATATAATGTATATATGAAGAAAATCATAAACTTTAGATAAACCAAGCAAACGTGTGATATGCATTTTCCAATTCCCATACATTAAAATGTCTGTGTAATTTCCAACCAGGATCACTGTAAAGAAAATGTCCAATTTTTTTTTTTGAGATATTCCTTACACGTACAGTGCTGGTGGTGCTTGTTTGTGTCCTGTATGATTGGCATCAGTGTCTTCACTTACACCTATAGCAACGCTGTAAACCACCACTTGTGGTAAATATGTAGAGTAAGTAAAGATGCTGATATGGGAAAGACAACGGCTGGCACCTACCACAGATCATGAACAATCAACTTCGAACTCCCCAAAGAAGAAGAAAGGCAAAGTCAAGTTGCCCAAGAAAAGAATGAATACAAAAGAAAGCCTTTCAAGGTATCCTGAAGAGAAAACTCCTTCTCAGATCTCACACCTGATCAGCTAACGCTTAGAAGGCTGCCGGCAAGAAGGACCCTGGATCAGCAGCTGAAAGTCAAGCTCAGCCACGATGACGTAGAAGAGGAAAGAACAGGAACTGCACAGCCTCAAGAGAAGACAAGAGCAACCATGTGAGAGCCGTCCTGAGGACTGGAGCTGCCTGTGAAGCCGCCCAGATTCTAACTGCTCCAGGATTTCCAACTGATGCTCTGTGACAATAAAATAAAATCAACACCTTACGAGGGAAACAATATGCCTATGCACACATAGACTTATTTCACAAAGTGAGTGTTTTTAAGCTCATTAAATTGATTTTTTAGTTGTCTGAAAATTTCACAGTACTTCCATGTACTGGTAATGAATAAGCATAAGATTACATGGTATGCAAAGTTACATCATACAGTAGGCATAGCTCTTTCCATAATTTGACAAAAAGTAATTGAATTTCAATTCTCCATCTAGAATGACTGTAAGCATATGTTAAGGCCATGTTTTAAAATCTGGACATTTTTGGAGGGAAGAGAGGAATTTAACCCAGGTCCTCACATATGCTAAGGATATATATGCTCTACCACTGAAGCCCCACATCACTTTCTGTTTTTTAAAACATTTTATTGACAACCTCCAAAATATATACAATATACAATGATCATAATGGCCTCCCACAACCTCCTTTTTCCCCAAAATAAATCCCCCTTCCACCGAATCCCTTCTTTCCAGCTAGTCTCTCTTCTACTTGATGTCATGATTTTTTTTTTTCTTTCTATTATGCAGGTCTTGTGCAGGTAGCATCAGCCACTGTGAAGTGAGGAATACCAGGAATACCATGGTCACTTTGTGTCTGGAAGACAGTATTGCAAAGCTCCTTCCCCTTCCTTAAATGCTTAAGTTCTTTCCACCACCTCTTCTGCTACAGATATGTGTCACTTACTGCTGAGCACACATATCACTTTGTTTTAAGGCAGGCCTTAGTCACCTTAAAGTGGCGCCCAGGTTTCCTTGTCCATGCAGTTTGCAGCCCCTTATACACTTGACTTGTCTAGGCTCTTTGCTGCCATCACCTTATCGTTTCTAGTCCCAAGGCCCATGCCTGTCCAGTGCTACAGCAACAGAAGGGTTTTAACAAATGTGCAGGTTTTGGTAAGATTCATAATGTTCACATCTGGTTACAACTGAAAGTGGATCTCATATATGACACTATCCTGGCTGATGAGATATCCAGGAAATGCTGGCTATAAGCTCTGTGTCAGCAGCAGCCCGGGGGCAATGACATTATCCATCCAGGTCAACATTTTCTGAAAAAATGATGTTAGCACCATGCTTTGCTTAAAGGATATAAGCCACAAAGATTGGCTGATTAATGTTCATCTGTCAGTTTTAAAGTGCTACAATTATGACTATGGTATTGTACTGTTTGTTTGAGACTGCAGATACTCCTACTTCCACTCCTCAAGTTCCTGCATTGCAGGCATGCACCACCATGCCTAGTTTGGGAAATTAAATGTTAGGTTGCAGTTTTGCTCTGATATCATATTATATTATACTATATTATATATATGTTAACATATGATATTAACATTTACTGATTATGCATCAAGATCTTCATAGGATTTTATTTTTTACAAAAGCAAATACAGGGGCTGGAGAGATGGCTCAGTGGTTTAGTACTTGCCTATGAAGCCTAAGAACCCCTGTTCAAGGCTTGATTTCCCATATACCCACGTAACCCAGATGCACAAGGTGGCACATGCATCTGGAGTTTGTTTGCAGTGGCTGGAGGCCCTGATGCACCTATTCTCTCTCTCTCTCTTTCTCTCTCTCTGTCTATTTCTCTCTATATTACTTTCAAATAAATAAAATTAAATTTAAAAAACTTCAAAAGCAAATACATAGGGCTAATGTCAAAAGATGTAAACAAAGAAAAATCAATGTCAAGTGGAAAGTGGAGTATTAAAATAATATTTTTCCTGTGAGTTTTTGAATGGATGATACAAGGTTACTCTAGAAAAGAAGGCTATTGCCTACCTGTGTGTTTTAAGGCTCCACAGTGCTTGTTTATACAGAAATTCTTTGTTTTGTTTTTGATTTAGGGTCTCAATAGGCTGACCTGGATCTCACTATGTAGTCCCAGACTGGGCTCAAACTCACTGCGATCCTCCTACCTTCTACCATGCCTGGCTCAGAGCAATCTCTTTAGAGCCTAGGATTTCTGAGGAGGCATCAGCCCTGCAAAATAGAGACACTGGGGGAAAACACACTTCTGAGTCCCAGGAATTCTTTGCACCACATGAAAGTAATAAGATGCTGCACACGCTAACATTAAAACAGGGAATGGATATGTATAATGTTTGTCTTCAGGCGTTTCTCATCCAGAAATGGGGCAAGCATGGAGGTGGAGGTCAGCATGTATCACACAAGAGCTGCCTCGTGCTCTTGGTAGCCTTCCCACATATATGCGCCTCATAAACATTTAAATATTACATCATCAATATTAGACTTATGAATTCTAAAGTCATTCATAACATGTCCAGGTGCCTTCAAGAATGTATCTTGAGCAATAAATTAAGGAACTAAGGTTATAAGTGCAAACTCACTTGTCCAAGAGTTGTAGGAGCTTGACTTAGATGAAGAAAACAATTTCAAACAAAAAAAAGGAAGTGGCTCTGTACATTGAAAACAAACTTGATAAAAATGCAAAGATAACCATTGCTGACACAGCCTCTTAATGTTGACACGGAATTCATTTGGCAAGAGAAAAGAATTCTCAACTGCTTTGACACAGGTCTGAAGCTGTTCTCAAAAGTCCTGTCTGGCAAATTTGCTGTCACATCCTTTTCTGTCGTTTCCAGCATGGCTCACTATTATCCCTGGAGAAGGTCGTGTGCCTGAGGAGTCTGTGCAGGTAAACCCTGCATTTCTGAAGAAGGATGGAGCTGCTCCTGGGAGCTCTCTCAGAATAATCTTAAAGAAGAACAGAATCGTTCTAGGACAGCCTGAATGTGAAAGATCAGATTAACACGAGGATCCTAAAAAAAAAAAAAAAAATCAAACGGATGCTGCCAGTGGCCTGCTAAAAAGCACAAAGAGGGAGATGAGGAATTAAGAAGCCAAAGGAAACAGGTTCAAGCCAGAGGAGGAGGGAGGAAAGGATTTGGACAGAGGCAGCTGACAGTCTGCAAGCGAACAGCAGGGGGCGCAATGGTACTGCAGATGTCAAGTCCAAGCGTCTGCAGAGACGTAGATTTATTTATGGTTCCAGCAAAGGGGACATGTCAGTGAATCTTACTTTTGTCATAAACAACCTAGCCACAGACGCGGCGACGAACTTTAATGATCTATATCTCCTGCAGCCAGGAGTGCGATCGGCACATCCACCCCACCAGCCTGATTCGGTCTTAGGGCTTGGAATTGAATTTCCTCTCCAGCTACCAACATTCACTGGATGGGGCTGGGTTTTCAAAGACATTATCTTTATGTTTGGTTAATTGAGAGGAAATTTGAGACACCAAAGGGAGAAAATGTGCAAAGAATCAAGTAAGAAACAAGAAATTTGTCTAATAGAGATGGTTTTATTTTTTACAAAACCATTTTTTTTAACTGAATAGATGGACATGTGCCTTTCTGTCTCCCATAAACTAATTTCTTAACTTCTTGGGATGTTCCTGAAAGTAACTGAATTTTACTCTTATCTAAGTTGTTATTTAAAATAAATGCTCAAGTTTAGGCAACAGAATTGTTCTTTTCTCAATCAACCATGATTTAAAAGTCCCTGGGCACAAAGAAAATTACCCATCGTCTTTTAAAGCTAAGAAGACACTGCTAATGAGCCAGCTCCCAGTGGTCTCTTGAAAAGATTAGGGCTGGGAGCCCATAGGTCATTCTGTGTACAAGGCATGAGTCCAGTAAGCTCTCCTCGAACAGAATTGAATACACACACACACACACACACACAGTCCCAGGGGAATTTCTATCAATGGCAGAGGAAGGTAGCTCCCTTTCACAGATCCAAACAGAGAGAAATTACCAACAGTCAGCACCACAAGCAAGCACTAACTGCCAGGGCTCAAAGTGCTCTGCACACACCTTTGGGCTGGAAGGAAGGTCTGCCCCCAAACACACTTTAGGAGGTCTAAGTTCTGTCCCACAGGTACATGCACCCTCATGCAGGAATCAGCCTGCCAGGGGCTCAAGCAGGAAGGTTAATAAAAAATGACTAAGTTTAGGGCTGAAGAGATGGATTAATGGTTAAGGCACTTGCCTGAAAAGGCTAAGGACCCAGGTTCGATTTTCCAGGTCCCAAGAAAGCCAGATGCACAAGGTGGTAAAAGCCTGTGGAGTTCTTTTGCAGTGGCTAGAAGCCCTAACATACCCATTCTCTCTGTGTTTCTTTCTCTCTCGCCCTCCCTCCGTCCCCCTCTCTCTGTCTCAAATAAATAAAAGTAAAAGCCGGGCGTGTGGCGCAGGCCTTTAATCCCAGCACTGGGGAGGTAGAGGTAGGAGGTTCGCACTGAGTTCAAGGCCACCCTGAGACTACATAGTGAGACCCTACCTTGAAAAAACAAAATAAATAAATAAATAAAAGTAATATTAAAAGAAAATAATTAAGTTTAGCCTGGTATTGTACTGCACACCGTTAATCCCAAAACTCGGACAGCAGAGGTAGAAGGATTGCCGTAAGTCTGAGGCCACCCTGAGACAACATGGTGAATTCCAGGTCAGCCTGGACTAAAGTGAGATCCTACCTGGAAAAAATAAATAAATAAACAAAATAGACCAAGTTTATGGGGTCAAACCTTCAAAGTACCACACTATGTAAAACCAGGTGTACAAAGTGGTACATGCATCTGGAGTATGCATGCAGCAGCAAGAGCCCCTGCATCATTCTCTACCCCCTCTCTTTCTCTCTCTTTCTCAACTGATTTTTTATGTGTCTATGTGTTCACATGGAGAACAGTGGTTGATGTAGGGTGTTTACGTGACTGTTCTCCAGTTTACAGGGTCTCACTGAACATGGAGCTCACTTAATGGGCTAAAACAAGCTTGCTAGCAAGTGTCCCGGGGGATCCTTCTATCTCCTCTCCAGTGTTCAGGTTACATGTGCCTTCTACCATATTTGCGATTGCATGTGGGTGCTGGGGATTCTAACTCAGGTCCCCATGCTTATGGCAAGGAGCTTACCCACTGATCCTCCTCCCCAGTCCCATACACTCGTTGTGATAGGAGAGCTGTTCTTCTGCCATGGACAACCCTTGTCTTCAGAAACCAAGGCCTCAGGTCTAGCCAAACACACCTAAAAGCTCACTGCTTGGGCTTTAACTGCGAGTGTTCCTGGTGTGTGGCATCTACTGTAGTCCGCTTCCAGCAGCAGTGAGAAGTGGCTGTATTGCAGATCTCAGACCATGAGTGACTAGGGCCCTTGAAGCTTGCAAGCTCCTGAACTCCCTACTGCTGCCATTGTTCATTGTCTCTGCTACCCTGGGGTGAGATGCTATCACCTGAGATTGTCAGAGCAGCTGTGATTATCCACAAGAGACTCAAGATCAGTCCTGTTGGCATTCCCTTCTCTGTGCCCCATTGTTCCTGCCCCAGCTGGGACCTGGAACTCTTAAGCCACCCTTGGGTGATGAAACCACTACTGCTTTGACTTCTCTTACTGCTGTGCTATGTCCTTCACCTCCCCACATTATCATCTCAGCCAGTTCTGCAGAGGAGGCACCTGGAGGTGTGGGAAAAGTGATCAGCCAAAAAAGAGCCTGTGTTGAATAATTTAATTTGGTGTATGAAATCAGTGTGTTAGTATGCTAGGGAAAGTGGCTTGAAACAGCAGGCAATTATTTTCTCGAAGATGTGGAGGCTGGGCTTCCAAGCCAAGTTGCATCTGTAGTCCGCAGAGCCACACTACCTGCACACGTTTGAGGGAACAGTCATTCCTTGCTTCTGTCTTATGGTGAGGGCTGGCAATACTTGGCACTCCTGGGTTTGCAGGGTATTGCAGTCAGGTTTGCAATGTTGACAGAAAACAGCCCACCAAGAACAGCTTGGGGGAAAAAAACAAGGTTGATTTTGGCTTTCAAACTGAAGGGGAAGGGAAAACGATGGCATGAGCAGTGGCAGGCCTGAGAATCAAGGACCACAATAGCTGCTCAGACCACGTGGCCAGATGCCTCAGCAGTCCCAATCCCGCACTGAAGGCCTGGAGGCGTCCTGAGGAAACGCTGGTCTTCAATCCACGTCCACGGAGGTCTTCAGTTGACGCTGGTCTTCAGTCCACACTGGAAGGCAGAAAGCAGCTCCAGCAGCCAGGTGGGAAGAAGAGATTCTTTTCTCCCAGAGCTTCCTTATATAAAGTCTCCCTCTGAGAGTGGCTGCCCGCTCTGGGGAAGGGCTCCCCCTAGGGAAGGGCTTCATCCTTCAGTTAATCCTTTCAGGAAGCATCCTCAGAGACCAACCAAAAGGAATGTCTGTGGATTACTACACAGGTCAAGTTGACAACAACTTAACTGTCACACAGGGCCTCACTCCAGTCTTTTGTCCATTGTCGCCTTTCCCTGTTTCTATATTGCTCTGCTGTCTCACATGTTTATAATTACACCAGTCATTGGATTTCATTATAATATCAATTCTTTCCTCAATGTAAAAAAACAGTGGAAAACCGGGCGTGGTAGTACACACCTTTAATCCCAGCACTTGGGAGGCAGAGGTAGGAGGATCTCTGAGGGCTAGAGGCCACCCTGAGGCTACAGAGTGAATTCCAGATCAGCCTGAGCTAGAGTGAGACCCTACCTTGGAAAACCAAATAAATAAATAAATAAAGTAAAAAATAATTAATAAAAATATACAGTAGAGCCTATTTTCAAGTAATGTCTCAGTCTGAGGTTCCATGTAGACATAATGTTTTATAAAAATATTTTTTTATTTATTTGTGCACAGAGAGAGAGAATAAATATGGTGCACCAAGGACTCTTGACATGACAAACTCCATATACATGCATCACTGTGCAACTTGCTTCACATGGGTACTGGGGAATTGAGCCCTGGCCAGCAGATTTGAAAGCAAGTTCCTTCACTAGTGCTGGATATGAATTTGGGGAGAACATTATTTAACCTACTACAAGCACTTGTGAAAGATAAGATTACTTTTACTATTTTTATTTTAAAAAAGAAGAATAGGAATATAACAAGTGGGATTGCACTTGTTATAACATACTAAAAATGAGAGAGCAAGTCTTTGGAAAATCAAACATGCTCCCAGCAAGGGTTCACTTATTATTTTCTAAAGAAGATAAAATATAACAAAAAATAGTCACTATGCCCATAGCCAGACTAAAAAGCCCATGAGCAAATGATTTTGTTAGAATAAAGACATTATAATTATAAAATATACATTATTACCTGAACAGATGTGAAGAAACCTTGTAAAGAGGCTTTCTGTTACTGCATTTCATCTCAGCATTACCACACAATAGTAGCTAATGTAATTATTTACTTTCTGGGATATTTTCTCTTTGCTTTTTAAACAATAAACGTGAGGTGTTTAGAATTGTCAGATGTATCAGAGCAAAATTATAGTAGGAGTAGCATGGTGTTAATTTATTTGTTCTCTTTTTACTTTTTTTTTTTTCTTTTTCTTTTAGGAACACAGTTTCTGCCATCAGAAACTAACCTATACTTGAAAGGTAGATAATTCGCTGAGTTGTTATTTTATACAATAATGACAGTGAGCAGTATAATTATGACTTATCCCAACAGTTCCACAGAAATCAGCATAATAGATTTTATTAAAAAGGAATACTCGATATTTACTCCTTTCTTCATATTACAAAACATTGAGCTCACTGAATAGTTCATTTATGTGATAAGTGTTTATTAAACAGTGATGAATGAACACTGTACAAACTTGTATCAACTTATTTATTTTTCTTCCGTAAATATGGACTGGATGATTGCTAAGTACCAATACCCTGCCAGGAGCCAGCCTGATGTTGTGAGGCCCAGTTTGATAAAAGGAAACATATGCTATTAAAAATAACCTTACAGCCGGGCGTGGTGGTGCACGCCTTTAATCCCAGTACTCGGGAGGCAGAGGTAGGAGGATCGCCAGAGTTCAAGGCCACCCTGAGACTACATAGTTAATTCCAGGTCAGCCTGGACCAGAGTGAGACCCTACCTCGCAAAAACCAAACATAAATAAATATATAAATAAATAACCTTACAAAAGTAATGCTGTAGGCATTACAAGGAAAGTTAAGGAAAACTAAAAGTATTCTGAGTCAAGATTTCAACCTAATCAGAAACAATAGATTTTTTCACTTGAGAAAGTGAATATTGTACAAAACCTGAAAAACAGGGCAGGGAGGGTGCAAAAAGAAAGTGAAGGAATTATGTTACAAGAAGAAGGAACAGAACGCATGAATACAGCATAGCAGACGAGAGCCAGGGGCAGGTAGGGGATTGTTATGATCTGAATAAGAAAAGATGTCATAGGCTCATGTGTTGAACCAACAACCTCCAGATAGGGATGCTATCTTGGAAGGTTCTAGAAACTGTAGGAGGTAGGGCCTAAAGTAGAAGTGGATTGTTGGAAGACCTATCTTTGGGGACTCCCATCTTGTGCTAGACGCCTCTCTCAGTTCAGTCCTCTCACTGCTTCCTATCCGCCATGAGATTCCTTAGTCCTGGCTGCACGCTCCTGCCACCATGATGTTCTGCTCACCTCTGGCTCATAGTGGAGAAAAGGCCTATGTCTTGAAAGCTCTGAAGTTGTCAGCTAAAATAAATCTTCCTTTTAAATTTTTCAGGTATTTTGGTCACAGCCACTGAAAGTAACCCATAAGGTTTTGTTTGTTTGTTTGTTTGTTTGTTTGTTTTAATGAATAGAATAGGAAAAGCTGTGAGAGTGATAGAGATAAGGAACAAAGTAGTTTTCCTTTGCTCTGTTTAGGGGGAGCATAGACAACACCCTGCCCTGGTGAGAGTACAAGGGAACTCCAGTCTGAACTGAGATGGCAATAAGAACAGCTTCCTGTGCTGGAGAGATGGCTCAGTGGCTAAAGGTACTTGTTTGCAAAGTCTGACACCCAAGGTTTGACATAAAGCCAGATACACAAAGTAGTGCATGCATCTGGAGTTCATTTGCAGTGGCAAGAAGTCCTATTGTGCCCATTCTCTTTCTCTCTCTTTTCTTGAAAATAAATAAATAAATAAAATAAAATCCATCTTCCTAGTTCTTCCCCTATAAATTTTTGCAGGCTCATCCCCCATCGGTAAGCTATTCCTGAGTCAACATTTTACCCCCTGGCCCACCACCAATCAAGGCCCTGCATATACATTTGAACTTAGCAATGAAGTTCATCGCAACTGGGAGCCTAAGTTACATCTCTAAGGTTATAACAAGAACAGATTCAAGTCTCCATGTGGGTTTTCTCACTCAGGACTCCTCGCAGAAGGAGGAAGGATGCTGCTCAGTTTGGGAGCTTTTCTGCTTCATTTCTACCCTCTAATGAAATAAATCCATCATAACCTGTCCTTCTTTGTGCCTATGCTTATCAATTCTGTGCTAATTGTAAGAAAAGAACGTAAGAGTCTCAGGCTTGGGAAATTTGATTGTCTTCTATGTAACTTCTATGCTGCACCTATCCAGAGCTGAGAAAAAGCTCCATTGATCACAACTCTCATAAGGAGGATATGGGCCAACATGACATGCAGCTGGAGAGCAAGGTTAGCAGAGATGAAGTGGAGTCATGCGGATGAAGAAAACACACTATATTTTTTCACCTGAGAGGAATGGAATGACCATTTTTAAGCATATAAGATGCTGTAATTTTGCAGCTGAAAGATCATTCTTCTTGAAATGGATTTGGTACAGAGAAGTAACAGGTGGAAGAGAGTCAACTTGACAAACTGCTGGATGTAGTGGGTCAAATGAGTAGCTTGGGTGAGAAAAGATATATTTAGAGAGTGCCATCCACAGGAGTTGGGTTATTTTTGCATCTGAGGTGCTCTTTGGGACCTCACAGGCCTCCAAACAGGTCCAGAAAAGAAGGTCTAGACTAGAGCACTTAATATAATTAACATTATTTCCTGAAGCCATAGGTTGTGGCGGGTAAATCCCCAATGCCATGGATGTTCAGGCCCACCTGCAATGAGGAGACTCAAGGCTCATTAAGGCTCTAAATAAGAGGCTATTGAGAGTTCAACACTAAACAAGACTTCTCCATCAGGTCCTCCAAGGCTCAAGGAATGCTACAGAAGAGGGCCCTAAGGAATGTAAGAGGCGAGCTGGAGAGATGGCTTAGCGCTGAAGGGGTTCGCCTAAAAAGCCAAAGGACCCCAGTTTGATTCTTCAGGACCCACATAAACCAGATGCACAAGGTGGCACATGTATCTGGAGTTCATGTGAGGTGGCTGGAGGCCCTGGTGTGCCCAATCTCTCTCTCTTTCTCTCTCTCTCTCTCTCTTTGCCTCTCTCTCATATAAATAAGTAAATAAAATATAAAAAAAGTATTTAAAAAAGAATGTAAGAGGCAAAGGGTAGGAAGGAATACTATGGAGAACTTTCCTCTGGGTATGAACTCAGTGGTGTCTTCATGACCTCATATTGGTTGTCTTTATCCCACAAGACCTGCATAATTCTCAGCCCATTAACATTTTGACATAGAGGACAAAGGAGGACAAAAGGAATGAGACATTAAAATATAAGGAAAACTACTTGGAAAAAGAACAGTGCTCAGTGGAAGGATAGGTTGAGGAGGGGGAATAAATAAAACCATACCAATATTAGAAATACCTTAAATAGTGATAGCACACATGTGTATTCTAATATCATTTACAGGAATATAATTTAAAATCCTTCAGCAGGAGCTACAGAGATGGCCCAGCAGTTAAAAGCTCTTGTTTACAAAACTGATGGCCCAGTATCCGTGTAAAGCCAAATGCACAAAGTGGCATGTGCATCTGGAATTCATTTCCAGAGGAAAGCATTCCTGGTGTGCCTATTCTTTCTCTCTCTTCTCCCCTCTTGTAAATGAACAATATTGATAAATACAAATTTCAAAAAAATTATAAAATCCAGGCTGAGGAGATGGCTTACTGGTTAAGGTGCTCACCTGCAAAGCCAAAGGACCCAGGTTCAATTCCCCAGCACCCTTGTTAGCCAGATGCACAAGGTGGCACATGTGTCTTGAGTTCATTTGCAGCTGCTGAAGGACCTGGTGTAACCAGTGTAACCATTCTCTCCCTCTCTCTATCTTTCTCTCTATCTCTCCCCAAATAAAATAAAGTTAAAAAAAATAAAATTATAAAATCCTTAAGCATTTTTACCTTATGAAATATCAAAAGTTAAAACAAATACCTGGATTTTTTGTTTTGTTTTGTTTTTGTTTTTGTTTTTTTTTCAAGGTAAGGTCTCACACTAGCTCAGGCTGACCTGGAATTCACTATGTAGTCTCAGGTCAAGGTAAGGTCTCACACTAGCTCAGGCTGACCTGGAATTCACTATGTAGTCTCAGGGTGGCCTCCAACTCATGGTGATCCTCCTACCTCTGCCTCCTGAGTGCTGGGATTAGCGGTGTGTGCCACCACGTCCAGCTTGGATCATTTTTTAAATGTATCAAAACATGGACCTAAAATTTCCTGTTATGTCTTTGACTTTTCCAAGTTGTACTAAATTTTAAATTAAGTTACTGCTAATTGATGCATTTTACTAATACTTCTCCACTGTTCATTATGTCACACACCCTGCCAGGCACGAGCAGGTCATGAGTGGATGAGACAGACCCACAGAAGCTATGGCTGGAGATTCCACAGCCAAAGTGGGAAAACTGTCAGACAATCTGTGGATGTGGAGACAATAGGATATACACTGTGGGATATTTATTGAAGTTAGGAGAGAGAATCAGGGAAGATGTAGAAAGAAGGTAAAATTTAAGTGAAAATTTGAATAGTTACATAACAAAATGCAGGGAACAGCAACAATGATTCTCAGAGCATTCTGGGGGCCCACAGTGTGAAAAATAAAAACACAGAAAAATGACTAGAGGGAGTAAAATGTTCCATCTCATGGGGTGGATAGACATTAAATCATAAATCTGCAGAGGAAGTCTTGATTTGCCCCTACAAAATAGTTAATAAGCAGATCTCTGACATATCTATTGGGAGAAGACACTGAACTATAAAGTTCCTGAAAAGCTGCATCTGCTTCAAACGAGGCTGACTAGACTGATAGAATGCCTGTGACCACAGAAGATGGAATGGTACCAGGTCAGACCCAAATTACCTTGGGCTACCTTTAGCCCCTTAATAGCCATTTATTGCTCACCTCTGTGTCTGAAGGAATATCTTGATGGCTATCAGTTGATCAGGTGTGACCTGTTTGGAATGTGCTAACAGAACACCAGCTTCCACCAACCCAAGGAGTAAGAATGTCTTCAGATAGCACGTGCAGCCGATGGTGGAGATTTCCCACTTTGCTATAACCTGCCTACCTGATGGTCAGCCAGTGTGTTTGAAAATTGCCTTGATTTATAACTATCTTCTGTTCTGTACCTATAAAACCTTCAGGAAATTGTGAACACATTGAAACATGGAATTTGAGGTAACCTAAATCTGTGTTCCCTGGGCCATGGTCACTCATATTTGACTCCAGAGTAAACTAGCACGTATCTCCTTCGAGGTGAAAGAGCTGTGTTTTTCATTGACAGCATGTATAAAATAAAACTTAAAGCACTTTGAAAACATAAATCAACATTCCTCAAAGGCTTGCTCCTTGACATGGAGAAAACAAAATGTATTTCTCTGAATGCAGGTTTTGTTTTGGATGCTGGCATAGTATCTAGATGGCTTATTATTTATAAGTTGTTGCTGAATGAAAGATCTTCTGGTTCCTCCATGACAGTTTATTTTTGAATTCCGTTGAGCTGCATCTTATAAAGACTGGGTTGATTCATCCTTTCCAGTGACATGATCCATCATCCTCAGAGAGAGGCTTTAAAGTCTTACTCGTGATGAGAACCAACTCATGTTGGAACATTTTAATATAATATTAACCATGCTTCATTGGACATGAACAATTAAGGAAACAGACAACCCAAATGACCTACTCTCCTTCATCAACACTGGCCCCTGCACCTGTTTACTGATGGCACGTGGAATGGGGTGGGAGATATCCAGCTATGTGTAGCAAAGGCAGCATTTGAAAACCATTATGCTAAAATTAATTCATTTTTTTTAAATATATTGATAAGGCATAGTTGAAACCACTTTTCCCAACCCACTTCATTCTTTTTTTTCCCCCCCAAGCAGAGATGAGGAATCTTTTGTTGTCAGTTACGAGCTGACCTAAGGCTATTAGCATTGATAATTAAATAACTCTGGTATTTGTGAGAAACATTAGGACGAATGCTCTTAAAGGAAATAAACTGTTGGAAGAAAAATATATGTATGCACATACTGGCTAGTTCCATTGATGATTTTCCTCCTTCCTTAAAATTAAATGAATTCTTCATTCGCTATTATAAACTAAATATTTCCTTTGAGTCCAATTAGCATTGCTGAAAGAAAAAGCAAATCAAGACTCTGTTCAGCATGCATCAATGTAATGGAAAATCAGGTCTTTTATTCTAGCTTTAATAACTGCAGCTTGATTAGAGGCAAAGAAAAGACCATGAAGGGAGAAGGGGGAAAGAAGAAGGACTGCCAAATTAGTTCTGTAAGAATTCTCAACCTGTCTGCTCTCTGGCTCACTATTCACATGCTAATTGAGCCTTTTGGTAAACAGAATGGGTAATCATGGAAGACAAAAACAGACACAGAAAACAAATGAAATATCATACCTTATCCAAAACAGCATGGCATTTTTCTGATAAGCCTTGGGAGCCTGAAAAATTTTAAGTCCTTGGGTCTTATTTTTTTTTTTCTGGAAAGCTTATAATTAATATAATAAAATAAATATTACATAATCAAATAAAAACTGACAAAGAACTGCTTTGTTTCAACAATGAAACCAGTCATGTTATAATTAGATAAGAGGATTTATATTCACAGCTATAAACATGAAAGTGGACCATGAGGCTGGATAAAGGCAAGTTTTTAATTCTCAAAAATTAATTACATGGCATTATTCTTATCAGTACACAGAATGCATTAATTATACAATTAATAAAATGATGAAAGGGATTTTTTTTGGGGGGGTGATGGTAATGCACGTGGGGACATTTGGGTTTATACCAGGATTGTCCTTCTGGCATTTCTATAATCTTCTTACTACACAATGTCATAACCCTAAACCAGTTAGTAGGAATATAGAATAGAGTGGGTCTTTATGCCAAGTGCTTAGACACATTTCGGAAAGGTTGTGGATTTCCATGTAATTGGGATCTAAGGTGTAATAGGTTTAATTTGAGGTCCTCTTTAAAAGAACAGCCCGAAAAGGCTTTGTCAGCACTGCGCAATAGCCAGGAAAAGTGTCAGCTCACTTCACCATGGGCTTCCGTAAGGATGAAAAAGTGATTATCTTACTTCAACAGTTATGTCTTTGAGTGTTTGCCTCATCGGTGGAGCACCGAAAACACCTTGCTTGTGCTACACACTTTATCCTTGCAAACATTTCTAAAGCTATAAATAACATTCACGAGGAAGAAATGCGGCAGTGAAGAGACAGCTGGCTATCAGGAGCACAGCCACAGGCCAAATCCATCTCAGCAAACTCTAAGGGGCTGTCCAAACGCTCTTGCTGTCTGGCGATTGTGTTTTATCAACTATTACTTGGAGTAAATGGGCTATCAGCAGAGCGAGGAAATCTGGTTTGTGTTATATATACGAATTGTTGATGTGAATTTCAGCAGGACACATGCTACACTTGTGTTTGGCCTGGCTATGGCAACAGACACAACAGCTTCTCATGTGAAGATATGTCACACAGACACTTTAAAACTATGGTGAGCACACTTGCTACAAAAGTAGTCAGTCTTTACAGGAAACAAACCCGGGATGTTGACAACAACAACAAAAACAGACAAAAAAAAAAAAAAAAAAGCACAGGACTAGACCAAGAGATGTCTGAGTGTGGAGGACATACTGCCTCAGGTCACCTGCTCACTGGACTTGGGAAACCAGAATAATATGGGATGAATATGCAACTTCGAGCTCCTGCAGATTCAAATTACATTAGATGTGCTAAAATGCCCCCCACATAATGTAGAAAATTTGAGATTACCATTCATTCTGCCATTCTCTCTTTTTTCTCACCATAAACGTGTGTGCGTGCTTGCATACACGCACACACACACACACACACACACACACACAAACACACACACACCCCACCCTACAAATATCATTTGCCTTTGCTCTCTTGCCTGCCGTCTTGTTATTTTCTGTTTTTCTATCCCTGGGCATATTAACATTCCAAGGTTAATGATGAGGACCTTGGGAAAGTGGTGTTTGTTTAGCTTAGGGTAATGTCTTAAATGCCTGTCTGTGCGTGGTCGTCTCATTGCTTCTGAAACAAAATCCATCTGCAATCTGAACCTGCCTTCCATATTAACACCTCAGACACATTTCTGCAGGTTTTTGTCATCTTGTCCTGGTTGAAAAATTTTGTGTGAGACAGGAGCTGGAAAACACTGGAATCAGTCTGATGGGTTCAAGCTTTGAAAATCACATTTCTCCAGCCTTATTACCAAAATGATGTGCACTGGCATCCTATGCTTCCTTCCCTGAATTTCTGGAAGATGCAGTAAAAGGGCCTGAGTATTTAGGCACAGTTCAAGATTCTCTTGAAATTCTGTATTGGGATTTCACCCTATGTTCATTTGTATGAAAAAAATTCAAATGTAATAATAGTATTTCTCCTGTTATTTCCCATAAGTAATTTAAAAGGGAATTAGTGTTGTCATTGGGCCAAGTGATAAGTTTGGACTCCCCAACTCTGAGGATAGGTGGGCCAATGAGCTATGACTAGCTTTAGCTAGTGACATTGGAATTAGAATTCTGTTGCTTTCTTAACAAAGCATTACAATTCAGTGGTGAACTCGGCATATTGTCTTCCCTAACCAAAAATATGTGGAAGTTCTTTCAAGATTGGAGAGCCATTAACCAGCTCTCGGGGTAGCTATGGCTAGCAGCGCCCCCTAGTGGCACTTACTGGGAATGAGGAAGGGTTAACCATAGCGATATGAGGCCCTCAGGACTACAGCCAACTACAGTATCAATGACCAATTCGATCTTAGAATATTTACAGAGTCTTAGAGATCTTATATAATCCTATATGGACTGGGAAAACAACTCCCACTCTCATACATTCAAGGGAAGCCAAGAAAAGAATTCATTAGAACCATGCATGGTGCTAAGAGATCTTCAAAAAAAAAAAAAAAAAAAATCTTGAAATCAGAACTTTTCAATGTCTGACTTCTTGGAGTCTCATATTAGTTGCCTGGCACTTAATTAAAAGGTTTATTTTAAGGAATGTGAGGTTTTTTTTTTTTTTTTTGAGAGAGACAGAGAGAGGGAGAAGAAGACAGATAGAGATGAGCACGCCAGCAGCCTCTCAGCTGCTGCGAACGAAATCCAGATGTGTGCTCCCCCTTGTGGGCAAGTGCGGCATTGCGCCCTTGTGTCACTTTGCATCTGGCTAAATGCGGGACCTGAAGATTGGAACCGGGGTTCTTAGGTTTAGGAGGCAGGCGCCTTAACTGCTAAGCCATCTCTCCAGGCTGGAATGTGAGTTTGTTTTTAAGAACAAAAGAAAGACACTGTAAATTATGCATGATGGCTTAATACTGTCGTTCTTGACAGTCTGAAGACAGCATTTGAAGCTACTGCCCTTTGGTAAAATGTATGTCTAAATGACTCTGAGGGGAGAGAAGAACCAGGCTGCTTTG
Organism: Orientallactaga sibirica; assembly: GCA_036365145.1. Taxonomy (NCBI): domain Eukaryota; kingdom Metazoa; phylum Chordata; class Mammalia; order Rodentia; family Dipodidae; genus Orientallactaga; species Orientallactaga sibirica. Next base: position 7,398,914 of record JAEOAD010000194.1, read on the forward strand.
GTTTTCAGGGATAGCATGTTGAGATGACAAATGATTGTTCTCATAAAATGCTTATTTAATACTATTATAGAAATTTTGTTTCCCTTCTTTCAAAGAATATGTTTTGAGAGAGAAAATTCATCCCATCAGATTTGGATAGATAAAAGTAGTAACATTTAAAGTCCCAATGGTTATTTTTGTTGAAAACTATGTTGCTATATTTGATCATCACAATATTGGATTTTCAGACTAACCTACCACTTTGAGATATCTCAGTTTTTAAGTTCGTATCATGGATGTATATGTCTATGTATGTGAAATATGTATGTATCTGTACATGTGCATGTGTGTGAGTGTGTGTGTATGTAAAATTCACACATGTATACCTTTGTTTCAAGAAAGAAAATCTAAATTTCCAATTACATTAGAAAGTAATTATTCTGATAATTATTTAGAGTCTTCATCACTTCCATAAAGTTGAATACATCTCAGGTGTTTGAACAATTAAAGAAAACTACCAACCTTCCCTCTCTTATAAACACATACACATATACTGATTGCTGAAGGCTAAAATGCATTGAAGATTGATATATTAGATTCATTCCATGTAGAGGAGAATGCCCTTTTCTATAACTGAGTAACTTGAGGAAACACTTTATCATGAGATGGTAGGTTGTTAGAGGAAACGTTTAATATAAACTGTTTCATCCGAATTGCTGATCCAATGTAGATAAAGCTGAGCCACTTTGAGTTTTGCTATTCAAACTGTGGAAAACCTGAGATTTGTGTAAGGTCTTTTTAGACTTCTTCCTTTCTGTTAGATGAGTTCACAAATGTTGTTTGGTGAAGCAACTGTATCACTCCACATATTACATATAAAACACTTCCATTTATAATATATTTTTGTGATAATGAAATGTTTCTCTTGTTCCAGTGTGATAGGTAAAAACAAATGAAAACATAAAAGGCAGCATGGAAGATGTTGAGGACAATGAAATGAAGCTCGGTGATACTTGAATAGTGGGTACGTGCCACCAAATATTTGTGCACATGACAGGATGGACACCAAGAATGAAGCTCTGCTGTGAATTACAGGCTTTGGGTGATGATGAAGTCAGTCGAGGATCATGACTTCAAAGACATGAACCAATTTGCTGGGGGTGCTGACAATGGCAGAGGCAATGAGTAAATGGGAACAGGGTGTATATAGGAAGGCATTTCCTCTTAATTTTGCTACAGGTCTTAAACGGTTCTAAAAATAAAGTCTTTGTACTGGAGAGATGGCTCAGAAGTTAAAGACACTTGCTTGCAAAGCTTGAAGGCCCCACATTTGATTCCTCAGTACACACATAAAGACAGATGCACAAAGTGGTACACACATCTGGAGTTCATTTGCACTGGCTGGAGGACCTGGCATACCCATGCGTATGTTTTCTCTCTCTTTCTGCCTCTTTCTCTGTTTAAAATAAATAAATACTAAAAATAAGAATAATAAAAATAAAGTATTTAAAGACGTGTACATTATTATGTGTAAGTGTATTGTGTGTGGGGGGTGTGGGTGTGAGTGGTTGTGCGTGTGTGACAGTCTGTTTCCTTCATCTTTAAGCTCATGTCAGTCTTCTCTGTGGCATGCAACTTATTTTCCATGCTGTGAAAACCTTCTGAAATATTAGGAATATGCCTTTCCTTTCCTTATGTATTTCTTTCTTCCAAAAATATAACTTCTTGGGCTGGAGAGATGACTTAGCGGTTAAGGCGCCTGCCACATTTAGCCAGATGCAAAGTGACACAAGGGTGCAATGCTGCACTTGACCACAAGGGGGCGCACACATCTGGATTTTGTTCACATCAGCTGAGAGACTGCTGGCGTGCCCATCTCTATGTCTCCCTCTCCCTCTCTGTCTCACTCTGTGTCTCTCTCCAAAAATAAATAAAATAAACAAAATAACTTCTTCCCCCTTTATGCCTGTGATGTCAATAAGCTACATCAATCAGGGCCACTCTTCTACTTCCTTATGTGAGATGTGATTACCCCCTCTTAAATCTGATATGTTGGGTTTTTTTTTTTTTTTTTTTTTTTTCTTCAGATTGCTTTGGAAGCATTCATTTTCACATTCCTGATCATCATAGATACATCATGTTTTTATTATCTTTTTAGTCATAATATTTATACATGAAGAAAATAAGTTTATGAATGAATGGATGAATGAAAACTGATAAAACTGTCAATTAGTTATGTATGGTAGGACACAGGAAGCCAACAAGATAGAAGAGTGGGACTGGAGAGATGGCTTAGCAGTTAAGGTGTTTGCCTGCAAAGCCAAAGGATCCTGGTTCTATTCTCCAGGACCCACGTAAGCCAGATGCACAAGGGGGTGCATGCATCTGGAATTCATTTGCAGTGGCTGGAAGCCCTGGTGTGCCCATTCTCTCTCTCTCTCTCCACCCCTCTTTCTCTCTCTCAAATATATGTATGTATGTATGTATGTATGTATGTATGTATGTATGTATGTATGTATGTGTGTGTATATATATATATATCTTTTTTGGAGAGAGACACAGAGAGAGGGAAGACAGAGAATGGGCACACCAGCAGCCTCTCAGTTGCTGAGAACAAACTCCAGATGTGTGCGCCCCCTTGTGGGCAAGTGTGGCATTGCAACCTTGTGTCCTTGCGCCACTTTGCATCTGGCTAAACGTGGGACCTGGAGATTGGAACTGACGTTCTTAGGCTTAGCAGGCAGGCACCTTAACTGCTAAGCCATCTCTCCAGCCCTAAAATATATTTTTAAAAAAGACAGAGGAGTGCCCATATCTGGCATATCTAAAAGTGGATATAATGAATATTTAGCCCTTAAAATACTAAGCAAATTAAATACCTCTTGTGTTTTTTTTTTTTTTTTTTTTTTTTTTTCGAGGTAGGGTCTCACTCTGGTCCAGGCTGACCTGGAATTAACTATGTATCCTCAGGGTAGCCTCGAACTCACGGCGATCCTCCTACCTCTACCTCCCGAGTGCTGGGATTAAAGGCATGCGCCACCATGCCCGGCTAACTCTTGTGTTTTTGAGACAGATTTTACATAGTAGCCCAGGCTAGCCTAGAACTCCTTATGTAACATAAGTTGGCTGAAAATCCATCTGCCTCAGCTTCTGAATTATTGGAATTACAGGCATGAGCTACCACATATGGTTTATGTGATTTTAAGTTGAAGATTTTGAAAAACCCTGGCCCTGCCATCCATACACATCAACACATGAAACTTGCAACACTTTTCCAAAATTGTTAAACTGGTCACATTGGCATGGGATGGCACATGCTCTACCACTGTCCTCTGCCCAGAGAAGACCTAAATGAGGTTGTAAGAGGGTATAAAATGGATCACGTCTTTGTTGCCCTGAGAAGCCTAGAAAGTAGCAACAGCTCAGACTTCTTTGAGGCCTTTCTCCGTTCATTTAGACCACTGTCTTTACTTGTGTTCCCTTCACTGAAACATTTCCCACCCCAAATGTCTTCTCTCCTATTTCTTATCACTTCTTCAATTTTCAATTCACAACTAACTGGTTTTGGCAATACCCATTCTTTGTTTCATGTGGGACTGACTTATAAGCAAACTCTTTTGCCTATTACCACTTACTTTGCTTTAAAAAGATTACCTAATTTAATTTTTACAATACTCTTTAGAAGTAAGTGCTATACTGGATGCTGACTGAGAAAAAGAGCACCCACAAAACCATGCCCTTAGAATGTCCCTTTCTGGTTCCTAAGACAATCTAAGTCAGGTAACAATGGTAGAGGTCAGAGACAAGAATGCTATCATGAGGGCTACCTACAGAACCACTTACCCCTTCTTCTTCTTCTTCTTTTTTTTTTTTCTGAACTCACAGCAATCCTCCTACTTCTGCCTCCCGAGTGTTGGGCTTAAAGGCATGTGCCACCACACCCGCCTCCAAAGGTGTATGTATATATATATATATATATAATTTTTATTGACTTCTATACTTACAGACAATAAACCATATTTCCCTCCCCCCCCATTCCCCTTCAGATCTCCACTCTCCATCATATCCCCTCCCTCTCTCCATTAGTCTCTCTTTTATTTTGATGTCATCATCTTTTTCTCCTATTATGAGGGGGTCTTGTGAAGGTATTGCTAGGCACTGCAAGGTCATGGATATCGAGGCCAATTTCTGTCTGGACAGTTGCATTGTTAAGGAGTCGTACCCTTCCTTTGGCTCTTACACTCTTCTCTCTCTTCTGCAACGGACCCTGAGCCTTGGAGGGTGTAACAAAGATGTTTGAACCACGGACCCCTTCTATGCATACAGGGAAGTGGGACAAACTAGTGTGATTTACAGTAGAATCTGCTTCCTGTATGTACTTTAAGTAAGCGACCCCACAGACAAAGCAAGCTAAGCTCAGTGCATTCCCTGCTTCTATGGCCTAGCCTTCACACCCTTCCTGAAGTCATTAGGTGTGGTACAGGAATATTGTACAAAAAGAAAGAGGTGCTGTTGGTGAAGCTAGCCAGACCTGGACCAGAAAAGTGCTGTAGAAGCAGGCACTGTTCAGACTCTCAGCCAAGTTTCCTGTCCAGCTTCCCACTTATGGGCTTGATCTTCTGGCCACTTGACATTGGATTTTGTTCGTACATTTAGCTGACTTGCCTGCTCCAAGTTTCAATGTCTCATAAGATGCCTCTGGGTGATTTCTTTATGGGTTCCTTCAGTTTCTCAGCAACTTAATCCTACTGCCCTAGTGCAGCTAGGCTATGGAAGCTGCATAAGTTATGCTAATATATATATATATATATATATATATATATATATATATATATATATATTTAATTTGTGTGTGTGTATGTATGTGGATGTGTGTGTGTGTGTGTGTGTATGTGTGTATGCGTGCATATGTTTGAAGGAGGGTCTCTTCTAATCTAGGCTGATCTGGAACTCACTCTATAGCCCCAGGCTGTCCTCAGACTCACAGGGATCCTCCTACTTCAGCCTTCCTCCTGAGTGCTGGAACCAAATACCTGGCAAGACAGGGTCTTTTGGTGCTCTGCCATTGGCTAGAACAGTCTAGATGGCCCACAACTTCTGGGTTCTCCTGGCTCTGGCTCCCATAGGTGTTGGGATTATAGTTGTATTGCATACAACTTTAGGTGGGTGCTGGGGAGGATGGGATGCTGGCCAGCAGGCTTGTAAGCAAGCACCTTTCACCGCTGAGCCACCTCCCCAGTGCCAACGTATACATTTTACACATTACAGAAGCAAGACGCAGGCAGATCAAGTACCTTGTCTCAACCACACAGAAAGTATAGAGGCAGGATTTTAGTTCAGGAAATCTCACTTTGAAGGTTTCGCCTGTCACCTCTGCGACATATCCCCCCTCATCTGGGTCAGTGCTGGCTGTGCAGTAGGTCAGCCAATAGCCTTTCCTTCTCATTTCCTTTCTTCCTTACTCTCCTTCAATGTGACTGAGCACCTCTTCTTTTGTGAATTGCCACTCTTGGCCCTGGATGGCAATATTTCTGCCTAATTTACCATCTCTATCTCTAATTACGTTCTAACCCTGTCCTCACCTCCAGTCATTGCTTTGTGTTCTACCTAGTGGAGGTGTTGGTTCATCTCATGCACCTTCACCCCTGAGCATGCTTAAGACAGCTGGCCTTTCAATGACCAATATTCTTTAACTGCCAACTCAACCATGCCTGGACTTCATTTAATGGAAATCACAAAAACTGCACGCTTTTTTCTTGTACTTTAATTTGATGCTCATGTATATAAGTATGTTTAAAATTTTACTTTTTCTTTGGACCAAATATTTTTGTGACTGGAATAGAAATGAAAAGTTAGATATGTTACAAATTATGATTTATAGATTTTTGTGGACATAACTAAATATTATTTATTATTTCAGAGCCAGAAAGGGAAAATGGGACTCTAATAGTAGTCACTGTTAATCTCAATTAACAGTATTTAGTAGACCTTAAATATTGACTTAAGAAATATCAGCTCACACCATTAATATGGCTATTATTAGAGACTGATGACTTTTGTATAATTTGGATATGAAGAGTTAAGTCAAATCTTTGGGTATCACTAATTTACTTTTTAAGTTTCTTATGATCTCTGTTCTTTATGGTTTAGTCATAAACTTTGATAACAGGAACTAAGATGTAGGAAATGGGTACACCTGTGCTGCCCAAGAGTTCAGAGTCTGACACATAGAAGTGTTCAATAAACACTGAGTGACTTATCACAGGCATAAGAACATGACCTTTGATGTTCAAGAGTTCATATACGTGTACACTTTTCAGGACCAGACCTATACAGATGGTTGGTTAGGCTCATCACTTTAATGTGGTTAAAATATTTAAGTATATTTTTAAAAGTAAAATCCATAGTCTAAGAATGTATTTTGTTTGTCTTAGGATTATATATTTCAACCAACAGTGGTTCTAGTACATGATTTAAGATCAGAGTAGAATGTTGAAGCCTCAGGGCAAGCCATCTATTACTTTAGAAATGAATCTTTATTTACTAAGTAGAGAGCCCAGCAAATCAAAAGGGAATTGGGCTTCATATGAATGGAAGAAGTTCATGATGGTTCTGTTATGACTTTCATAACACCCAACAGATTGGGTCACAGACACGATTGTGAACAGACAAAACTCATCTTTACAGTTTCATATTTTACCCTTTTCCTTTTTATATCTACTTGGCCATATTTTTGGCAGTTCATTACCCAGTTCTTACTGCCTGGCCAGCTTACCTGTGTCTTACCTTGGCCTTTCTTAGCCTAGCCTAGACCTTGACTTTTCTTTGTCTCCTAGAAAGCATGATGACAAACATGACTTTAGAGTGTAACAAATAGCAATTGCTGATAGTCTGTCTGCCTATTAATTTTGCCATCCCAAGTAAATAGTTTTCTAAAACTCTTTCATCTAAAGAATGTGAAGAATGATTTCATTTACTAGGTAAATTGAGCACCTAAAGCAGAAGAAACCCAGAATAAACATTCAAATGTCAACTACTATTGTACCTGGTATGTGAACTTGTACTGCAGAACCCCTGTGAAATAGGATCCATAACTCCTACTTAAATGAGTATATTGATGTGAAGTAAAATAGCCTACATCATATTCAGCAAAGAGACTGATATGTGATATTCATTGTCTGAAATTATCCTTAAAATTTCCAAAATGTTATCAATCATAGGATTTGGGGTTTATAATAAATTAGGCAAGTTAATTCAGTGACAATGTCTCTTGTACATTTTTTAGCATATATTAGAAATAAAGGCATAAAGCATAGTACTTTGTATATCTGAATAATTGCCAACTAATAAATCAACATGGTTTACATGGGGGAAAAAAAGTGACAGGAATGGGCACCCAAGAACTCCAACCTTTATAAGATGGCAAAATTGGGAGTGCCCAGCACAAGAGAAGGAAGCAGGACCTGTCAGTGAGGTGGGAGCGTGTGGTACTTTGGAAGGGAAAAGGAGGCTTTCTAGAAAGGAGACAGTAATGACCAATGCCACATGGTGCTACAGCATCAAAACAGGGAAGATGTTATTTTCCTTTCTGCAATGTGAAAGCTTCCTCCACCCATGCTCATTATTTTGCATCAAAGTACAATGGACCAGCCTGTGCTCTCCTTTCTGGGGTCTAACATATCATTCTCCAATAGCAGCATTAAATTTTTCCCCCTGTCCAATTATCTTTCCCCTTGATCCTAAATTTTGACATTTCCTTTACAATAAGATAGCATCAAATGGTTCCACATCATCCCATTATAATTTATGGGGAAATGAGGCTTTTTTAAAATATGTGTGTGCATTTGTATGTATGCCCGTGTGTGTGTGTGTGTGTGTGTGTGTGTGTGTGTGTGTGTGTGTAGGGGGTTCATGTGCAGACCAGAGGACAACCTCAGCTACTGTTGCCCAAGAATATCATCCATCTCTTTTTGAGACAGGATCTTATATTGGTCCTAAGCTCACCAATTGGACTCGTGTGTGTGTGTGTGTGTGTGTGTGTGTGTGTGACCATGCCCAGGATTTTTCAAGAGCACTAGGGATCAAGCTCAGGTCCTTATACTTGTGAGACTAGCACTTTACAGATCAAGCTATCTCCTTATCCATAGAAGCAGGATTTAAACCCGTCCTAAGTCCTATCACTCACAGGAAATGAAAGTTTGACTCCAAAATTGCCAGTGTGGAGAAACACTGAAGAACAGACTATCCTACTGGACTGCTTATAAATCAAGAACGTGCCAACTTGTCTGGTAACATTTCCTCTCTAAACTTCAAGATACTGATAAACAGCATCAACACTGTAAACTTCAAGTCTGCTCTAAGTTTCTGGAGGTGGAAAAGAGCTAATACAATGATGCTTCTTACACCATTTCTCTCTTTGCTCTCAGCAGTGCCACGCTTCGAGAGGAAGAATTGCTGAGCAAAGCTTTCTTATATGAACAGCAGATAATCACAAAGAAGTCAACCATTTCTAATTTCCTCATTCACATAAATATGAGAAATTAAATTTGTCAGAAATAAGTATTTTAAGTAGATTCTAAATTTGTATTTTGTTTTGCAAATGATTTTGTGCTTTCCTTAAAAAAAAAAAGAGCTAATCTATTTTATTATATGTAAATCATTCACAAAATTTGAAGCTAAAAAGAATACTGTAGCTGGAAAATTGGCTAACCAGTAGAATATTTGCCTGGCATGTGCAAGATCCTAGGTTTAATTCCCAGGATCATTGAAAAAAAATTTAATAAATAATAAAAGGTTGTGTCTTCAATTTATTGTTTGCTACTAGAAAGTCTTTATTTTCCAAAATATTTATGCATTTATTTGTGTGTGTATGTGTGTGTGGACATGGGTTCACCACAGTCTCTTGCCACTGCAAAAGAATTTCCATCTGGCTTTACAAGAGTACTGGGGAATTGAATCCAGGCAGACAGGCTTTGCAAGCAAAAACTTTTAACTGCTGAGTCATCTCCCCAGCCCATAGTGCATCTCTAACACAGACTTCTGCTCTGATTATAGACCATCAAACAATTTACCTGCTATTACTTATTATATCCTCTCTCTTTCAATATAGTTCATGAATGCATTGATAAAATTTACTGGAAGATTTCTCTTTTCTATCCTATTTTCTGTTCTTTTAACCATTCAAACATGTCAAGAATTTTTACTTATTTTAAATTATCAAAATGCGATTTAAAAAAAAAAGCAATTGTGCTATCTTAAACTTATTCTTAAAATCCAAAATAAATTGTTGCTGGGTGTGGTGGAGCAAACCTTTAATCACAGCCCTCGGGAGGCAGATGTAGGAAGATCACTATGAGTTCACATGCCAGCCTGAGACTACATAGAGAATTCAGGTCAGCCTGGGCTAGAGAGACAGCATAGCTCAAAAAAAAAAAAAAAAAAAAAAAAAAAAAGAAAGAAAGAAGAAAAAGAAAAGAAAAGAAAAGAAAAGAAAAGAAAAGAAAAGAAAAGAAAGGAAAGGAAAGGAAAGGAAAGGAAAGGAAAAGAAAAGAAAAGAAAAGAAAAAGGTTAAGTGCTTCAGTGATTACTTCATGCTTAAACTGGGGCAGAGAAGCACAATAGTGGCTCAATGCAAAAATTCCAAGGTGGCTGCTCGGTGTTAGATCTTTTTTGCTGCATGTCAGCTGTAAATTCTTGGAAAAAGTACTGGACACCTTTGTTTGTGTTTTTATTGATAAGAGGAGATTAATAACAGTCATCTATGCTATAGTATATTTAAGTGGAATACCTAAATTATAGTTTAATCTCTGAATTGGTTATTTTCTTGTCAATTCAACCAATATCTGACATAAATCAAATTAATGGAGGAAGACTCCCTTTTCCCACCTCAATCAAAACAAACAAACAAACAAAAAAATGCAGTCTATCATGGTGGGCAAGGCATGGTCATGCCAGATGAAGGTGGCTAGTCCCACTGTGTCCACAATCAGTAGGCAGAGAATGTAAGCAAAGAAAGGGAGATCAAGTCATCATTATGTAATCTCCAATCCCTTCTTTGATTCTGTGGGACTGTTGGCCTGTAGGGTAGGTCTTTATTCCTCAGTCAAATCCCTGGAAGCACACTCCTAGATCCACAAAGATGTTTGTTTGTTTCCTAGATGGCTCTAAATCCAGTCAAGTTGACAGTGAAGATGAACAATCACAAGCTCTCTCAAGCTTCAGAAGAATATAACACAGAGTAACTGCCCATGAGTGCTTGAAAATTAAGGGAGTTATATTAATTTACTAAAAAACAACAGCACTATATAGTAGATTATTCCATATATATATATATATATATATATATATATATATATATATATGTTACAGTAAGATATTAATAACTGATATAGAATAATACTAACACTATACTATGATAAACATTTAAAAATTATACTTTTGGGGCTGGAAAGATGGCTTAGTGGTTAAGCACTTGCCTGTGAAGCCTAAGGACCCTGGTTTGAGGCTCGATTCTCCAGGACCTACGAAAGCCAGATACACAAGGTGGTGCATGCGTCTGGAGTTCGTTTGCAGTGGCTAGAGGACTCGGCATGCCCATTCTCTCTCTATATCTGCCTCTTTATCTATCTGTCGCTTTCAAATAAACAAAAAAAAAATTTAATTATACTTTTTGGGCTGTGAAGCCTAAGGACTCGGGTTTGATTCCCCAGAACCCACGTAAGCCAGATACACAAGGTGGCACATGCATTTGGAGTTTGTTTACAGTGGCTAGAGGCCCTTGTGTGCCCACTTTCTCTCCCTGTCTCTCTCCCTTTAATAAATAAATAATTATACTTTTAAGTTCTAAAATGTTCCATTTAATATTTTCTAACATGGTTAATTATGAGTAACTGAAACTTCAGAAAACACAACCAAAGATAACTGAATTCAGGCATAAAAAGCTAAAGAACGTACCTAGTAAATTCCTCCATTTGTGTCTGATTGCTAGAAAATCATGGGATTCTCTTCCTATGCCAACCAGTAGAGAATGGCTTTTCACTGCAGTGAGTACACGCGGTATAACCTCTACTCTTTTTCACGGGCCTTGGGTATGGTGTGTGTCACTGAGGTGAATGTCTCTTTTGACGACACCTGTCTGGTTCCTTGTATGGAGAGAAGGCAGACAGAGGCCTTCCGTGAAGCTCAAGATTCCTAAACAACACACATCATGTGCTCGTCATCTCTTCAGAAAAGCACGTCTGAAGAGCCCGTTAATGAGTTTCCTAGAGAAAATCTGAAGAAATCGTAATGCAACTAATCATTTCCTACCTTCCCACTGAACCTCTTATTAATTAACATGTTAATGCTCTGTTTGATTTCTTAAATTTAGTTTGAGAGACAGTAAAACAGCTATTTTCAAATTAAATTAAATTGAGTTGTGAGAAGATTTTCAACCGATATAGGGTGTTTTGTACTCTAATTCCAGCACTCATTAAGGTAAAAGAATCAATGAGCTTGAAATGAAAGTGTTGATATTATTGTAGGCTAAATCTACTTTTTTGGTAACTTATTCCCATCATGACAAAGTTTCACCATGTATGTCACATTAGAAAATGCAAATTCCAGTGCTTAAAGAGAGAGAAAATTTTCCTCAGTTACCATAAATGTCGTCCAAGTATCTGTTTGGAGAATTAACATAGTCATAAACTGTAAAAATTGAGAATTTTTTTTCCAGTACTGTAGACAGTCTTACTGTTAAAATGCTGCAATAATCCTTTGGTTTCCAATAGCATGTAGCTTTCATCCACTGTGCATATTTTAAGTATAATTAATTATTCTTTATCTGCCTCAGTTGGGGGTTTTTGTTTAGAGCAAAATAGATTTGTTTAGACTTCTGCCTTCACAGAATCCACTGGGAAATGTTATACATGCTCTTAACAGCAGACCACATCGTTATCACTTGCACTTCTCCATTAAAGAATATTTATAGACCTTTATTTATGTTGATTTTGTTTTCTAGATCTTTTTTTTTATTTTTCTGGATCATCTTATGATGAAATTCAGGATGTCTTCTCTTGTCATTCTTTTCAAGTGACTATTTCAGGTGGGCATGAAGTCATTGCCTGGGTTGACCTTGGAACTTGCATACCTTTAGAAGTGAAGCATGGCTTTTCCAGAGATGTTCCACCCAGTGTGTTGTTCTTGGATGATGCAGCATTCCACAGCCTCTCAAGCTCTAATGGCAGATGGGTCACTTGCAGGCCATACTAAGCTGCAGATTCTTGGTCAGCTGTGGGCTCTGAGACCATATTTCTAACAATCTACCAGGTGATACTGCAGACGCTTTGAATAAGGAGGGTTCAGATCATGCTAAGAAACCAGACATTTGACATGTAATAAACTCCACAGATTTTCTGGAAACCTGAGTTTTCTACTCACAAACAGTACTTTGGACAGTACCAAAGTGACCTATTAAAACTTAACAGTTTTATCTCTCTTCCTGTCCTCCTAAAACATGATAGATGGTTAACAGGAAAAGACATCTTTAGTAGTTTTCATTGTTTTTCTACTTGTTACTATGAATTATAAAATACTTGTTAAAGTGTTTAATCTTAATTTCCCATTTGAACTAGCATACTATGGGTGATTGCTTATATTTCATTGAGACTAAGGCTCTTCAAATATATATGTTCTCTATTCTTTACCTCATTCAGAATCATAAGTGAGCATTTACAAATGAATAACAGAAAGGAAGAAAAAGCAAACCTAACTGATCCCTCAGATAGTGATCACAGGCCGACTTTTCTCTTTTTCTTTCTTTTTTTTTTTTTTTTTCCTTCCAAGGCAGGGTCTCAGTATAGCCCAGGCTAACCTGGAGCTCACTCTTTAGTGCTAGGTTGGCCTTGAACTCACAGTGATCCTCCTACCTCTGCCTCCTGAGTGCTAGGATTAAAGGTGTGCACCCACAATTGGCTTAACAAAAATTTATTGCCAGGTGTGGTGGTGGACACCTTTAATCCCAGCACTCGGGAGGGAGAGGTAAGAGTATTGCTATGAGTTTGAGGCCACCCTGAGACTGCATAGTGAATTCGAGGTCAGCCTGGGCTAGAGTGAAACCCTGTCTTGAAAAATGAAACACCTCCCCAAAATTTTATTTATTTATTTATTTGTCTGGCTTTATGTGGGTACTTGAAATTGAATCTGGGCTGGCAAGCTTTGCAAGCAAGTGTCTTTAACCACTTAGCCACCTCACCAAACCCTGATATCTTTTCTTTTTTTTCCCTCCTCCACCATCCATGTCAGAGTGTTGATGGGCTAAACAGTGTTCAGGTCTTATGCAGGTCATGACAGCCACTATGTGGTCAGGAATGCAATAGCCACTTTGTGTCTGAAAGAAAGTGTTGCAAAGACCTCCTCACCATCCTTTGCTTCTTTCATTCTTTCCTCCTCTGAGCCTTGGAGGGTGTGGATCAAGATGTCTCATTAGTGTTGGGCACTCAACAGTCTCATCCCAGCACTTTGATGAGATTTGAGTCTTTCAGTGGTCACCTCCAACTCCAGAGAGAAGCTTCTGGCACAGGTCTCTCCCTAAAGACACCCCCCCACCACGATGGAGCATGACTTCAGGTCAACTTTTTTCTATAACCCAATAACATTCTGTAACATCCAGTGAGAAGTAAACAGAAAGTTAGACACCATCTTCTTTGCAAACTAGTGGTTGTCTGAGAATATTTGATACCTCACCACTAATTTCCTGTGCATTCTAAGTCTTTTAAATAGGCATTTATCATAATAAGTGCTCATAAATGCACTTATTAAGAAAAGTCCCTCACATTCACAGAAACCAGCTGTGTCCAGAGTGTGCATTATCATTCAGAGAGTAGTCCTCACAATCACCAGGTAAGACTGTAGAACAGCAGCTTGCCAGGCCTGCCTTAAGAATTTTTGATTCAACAGGTATGTTGTAGGGACTAGGAATTTGCATTTAAGACAATGAGATATGCTTTTGTTGGCATATAAATATGTTTGATCAAGTTGTGAGGATGCAAGGTTAACAGAGAAATGTTAACCTGCAACATGGAAGATATGGGAACATGAGAATTTTAAAAATCCAATACATTTATTGGAACCAATTTGACTTGCTTATGTCTCGAGTAAGGAAGCAAAGCCTTCCAGTAGCTACATTGAGATCATAGGGCCAGATGGGATGGCTTGAATGTGAAATTCCCCCACCCCACCATTGCATCATGGGTGTGTGATTAAATCTTATACTTAATCCTTTTCTGGTATAGAGCCTTTGGAAGGTGGAGCCTTTCTGGAGAAGGTATGTCACTGAGGATGGACGCTGAGGATTATGAATCCAGCCTACTTTGTGTTCAGAGTTAGCTCACTCTTTTTTAAAAAAAATATTTTATTTTTATCCCAGCACTTGGGAGGCAGAGGAAGGAGGATTGCCATGAATTCAAGGCCACCCTGAGACTACATAGTGAATTCCAGGTCAACCTGGGCTACAGTGGAACCCTACCTTGAAAAAAAATATTTTATTTTATTTATTTATCAGAAAGAGAGAGAGACTGGGCACATCCGGGCCTCCAGCTGTTCCAAATAAACTCCAGACACATGTGTCACCTTGTGCATCTGACGTATGTGGGTCCTGGGGACTTGAACCTGTGTCCTTTTGCTTTGCAGGCAAGTTCCTTAACCACTAAGCCATCTCTCCAGCCCCAGAGCTAACTTACTCTTGCTACTTCCCAGCTGCTGTGGCAAGATGTGAGGTCCATCCTCTGCTGCGTCATACTTTCTCCACCACGATAAAAATCTCCCCTCCAAACTGTAAATTGGAGATAAACCCTTTCCTTCATAAGCTGACTTTGGTAGATTATTCTGTCCCAGCAACAAAAAGGTAACTGCAATACCAGATGTGGTAGTTGGAATGTATGCTTCCCATGGACTCAGGTGTTTTACTAAGCTTGTAACTTGTGTCTCCTTCCACTTGGCTGGAGGAGGTGTCACTGGGGGGTGGATCTTGGCATCTAGCCCACAAGTGTGTTTGGGAGCGGATCGGATTCCAGCCCAAAGGTGTGAGAGCAACCTGAGCTCTGACGGATTTTTGTGCTTGCTACGTTTTGGGTTTTTCTAATGGTGGTGGTTTCTCTCTCTGCTTGGACTTATGAATGGGAACCAGCTTCTCTGATGGAACTTCCTCTTGAATTTCCAAGCTGAAGTAAATCACCTTCTTCCCATTAACTGTGTTTGGTTAGATGTTCATCCCAGCATTGTGGAACTGACTGCTATACCAGGGAAGTCCTCTCAGACCCTCATATCAAGGCAACTGTCCTTGCAACCTCATAGCACCTTAAAATTGACCTCCTTGCTAAAAATAATCTTATTAATTACACAATTACTTATGAAAACATTGCTTGATGCCTCTCCCGGTGACTGCAATCCTATGTGCCATCAAAGTTCTTCCTGACTATTGCTATGTGCACTTAGCATGGTAGTTTGGAGTTCAGCAAATAGATGACACTCAGGAAAATGTCACACAATTTTCATATTTGTGTAGCCACAGTAGGTTTCAAGGACCTTAAATTGGAGCTGATATCCTCTCACATCCATAGCAGTTCATTTGAAAATTTGTTATGGCACGCCTACTTGCCACACTCTACTTGGGCCCAGAAAAATACTTTCAAATACACACAGGCTCTACCCATTGTCATATACAGTATATGAGATAAACTCTAATTGCCATTCTTACAATGAACTCTATTCACAATGGCCTTCACTTCGTTCACTTGATATTCTATAAAATTCTGCAGCTGCCTTTGTTCATGCTGTTTCATTTATCTGAAATAGCTACTCTCCTCCAAACACACTCCATTTGTTGAAAACCTATTAATTCCTTAAGTCCTACCTAGAGCACCATCTTTTCTTTGAAGCCTTTTGAAATCCCCTTAATTAGATGGAATCTCCGATGACTCTGACTTTACTACACCTAATAGCAAAGTCATGTGGACTTGCCTTTAACTTCTTACTAAAATGCTCTTCCTGAAAGACAGGGAAAACTTGCCTGACTTTGCATCATAACTTCACTTACAATACACACACACACACACACACACACAAATATATATATATATATATGAGTTTCCTATTATGTGCCAACTCCTGAGCTAAGTGGGTGGTAATAAAGATAACACAGATTGAGCATGTGTCCTCAGAGAGGTCACTGTCTTTTGGATATCAACACAGTTTGAACAAATGTTTAAAAATGTATTTCTAGAATGATGGAGTATTATATGAGAGGCATTGCAAGCACAACAACAGGATGAAGAAAGAAATGATCATTTCTGATTTGCCTGGATATGCTGAGCAAAGATGCTACAATAGAAGCCATTAGATAAGAACTCTGGAGAAGAGTAGAGGAGTTCCCAGTCATGGAGGATGTTCAGTCCCACCCGCTGAACCAATTTGATTAAATTTATCCTAAAATAATTTACAACATTGAAGTTGCAGTTTTATTTATGTTTTGATTTTTCTTACCTCTCTTTTGTCTTTTCAATGCTCTGCTTTATGATTCCTTGATTCTTCTGTTCTGCCTCTCTAGAGAACAGTACATTTGACTTCAGTTCATGTATTTCTTGGCCTTGTCAATTACATGTCTGTAGTCAATTATGACATTATTTCCAACAGGAGCTATGGTAATTAGTCATATCACAGAGCATTTTGGGTACTGCTCACATATGTCCTTGTCTATCAAAACATTCAATGCATAGGTTGAAGAAAGTTCCCAAAGGCTTAAATTTAGTCTTTTGCTAAACAAACTAGGTGCTCAAAGAAAAAAAAAGGAAAGAAAAAGAAAACTTTCCCAGTAAAGACAGAGGCAGTGCAGTGTTATCCAGAGAGCTCAAAGCCAGCCCTCCTCCATTCACTTTTACAAAAGTACCACTCAATGACCATTGAAACCACTCCTTGCGAAGTGCATCGTGGTATAGAAAGCCAAAGAATGCCGCTCGGTAACCTCAAATGACTGACTAATATCCTATTGGCAATCAGGGAATGATGCCTGCCAGCCAATCAAAAGACTTTTAGAAGGTTTCTAGGGAACCCAAGGTGTCTTTCATCACCAAACAATATTTGGTACAGTAATCAGGCTAATGGAGATGGCGGTTCCCATATAAACATGATAATATTAACAGAGCTCTTATCTAAAAGGGTCTCACACTCCGAGGTGTGCTGGACTTATCCAGAGACCTCAGTTAAAAAAAAAAAAAAAAAAAGGCTGGAGAGATGGCTTAGCGGTTAAGGTGCCTACCTGCTAAGCCTAAGAACTCCCTGTTTGATTCTCCAGGTCCCATGTTTAGCCACATGCAAAGTAACACAATGGTGCAATGCCATGCTTGCCCACAAGGGGGCACACGTGTCTGCAATGTCCATTCTCTCTTTCTCTCTCTCTCTCTCTCTCTCTCTCTCTCTCTCTGTCTCTGTCTCTCTCTGACTTCCTCCAATAAAAAAAGACAACAAATCAACACCAAAATTAACATTAAAAAAACACTGGGCTGCAATATTGACCCCCACTCCTAGAGATGTGTTTCAGAAAAACAGGACAAGGGCTGGAGAAATGGCTTAGCGGTTAAGGTCTCTTGCCTGCAAAGCTTAAGGACCCAGGTTCAATGCCCAATATCTATGTAAGCCAGATGCACACTGTGCATCTGGAGTTCATTTGCAGTGGCTGGAGGCCCTAGCACATCCATTCTTTCCCTCTTTCACTCTGCTTCTCTTTCTCTCCCTTTCCATCCCTTCTGTCTTTCAGATAAATAAATAAAATATTTGAAAAAAAGAGAAATATTGGATAAAACTGTAGAGCTCTGACTTTCAACCTGATGTACACTGGCCAATGTCACAAATAGGCTACAATCCACAATTCATCCCAGGTACAACATTGTTCCTAATCTCATGGGGTTAATCTCAAGGAAACAAAGTCGAGTATATAAAATTCTTCCCACCGGGCTGGAGAGATGGCTTAGGGGTTAAGGTGCCTGCCTCCTAAACCTAAGAACACTGGTTCCAATCTCCAGTGGTTCCAATCTCCAGGTCCCACGTTTAGCCATATGCAGAGACGCAAGGGCGCAATGCCGCACTTGACCACAAGGGGGCACACACATCTGGATTTTGTTCACAGCAGCTGAGACACTGCTGGCATACCCATCTCTGTCTTCCTTTCTCTCTCTCTCTCTCTCTCTCTCTTTCTCTCTCTCTCTTTCCAAAAAAATAATAAAAAAATGAAAAGTTAAAAAAAAATTCTTCCCACCACAACTCTTACATCATAGAGTGTAAAGGGGTAGATGAAGATTAAAGATTCTGGCCTGAGGAGATGGTTCAGTGGGTAATGTACTTGCCTCATAAGAATGAGAAACTGAATCTGGATGCCCAGAATGCTTATAAAGCAAGATGTGGCAGTGTATGTGTCTGCTATCCTGGCACTCCTACAGTGAGATAGGAGGCAAAAACAAAAAAAAAACCTAGAAGCTCATGGGTCAGCTAGTCTGAAGTACACATTAGTAGATGACAAGAGACCCTGCTTCAAGCACGGTTAAGGTGAGGGTGTATTGCTTAACCTTATTTTCTAACTTCCACATATGCACCGTGACACACAGGCACCCACATGCACACACACCAACACATAACAAACAAGTACACACATAAAGATGGGAACTTCTACCTGTTGCCAAATGGCCTACCCCAAACTATACCCTCTGTTTCCCTCAATTAACCAGTTTCTTAACCAAGAGAATGTTCCTATTATATATTCAATATAGAAGAAAAATATCATTCCATTTCTTGTATCAATTTTATTTACTTGGGCAATAAAAAACTAAAGCCAGGGGCCTCTATTCTCCATACCATTCATTAAACGGTGCTTCAGTATCCATCATTCACTGTAAAACAGGGACAAAGAAGTTTCCTTTCCCCTCGTCTGAAAACTAGCTAAGGAGAAATCGTCCTCTCTTTGCAGGTGAGGAGACAAGTTGAATGGTAGAAACGTACAAAGATCAAAAGGCAGATAGAAACCAGGCTTCAAACCTAGATGTCTGACTGCACCAAGGCTCTTTGCTGGTACTATAGTGGTTTGACATTCATGATGAGTCTGCCCCTACCACACTGGATTACACAAGGGAACCTATGTCCTCCCCAAATATCCTCCCATCTGAGGATGTGTGGGATTTACAATCACATTCTCTGTCGGCTTCTAGCTTCTACGAGCTTCATTCCCTTTGAGGGACATTTTTTTTCTCTTCGTCATAGATTCTGTGCCATCTGTCTTTCATAAAGGCCCCTCTTCTTTCTTCTCCAGAGCGTTTCTTCCCAACAGTCCCCCAGTTTTACTATTTGAGATTTTAGACTTTCTTTTCTTTTGGAGCTTAAAGCGGCTGGCTTTCTTCTCTCTCTTCAGCCACAGTGTCCCACATTCTCATGCTGTTTCTTTCATTTCATTTGCTTTTTCATTTCTGAGCAGATATTATTTTCTGTTGCCCATTATTCTAGATTTCATCACCCCACCTTAGTCCCTATGAAGCACAGGAAATATTTTCCTTCTCTAAGGTGGAAACACCATTCTTGTGTCCTTGAGGGAGAAAAGAACACTGACATCCTCGTGATTCAGTTTCTTGACACAAAGGTATTTTTCCAGGGTTTTGTATGATGCGGTCTTTACTCATATATGTTATCACACATGTGACCTAACAAAATGAATCAGCAAGTTTTTATATAATTGTCATTGGACCTCCAACTTTACGGTGTAGTGAATTTACAAGAGATAAGAAAACAGGCTTACACCTGGAACCACAAAAGTTAAGATTTCCCAAAAATATCTCTTTAGGAAAATGGGACAATTTTCAGCCATCACAAGACCAGATATAAAATTCCTAGAATGATTTACGTGTCATTATCAGATCACTTGAAAATAACACCAAAAATAGACAAATGGTTTTTATGCTACGGGTCCTACCTTTTCTGTGGCAAAGATTTTAGTGCTGGTTTTGACTTCTGCTTAATAAAGAAACTCAAAGCAGAATAGTTTCCAGAGGAATCGTGACAAGAACTGGCAATGTAATTCATCACAGTAACACAAGATGTCACCTTTACACAGGTCTGCATTCCCTCCGTGAGGCAGTCGCTTGCAGAAGGGGAAGGCATCAAGGAGATTTACAAATGTCTCTGAGACATGAACAGGAGCCAAAAAATCTTGGTGTTGTTGTCAATATTTGTGCTGCAACTTGAAAATTATTCCCAAGCTGAAATTATTTGCCTGTACTTGTATAGACTCGCATGATGCTTTGCCCTCACAAACCACTGAAAATCCTTGCCAACCTTCATTCACCCTTCCCAATGTTTTGGATGGCACAAAGCCCAGACAACGCTATCCTTATCTCTTAGAATATTCTTCCTTTCTGCTTGCTCACCCTTGCTCCTTGAGGTGCTTCCCCCCACCCAATTTAATCTGAGGCTTGATTTGTTAATAAATGGACTTTTAAGTTCTCCTGCCCTGGGTCTTCACTCAATTTACCCATTTTTCACAGTGTTTCCAGGCTGACCCTCTTGAGGTAATTTTGATGTCAGTGTTCCTCAGCTCTCCAAGATCAGATTTAGAATGGAGTACTAGTTTCCTCTCATTGCTAAAAAAAGAAAGAAAATGAATCAAGGCAGGGGCTAAAGAGATGGCTCTGTGGTTAAAAGTGTGTACACGTGCACACACACTCAGACACAGAGTCTAACACCTGGGCATTGGCACAAAGAAATTAATTAACTAGTTAATTAACCAATTCAGCAGAGTCCAACACTCTGGGAAGAAAAATTTCTCTTGTGTTCACCAGTTCTAGTTTCTAGATGCTATCCACTTTTCCTGCGTCAGGGCCTCTCCTTTCTCTTCAAACAACATCATCACACCAAGTCCTCTCATGGTATGATCTCTCTGGATTTATGTGGGAAACCAAGGAACACTTTAAGACTTTGATCTACGTCTTAGTGTTCCTATTACCCATGGAGGGAAATGTGCTGAAGTAGTTGTCATTGCCCATAAGCACAGTTATAATGGTTGAGACTGTAGCTTCACATTGGTAGACTTAGAACAGGTTCCTTCATCTACCACATATGAGCAAGTGACTAAAATACTGGGAACTTCAACTTTCTCAACAACAAAACTTTAACTGGGGAAAACTCAACAACCCATTGCATTGATTATTTGAGATAAAAGCATCAACTCACTAAAACCAGTAATGTCAGCCACCCCCCCGCCACCATCAATACCAGAGACCATTTTAAGAAATAGCTGACAGAAATGGATGAACTAAACTCAACATGACTAGAATGAATTGCATTGTGCCATTTGAAGAAGTACCAAACACAGCATATTTTATACAGTGATAGGATTGAAAGGACAGATTACCAAAGGCACGAATGACAGTGCTTTAACCACTTCGGGAACTGTGTTCAATATTAACCAGTAGAATAACAGTAAGTAGACACAAGTATGAAGCTAACAAAGTAGTTACCATCTTCACACACATCTGGGAAAACACAGAAGCTCTCTTCTATAATCAGAGCCTCTGATATAATATAGACACTGGCTTCATTGGATTTGCAATTGCCTAAGATCACTGAAAATTGGGTAGGCGATTCAAGGTCCATTCTGAACAGAATGCTGAGAGCCAAAGCATGCTGAGGAGGCAGAGCATCTGTTCAATGGTCTGGAGAGCAGAGGAGGGGCCCCTCTTACTTGGTGTTACCACAAAGAACAAAAGAAACTGAGGAAAATATTTTCTATGTCAATCTTTCCCACAGGCACAACCTTCCATTTCTTTCTTTTTTTAAAAAGAAAAATTATTCATTGATTTATTTGTTAGAGAGAGACAGAGAGAAAGAAATAGATATATAGAGAGAATAGTAACACCAGGGCCTCTAACCAATGCAAACGAACTCCAGACATATGTACCACCTTGTGTATCTGGCTTATGTGAGCACTGGGGAATCAAACCTGGGTCTTTGGGCTTCGCAGGAAAGCACTTCACAGCTAAACCATATCTACAGCCCCATTTCGTTTTTTAATAAATATTTTATTTATTTGAGAGATAGAGAGAAAAAGAGGCAGAGAGAGAAGAGAGAGAGAGAAAAAAATGGATGCACCAGGGACTCTAGCCCCTGCAAAGAAACTCCAAATGTGGGAAATTGAACCTAGGTCCTTTGGCTTCACATGCAAGTGCCTGAACATCTAAGCCATCTCTCCAACCCTGTTTCCATTTCTTTACAAATACAGTTAACATCCAGTACGTGTGCATTTAATATCAGTAGACACTGCCAGTTTTCCAATGTACTTCTACTATTGTTAAATTCAGTTTCATAGAATGATGAATTCAATTTATCATAGATTTCTTTCTGGGGGAAAAAAGTTGGATAATTTGACTACATTTCACCTATTTGGCTAAAAGTAACTAGAATTGAAAATCCACTTTTTTCTTTTAGAAGGTACATTTCTCTTTCTACCTCATTTATCACACTGATTCAACTTACTTACTTAGGAGCTCCTGGAGTCTGTATGCAGAGTTCTTATGCTGCCACTTTACCCTGCTGGAAGTGGGTCAGTGTGGAGATCTGCATTTGCAAGAGCATATGACCTTCCAGGTGTCTGTGTATGCATTGTTGTGGTGGTTGTATTGGTTAAAACAAAACAACACTTTAGAGACACTTGTGCATTTACTCTTGGCTGCCTTCACCTTCAGTCGTACCCAGAGGGTGGTGACACAAGCAGACACAGAATGGTGCCTAGCCAAGAAGACTCACATTGCAGTTGAAGACACACGAGTAACAATGGCACAAGTCAGAGTACGTCATCAGCTTCATATTCTCTTATTTACTTAATTTAATCCTAATGATTGGAAACATGGCTGCAATGCCAATGTTTTCTTATCCATTTCAAGGTGCTTGGAGTCCCCGAGGACGGAAGCGAGCAGATGGAACCTCTCAGGCTGCAAGCACAGCAAGCTGGTTGGAGTACGCTCTCCGTCCTTGATGTGGAGATCCTGTCAGCTTTAATTCTCCAGCTTGTTTACGTTTTGATGACATAAGAACCAGGGCTTGTTTTTGGCAGCATTGATTAAGTTGTCATTGATTTTCAAGATAGGAAATAGAACTTTCAAATTTTTCACCTGAATTTAAAAGACGTCAGGTATTAACTACAAGATAAAAACCTTTACCATGTCAATAGCAGAACAGAAAAAGGACGTAAAGTGCAGACATCCATGCATACAGATGCACATATTAATTTCCTAACTTAATATATAAATAGATATATCACCATTATTTTAGCTCAAAGAGTGGCTTACTTATTCTTATGTTTGTATGGATTTCATTCAAAATTTATTTTATAACCATCAATAGAAATCAGTCTTATGGTTAACAGTTAAGATTTAATGAGACTGGCATTCTGCTAAAACTCCACAGCACTAGGTGTAATAATTTGAATAAAAACCTTTAGAGCAGTGTGTCTCAAACCTGCATATGCTAGGCTGAGTATTTCCTTGTGAGGAGGGCTGCATGTACAATAGAGGCTAGGGTACAATGGCTCTGGCCCTTACTAGAGTAGCAACCTTCTCCTTCTAAGCTAACTTTTCCATCTGACCTGTTACAGAACTTCCCAAGGACACATGGGCAATATCAGTAATATCTTGAACAGAAGTCAGGATGGATAGCCAGGGATTATTGAACTACCTGATAATGTCTTTAAGTTGATACCTGAAATCCATGACCATGAGTTTATAGGAGTTGTTTCACTCTTAGAATATGTGAACTGACCACCTACTATATGCAAAGCAGTACACAAGGTTGAAAGCTAATAATAATGATGTACCCACAGCCACGGAAGAACGTAAACCTTGTCACTGGTAAACAGTTAATTTGCAATTGAGGTTGAAATGACATGTATTCTAATGTACGTCAAGGGTAACATACACATAAATGGTTTTTAAAGGTGACCTTTTAAGTATTCCTCTTCCATTAAGTTTTGGCATCACTGCAATAGGATACAAGTGTGAAATATTAACGGTGGTAGAATTATCTAGTAGGATATACATTTCTCCATATAGTACTAGATTTGCAAGTCTTCACCACTATTAACTTTGCAGATAAAGTTTTATTGGGAAACAACCCAGCTTCTTTGTTTAAGTGTTATCTGTACTACTGATGTGGCATCATGAGAGCTGAGTAGGTGTAAACGAAATCATGTACAAAACCAAGAAGACAAACAAATTGGCCTGGGACAAAGGAAGTTGGCCAACTCTTATTATCGTCTTTCAAGATGGTAAGATTTTTGTGGATGTTTCATAGAAAGTATTCTACTTGTATTTATGGGGTTTTGATATTTTGCATGCTAGATTTTTTTTCATTTATAATCATCTGATTTAGGAGATGGGCTTTACATGTGTGGAACAAATGGAATAACCTTTAGAGTAAAGAATAACTGAGCCAAGGCTGGAGACATGGCCTAGTGGTTAAGGTACTTGCCTGCCAAGCCAAAGGACTGAAAATTGATTCCCAAGGACCCACGTAAACCAGATGTGAAAGGCGTCATATGCATCTAGAGGTCGTTTGCAGGGCTGAAGACCTGGTGTGCCCATCCTCTATCTGCCTCTCTCTCTCTCAAATAAATAAAATAAATAAAAATTTTATAAAAAGAATGAGCCACATGTTCTGAAAACTCATTAGGCGCCAATGGATTTGCCTGAAGTCTTACATTCATTGTTCATGTGTTATGTATACTGTGAGGTTGTCAGTCATATTCTCACTTCTCAGAAATTCACTGAGGCTTATGGAGTCATTGTAACTTTCTGACGGTCATTTATAATCAGTCTCAGCCATGTTTGATTGCATAGCTCAGGTGTTTAACCAGTACGCTACACTCCATGCTCAAAACAAAAACTTTATCCAAAGTTTACTTTAAAAAATATTTTATTTATTTATTATTGGAGAGAGAGAGAAAAACAGGCAGAGAGGCAGAGAGAGAGAGATAAAGAATAGGCATGCCAGGGCCTCCAGCCACTGAAAATAAACTCCAGATGCATGCATTACCTTATGCATCTGGTTTACATGGGTCCTGGGAATCAAACCTGGGTCCTTAGGCTTCACAGGCAAGCGCCCTAACTGCTAAACCACCTATCTTGCCCAAAAGTTTACTTTTGAAAAGTATTTTAGAGACATAAGAAGATAAGTTTTTCAGAGCATATACAAGTCTTAATAATCTTATGATAAAGTAATAAAAGCTGATGCTCATATAAATGAAAAGAAACTAAGATCACCAATCTATCCCGTTAGCAAATACTGAGCCCAGACATTGTGCTAGATATTAAGGATAAGAAAAGGATACAAGATATGTTCCCTGACTTTACCAAGTACTCAGAGAGAAAAAGAAAAAAAAAAAAAAAAAAAAAGAGGCAGTGGAAAGAACGTATGAGCCAAAAGGAGGGAGAAGTGCTTACAATACTGTCTTCCAGACAAAACGTGGCCTTTATGGTCATGACCTAACAGTGGATGGTGCTACTACACAAGACCTGCATAATAGGAAGGAAAAAGAAAAGAATGATGACATCAAAATAGAACTGAATAGTAGAAAAGAAGAGGGAAGTCAGTGGAGGGGCCACTGGGGAGGGGGAAAGCAGGAGTGGTGGGAGGTGATCATGATCATGGTAGAATATCTATATTTATGGAAGCTGTCAAGAAAAAGTTTAAAAATGATAACTCAAGGTGAAGAAATTTCCTATAATTCATGTATCTGGCAGGCACTAAGGGAGCAAAAGGACTTTGCAAAGGCATTTAGAGCCAACACTGGGCAATGTTGTGGCAGTTGGCCTGAGTAATGATGGAGATTTTGCAATGATGTGTTAGAAGGGCCCTGAGATGAAACATAAAATAAAACAAAATAAATGTTTTTGTATAATTTGCAAACTGCAGGTTTGTTTCATTTGGGGAATCCAAAATAGAACAGCCACTAACAACACATGACACTGTGTAAGTGCTGAATTGTGTGGGGCACCATAAAAGTACAAGTCACCGAGAACACAAAGGAGTAAACACAGTGTGTGTGTCAGTGGGACGACAGGAAGGAACCTGAAAGTTTAAGAATGAGCAGGCACTGACCAAGAGGACAAGGTGGAGAGACTATATTTTTTCTACTGACCATCTGAACCAGGGATAGAGTCTAGAAGTTCTGGGTCCCTAAAATCACTGGCCTCAATAAAAGCAGAATGCTAAGAAGAGTGACGGAGAAACTCCTACTGGTATCTTGTAACAAAGACGTAGATCATTTTGCCAGGAGTGATGACCCATGCTTATAATGCTAGCAGTGGGACGGCAGAGAGATCACAAGTTCAAGACTAGCCTGGGTTACACAGTAAGATTTGCCACAAAACAAACCAAACACACACACACACACACACACACACACACACACACACAGAGAGAGAGAGAGAGAGAGAGTGAGAATACACACTGCACACATATACATAGTTTTGAGAACTGAGTGGAAACGAAAACAAAATATGGTGAAGCATATAAGTGGTCTATAAAAAGTAAAGTGACATGTCTTATGAAAATACCTCACTATCTGGGTTGGGAAGCTGGCTCTGTGGTTAAAAGTGCATGTTTGTAATGCCTGTTGGCCTGGATTCGATTCCCTAAGGCCCATATAAAAATGTATCCACAGGGCTGGAGAGATGGCTTAGTGGTTAAGGCACCTGCCTCCTAAGCCTAAGAACGCTGGTTCCAATCTCCATCTGTTCCAATCTCCAGGTTCCATGTTTAGCCAGATGCAAAGTGATGCAAGGGCACAATGCCGCATTTGACCACAAGGGGGCACACACATCTGGATTTCATTTGCAGCAGCTGAGAGGCTGCTGGCGTGCCCATGTCTATCTGTCTTCCTCTTCCTCTCCCTCTCTCTCTGTCTCTCTCCAAAAAAAAAAAAAAAATGTATCCACAATGTGGCACATGTATCTAGAACTCATTTGCAATGGACAGAGTCTTTGGCATGCCCACGTGCCCATAGTGTCTGTCGGTCTCTTTCTGTATCTTAAGTAAAAACAACCTCTTTCTACAATGTCTGATGGTACACAATAATGGTTCTGAAAGATTTTAACCATGCTGAAACATTCTGATTGGGTCATTGGAACCATGGAGCACAGTATATTTCATGTTTGTGGTGATGCTAGTTTAAGCAAACTGACTACAAAAGTATAGCAAATACAATTATGTATGAAGTGCATGGCCCATGATGATGATAATTAACAACTGCACTACTGGTTTACACATTCACTAATTGTTTTATGATTGGTTCCGAGGGTGTCCCTACATATAGAAAAGTTTATTTTAGAAGTGCAGGTTGTGTAAGGGAGACAGCAGACTCAAACATCTCATGTCTAAGTCTCTCTTCATTGAATCAACGCCACCTCCATTCATGGACCTAGATGTTGTAGTTTGTACATGTTTGCACTGAACTGTTTGCACAGGACAAAAATCACTTAATGGCATGTTTCTGAGGACATTCTCTTCATGAAGCAGGGTGTGACTATAGATCATAACATAAAGTTAAAAACGTTAAAAGGGCTGGAGAGATGGCTTAGTGGTTAAGTCACCTGCCTGCAAAGCTTAAGAACGCCCGTTAGAATCTCCAGGTCCCTTGTTTAGCCAGACGCGAAAAGGAACGTAAACGTGCAATGTCACACATGTGCATAAGGAGGTGCATGCATCTGGAGTTTGTTCACAGTGGCTGAGAGTGTGCCCATTCTCTATCTGTCTCTCCCTGTCTCTCTCAAATTAAAAAGAAAAAGTGAAAAAAGGCCACATTCATTTTAATAACTCATTGATGACTCTAATAATTAGAAACTTTCATGAAATTTATGCCACACTGTAATCGAGAGGCTGTAATATTTTAAAAATGAGTCCATCTATTAAGGTAAATTGCCACAGTTTGTTAGGTAATAGTGGCAGTTTCTCCTCCATGTCTGACCTTGTGCAACTAAAAACACCTATGGATCACCTTCTCCCCTCCTCCCACTTTCTAGTCTAATGGTGGAAACAAGGTATACATGAAATCATTATTCAGACCTTTAGTAACTAGATGAGCATTTCAAATTAGAAGCCTGTATCTAGGAGAGTTTACCATAAAGGAAATCGGAACATGCTTAGAGGAACCAGAGGGTGGCTCATATGATGAAATGACATTTGAAATGGAGCTGCAAAGTAAATGTTTCTTAGGCCAAAGAAAGATAAGTAACGTTGACAGGATAAGAAGCAGGACAGAATATACTAGAGTTGTGTGTGAACTTTATCATAAAGTTGTACTATGTAGATATACACTTAGAATGGCTATTGGTGCTCTCAAATGTTTAGTGTGGAAGTAAAATTTTACAAAGGGCCCATGGCTTACTTTACTGTTCTGTGGTAAAATCCAAACACCTACTATAAGTAGGTAAAATAATCTGGGACTGCTAGTCCATTTTTAACGTATGTCTCTTTGCCTGAAAATGTACTTACAAAGCTTTTATTTTTCACTTACCACCTGGTGACAAGAGAAGAATAAGATAAATTTCATGTCATGGGTTGAAATAGAATGAGTTGAACACACAAAAGTAGCATCCTTTTGATCTAAATCAAGCACCCACATCTATATTTATTATAGCTCTTAAGTTAAAAATGTCTCCTTCCTTTCCTTTGTAACATTCATTTTTGTGAATCTGCTTATTTGGGATATGATTTAAATACCAATGTTAAAAGTCATCATCACAGTTTGAAACTACTTTGAAATCTAAACCAGTATTTTTTCTGTTTACCTTATATTTATGAGATCTAGGATTTAAATGTCAGCCTTGGGGCTGGAAAGATGGCTCAGAGGTTTTGGCGCTTCCTTGAAAAATCTAAGAACCCAAGTTTGATTCCCCAGTGCCCATGTAAAGCCAGATGCACAAACTAGTGCATGCATCTGGAGTTCATTTGCCGTGACTAGAGGCCCTAGTACACCCATATTCTGCCTCTTTCTCTCTCTTTCTCTCATTGGATATTAATAAATAAAATATTTTTTAAATGTCTATATTGCACCTAAACAATTATCCCCATCAACTTGAAAGCATGAATTTATTGAATACAAATATTGTCATGACATTATGACAGGCTACAATGTGGACATGTCACCCCATTTTCATCAATTGGATCATAGTCAGTTGGGAAGGTTGAACATAAATTTCTTTCATATAAATATATCTGTTCGATAAGGATCAATGCCATATATGAAAAAAATGCGCTGAGACAAAGCATTCACTTGAGGGGAAACAACAGTCTGTAGTGTTTATTGTGGAAGCCTTCATGGATAAAGAAGAACTATACTTAATTTTGTTTGTCCTATTTATTTATTTGAGAGCAACAGACAGAGAGAAAGAGGCAGATAGAGAATGGACATGCCAGGGCCTGCAGCCACTGCAACTGAACACCAGATGCATATGCCCCCCCTTGTGCTTCTAGGCTTTACGGGTCCTGGGGAATTGCGCCTCGAACCGGGGTCCTTAGGCTTCACAGGCAAGCACTTAACACTAAGCCATCTCTCCACACCCTATACTTAATTTGGAATAGGACTTGACAGAGAAACAAAAAAATAATCCATAAATTGGAGAGCCAGGATTTGACGCTACATCACTAAATTTCAGAGTCCATATCCTCACTGAGTCCCTTACGCTACTTTTACTTAGGACCAGATTTGCTATGGTATGTTCTTATTGTTAGTTTTCCTGAGAAGTTATTTCAAACATAAAGCAATAGTGAGGACTGAATGCTTGGACATTCTTGGGAGCTGTAGTGGGGAAGCTAATATATAATCAATGTTCTCTTAGTATGACAATTTTCAATCTTTCGTGACTTATTTTCATGAGAGCATTTCTTCCAAGGGACATTAAGATTTGATATCTATAATCAGGTCATGATGTAGTCTGTTTCTCTTTATGTGAGGCATACAGTTCAAAGTAAGTTAAAAACCACAGGAAGGACACACTTGCACGTGAATTTATGAAGGATTTAGTCTCTATTTCAACTGATATTATTTTATATGAGGCAATGGACAGCTACTTCTATGCAGTCTGGTTTCATGGACAGTTCAATTAAGGAATAGTGATAGATAAATTGATTTGGGAAAGTAAATTAAGGTCATTATGTATGTGTGCTTACATGCATTACAGCAACGGGGAAAGAGAGAGAAAGCATGAGCAAGGAATGGAGATGTTGTGGACTATAAACACGACCTGGCTGTTGTTTAGTATTTGTAGGATTCTTGGAAATCAGTGTTTCAGCTCACTGATGAAGGATGCCATAAGAAAATATGACCTACTGAAAAATCAGTTCTGGACTTGGTGACAGTGACCATCAATCAAACAGGCCTTATATTTGACTCAATAAAATATCTGAAGTCTATATTGCACCTAAACAATTATCCCCATCAACTTGAAAGCATGAATTTATTGAATACAAATATTGTCATGACATTATGACAGGCTACAATGTGGACATGTCACCCCATTTTCATCAATTGGATCATAGTCAGTTGGGAAGGTTGAACATAAATTTCTTTCATATAAATATATCTGTTCGATAAGGATCAATGCCATATATGAAAAAAATGCGCTGAGACAAAGCATTCACTTGAGGGGAAACAACAGTCTGTAGTGTTTATTGTGGAAGCCTTCATGGATAAAGAAGAACTATACTTAATTTTGTTTGTCCTATTTATTTATTTGAGAGCAACAGACAGAGAGAAAGAGGCAGATAGAGAATGGACATGCCAGGGCCTGCAGCCACTGCAACTGAACACCAGATGCATATGCCCCCCCCCCCTTGTGCTTCTAGGCTTACGGGTCCTGGGGAATTGCGCCTCGAACCGGGGTCCTTAGGCTTCACAGGCAAGCACTTAACACTAAGCCATCTCTCCACACCCTATACTTAATTTGGAATAGGACTTGACAGAGAAACAAAAAATAATCCATAAATTGGAGAGCCAGGATTTGACGCTACATCACTAAATTTCAGAGTCCATATCCTCACTGAGTCCCTTACGCTACTTTTACTTAGGACCAGATTTGCTATGGTATGTTCTTATTGTTAGTTTTCCTGAGAAGTTATTTCAAACATAAAGCAATAGTGAGGACTGAATGCTTGGACATTCTTGGGAGCTGTAGTGGGGAAGCTAATATATAATCAATGTTCTCTTAGTATGACAATTTTCAATCTTTCGTGACTTATTTTCATGAGAGCATTTCTTCCAAGGGACATTAAGATTTGATATCTATAATCAGGTCATGATGTAGTCTGTTTCTCTTTATGTGAGGCATACAGTTCAAAGTAAGTTAAAAACCACAGGAAGGACACACTTACACGTGAATTTATGAAGGATTTAGTCTCTATTTCAACTGATATTATTTTATATGAGGCAATGGACAGCTACTTCTATGCAGTCTGGTTTCATGGACAGTTCAATTAAGGAATAGTGATAGATAAATTGATTTGGGAAAGTAAATTAAGGTCATTATGTATGTGTGCTTACATGCATTACAGCAACGGGGAAAGAGAGAGAAAGCATGAGCAAGGAATGGAGATGTTGTGGACTATAAACACGACCTGGCTGTTGTTTAGTATTTGTAGGATTCTTGGAAATCAGTGTTTCAGCTCACTGATGAAGGATGCCATAAGAAAATATGACCTACTGAAAAATCAGTTCTGGACTTGGTGACAGTGACCATCAATCAAACAGGCCTTATATTTGACTCAATAAAATATCTGAATCGGGGCTGGAGAGATGGCTTAGCGGTTAAGGCACCTGCCTGCTAAGCCTAAGAATGCTGGTTCCAATCTCCAGGTCCCACGTTTAGCCAGATGCAAAGTCACGCAAGGGCACAATGCCACACTTGCCCACAAGGGGATGCATGCATCTGGAGTTCATTCACAGTGGCTGAGAGGCTGCTGATGTGCCCACTCTCTATCTGTCTCCCTCTCTCTCTCTGTGTCTCTCTCACCCCAAAAAATTAAAATAAAATATCTGAATCATATACTTTAACAGGAATGTTATCTTCATCCTTGTGATGCATTACATATGGTTCTGTTGCATATTATTTCCTCCAAATTCAAACATTACCTTCTGAAGAGAGGGGAGGGCCCACAGGAAACTAATGAAACTTACAAGACTAGGAAATTTCAGAAAGTTACAAGACTCCAGTGACCCCTCCCCATGGTTAGGTAAGCAGTCAATTGTTGATAGGGAGGGAAGATGCTTCAACAAGCAGAGTTACTTGCAAGTTGTACAGAGAACCCCAGTGATGCACATTATATGAGCCTTCACGTAGGCTGGGGTACAACTTTTTTTTTTTTTTTTTTTTTTTTTTGGGGAGAGAGACAGAGAGAAAGGTATAGGAAGACAGATAGAGATGGGCGTGCCAGCAGCCTCTCAGCTGCTGCGAACGAAATCCAGATGTTTGCACCCCCTTGTGGTCAAGTGTGGCATTGCGCCCTTGCGTCACTGCATTTGGCTAAATGTGGGACCTGGAGATTGGAACCGCTGGAGACTGGAATAGTGTTCTTAGGCTTAGGAGGCAGGTGTCTTAACCACTAAGCCATCTCTCCAGCCCAGGGTACAACTTTTTACTATGTAGTTGTACAAAATTCTCTCATGCTCATGAAAGCAAGTTCAATTAATTCAGTGGTTCACCCAAGGTAGGGGACAGTGGAATAATTTTCTTGGTCTGCTATTAGTATGCTGTTAAGAATAACTAGACTTTTGTTCATGTCTCCTCAGAAAATGTCATGCAACAGAGCCACTGCTAATATTTTCTCTAAATTCCCATAAGGTGCAACTCTTCCATATGTGTGAGGGTCTGAGATGAGTTAAGTATGTAGGGCATGAAAAGAGATAGGGGAAAATGAGGTTTAATGCCATGAAATCATCATTCTAGAATTGTACACTTTTAAATAGGATGCCAACAATGATTAAAGTCATGGACAACACATGGTGATGATCATCTTTCAATTGTCCAAATCAATTCAAAATTCTATCTTTGCTAATACCGGAATACTGCAAGCACACAGATTTTTAATATAATGTTTAATATGCTGAATGCTTTAAATTTGTACTTTCTCAGGTAGTTAAACTCTCCATGACAGAACAACATAAGATTAATGGAAGATTTTTAATTTGGTCCTGTCTTTTAACTGTGATTCAATTAATTTCTACCTGAAATTGACCATTATCTTCATACTTATCTGATAATCCTAAAAAATATATGTACTAATAAAAGTTGAACAAATGTTCACCAGACATCAGGGAGTAATTTTAACCAGATCATAATTTCTTTAATCCTCACAATACTCTTACACCATCTGTAATACAATTTGTGCAATCATAATATTATAAATAGGGCACATGAGTCTTAGTGCACTAAGCATGTATTTGCTTCTGTGTGTGTGTACGAGCACATGTGCATGTGTAGGGACACACCATGTTTGCTTGCTATGGCAAATAAATGCCAGATACACGTGCTCCTTTCTGCATCTGGAGTTAAATGGATGCTTAGGAGTTAAACCTAGGCTTTTAGGGTTTGCAAGCAAGCATATTTTACTACTGAGCCATATTTTTGTAGCCCTCCCCCATAACCTGGAATTTTTAAGTAACTGAATCAAACTGTCATCCACAGGAAGAACTCTACAGCTACAGAAGCTCCAGTAACTGGATTATACGCAGATAAACATGCCCTAGATGAGCCATTGATTGATTCTCCCCCCAATGCACGTTATTCATCTATAAAAGAACATTCATATTATTACTAACATCCTCTTACAGCAAAGATAATAATTCAATAAAACAACGTATAGAGATAGTTTAATACTCTAATTTCTATTAT
Organism: Orientallactaga sibirica; assembly: GCA_036365145.1. Lineage (NCBI taxonomy): Eukaryota > Metazoa > Chordata > Mammalia > Rodentia > Dipodidae > Orientallactaga > Orientallactaga sibirica. Next base: position 7,432,840 of record JAEOAD010000194.1, read on the forward strand.
GCATGACCCTCAGTAAATGTGCATTAAAAAGTAATTTTCAGGGCTTGGGAATGTGACTGAATGGTAAAGTGCTTGCCAAGCATATAAGAGTTGCTGAATTTGATTCCCCAAAAAGAAGAGGATAAAATATTTTATTATTATTCTTGCATTCACACATGTACATTTTAAATTTTGAAAATCTTTTATTTGTACAGCAATAGTTGAGCTTTCAAACTGTATTTATACATGTTGTATTCATGCACTTTATTTAACATTTGATTTTCTGTTTTAAAATTTTAATTTGATAGGCAGGCTTAAGACTTGGGACTTTTTAAATATTGTATTTATTTATTTCAGAAAGACAGAAAGAAGCAGAGAGAGAGAAAAAAAAGAGAGAGAACTGAGAGAGATGGAGAGTGAGTGTGGGTATACCAGGGCCTCTTGCCACTACAAACAAACTCCAGACACATGAGCCACTCTGTACACCTGGCTTTACGTGGGTCCTGGGAATCAAATCCAGGTCATCAGGCTATGCAAGCAAGTGCCTTTAACCACTGAGACATCTTTCCAGCCCTCAAATTTATGATTTTTAAAGCACAAGAATGGCATAGACATTTCAGGTGCTACAACTCAGCTAACTTTGAGGAAAAAAATACAGAAAAAATATGTATACATATTCTAGGCTATTTAGATTTAAGATTAAATTCTAAGTATTCTGCTCCTTTAAAAAAAAAAAACAGTGAACCTTTTTTTTTTTTTTTTTTTTTTTTTTTTTTTGAGGTAAGGTTTGCTCAAGCCCAGACTGACCTGGAATTCATTATGTAGTCTCAAGCTGCCCTTGAACTCACAGTGATCCACTGACTCTGCCTCCCATGTGCTAGGATTAAAGGCTTGTGCCACCACACCCAGCAGTAAAACTATTTTTATTTGAAACACTAAATACATTAATGATGGGCTGTCAAAAGCACTTTTTTTTTTTTTGCTTGTCCATGTGTGTGTGTTCTATGTGCTGTGTGTTTCAGTGAGTGTTCTATGTGATGTGTGTTGTGGTGTAGTGTGTGCATATCTATGTACCCTTGATATGCTCCATGAACTGGCCTGCAGCACTGGGGTGGTGGAGGGGGTGGGGTGGGGATCTCACCTGTGGTGGCTGACCCAATGTCTGCTGTCTGATTCCACCGCTCTTCCACTGGTCATTATTGAGTCTGCATCTCTTTCTTATACCAGACTTTGCTGTTTTTCATAAGCCTGGGAGATTTCCTGTGTCTTTGCTCCTCTTTGCAGGACTGAGATTTCAGGCTCAGCTGTTTATGTAGGATCTGGAGTTTCAAACTTGGGTGATCTCAGGGCAGCTCAAGCTCTTATGTTTGCACAGGAAGTGCATGTAACTGCTGATCCACCTTTCCAGACCTCAAAGGTATTTGCATTTTGGAGTTTTTCAAAATCAGAATAAGTACATAGTCCCTATGTTTTGCCTTCCTTGCCCTTATCTGTCTTGAGAACCGTGATGCTATCAAAAGCAGGAAACAATTCATTTCCTGAGGTCCTGCTTTTTATTTTTGAGAGAGAGACAGAGAGAGAGGGAGAGGAAGACAGATAGAGATGGGTGCGCCAGCAGCCTCTCAGCTGCTGCAAATGAAATCGAGATGCATGCACCCCCTTGTGGGCAAGTGCAGCATTGCACCCTTGTGTCACTTTGCATCTGGCTCAACGTGGGACCTGGAGATTGGAACCGCTGGAGATTGGAACCAGCATTCTTAGGCTTAGGAGGCAGGCACCTTAGCCACTAAGCCATCTCTCCAGCCCACCTGAGTCCTGCTTTATGACTGTGTCCATACTAGGTTCTCAATGAAATCCTGTTAAAATGGTTGAACAGAATCTGAATGTCTCTAAGTTTGGAAACTTATTCTACTACAGTAGAATAGAACATTAAAGGGCTTGCATTTTGCTGGTTAAAACAATTATTAATAACTTTTTCTTGCCTCGATCATTGCATAAGTCTAAGGAAAAGTTGATAAAAATACAAAGAAATATAGTCTAATAGGTGATATCTTTGAACCAATCTCCATTTTCTTTCCTTCTCACTTTTTTGGATTTGGATTCATCCAATTCAAGTTGTTTTCTGCCTTCCAAAACACACACATATGCTGTGGGCTGGCTAAGTGGGTATATTTGCCCACCAAGCTGCCCTCTAAATACTTTATGCCCATATATTAGACATATTAATGCTACTCTCATCCATGGTTAAAGAAGCTTCTCTTAGGATGGAGAGATGGTTTAGTGGTTAAGTTACTTACCTGCAAAGCTAAAAAACTCAGGGTTAATTACCCAGGACCCATTTAAGTAAGATGGGCAAGGTGGCACATGTGTGTGGAGTTGGTCTGAAGTGGTTGAAAGCCCTTACATGTCCATTCTCTCCTTCCCCCCTCTCTCTCTCTAATAAATTAATTAAAATAAAATAAAATTAAAAGAAAAATTCCAGTTATAAAAAACAAGCTTCTCTTATCAGATGGTGGTGACTACTGGGGTAACGTAAAACTCACCTTAGAACTATGAAGAAGAGACAGTGAAGTGTTCAGTACTAAGTGAAACCTCTCTATCACACCCTCCAAGGCTCAGGGACCATGTAGAACAGGTGGTAGAAAGAACGTAAGAGCCAAAGGATGGGCAAGAATGTTTTTAATCCTGTCTTCCAGGTACAAAGTTGCCTTTATATTCATGACCTCACCGTGGCTGACACTACTTACACAAGACCTGCATAACAGCAGGAAAAAAAATTTGGCATCAAAATAGAAGACAAACTATTGGAAAGAAGAAGGGATTCAGAGACGGGGGAGGGGTTAGAGAGGGGATAACAGGGAAGGTGGCAGGATATTATGATCATATGAACATGATACATTATCTATATAATGGAAGTTGTCAATAAGAGATTTTAAAAAAATATTTGTTTTCAAGCAGAGAGAGAGAGAGAGAGAGAGAATGAATGGGTACACCATGACATCTAGCTGCTGCCAATGAACTCCAGATACATGTGCCACTGTGTATATCTGGCTTTATATGAGTACTGGGGAAATGAACCCGGGTCATAAGTTTTGCAAAATAGCATCTTAGCCACTGAGCCATCTCTCCGGTCCCAATGAAAGTTTTTTTTTTTAAGAAAAACACAGGTATATGTACCTAATATACACTACTGAATCACATGCTATATTATGTACATCGTTTTATTTATTTATTTATTGGACAGAGAGTAGGGGATTTGCAGAGAGAAAGAGGGAGAGAGAGAGAGGGATGGATGAATGAAGGGAGGGAGGAAGGAAGGAAGAAAATGGGCATGCCAGGGTCTCCAGCCACTGCAAGCAAACTCCTGATTCATGTACCACCTTGTACATGTGGCTTACATGTGTACTGGGGAATCAAACCTGGATCCTTAGGTTTCGCAGGCAAGCAACTTAACTACTGTCATCTCTCCAGTCCACATACATCATTTTAACTCATACTAATTTTACTTTACACTCAATTTTATTTTTAAGATCAGTCATGTTAATACACATAGAGCTAAATCACCGCAAGTTTTGAATAATATTGTATGATTTAAAGATATTGTCTTCTGCCTTTCTAGTTCCCCAGTGATATAAATGAAATAACAATAATCATAAATCTTGGATTACTTGTTCTTGTGCATATGCATTTATCCTTGTAGGTGAGACTATTTCTAAGGTATGATACTTCAAGTGGAATTCCTGGATTTAAATGGTGTATATTCATTTTCAATCACTTTTATGTCAGAGTCTTCTTTTACTCACATTACAAAGTCATACCTTTAGGAAATCCAAACTGCTATTCCTATACACATATCTAAATTTCACCTCCTCCCCTCCTGTTACAATGATCTAGAGTTTTTGTTGTTGTTGTTGTTTTTTCTTTCTTTCATGATATTTTATGGCAGCAGCCACACCTGGTCTCCTACATCCATTCCTTTTCTTTTAATGCCATGTTAAGCTATTTTTATTAAGCATCTACTTTTTATGGACACATCACGTTTTGGTACAATCATTTCCCTCCTCCCTACTCCCATTCTGCTGAGGGCCCTCCTCTGCGGGATTGCTGTTATTCCCCATGGGGCTGTGGATTGAGTGGTGAGAGCAGCAGTCAGACATTCTTTCCCGTCCAATATGTTTTCCCACAGCAGAACCCCCTTCCATCCTTTTAAAACTGAACGCATCCCCTATCACTATTCTCTTTAAGGTCTTTCAAGGGACCCCCCTATAGGCAGCAGTAAAGACAAGTTCCAGTCATTCTCAGAACATACTGTTTTTAGTTTTTTAAGAAAGGGTCTCATGCGTGGATCTCACTATGTAGATGGGGCTGACCTTGAATTCCTGATTCTTCTGTCTGAAGTGCTGAGAGAGTAGGTGGGCGCTACCATAGCCAGCCGCCTTGCTTGTTTTCTCTTCGCCTCGCCCTAGGGGATAGAGTATTTTCCTGCACTTCCATCTTGCTTCCTGTGGGTGGTGCTCAGGAGCATGCGATCTCTTAATCCTTATTCGTTAGAGGTTTGGTTTCCCATGGGACCCTCAGCTCCTTGAGACACACACTAGTCTTCACTTTTTCTTCCCAGCAGGGCAACTCTACACCCAGAGCCTAGTTTGCTTAGATTAGCAGATGTCTCAGAGAAAAGGCTATTACGTTCCCCTGTGATGGGGTTCTTTTAGGACCTCAGCATCCTTTATTTCAGTCAATGGAACAATCTTGTCAACTTGGACTCTTAATGTGTGTGTGTGTGTGTGTGTGTGTGTGTGTGTTTTCCTTTATTTATTTAAGAGAGCAAGCAAGAAAGAGGCAGAAAGAGAGGAAGAGAATGGGCACACCAGGGCCTCCAGCCACTGCAAATGAACTCTAAACGCATGCGCCACCATGTGCATCAGCTTATGTAAGTCCTGAGGAACTGAACTGAGGTCCTTTGGTTTGGCCTTAACTGCTAAGCCATCTTTCCAGCCCTCTTAATTTTTTTTCTTTTTCTTTTTTTTTTTTTTTTTTTTTTTAAGCATTTTACCACTTCTTTTAAGTCCAGGGGTCTTTATGTCCTTGGTAACTACTTTTATAAGTAATGAAAACTACACAAATATACTTATCATTAAATGCATATAATAATATACTAACAATATTTTGAAAACCATATAGGTTTTGTGTTTTTCCTGAAAATCAAGGGCTCATTCATCAGACAGAAAGATTTCAACAATGCCCAGGCTTTTATGAGCTTGTCACCCATGAAAATACCATGTATCTATTAAATTATTCATACATTGTTTGGATAAACCAAAAGTCTGTAGACAAAATTCTTCTATGACTTCGACTATCTGAATAAGCTTGGGAACCATTTCATCAGAATGCACATCTGAGAGCTCTGGAAATGCAGCATATAGCAAGAGAATGAGAAGATATGAGATAGTAATAGAAATTAATAAAATAAACAGTGGAAATGTATTATCTAGGTAGTAAGTGCTCTTTTTACTTTTATTTCATTTGAAAGCTAGCAAAATAAAAATCTCACAAAATTCTTACTTCAAAACACAATCTTACACAAAAATAAGAAAGGCTGCGTCATTATCATTTCATGGTAATGACTTGGTACTTCTTTCTAGATTTTTCTTTTTATTTATTTCATTTCATTTATTTATTTATTTCTGAGATTGGGTCTTACTCTACTCTAGCTCAGGATGACTGGTAACTCACTTTGCTCCTCCTACCTGAGCCTCTTGAGTACAGAGATTAAAGGTGTGCACCTCCACTCCTGGCTGTATTATTTTATGTGCCTTTATATCTGCTTTTTATAAAAATGAGATTATGTTACTACACTACCCTTCATACTTCTTTACTTTTAACTCAAGTAATTGCTATAATAAAGACAGAAATTTAAGGTTTTTTTTTTAAAATTATGAATGGAGCAGCAATTGATTTTATTGTAGAATTAGAGTAAGAATTTACAGGTATAAAGAAAAATTAACAAACACTCACTGAAGAGATTACACTTTAAAATCTGCTTTACAGTTTCTCTTAAAATTGGCTTGGTTTTCTTAGAAACATTACTATGAAATATTCAGATGTAATCTATTTTTAATTAATAATACAAGGACTACATTTATATACTTGTATATAACTATAATCCTTTTTATACAATCATAAAATGAATATTATGAGTATCATCTTATGACTGTGCTCACACTACTTAAATTCTTTATTCTCAAGGTTTTGGTTTTTCTTTAACAATTTAGTATTATACATTCATTTAGCTCAAGATTTATGGAGGTCTTAAAGGTAACTGTTTATATAATATCTTCCTGTAAAAGGATTGTGGTGTTTGCTATGATCTAGTAATTGATTATGACAGAATCATATCCATCTCTTATCTCAGGAAATGATAAAAAGTGAGAATTTAGGCCTACCCTGTCCAATGTCGTATCCAGAAGTCATCTGTGACATCTAGGCTTCTACAGAAGGCTTACTAGCAACTGAGAAATGTTGTAAGACTAGAAAATACATTGGGCTTCAATGACTTAGCAGAATAATATCTCGTTAATAATGTTATATTGATTTTGTGTTGAAGTTAAGACATTTTGATACATTGAGCAAGAAAATATATTACTAAGCTCTATTTCATCTGCTTCTCTTTACTTTTGTAATGTGGCTTCTAGAAAAAAAATGAAAAGTATATTTGTGAATCACATTATTAGTGCCAGATAACACTAATATAATATTTTCTAGGTATTTTCGTATGAACATACTTCTTGTCTTCTAGAAATAAAAATGTAGTCTACGGTCATACCACCCTGAACACATACAATCTCATCTGATCTCAGAGGGAAACAGGGTTGGGCGTGATTTTTCCTTGGGACAGGAGAAATAAAAATGCAGGGCAGGGCTGGAGAGATGGCTTAGCAGTTAAGGCGCCTGCCTGCTAAGCCTAAGAACCCGGTTTCAATCTCCAGGTCCCACGTTTAGCCACATGCAAAATGACGCAGGGGCGCAATGCAGCACTTGACCACAAGGGGGTGCACACATCTGGATTCCGTTCGCAGCAGCTGAGAGACTGCTGGCAAGCCTATCTCTATCTGTCTCCCTCTCCCTCTCTCTCTGTCTGTCTCTCTCTGTGTCTCTCTCCAAAAATAAAAATAAAATAAAATAAAATAAAATAAAATAAAATAAAATAAAATAAAATAAAATAAAATAAAATAAAATAAAATAAAATAAAATAAAATAAAATAAAATAAAATAAAATAAAAAAAATAAAATAAAATAAAATAAAATAAAATGCAGGGCAGTCAGATGGCTCCGTGGGTAAATTTACTGTAGCAGACAGCTTCAGGTTCGCTGAGATAAACTTCCAGACCGGGCACAGTTATGGAGGAAGGGATATTATTTATTGAAGCTTACAGATCCAGGGGAAGTTCCATAAAGTCAGGAGAAGCAGCCTGCTCTTCATAAGGCGGAGCAGAGAGAGCAAATGCCAACCAGCCACCACAGCACACAGAGCAAAAAACTACAGCCAAAAGGTCACACAGCACACTTCAGGAACTCCTGCTAGGCACATTTGCATATCTTTACAATGGAATCTCAAACCCACACCATTAGCACCTTAAGACCTGCCCCCAGTGACATTGTCTCTAGCAAGGTGATTGCAGATGCAAACTATAAGTAGTAAAACACTGAATATATTGGGGGACATATATTCAAACTACCACAAGTGCTGACTACACAAGCATGAAGATGTGAGTTTGAATAACCCAAAATCACATAAAAACCGGGTGCTGTTGAACATGCTTACAGTCCCAGCACTGAGGAGGTAACAACAGGAGAATCCCAACACTTGCTCGTCAGCCAATCAAGCTGAATCAGGTCAGGGTTCAGTGGGAGACTTTGTCTGAAAAATAGTAAGATGCAAGCGCCATCAAGGAAGACTTCCCAGTATCAACCTCTAGCACATACACACACACACACGTGTACCCACACACTCACATTAAACTACACATATACAAACTCACTCACACACACGCATATGAACAGCACACAGAGAAGGGAGAAACTCATGGAGCAACTGAGATGTGGCTGTCTAGGCTACCATGAAGCCCACTGTGGATCTCAGAATGAAGAAAGCCGAAAGTAGCTTCTTCTAGTGATGGAAGAAATTCCAAAGTCCCTTTGTATTCTGCCTTATGTGTCACCTGTAGAGTCCCTTAGCAACCCAAAATGATTAGAGGCAATGCTGGTGGGAATTTCTGAATTTCACTTTTATACAAAAAAAAAGGGGGGGGAGACACTGCTGACTGGATTAGCACACCCCTATAATGCTAGCCCTTGTAGGGTGAGCCAGTAGGATAGGAATTTGAGTTCAGCCTTGGCTGCATAGTGAGAGCTTGTTTCTAAAAGTAAATAAGCACCCATTAAAAAAATCTAAACTGCTTCGAGGTCATAGACAAATCAAATCCAGTTACTAACTATGGAGTCAAAGTTTATCTTGGTCTTTTTAGCGAGCCTTACAAATACAATGGAATGAGTAATGAGTTAAAGATAGAAATTTATCCCTCATGTATCTGGAGGCTGGAAATTCTATGATGAACTACCAGGTAATTCACTATCTAGGGAAAGTCAAATTCTCATTAGAAAGAGTTAAACCAATGTCCAAACATGGCAGGAGTGTATGTAAGTGGTTTCTCTTGAGCCTCTTTTATAAAGTTGATCTCCTTTATGAAACCAACATCAACTCTCTTCAAAAACAGAATGTTCAGTAAATTTTCTGTATTTCTTTGTTTTTTTTTATTATGTCTTTATTATTTAGAATATTTTAAAACTAAACTTCATGTAAAAGCAACATAAGTAACACTAAGAGATCTGGCATTATAAGCATCTAAATGATTAGTTCTGATTTTCTTTTAGTTGATTACTTCCCCTAAATCCTCTGCTGTGAGAGTCAGGTTTGCGTCAGGACAGAGAATACTGTGTTTATACTTCACTGTGGTCTGTAGCACAAATTCTTAAAGAAACTCAACTAAGAATATACATTATAGAGATGAACAAAGGCTTAGGTAACAGTCAAGTATCCTCATCCATAGATACTCGTAGGGAATTTTCAAGGATTACAAAGGATTGCATTATGAGAATTTTTTTTCTTTTTTTGTACCAGGCTTATCTGAGTTGCCGTACAAGGCCTCAAATGAAAGTTGAGCACTGAAGGGATCATATTCTATTTGTCATGTCTAACAGCAATATGTCTTTGAATGCAGTTAATAATTTTATATATATTTTAAATGTTATCAACATAAATAGCAAGAAAATCATGACCTCTTTATGTACCCATCACACCTCTGTTATCCATTGCTTATTCCAGACATCCACAATGTGCCCATAGGTATTTGATGGAGAGACTCTTTGGGGCAGGAAACCTTGGTCTCTGGGCCTCTACAGTTAACTAAATCCCATTGGACAAGGTATGACTCAAAGACAAACAGTGGGTTGGCCAATGTCATATGTTCTGACACCATTCCCAAATACACCCCTTGGAACCTCAACTAAGCCTGAGAAATAGGATAATTTCTGTGTCAACAGAACACATGCCATATTCTTCAGAAACCACCAAATTTCAACATAGCAAATTCGTAAGGCAATCTGTTGTTAGCTATTTTTGCCTCTGTTAAGACTTGGCAAATAAATCTCCTAATTTTCAAAGTAAATTTTACCTACTGTGAAATAATTGCATACCAGGCAGGACCTCAAAATCTTGATGTCATCATTCTCAGCAGTTGATTTTTGATTATTTTTAACAAGTGGATAATTTCTTACAAATGTAAAAGCACACTATAGTTAACATAATAATGAGAAATATTAATTATATAAGAAATAAAAGTTTTCTCAGATTTTAGTAGTTCTATTGGTCAATGTAATTTAATAAAGGATTAAAAATAATTGGGGGGCAGGGAACAGGGTCTTATTCCCTAGCTCAGATTGGTCTCAATCTTTTTATTTTCCTGTCTTCTTCTCCTGACTGGGGGATTACAGGTGTGCACCCCTATGCCCAACTTTAAATGAAGCTTTTCTTGATGTGTAGCACCAGTTTATGAGTGAAGAAGTTGCCATACTTACTGAATTAATTATAAACATCTTTAAAACATTCCTACTACAGTCCCTTCCTGGTATAAGGTATGGTACAAAACTTGAGCTTTAACAAGAGCATCTTAATTTGAAGCAGCTGGTCTTAGGGGTGATGCTGTAGAGAATCCTCCAAGAACCTGAGGGAATTTAGGAGCTCAACTTTTTTTTTTCTTAATATGGGGGCTTTTTATACATAGGGGAATGGTCCCAGGTCAAACGTAAGATAGAGCAACACTTCTGAGTGTTTATGATCCTGGGACCCTGTATTTTTCCTTATCTTCTGGATTCTCCCGCAGATTATGGAAGTGGTGGACTATTTTCCCTTCTGCTTGCACGTTCCTGGGAGTAGAGAGAAGGCTTCCCAATGATGGGCAAGGACAGCTCTGAGAACCAATCAGATCTCAGTGGCTGTTCAAATCAGCCAACCTGGGAGAACTCCAAATCTATTTTACCAAACTGGATGTTGCAGTCAGGTTGTTATTGCTGGCAGATAACACCCAACCAAGAGCAGCTTTGGGGAGAAAGAGGTTTATTTTGGTTTATAGACTTGAGGGGAAGCTCGATAATGGAAAAATGATGGCATGAGAAGAGAGTGGACATCTCCTCCTCGAAAATATCAGATGGACAACAGCAACAGAAGAGTGTGCCAAACACTAGCAAGAGGAAGTTATAACACCCATAAGCCCACCCCCAAGAATACACTGCCTTCCAGAGGTTTCAATTCCCAAACTGCCATGAGCTGGGGACCTAGCATTCAGAACACATAAGTTTGCGGGGTGCCACCTGGATCAAAACACAGCACTGGACCAATCCTGAAAGTGATGACAGAGATCCTTTCTGTATATCCAATATATTCACCCCATGCTCCAAAGAAAGGTATAATCCCAGATCCAGTGACACAGACAGGGAAACTTCTACTGTGGTTCCACTTCTGTGTGGGAAGTGTGCTTCTCTCTCTCTTTCTTCCTCTGTATGTGTGCTTTCACTTAATCTTACCTTTTATTCTTCACTGACCAAAAATAAGGACTCACTCCTTGTCTACTTGAGGGAACAAGGACCTGATCCTCACTACTAGATAGTAACACACCCAAAGAGTCTTTTGAGGATGACATCCTTCACGCTCATGAATCCACAAAACAAGCCGTGCCTTCTCAATAAGAAATGCTCAAGGTGAGACGGGCGTGGTGGTGCAGCCTTTAATCCCAGCACTTGGGAGGCAGAGTTAGGAGGTTTCCCATGAGTTCAAGGCCACCCTAAGACTACATAATGAATTCCAGGTTAGCCTGGGCTACAAAGAAACCATACTAGAAAGAAAGAAAGAAAGAAAGAAAGAAAGAAAGAAAGAAAGAAGGGAGGGAGGGAGGGAGGGAGGGAGGGAGGGAGGGAGGGAGGAGGAGGGGGAGGGAGGGGGAGGGGAGGGAGGGAGGGAGGGAGGGAGGAAAAAGAAAGAAATGCTGAATGTGCTATTGTTACCCAAAATACCCAAGGAGATGAGGCACTGGGCTGACAATGGCAAGTTAATGTCCTCTTGAAATACTCATTGTCTTAATGTAAATAAATTTGACCAGAATTAAGATCTTATCAATAGCACAGTATTAACATCAGAATCAGTTTTGCCCTTTCATTATTCCTGAGAGGGAAGAACAAGGGTAAATGAGTTTATTCTTACCCACCTTATGGGAGAAATGTTGAATAACTGGCCTGCATAAGAGAAAATGAAGGAACAGGAGAGGGATACACTCAGACATAGGAAATTTCTCCAGTTGTAGAGAAGTTCCTATATATGAGGCATGCTGTGCAACTTCCTGAAGGTGCATCTGCACTGTGCTTATACTATGAGCAGAAAATCAACAGCATAAGACAAGCACCTTCTATCCCAGTGCGTTCTTAATCAGCCATGACCTGTCCCAGTCACTTAATAAAATCTAGTTGATCCAACTGGCATCCCAACTCCTACTGTTTAGAGATAGTGAGAGATAACACTCATATGTTTTAGACCCAGTTTCAGATTGAAGTTATCTGTACACAGTTAGTGAAGGTGGATGAATACTCCCCTGGAAAAAACTCTAAATAAGTCATGCATAGCCATGTTCAGAAACAGCTACTCAATACAGCTAATGCTTGGCTTACACTTACAATGTTCTCTTAATTAGAAAAAAATATAAATAGGGCTGGAGGGGTGGCTTAGCAGTTAAGGTATTTGCTTGCAAAGCCAAAGGACACAGGTTTTATTCCCCAGAACCAACATTAGCCAGCTGCACAAGGGGCACATGCGTCTGGAGTTCATTTGCAGTGGCTAGAGGCACTGGCATGCCCATTCTCTCTCCCTCCCTCCCTTTTTCTCTGTCAAATAAATAAATAAAAATAAAATATTAAAATAAATAAATAAATCAGTGAGAATTAAGTAACTACTTCCTGTGAGGACGAACTGAAGACAAAAGTAACTCAGGAAATGTACAAGGAACAGTTACATCTATGATTGCATGGGCTTCTTTCTCCTAAACATCCCTGTCTTCAAAACTTTTTCAATGTTTAGGCAACAAACCCAACCTAAAGCATACTTTTAGAATGGTTCAATTGTGTGAGAGAGCTTGACTGCAAACAAACTCCAGACATATGCACCTCCTTGTACATCTGGCATATGTGGGTCCTGGGGAATCAAACCTGAATCCTTTGGCTTCATTGTCAAGTGCCTTAAACACTAAGCCATCTCTCCATCCGAGGATCTTCATATTTTTTAATGAGGACTTCCAAGCCATGGAACGTCCATCTTATGCTTTCCTGTTCTCAATCCAATTTTAAGACTTTAAGAAAATGATGTTGGATTTTTTCTTTCTCTTTCTTTCTTTCTTTTTTTCTTTCTTTCTTTCTCTCTCTCTCTCTCTCTCTCTCTCTTTCTTTCTTTCTTTCTTTCTTTTTTTTCGAGGTAGGGTCTCACTCTGGCCCAGGCTAACCTGGAATTAACTATGTAGTCTCAGGGTGGCCTCAAATTTATGGCAATCCTCCTACCTCTGCCTCCCAAGTGCTGGGATTAAAGGCGTGCGCCACCATGGCTGGCTGGATTTTTTTCTTTTTAAATTCAGTAGTGATGGTGAGATGTGTTGGAACTCACAAACCACCTAAAGGTTAATACAAGCATGTGTTTCCATATCCTCAAGAGTGTGTTCTTTCTCTTTAAAAGAATATCCATCAGTATTTATTAGCATTGTGAGTACTAAAGACAAGATGAAAAAGGACATGTACTTCCAAGGATAAGGAAGAAATCTTAGGTTAGATTATTGAAGTAAGGTTTCTATTTTCTACAAACATGGCAACTTTGTGATAACTATGTTTGTCTTTCTTCTGAAAAGTCCTTGAAAGAGACTCATAGAAGGTAAGCAATACTATACTTACACCTGTCATGAAAACCCTACGAACTCTGTGATTATTGAAAGACTGATTCTAAATGTTAACCAGAGTCCTCTTTCAGATTATTTTCTTGAGTAAATATGCTATTAGCAACTAATCTTCTAACTCTCAGACTGGAGATTTAATGTACTGGTTCCCTCACTTATTGCAAATGTTCAGCACACATGCATTATGGAGAATAATGAAACTTTTATGCAATATAATTTTTTAATCTGGGAAAATTTATATTACTTTAGGTCACATTTGATGTCTCATATGAATTACTGTGGCCCCTTGGAAAAGGCTTTCAAAATGCATCTGTGGAGTTTACTTTATTAGTCAGGCCTTTTAGGGTGCTTTATTTTTATTTTTTTGACATAACAAAATTAGTTAATGTCACTTCAAGATCATCCCATTTCACGTACACATGTACACAGAGCTGGGATAATTCACTTATGTAGTTCAACATCTCCTTGGTTGCAGATGGTAAACATGCAGATTTTCTCCCTCAAGGAAAGAAACTCTTTCATAAAATAATTGCACATTCTGCTCATTTTTTCTCTTCACTGATGCTTTTGTGTTATTATTACACCCTGTCAGATTAGTAATTAGTATGCAGCCTTTATGTGACAGAAATGCATTGCTCCTGATTGCGTAAAAGCCCCTTTAGCAACTGAAAACATGTAATAATTTTGCTTGCAAAAATTAGAATAGACAACAGAAATTACTGCAGGGACAAGAACTGGGTTGGTCCAGCTGGTACATTTCTGTTGTTGAAAGGGTTAAATTATAACCAGTCTCCAAGAGTGCTTAAATTCACAGCAGGTGACTATGGGAGACATTTGCAAGAATTTATTTATTTAGTTGTTTACTTGGCGGGGCAGGGGGTATAGGGAGAATGAGCATGGGTGTGCCATTTACCACTGTCAATGAATTCTAGATGCAGGTATCGCTTTGTGCATCTGGTTTTATATGGGCAATGAGAAATTGAACCTGGGCCAACAGGAAGTATTTGTAACCCTGAACAATTTCCTTAGCCTACAAGATTTTTTTTTTTTTAATTCCAATTAGAGTAAATGACACAGTTATTGTCTTGGTCAAAATCTGAAGGAGAGTCGGGCACACCTTTAATCCCAGCACTTGGGAGGCAGAGGTAGGGGGATTGCCATGAGTTTGAGGTCATCTTGAAACTACATAGTAAATCCAGGTCAGTCTGGGCTAGAGTGAGACACTACCTTAAAAAAAATTAACAATAACAAAATCGGAAGGAGAAACGTGGCTGAGGAAAAACATACCTTGTCATATGTTTTCTGAAATACAGAGTATTGATGAAGGATTAATCCACACGTTGACATTAAATGGGACTAACATCACCACAGAACTGACAAACATAAATAAAAGGAATCATAAGAGAATTGCTTAGAATTAAGATTGAGATTATGTTCATTTTGCTTCCTTTGTTTAGAAGCTTTGTCTTCAGCATTAGTGATGGCAAGAAATAATATCATTTGCTTGTTTTGGAGAGAAGAAGGTCTCATGTAAACCAGGTTGGTCTTGAACTCAGTGTGAAGCCATGGATGATCTTGAACTCCTGATTTTTCTTATCTCCCAAGTGCTAAGTTTATAGGAATGAGCCAGAAGAAATGATTTACGTGTGCTGAAGATCAAACCCAGGGTTTCATATATGAGAAGCAAATACTCTACCAACTGAAATACATCCAAATTCAGGGATTTCTCCATTTTAAGTGGAACTATAGGAAGAAATGACTAACATATACTTCACATACTTTTTTTTTTTTTTTTTTTGGAAACACAGAGGTAGAGAGAAAGGGAGAGGCAGAGAGAGAGAATGGGCTCACCAGCAGCCTCTCAGCCTCTGTGAACGAACTCCAAATGCGAGCGCCCACTTGTGGGCAAGTGCAGCATTGCACCCTTGGGACCTGGAGATTGGAACCGGCTTTCTTAGGCTTAGCTGGCAGGTGCCTTAAGCGCTAAGCCATCTGTCCAGCCCACATACCTATTTTTGAGAGACAATTGACTTGACTTGGCTATCTTTTCTAAAAGGAACATAATTCAATAAATAATAACCAATGTGAAATTATTCTGTGATATTCCCATGCTAAATATGCTGAATAGGATTGTTTTATTTATAGAGCCCAGTGCAAAACAAAAATGTAGGAAGACATTCAAAATTACTAATAATTTCAAGATAGTGACAGCAAAAGACATCAGCTACATGGGATTAGGGAAGTGGGAACATCTAAAATGGGAAACCTGTGAAATGAGAATCTCATGCCTATGGAGTTAGGCAATGGGAACATATTATATTCTAATTGCTACATAGAGTTATTTTTAAATGTTTTAAAGAAATACTTTTACTAGGCTAGAATGATGGCTCAGCAGTTAAGGTGCTTGCCTGCAAAGCCTAACCATTGGATTTGTTTCCCTGTACTCACTTAAAGTCAGATGCACAAAGTAGTGCATGTGTCTGGAGTTCGTTTGTAGTAGTTAGAAGCCCTGGCATGCCTATTCTCTCTCTCCATCTCTTTGCAAATAAATAAATAAAATGTTTTTTTCAAAATGAAATACTTTAAAAAAGTTAATGAAAGCTTCATCCATGCTTTTTTCCTATTTAGCATTATCTAAAAGTAAGTGTACTCTAGAGCTATGTTACAGTGCATGGCCGCAGTGCAGAAGAAGTTAGCTGAAGTGTTGAGAAAATATCAGAAAGGAAGTGGCTTCACTTGGGCATGGACATATCTCTCATTACCAGTGTTGGTACAGTCCAATATAATTAGCAATATCCATAGTTGTAAGTCGAAATATGACCTTATCTTAACCATCAATACCAAGCAAATTACCATACTCTTTCAACTTTTATAAAAACATCAATGATAGCACACAGCCCATGAATGGATTAAAAGCTTTCCCATGTAGAGAAAGTAATTAAGACTCCTTCACATTACTTTTAAAGGAATATTAAGATACAGTCTCATTTCCAAAATATTAATAAATTTTATATTTAGAAACCTTATGATTGTATTACAAATTCATGTTCATTAATTTCTTCATGGGTTTATACATGTTAGACATAGGGCAGTACATTTCTCTATGGACTATGCAGTAATATACAGACACAAGTGTTGCCGTATTGAGGAAAAGAGGCAATTGCCTGCAGATGTGTAAGGCCTTATCTCTGGTTACAGTTAGGTACAGAGACATGCTGTGCTCAGTGGTGTGTCTGAATCACGGAGCAAACTGAGAATCTCCAGGGATTGCCTGTCCTTCATGGTCAACACCTTGTCTAGGACAAGGAAACATCTATGGTAAATAATAAAGAATTACAGGATGAGGTATGACACATTTCTTCTATCTGTTTTTCATAGGGTGGATAGAACTTTAATGTTTTTAAAAATGGCTCTTAGTTTTAAGTAGATTATAATTATTTCTGACAATATTGTCATTTCTGTGAGTCTGTTTATATACTGACAAATCTTCATCTACATTCACCAAGATTACTAGGGATATTCTTCTTTAAAAAAAAAAGAGCTTCTTATTTTGGGTTTGACTAGGTACTCTATTTTTTTTTTTTGTTGAAATATATTGTAATGAATATAGGATATAAGAAAAGACCTATAATTTAACCTTGGAGAAAAATAGCTTCCAGAAAGAATATACCATTTTTCTATGTTTCATGTTGATGATACAAGCAGGTCAGTATAAAGTGATTACTTTGCTATCCATAGCTTATAGTTGCAGGTTCTGTACAAATTTCATTTTGTTTAAGTAGTTTATTATCAAAAATGGTTTTAGTTCTCTTATGCTGAATTTTCACTTCTGGGAACTATAATCTAATTATTTGTACCATAGCTAGTTTTTCTACATAAGGCACTAATTACAATTTTACCTCACCCAACTCAGCGATCTGATTAAAATCCAGCCAGACAAGCTAATATAATATTCTACCCTAAACAGTTCAAATTCTCACAGTTGCATTCACAGCAGCAACAAAACTACTGCCAGGTAGAGTAAAAACACCATTTCAGTAAGATGAATATCATTGACTTTTCTGAAAAGAGTAGGTCACACAATTGTTTTTATATAGGCAAATAGCGTAACCTTGGAAATATGCAAATGAGTCATGGCTATTAATATGTCCTTCAATTGCTTTTTAAAACTTACTTGATAAAATACATATTTTATAATAACAGACCTTATTCATTAAGTAGTATTTGCATGATTAAGTAGTCAATTAGGATAAATAGTGTAGACAGTGTTCTCAGAAAAATAAAAGCAAGGTCACATGACAAGAAAAATTGTTTTCTGTACTTGAAACAATGACTCTTGCATTTGCTTTTCTGTGAATTTAAATAGTTTGTATGATTCATTAGTACTTGGTTGATGCTCTGTTCGTCATTCCTATTCTTAATGGCCCACTTTCTGAGCGCTGTTTCTAGTCACTGAATGGTAGAGTTCATCCCCTAAGGTTCATGTAGTAAGGCATCGGTGCCCAGCGTGGTGCTGTGAAGAAATAATGGAGCCTTTAAGAGGCGGAGCCTAGTTGGAGGTCTTTAGGTCACTGGACACATGGTCATGAAGGGAAATGTGGGCTGTGGTCACCTGGCCTCTTCCTCTTCCTGTCTTGCTTTATGGCTCTGAGTTGAGCAGTTTCTCTCTGCTATGCACTTCCCTCAACCTGGACAGGCTGCCTCATCACAGGCTCCAAAACAATTAGGCCAGCCTATCATGGACTGGAAACTCCAAAACCATGGAATACAATGAGTCTTTTTCTCTTTATAAGATTACTATATGAGGCATTTTGTCATAGCAATGGAAAACTTACTGATAGCCTGTTTTAGGGTCAGGCCTATTGAGATATAGCCCCTAAAAATGCTAAAAATCCTTGCCATTCTTAACCAGTGTTATAGTGGCAGGAATAGGCAATAGGTGAATAAAAGTAAATTATTCAGATTTTTTCCAGGTGTGGTGTTGTATGCCTTTAGTCCCAGCACTTGAGAGGCAGAGGTAGGAGGGTGGCCATGAATTCAAGGATACCCTGAGACTACATAGTGAATTCCAGGTCAGCTTGGGTTAGAGAAGGATCTCCTACCTAAGAAGAAGGAGGAGGAGGAGGAGGCGGGGAGGGGGAGGAGGAGGAGGAGGAAGAGAAAGAAAAAATTACTCAGATTTCAAATAGTAATAAATATCATGAATAAATACTGGGTAGGGGTGGGGAAGGAAAGAAGAAGTAGAACTACTCTAGGAAGGGCTGAATAGAAAGGTAATCCAAGAAGACATGACTGCAAGGTATCTGTGAAGACCCAGGGTTGTGGGGAGATAAAAAATGCTTTCTTGGGGCTGGAGAGATGGCTTAGTGGTTAAGGCGCCTGCCTGCTAAGCCTAAGACCCCGTTCCAATCTCCAGGTCCCACGTTTAGCCAGATGCACTGACGCAAGGGCGCAATGCACACTTGACCACAAGGGGGTGAACACATCTGGATTTTGTTCACAGTAGCTGAGAGACTGCTGGCGCGCCCATCTCTATCTGTCTCCCTCTCCCTCTCTGTCTGTCTCTCTCTGTGTCTCTCTCCAAAAATAAATAAAATTTTAAAAAATTAAAAAAAAAAAAAACGCTTTCTAGAAAAAAGGGATAACTGCCATATTTGTAAGTTATGTAATAGTGGGTTCAAAATCAATATTAAGGAAACTGTAACTTTCTATTTAAAGAAAAAGAGATCAGAAACAAAGGCAGATGTGTACTTATGCAAGAATATGTAGGCTATGGTAATCACTTTGCTTTTTAAAAATATTTATTTATTTATTTATTTATTTATTTATTTATTTATTTATTTATGAGAGGGAGAGAGTATGGGTGTGCCAGGGCCTCTTGCTGCTAAAAATGGACTCCAGATGCATTTGCCACATTGTGCATTTGGCTTTATATGGGTTCTGGGGATTCCAACCCAGGGTGTTAGGCTTTGCAAGCAAGCACCTTTAACCACTGAGCAATCTCCCCAGACCAGGAGTTTGTTTTCTTCCAAGGATTATAGAAAGCTATGGATGAATGGTCAATGGAATAATGATAAAGCTTCATTTAGTTTAAGAAAAAAGTACCCTGACTTATTCAGGGCATAAAGGGTTTGTCAGACGGCCAGACCAGTGATGAAAAGACACGCATTAGGATGTGTCTATGCTAATGGACCAGTAAGAAGGTGTCTTGTACTACTGGATCCTGTCGATGCCCCAGTGTACCCTTCGTAGTAGGGACAAGTCAGATGCTTCTGGTACTATAACTTTCAAAACCTCATGAAATTATGTGAAAGGAAAGAAATACTCATATTTCAAGGTTAATTACTGATCTACATTAGCAATTGGAAGACTCACAGTCATTTCAACATTGTCTTTGTCTCAGGTGCAGGGAAGGGAAATATATTCAAGAGGGGTCATTTCTGCATTCTAAAGAAAAGAAAAAAATATATACATATTTCATAAATATATACATCCAAGATATATCATTTACAAATATGAAGAACGGGAAAGGCATGCATCAGCCACTGGAGTGGCTGTGAGTTTATGGTTCACTAAAGAGACTCCCAGTACAGTATAAACAGTAAGGAAATGAACGTTGCAGCTTACTGTTCATCCCAGCAATGTTTAAGTCATTGCCCATCTTAAGCCACAGAGCCATAATGGATAAAACGAAAAGTCAAGCCTCACAGATCTTTGCTCTAAGTTAGTGTGCACTAGTGGTTAATTTAGTGAAAACACACAGGCTCGTGCGCTCCTGAAGCGTTAACAAACCACGCAGCTCACAAAGACTTTCCCTGTGCTCACCAGCAGTCCTGAAACACAGATATAACACCTGCTTTGCTTCCCGCTTATAAAACAAATAATGTCCCACTGCACGATGCGTCTTGGCCATTTTGTAGTCAGCAAACCAATATAGCCACCAAGGATATAAATACACTTAGTGACAGCATAATTAATCCTCCGTTATACAATCAATGAGGAATAGTAATGTTTCTTGGGAAATGGAATATAGTAGAATGAGCCTGAATTTTCCCTGAGCACAGATGTTGAGTCGGCATTCGGTGAACCCTCCCTGGAGGGGACTGTAACAAATACACAGAGTCTCTCAAGGACATCCAGGGTTGTAAATTGCAGGCTATAAAAATAATAATATAAATATTGTGCCAACATTTATAATTTATTTGTTGGGCTCACAAGTGAGAAATAGAGGTTAGCTGGCAGGTCTAATTTGAACCAGTGTTGGCAAACCCATGCTGCATACTAAATCATTGCTTTCTGTATTCCATTTAGCTTAGAAACATAAAATAATAAAGCCCAGACAAAGGAATCTCCTTTGAACACATGGAGTTATGGACCCCATCTTCTGTAATGTGGCATTATGCAGTTATTGTCATTTTTATAAATGGCTAGTAGTAATGGGTAAATTTAAGCCCATAGAGTCACAAAATAAAATCACAAAATTAAAACACTATTTTTAAAAAGTGTTATTTATTTTCATTTATTTATTTACTTACTTACTTATTTATTTATGTGTGTGCGTGTATGGAGTAGATGTGGAGGAGGGACACCAGTGTCTCTTGCTGCTGCAAAGGAACTCCAGATACATGTTCCACCATGCATCCTGCTTTACATGAGTGCTAAGGAAATGAACCTGGGCTGAAAGGCTTTGTAAGCAAGCACCTTTAACCACCAAACCTTAAGACTATTTTTATTTATTTATTTATTTTTTATTTATTTATTTATTTATAAGAGAGAGAGAATGGGCACATCAGGGCCTCCAGCCACTGCAAATGAACTCCAGACACATGTGCCCCCTTGTGCATATGGCTTGCATGGGTCCTGGGGAATCAAACCAGGGCCCTTAGGCTTCACAGGCAAATGCCTTAACCATTAAGCCATTTCCCCATCCCCTAAAAGATTATTTTTAAAAGGATCTAAAATGCCCCTGGCTGTTTGCTTTTTACTGAAACTTATCCTTGGAAAGTTACATCACCAAGTAAAAAAAGATACTTTCGTGAATCAGATTTCTATTAATATAACAATTATCTGAAATAAATAAGCCTATGAGGATAAGTGGCTTATTTTGATTCACAGTCTTGGCGGTATCAGGCTATCATACTCTGGCCCCATAGCTTTGGACTCAGGCTAAAGCAAGATATAATGACCAGCATATAATGGCTAAAGCATGAGGAAAAACAAACCAATGAAGGAAATAAGAGATCAAGTTCCCACACTCCCCTTTAAGGACACGCCCCCTCCTATAATGACGTAAAACCTCCCATTATGTCCAGCATGTTAAAGTTTCTTCCCACTTCCAATACATCTAGCTGGAGACCATACCTTAAACACATGGGCTTCAGAGACCTTCAAGAGTCAAACTACAACAATGTGACGATGAGACAGTGAGGAACTATCAAAGAACAATTTGTTTAGGATCGGAGACATTACTTGACTTCAGCTGGGCTTGAAATGGTAGTGACTTTGGACAAGCTTTGAAGTCTGCAGTGTCTGCCCGTCCTACTGCAGATGATAAATATAAAGTGAGGTGTATAAGAGAAGACAGTACTGGTACTGCCTGTATTTAAGGGTGACTGCCACTATTTGCCCAGGGACCCGGAAGATGTACAGGAAGTGCCTGTATTTAAGGGTGACTGCCACTACTTGCCCAGGGACCCGGACGATGTACAGGAAGTGCCTTTATTTAAGGGTGACTGCCACTACTTGCCCAGGGACATGGACGATGTACAGGAAGTGTCTTTATTTAAGGGTGACTGCTACTCCTTGCCTTCGGACACTGACGATGTACAGGAAGTGTGTTTTTTTAAGGGTGACTGCCTCTCCTTGCCCAGGGACATAGACGATGTACAGGAAGTGCTTGTGTTTAAGGGTGACTGTTACTCCTTGCCCAAGGACATTGAAAAACTTTTCAGCATTTACACACCTCAGTTTGTCCATCTCGTGAATAGAGTTAATAATATTTGTCTTTGAAAGGATTTTTGATGAATTTAGGATGTGCTAAACTTCATGTCAGGTTCTGAGAACTGTGCAGTGGAGAAAGAAAGCAACTGTCAACATTCTAGATATACTATAGTTCCTCAAAGATGTTAAATCTTCAGGAAATGTCTTGAATAAAAGGAGTAAGGATGGTCGGAAGTTCTATATCTCCTTTACTCTCTGATTTAAATGGACAGTTTGCTGCAGTTCATGAATTTATCAAACCTGATTATATTATTAATAAAGAATAAAAAGTTATATATGTCAACATCATTCAAGCTTAATTTTTAAATAATTTTATTTATTAATTTGTTTACATATGTATATACGTATGTATATATGTATGCATGATATGTGTGTTTATGGGTACACTCACGCAACAGCACATATGTTGTAGAGGTCAGAGGATAACCACCATGTATCTGTGCTACAGCTCCTTTGACATATACTTTTCACTGAAAGCTTTGGATTCCTCTGGTTCCACCTCTAGTGCAGTAGGCACATTGGAATCACAGACATATGTGACACGTTGCCTCCAGCTTTATGTAGGTGTTAAGAAATTGAACCCCGGAACTGAAGAGATGGCTTAGCCATTAAGGCATTTGCCTGTAAAAGCAAAGGATCCCAGTTCAATCCTCTAGGACCCCCGTAAGCTAGATCCCTAAGGGGGCGCATGCATTTGGAGTTTGTTGGCAGTAGCTGGAGGCCCTGGTGTGCCCATTCTCTCTCTCACACACTATTTCTCTCTCTCTCTCTCTGCTTCTTTCTCTCTCTCAAATAAATAAAAAAATTAATTAATAAAATATATTTAAAAAAAAAGAAATTGAACCCAGGTAGGCAGACTTTGCATGCAAGCACCTTTTGCCATTGAGCTATCTCTCCTGGCCTTAAGTGTAATTTAGAAATTAAAAATACTTAAACTAGTTAAAAGAATTTGAAATAATTGGGTCCCTGGATGGTGAGATGGTTCCGCAGTTAAAAGCACTTGCTTGCAAAGTCTGATGGCCCAGGCTCAGTTCCCCATTACCCATATAAAATGCAGATGCACAAAGTGGCACATATATCTGGAGTTTGTTTGCAGTGGCAAGAGGCTCTAATATGCCCGTTCTCTCCTCTCCTCTCTCTCTCTCCTTGCAAATAAATTTAATTTTTTTAAATAACAGGGGCTTTCCTTTACAAATGACTGTAAATTATGTAAAAGTTCAACTTTAGGACATGTATTCTGTGACTATTTGTCCCCAGATTCTATACACTCTCTGAGCAGAGAACCCTGCTGGCAAATTTACAATAGAATTTTACAGAAGGTTACAGAAGTTTAAACATCAGCTCGTCTGTGTTTATCCAACTCTACAATCTCTCTTGTGGATATATTAGATTTGTTTGCATATTTAAATCTCATTACAAGTTTCTGAAAACAGGAAATTGCTTTCACTATGAAAGATCAATGTGCTCTTGACTCCAGCATTTTCAACAATGGCTTATCTCTGCTGAGTGATCATGGAGATCATGGGGGATATTAGAAGGACTTTCAGTTTGCCAGAAGGCCTTCAATAAAAGAAAGTTACTAGGCAAAAAAGCCACAATAATTATGAATTCTTAAACTTAGTGATGCTTACCCAGTTGTCCAAAGAAGCCTACTTTTGTTAAGGAGGAAAAAGGATTGAAGAGTGTATATAATATCAAAATTAGTATATTTAGTTGCTGGGGGCATGGCTCAGTGGGTCAAGTGCTTGCCATGCAAGCAAGAGGAGAGGAATTTGGATCCTCAAGACCTACTGAAAATGCTAAATGTAGTGTCATATGCCTGTAATCCCAGCACTGGGGAGGCAGTAATAAAAAGGCCCCAAAAGCTGACCAGTTAACTTGTCTAGCCACATCAATAAGCTCTGAGTTCAGTAAGAGACTTTGTCGCAAAATATGGTGGAGGGCAATAGAACAAGGTTTCCCACATCACTCTCTGGCTTCATCATGCACATATACAAGTATGTATGTGCACACATACATGTGTACCCCACACACATAGGAGCATTCATACCTATGAGCATGCACATAACACACATATGCAAAATATAATATTTTTAATTTTGGTAAAATTATACCACAAATTGTAATTAGAAGCCGAGAAAGAAAATAAAATAAGATTCTTCAAGCTGTGGCCCAACATACACACTCAACCATGTGAAACTGAAAATGGTCCCCAAAATGCAAACTTAGAATAGTTGTTTATTATTTAGTTATATCATATTGCATATTGATCACATTCCTATATGTTCCCTCTCCTGCCCCTGTTTCCATGAGGACTCTCCTTAGCAGGGTCGATATTCACTTTGGGGTCATGAATGCAGCAATGAGTCTTTGCTGGGAGGACAATGCCTCAGGATACTCCTTCCTACTCTGTGGCTCCTACAGCTTTTCCACTCCCTCTCTCATCTAAACCAAAGACATCATGAGATGAAATGGGTAGTTTTATTTCTTACTATTCTCATTAAGAAACATGGCTGACCTCTTCTAAAGTAACACCCTGATGTGACCAAGTGTGAATCTTCTGTCCAAACTACTTGGAGTCACTTCTCTCCCTGTATTGTGTGCCTAACCTTTCCCCTTCTTTGGATACTTTCATCTGTTTCCAAGATTCAGTGCTAAATTAGAAATTTCTAATTTCAGCTGCAACTGCATCCTGCCTAAAAAATTTCCTAAGCAGCCTAAATGGTATCCAGTTAAAGCCTAACAGAGGACACCCCTGGCCTCCAGAGGGATTCTCTTGTTATTGTAGCTTCATTAAGGGCACAACTTCTCACCAAGCACACATGTACTAGAATCATCTCATCATTTCAACTAAAAGTAAAAGCTCCATAATTGTTAACATGGTATATTTGCTTTGTGGCTTTTCCCCCACAAGTTCAGAACACCCTCGAATCATCTGTGTTTTCATTGCATTCAGTCAAACTGTATAATTTCTAAATGCGTGATTGCCTCTCCCCACCTTGGCTCCCCCATCTTCCTGTCAAAGTGGCTTTGACAAATTCCGTAAGTTTTCCTGTAAACTACTTGCTCCGGAAATACATCCATGATTCTCTTCACCTAGCAGAATAAAGTATGAATTCCTTAGAATGGCTACAAGAAACTTTATGAATCAGTTCCATTCTAGGCCTCCAACATCTCCAGTTTTCTTCTTCGCCCACTTTTTAATTCTCAGAATGATCCCTGGCTTTTGTTTCATTCTGACACATCAAGATACTTACCATTACATGAACAGCACATCTAAATTTTCTTAATTTTCTGCTGTCACACAAGGTATATTAAAGCGGTAGCATAACACCAATAAAATAAGGAATTTATAGTCACTCATTGGATAGTGCTTTTCTAGCATGTGTGAGGCTCTGAGGGCCATCACCACACCCTACACACACAACACACACACACACTTTGCGCAAATACCCCAACCTCGTTTCTATGTTCCTTCTTATTCTCATCTATAAACAAGGTATCTTCTACAGGTAGTTGCAAAATGGATAAATTTTAAACATTTTTTAAGGTAACATTTAATATCATACATCTAATTCACTTTTGCTTCTGAAACTAACATCTTGTAGAATTGCACTGTGTTCTTGAAAGGGACAATTCTCCTGTCTGTGATATCTAGTGTGAAGCCTTCTCTGCTTGGGAATTATTACTGAGAACTTCAACACCCCTCTCTTAGTAAATGGTGAAAACTGAGTGAGAAAATCAGAAAGAATAGGGAAGAGCTAAACAATTAAATATATCAACCATGAATACTCCTCCCACAACAGTAGAATATAGATTCCTTGCCAGTTTGAACAGACTATACAATAAGACAAATCATCAAAAATTAAAGAAAATTGAAATCATAAAAATATGTTAACCACAAAGAAGTTAAGTTGGAATACAACAGAAAAAATATTTTGAATACCTCCCAAATACTTGAATACTTGAAGATTCAGCAACAGTAGAAAAACAAAAAATTAAAAATAAATTATGTGTCACCACCAAATATAAAGGCAAATTAGAAAATACTTTGAACTGAATAAAAATGAAGACACAGCATGCGAGAATCTGCAGAGGGTAATGGATCCTTAGGCTTCACAGGCAAGTGCCTTAGCCATTAAGCCATCTCTCCAGCTTTTTTTTTTTTTTTTTTTTTTTTTTTTTGAGGTTAACTCTCACTCTAGCACAGGCTGATCTGGAAATCACTATGCAGTCTCAGGCTGACCTTGAACTCACAGCAATCCTCTTTCTCTGCTTCCCTAGTGCTGGGATTGGATTAAAGGTGTATACTACCACCCCCATCATCACAGAGAAAGAGAGAGAGAGAATGGGCATGCCAGACTTTCTAGACGGATACATCACTTTGTGCTTTAAGTGGGTACTAGAACTTGAACTGGGGTCATTAGGTTTTAGGGGAAGGTGCCTTAAGAGCTGAGCCATCTCTCCAGCCCCTAACTTTTTTATAAGTACAAACTAAAAAATTTCACTCAAAATTAAATTTATACTTAAACTTTTCCTACAAATCTGAGAATAAAACACAAATCCTCTTATTTCTCTTCTTCATACTCTCAAGATGAAAATGAAAGTGGAGCTCAAAATTTCTTTTTATTTTTAAATTTTATTTCATTGTCCTTTTGATAATTTTGTTGATGTCTATAATGTTTTCTAATTATATTCATTCCCATTAACCTCTCCCATATCCTTCTTCCGACTCCTGCTAAAAATTGAGTCCCTTCCTTTTCTCAATTAGTCTCTCATGGTGTGTGTGTGTTTGTGTGTGTGTGTGTGTTAAATTAAGGTTGTATGCATGAGCATGGGTGGGGATTATTTACAGAATATGAACAACATGCCAGTAACTATTAAATGCCAATAGCTCCTTTGGGAGGAGGAGTAGGATCTCATGACTCCCTCTCCAGCCCATGATGGAATAATGACAGGCTCAGTATTATCCGGGAAACCACAACTTGTTGTGAGTTCATGAGTGTAATTATCCATGTCCAGAAGCATTCTACAGTGCTCCTCCCCGTCCACTGTATCCACTTCCATAATGATCCCCAAGCCTGGAAGGTGGTGATACGAATATCCCATTTATGGATGAGCACAGAACAATCATTTGTCCTCAGCACATTTGCCAACTATGCATCTCTACATTAACCTCTGCCCACTGCACAAAGAAACTTCTGTGTCCATTTAGCATAATAACAGTAGTAGGAACCTCAAAAATCTCAACACTAATCATTTGACTTCACTTTAAAATTTAGAATTATCATGGCACGATAACTTTAAGGTTAACATCACCCTGATAACCAAACCAAACACACTATAAGGAAGAAAATTTGTAGCTATCCTTCATAAGCACAAAATAAAAGGCCTTATCAAGTTGAACTCAGCAATAGATAAAAGAATAATTGATCATAGCAAAGTGAGGCCCAATGTCTAAACAGCATTATATATATATATCACAATAAACAAGAAAAAAGTTTTTTGAGACTCTGAATAGATGCAGAAAGACATTGTCCAATGGTCAAACCTCAGTAGATGAGGAACAGAAGGGAAATTCCTTAGCCTAAACAGTGCCATCAACAAACCTACAGCCAGCATTTTACTAATAACAGAAACAAAGCAAAAGAAATACCCACCAGCCCTATCAACACTGTCACCACCTTCATGTAGCATTGAACCGACACCATGCCAAATAACATTCAGAAAAAAAAGGAAGAAAAACTACTAACTCATATAGGAATATCAACAGTGTATGCTAACTAACGAAAGTCTGGGACAAAAGACATTTCATATGACATTCAAAGAATGTTAGGGAAGTGATAGCTCAAGAGAAAATGAGAGTAATGACTGACAGTTGTTATGCAAAGGTATTTACATGAAAACACCAGATTAAACTGCTCTTCTGCATTAGGCTGCCAGAGACCTGATCAAACCAAAGTGGAGTAACTTCTGCTATAGCTACAGAGTCACACTGAAAATTGAAGGAAGCAAATTAATGCCCACACCGATCATTAGATCTCAGTCTACCTGAACCAGCATAATAAGAAGGTGATCTCTGCTTCAATCCTTGACTAAAGTAACAATAATAATTAATAACAATAACCAGACAAGATAAGATCCATTCTGATCAAATAAAATCAAATAAGTCATTTGATTCTAAACAATCAGCTTTATGTTTACTGTCTTGTTTCTTTATCCATATTTTACAAAATACAAGTTGTCATTGACAAGTAAAAAGTCCTATTCAATTTTTAAGTTTAGAGGCTATCCCAATTTGTGACTCATGAATAAAAAGCAATCAAGTTTATGACATAATATTTAGAAATTCTGCCTTTATAAAGAAAATGACTGTAAAAGGTCACAAAAACATGTCTGGGGCAATGAAAATGTTCATGGTTTTGGTGACATTTACAGCACTATGGTATATAATTATTAAAATAAATTATACAATTACACCTTGTGAATTTATATGTAAATAACATCTCAAAAAAAAATTTTTTTTTTTTTGGTTTTTCGAGGTAGGGTTTCACTCTGGTCCAGGCTGACGTGGAATTACCTATGTAGTCTCAGGGTGGCCTCGAACTCACGGCGATCCTCCTACCTCTGCCTCCCGAGTGCTGGGATTAAAGGGGTGCGCCACCACGCCTGGCTTACATCTCAAACTATTACTTAAATGGTTACAAATTTTCTAAAGGTGCCTTAGTTGAAACTTATTTGCTAAGTGATCAATATGTCAAAGTACTATCAATATAATATCATGAGAGAAGCATCTGACCATTGATTATGCTGTATTTGTCTACAGCTATAACATCCTGAATGGGTCTGATCTTGTCTGATTTTGATTTCTTTATTTTTGACAATTTGGATTTAAAACGTCTGGGTTAATGATATGAATTAAAATGGTATATTTTTGCTAGTGAAAATATTTGTACATTTAATGTAAGTACTATTTAATGAGTACTAATTCATGAAATTGATACTGTACTCCAACATCCAGGAAGCCTAGCTGAGAGAATTCATAAAATGTTAGATGATTCTACTATCTTATCATGTGAAATTCAGGTGGGCAGATAAGAATAAAGAATTTTCCTACCTAGGGTGTGTATGAAGTGCAGAATGAAAGAGACTGTGTTTCACACATTTTCTGATTAGGTAGGATGTATTCCCCAGACTGTGGTAAAATATTTATTGGTGGTTACAGCAAAGTGCAATAGATCCTAACTTATCTTTCTTCTGACCTTAAGTACAAATGAAAAACAATAAATTTATTTCAAGGTTGCACTGAGAATAAGCAAAGCCAATTGAAAGGGAGGCTTTAAGCCTTTTCCAATTTATATTCTGAATCAAGCCAAAGTAAGAGAAGAAATGAATTAGAATTATCCTCTGTTTAAATTGCATTTAGTTCTCTAGGCTATTAGAATATGTTTTTTTATGTTTTATTTTTGTATTTTGAGAAATGAAGAGAGGAAGGACAGCATTCAGAATTAAAGTCTACCCACTGTCATCAAGGTGCAGCAAGTCATAAGCATAGAGGAATGTCATTGTTGAAGCACAATTAATAGTTTACGTAAAAGTAAATTATTGGTTTACTAAAATGTTCTAGACATCTTGTCTTATGAAAGTAATACAGAAAAAAAAAAAAAAAAACATGTAACTTTCCCAACTCTGTTTTAAGTAATTTGGCATAAAAGTTAAGGTCTAAGTTCTTAAATTTACAAATTGAAATTATCAAGCTTGAATATGACATAAGAGTCGATGAAATTCAAATAAACAACACGGGCCCAAAACTACAGAACTGACTGCGAGTCGCACAACATGTAAATAAGTCAAAATCTCAGCCCTCGCAATTAAGAAAGACTGCTTGATAAGAGATTGCCAGGTCTGCTGATAGACACAACTTGGAAAGGAAGCTTTTGTGGCATTTCTGCCCAGTACAATTTCAATCCAAAAAGTCCAAGATGCAAGTCTTCCATTTCATTGCTGTGCATTGCTCACTTGAGAAAGCTGAAAGATGTGGTTGTTTAAAAATCCTCTTACTCCAGATTGGCAATAGTTTCAAACATGGAAGCATGAGACACAATTTGAATGGTGAATAGCAAGGAGCAGAGTGGAGGGAAAGCTGTTTGGGAGTTATGTCAGGGCAAGACCATGTGGAAACAAGGTCTATTTATCCACAGGCAGAGAAAGCAAATGATGGTAGCAGTTGCCAAGATTTTTTTGCACATTGCTATTTACTTCCATGTTTTATTTCTTATCTAATTAGCTCAGCTTTTTTATCCCAAGGCAATAGTCAGCCTTTCAATTCTTCCTTCTGACATAAAGTAAAATATTTCTTAATTCACAGATTAGAACATTCCATGTCTATTTTGGCAGCCTATTGTCCTGGGAAATGGAAACTTGGAATATGGATTACCTAATCAATTTTAGGTGCTCCATTTTCTGCTTTCTTTAATTGGAAGCTGCGTAAGTACTGGCCTGATAACGTAACCTCCATAACTTTGCTTTAGCAAATGGGTTCAAGGAATTTTTGATGGGTTTCCAAATTTCTATAAATGCATCATTTTATTGAGTATATCTAGCAATATACTATGCTACTTCATTAAAAATAAGTTTTACTTTGATTTTTCCCTTTATCCAAAACAGTTATACAGTTTATTAAAAATGTGGAATAAAAACAAACAATATTATGTTGAAAACTGTGGTAAAATTGGTGCTGGAGAGATGCTTCAGCAGTTAAAACACCTGCCTGCAAAACCTAATGACCCAGGTTCATTTCCCAGTACCCACCTAAAGCCAAATGCACAAAGTGGTGCATGAATCGGGAGTTTGTTTGCAGTGGCTAGACACCCTAGTGCACGCATTCTGTCTCTTTCTCTCTGTCTCTCTCTCCTTGCAAATAAATATATGAAACAATAAAAAAGCTATGCTAAAATTGTACTTTATGTCATGACTTTCATAGTTCTGTATCCATCATATTGAGCTACATGGATATGTCACTGTAATGTGGCCACTCTCCTTTTTGTCCTTTCTGTATTGTTGTCTGCTATACTTGTCTTCAGACCATCTTCAGATTAATAACAAAAACTCTGTTCAGTGTTCCCATGAACAATACCTGACTTGGAGGAGCACAACAAATTAGTTTTCCAGTAGTTCAAGGTTAATGAAACCTTACTTCAGGTTTCCAAAGTTTTTCACACACTTCTGACATCTAGGCAAGGTCATTTGTAATTCTAAATTGTTTGGTATTTAGTATGCATGTGATATGACTAAATTCAGATACTTAAAATATTTTACCTATTTTTCTTTATTTGAGAGAGAGAAAGAGAGACTGAGAGAGGGGGGAGGAGGGAGAATGGGCATGCCAGGGCCACTAGTCTCTGCAAATGAACTGTCCAGCTCCATAAATTCAGATTTTTTGATGCATATCTCCTCATGTGATATGTACCAATAAAGGATATTCATGACATATAGAAATGATAAATGCTTACATAGGAATGCACATAAACACAGAACGGATATCTATGGAATTGTTCATTCACTGTTTGCTTTCAACAGCTGTGACCCCATCAGTATTGTCATCCTAAGAAGGAACATTTATTCCATACAAGGTCACTCTTTCCCCCAGCCATAATTGATAGGTAGAGTTTAAGATGAAGAGGAGGTCGATTAGCAGGCCCTAACATTGCATTCTCTTTCCAGCGGCTGACTCTCTAAACTATAAACTCAGGACTTCCCAGGCATTATTTCAAACCTGCCTTAGAGTCGATTATTCATTGACTTAGTGTTCTTTTCCCTGTTATATAACAAATTCCTCCAAATTGAAATATTCTCTCCTGAATATAACACGGAGGCTTTGGAGATTCAGGAAATCAAGTCAAGGAAAATTGTAACTTGAAAGGTCACAGGAACACTTCCCAAGGTTGGTAAACAACTGTTGAGGGCAGACTCTGAACAGTGTTATGTAGTGATTGAAACATTCTCTTCTTAGGGGAAGAAGAAAGCTTAGGAGACTCAGAAAGTCAAACAAATGTTGCAATATCTCTGCCTAAGGTTATATAAAGGGGGAAAAAATCTCACTGGGAGGAAATTCTCCAGGCTGAGCTGCCTGAAGGTCATGCAGTGAGCTCCA
Organism: Orientallactaga sibirica; assembly: GCA_036365145.1. Classification (NCBI taxonomy): domain Eukaryota; kingdom Metazoa; phylum Chordata; class Mammalia; order Rodentia; family Dipodidae; genus Orientallactaga; species Orientallactaga sibirica. Next base: position 7,465,510 of record JAEOAD010000194.1, read on the forward strand.
GACATGCGCCTGTGCTGGGGTGAGCTTGTCCAAGCTGCGGCTATAGCAACACCTCCCCCTGCCTCTATGTGTAATCCCAATAAATTCATTGGTTCTCCAAAACTGGTCTCGATGCAATTGTAATTTTGTCTGTCATCTGTATTCTATCTAGGGTGAATAGACATGCGTTCACAACTCCCCATGGACAAAGTTTCCCCGCAGCACTTTTCAAATTTCATATAGCTGATGAACTAAAGTTTTCACTGTCAGTGTGCTCAGCCAACTTTGGACTCTGTGTCTGGATGAGACAGGAACTTAGAAATAAACTTTTGGATTAAAGAGGTTGGTGGTTTTCCTAGTGCAAAGTGGGACAGAGATAGGGACTCTGGGACCAGCAACTGTAGTGATGTTCTCCCAACTTAATGGCATCTTTCACTCAGGGCACAGACAGCAGTTGTCTTGGTCCCAGCTAAGAAATGTGACTTTGAATGTTGTTCTTAGAAACTGAGCCTAAGTCCCATCTCTTCAGTTTCCTTGCAATTCATAAGCTTTTTAATAACTGCAATAAATCTTTTTCTCATGAAACTATCTAGAGGAGATTCTTTTCCAACAATGTCCTTTGGACAAGGCTGTTCTGTAGTGAGAGAGGAGAGTCTGGAAGAATACCAATGTGTTTCTGCTTTCCCCATTCCAGTGTCTCTGGCATCAACCAGTATCCACATTGTCCTCCTCTGGTTGATGCTTTAACTCCTTCTGGATTGCATCAGACTGCAGATTCTAATTGCTGCTTTTAAGTTAGTTTTGGTCTCATTCCTACTGCTTTTTAATATGCTATTTTTTTTTTAATTTCTGAGAAAGAGAGAATGGGCACACCAGGGCCTATAGCCACTGCAAAGGAACTCCAGAGGCAAGCGCCACTATGTGCATTTGGCTTATGTGGGTACTGAAGAATCGAACCTGGGTCCTTAGGCTTCACAGACAAGCACCTTAATTGCTAAGCCATCTCTCCAGCCCACATTCCACACCAAAAAAAAAAAAAAATGATACTGACAATTAAGTTTTGCCTCACCTACTTCCCCAGTACCAAAGAATATATATAGGTGCAGCATGTCGCCCACTGTGCACAAAGAGGTTTCTATTATCAATACCCCATGAATGCCCAAAGAAAAATAATTTGAGTCTCTTTTCACACTTTTATATATACATATATGTGCATGTATGAAGATGGTGTTGAATTAATGAAATTAGACTCAATGAGCATTTTAAATATATACTTTTCAAAGTTTTGTTAACTTTTTATACAAAATCCCATTTTACAAACTTAGCTTCCATTTAGCCATATCAAAGGAGAATCCTGACAATCACACTGATTATCCCCCAGCAGGAATGCCAACAAGGAAAGTTTAAGCCTGTTTTGCACAGGCCAGCAGAGATCCCATTTCTTTGATGAAGATAATTAGCCACAAAAAAAAATTGATAAGATCACTCAAACAGACCCACACAGACCTTAATGCCTTAGAGAGCTATAAAACATTTGCAGGTAATTTAAGTACTGATTCAGCCCCTGACCTTTTAGGAAGGCTTCCTCCTCCTGCTTCCTTGGGGAAGAAGATGCAGAGGTCTCAGCAAGGGTCAGCACCTGGAAGAGAAATACCATTAGCATGTATGGGATTCACCTAAAGTCTTGACTTTTTTAAGTAGCTTGGACTAGGGATGATGCAAAACACAATTTAATCAAAAAGGTATGAATGAGTGAATGGATATATAAATAAATAAATTTCTAACTATCAAATGTCTTTACTGACAAGTAACCATGAATCACTTCTACCAGAATGGCAAGGAAAGAGTTAAGTAGCACACTAAAAGTAAACTTTTTTTTTTTTTTTTTTTTGGTGTCTTCACACTGAGGTCATAAGACTTAGCCTTTAAATGCACATAAATGAGAAGCAATTTTTTCCAGTTTAAATTTAGCCATGGAAAAATAATCATTGTAAGTAAATGATTGTTTATTTTCTACAGTATGTGACCACAGCATTTATAATTTCATACAACAATAGATGCTTCTCAGTTGGTGAATCTCTGCCTGGAATAAATCAAATTTGTCATGCCCATTTTATATTTCATTTGTCTTGTTCTGTTACTAATGTGCCAGGTCTGAAATCTCAGTGACCCTTTTACTGAATCATAAATTCCTGAGAAGAAAGAAACGACTATTACTCATCTTTCCACATTGAATATAATTCTTCTGTTTCTGTTCTCTTCTTTAAAACAGTGTCTACAAAGACTTTATATTGCAAGTAACATCATCAAACATGTTTCATGGCTTTGAGTTAGTATCTCTCTTACCTTTGAACAGAAGGGCAGTAATTTGAGAAATGTTATAACAGGTGCTCATTTTTAATACTGTATCTCCCCTGTGCCTCAAAAATTCCTACAATCATTATTTGATCTATGATATTGTCTTTCGTCTCTAGGAATGTGTCATCTTTTGAAAAATAAATATTCCCAGAAACAACTTTAAACAAATGAGCAAAATAAAAAAGCAAACCAAATTCTTAACCATAAATTCATGTGTGTAAGATAATTAATTACAGATGCCATCACACTTGTTTTCTGACATGGTTTGTGCAGAAGGAAAAATATAACTTTTTTCCAATTTTTATTATACTTTAATTCATACATAATTATGTATGTTTATGAGACACAAGGTAATGTTTTCAAGCATGCACATTGACTAATGATTGAATCAAGGTAAGTAATGAGTCAGGGTAATTGGCATATCTATTACCTCATATACTTACATTTCTGTGACAATTACATTCCATCTCCTCTATTTTAGCAAATTTTATTTTGTAAATATTATTTATTTGTTTAAGAGAAACACACACACACACTCAGAGAGAGAGAGAGAGAGAAACAGAGACAGGGAGAAAGAAAGAGAGAGACAGAAAATTTAAAGGCATGCCCAGGCCTCTTGTCACTGCAAATGAACTCCAAATGCAGGCGCTCCTCTGTTTATCAGTGTTTACATGGGTACTGGGGAATCAGACCCAGGCTGTCATGCTTTGTAAGCAAGTACTTTAACCACTGAGCCATCTCCCAAACTCTAGCTATATTTAAATATGCAATATATTATCACTAACTATAGTTCCTCTTTGTGCAAGAGAACACCATAACATTTTGCCCCTCTTATACTACAACATTGTACCAGTCCACCAACCATATATCCTCTCTTTATCCCTCCCAGTGTTCTTTGATAACCACTATTCTATTCTTCATTTCTACCAGATTAACTATTTTAGATTCCCCATATATGTGATATCAGGTAGTATATTTCTATTTGCATTTGACATTACATTTATAATAATAACATTAGGCTCATACATATTGATGAAAATGGCAGGATTTCACCTCTTTATTATTCCATTCTGCAGATAGGTCACATTTTCTTTTTCCATTCATCAGTGAAGGACTCTAGATTAAGTCCATATTTGGACTACTGTGGTAGTTTGAATAGATGGCCCCCAATGCATTCAGTGTTTTATTATAGTTTGTAATTTCTGGGTTTTTTTTTACAGTTTGTAATTTAAATCTGCAGCCAGCTGGCTGGAGGAGGCAGATCTTCGGGTTCTGCCCTAGGTGTGGTTGTGGATTTGACATTCTAAACTAAAGATATGCAAAGTTTCTGATTCCACCTGGAGTTCCTGAAGTGTGCTTTGGGATTGAATTTGTGACTCTCCTCTCTCTCTCTCTCTCTCTCTCTCTCTCTCTCTCTCTCTCTCTCTCTCTGCTTGGACCTGTGAAAGCAGTCCAGATTTTTCTGCCATTATGGAACGTACCCTGGATCTATAAGCTTCAATAAATATCCCTTTTCCTATAAATGTGCCTGGTCTGGAAGTTCATCTCAGGGATCTGAAGCTGTCTACAGAAATTGGAACCAGAATGTGGGTGAGATGAATGTGACCATGTTGATTTTGTTCTTTTGGAACCTTTGTTTTGGAGGAATGGGCATGGACTTGATGCTTACAATTAAAGATGCCTTCTTGGGGGTAAACCAAGTTTTATGGACTATTCTGGTGAGAGTTTGAGAATGCTAAGTGTAGCAAGAATTGTATTTGGAGGCTCAGCTTATGAACTTAGAGGCTTGGCTTAGGAACTTTCTAAGGGGAAGTAAAGACTGCAAAGGACTTTATTGGAACTGGGCCACTGGCCTAAGAGCTGGCTGTATTCTGCTGCCCAGGCTCAGAGAGTTCGATCAAGGTTAAATTTGTAATGGACTGATGTACTTGGCTAACAGTATAGGACTGAGAGATTTAAGATTTTAAGTTGGAAATCCTCAAGCAAGTTAAAATTCCACAGGCACTGAGACTGGTTTTAGTGTACTGAAGCCACTATTGTCAAATATATTAGCAGTGTTAAGGGTGATGGCCCAATTGCTTTACATTAAAACAATGGAGAGGATGCCCGAGGAAAGACTGTGACAGAAATGCAAACTCTTGGGAAGAGTTGACTAGAGAAGGAAGCTGCTTTTCAAGGTCATGATTTATTTCTTCCCTGAATTAAGAATATGGCTGTGGGCTGGAGAGATGGCTTAGCGGTTAAGGCACCTGCCTGCTAAGCCTAAGAACCGGGTTCCAATCTCCAGATCCCACGTTTAGCCAGATGCATTCTCCCTTCCTCCCACCATCCTCCCCACACCACCACCACTAATCAGGAGACTTTTCTCACAGTCAACCAGAGACTCTTTATGTAAGATGAAGCTCTGTGGCTTCTTGCAAAGAAAGAGAGCCATGAAGCTGACAGTTACTTTGTGAGAAACGTGAACAACACCCATTTCCACTTCATGTAGTAATTTTCTACATGTAAAGCAGTATGTCTGAAAAGCCCATAGAACAAAAATGGATAGCAAAAAAATACATATTTTATATTTCATCCCCTTTTTTATCAGTTTGCAAAATGGTGAGATATTTTCTCTCACTTATGTCTTAGTCCTGCAACATATGCTATTTCAGGTATAAAATTTTAATTTCTATGTCATAAAAAATTCAACTTAACTAAGGAGCAAAAATAAAAGTCAGTTGCTGTAAATAAAAAGCCCAGTTTCTTGCAGGTGTGACCTAATTCATTTGCTCAGAGATTATTTATTCTCATTTCAATACCCTAATCTCTGATATCTTCCTTCACCCAAAAGTGACCCAAGTTCATTTTGGGTCATTTTGTCATACTTATAATACTTTGGTGTCTGAGCTCTAGGTCTATTCTCCATAGCAAGAGGCATTTTGATGAACAGTCAGTTCCTATTCTCAAAGAATACAAACCAAGACATTCTACCTTGGTGCTCAATTCAAACCCCAGCTGCACCTCACAGACTGCAGGACTCTCTTTGGTCTGTTTAAGCTTATATCCTCTAAGAAATTTTCTAGTGAGAACTTAGTTTTATGTAGGTCTACCTGTAAGAAGAGAGTGAGCTGGCATGAGGCCTTGAACATTCCAGGTTCCTTCTCTAAATGATAACAAGGCTGTTTGTATTTATAAGTCACTTTTACTGTAGTAATGTCAATATCCACCTTCACTTTCTTAGCCTGCAAGGCAAGTTCCTAGGCTGGGCACATTCAACATGAGGTGTTTTTTTTGTTTTTTTTTTGTGTTTTTTTTTTTTTGTTTTTTTTTTTGTTGTTTTTTTCTGAGAGACAGAGAGAGACAGAAAGAGAGGGAGAGGAAAACAGATAGAGATGGGTGTGCCAGCAGACTCTCAGCTGCTGCGAACAAAATCCAGATGTGTGCGCCCCCTTGTGCTCAAGTGCAGCATTGCACCCTTGCGTCACTTTGCATCTGGCTAAACGTGGGACCTGGAGATTGGAACCCTGGAGATCGGAACCAGCGTTCGTAGGCTTAGGAGGCAGGCGCCTTAACCGCTAAGCCATCTCTCCAGCCCAAGGTTTTTATTTTATTTTTTTAATGGACTTTTATTTTTATTCACTTGCTTACTAGAGAGACACAGAGAAGGTGATAATGGGTGCATGAGGGCCTCTAGCCACTGCAAACAAACTCCAGAGTTATGGGCCACCATGTGCATATGGTTTATGTGGGTATTGGGGAATTGAACCTGGGTCCTTAGGCTTTGGCATGCAAGAACCTTAACTGCTAAACCATCTCTCCAGCCACACCATGAGGTTTTATCTGAAGCCGACTGCAGGCAGTTTTCTCCTGAACAAACTTTCTGTATGAGCATTTGCATGATACTATTACTACTTCCTTACAGAAAGGAAGATATTCTAAAGAGACACTTGTGACCCCTTTGGATTTCATACTATTGAAACAATGGATCTCAAGATATTGGTTATTTCTCCAGGCATTTCAAGGTAAAAGAAGAAGGAGACGGAGGACGAGAAGAAGAAGAAGAAGGAAGAGAAGGAGGAGGAGGAGGAACCCTGGTGCAGTCCAAGGGAGCAGCTTCCTGAGGGATGACCTTGTAGGAGAGTCTGGAATTGTGACAATGGAATACAGGGGACCAGACCTTGACCAGAACTGCTTAGCTTTGCAAGATTTGTGCTTTCAATTTGAACCTAATTTCCAGTCTGGACTACAGAGTGCGCTTGGAAGTCTGGGTGGGGTCACAGGACATGGACCCTCTTATTCTTCTTTCTAATGCGTCCATATTGAATGAAACTCTTTTGACTGCTTTACACTTTTAATGTAGGTTGTAATTGCCCTATTGTGGATGATGGGTGGCCAAATCTGCTTTAGAAGTATTGTTAGGGCTCTGACTCTGACCCTAGTTACTCCACGAACATTACTTCAGTACTTAATTTTACTTCCCCTGGAAAATAAAGCCCAAGTGAGGCATGCTTTCCATGCATGATGGTACAAGTTTTAGAATTAAATATATATTACGTCCACCAAAATTTATGATAATTCATATAAATCATCTTTATGAACATGCATTGTTTCATAGAAAACTATCATGATGTTTTCAAATGATTGTTTTTCTTTTGGAAACTGTTTTGGGGTCATTGAAAAACAAAGTTCAAAATACAGAGTTCCTATGTATCATTCAGGAAAATACAGTTCTTTTATTGAAAGAACTGGATTAGAGTCACCAGGCAGGTCACCCACTCTGGACTCCTCCTATTTTACAGGAGCTCACATTTCTTTGCTCCTCTTAAGCTATAAGCTCTTCTGTTCCTAAGCTCTAAGCTATCTCTATAATAAAATCATTCTAAATCATATCCCCTGGTCTATGGATTTCATTTGTCAAAATTCATAAGGCAGGAATCCAAAGACAAACTAAGTACATTCTTTGACTGACCATTCAGCTTCTGGGACCCCAGCTCCTGAGTCATTTTCCTCCCAAAAGCCAAAATAAGGCTCTGATATTCTCAAAGATATCCCAAAGACATATGTTAATGATTGTTCTTTCATAAACTTGATCGCATCTCCATATATTCTTTAGTGGGACCATTCATGAGATCTTTTTCTTGCTTTTTAATGTACTGTTTTTTTTTGTTTTGTTTTTTTTTCTTGAGATAAGGTCTCCCTCTAGCCCAGGCTGACCTGGAATTCACTAGGTACTCTCAGGGTGGCCTTCAACTCACAGCAGTCTTCCTACCTCTGCCTCCAGTGCTGGAATTAAAAGCATGCACCACCACATCTGGTTCCTTTTTGATTTCTTACTCTTGAGTTTTAAATATTCTTTGCATACATTGGATACAAGCCTTTTATCAGATATGTCTTGCAAATATTTCTTCCCTATACATGCCTATTTTCATGTCCCTAACACTATCTTTCAGAGATTTAAGCTTTAATGAAGTCCATCTCATCAATCATTTTCTTCAGGGCTTGTCCTTTAGGCGTGTATTTAATAATCATTACCAACATAAACTAAGCTAGAGTTTCTCTTATGCTAGCTTATATGAGTTTTCTACTTTTGTTTTTTACATTTAGGTCTATGATCAATTTGAGTTATGTTTTTTGTTTGTTTGTTTGTTTGTTTGTTTGTTTTTGGCTTTTCAAGGTAGGGTCTCACTCTGGCCCAGGCTGACCTGGAATTCACTATGTAGTCTCAGGGTGACCTCAAACTCACAGCGATCCTCCTACCTCTGCCTCCCGAGTGCTGGGATTAAAGGAGTGCACCACCACACCCAGCTTCGTTATGTTTTATAATCTATTTAATGCTGAGGGCTGAGAAGATAGCTCAGTCAGTAAAATGTTTGTATTGTAAGCATGAAGACATGATTTGATCGTTAGAATCCACATGTAACAAGCTGGCTACAGAGGTTCATGTTTTATAATTCCAGTGCTGGGCAAATGGAAACAGGTGGATCCTTAAAGCTGCTTAGCCAGATAAGCTAGTCTACTTAGCAAGTTTCAAGCCTATAAGAGATGCTCTATCAAACAACAACAACAACAAAAATGGGCTAGAGAGTTAAGGTGCTTGCTTGCAAAGCCTAAGGATTCAGGTTCAATTCTCAAGTACCCTCATAAGCCAGATGCACAAGGTGGCGCTTGTGTCTAGATTTCATGTGCAGTGGCTAGAGACCCTGGCAGCCCATTATTTCTATTTGCCTCCTCCCCACTCGCTCAAATAAATAAAAATAAAAATAAGGTATTTTTTTAAAGTGCTGGATGGCACCTGAAGAACAAAATCTGAGACTAAACTTTGTATTTCACACATATGTACACCTTTATAGAGATGAACACACACTTCTCTTTCTTTCTTCTTTCCATACTCCCTTGTCTCTCTCCCTCCCTCTCTCTCCCTCTCTCTATACACATGTGCACCTATATAGACATGAACACACACACACACCTTCCTTCTTTCCCAGTTTAGTTACTGCTTTTCTTTCTTCTCTCCATTCTTCCCTTCCATCCTCCTTTATTACTTTCTTCTCTTGCAAATGGATATCCAGGTTTTCTTGTGTCCTCTGTGTACAAAGCTCCCTTTACTCTAGCAATTGTTTTATCATTTTATTTTATTTTATTTTATTTTATTTTATTTTATTTTATTTTATTTTATTTTATTTTATTTTATTTTATTTTATTTTATTTTTTTGGTTTTCCGAGGTAAGGTTTCACTCTACCTCAGGCTGATTTGGAATTCACTATGTAGTCTCAGGGTGCTCTCAAACTCATGGCGATCCTCCCACCTCTGCCTCCCAAGTGCTGGGATTAAAGGCATGCACCACCACGCCCGGCTGTTTTATCTTTTGTCAAAGGTTTCTGGGCTAGCTGGGCATTGTGGTACCTCCTTATAGTCCAAGAATTTCAGGCTGTAGCATGATGACCACTATAAGTTCAAGGCTAACAAGACCCTATCTAATAAAACAAAAACAAACAGAAAACCCAAAACAAAACAAAACAAAACAAAAAGGCAAAGTAAAACAGAGATCATTTTTCAGATATGATTGGGGCTTTTTTCCTTACATTTGTTTCATTTTTTTGGAGGCAGGGTCTCTCACTTTAACCCAGGTTAACATGAATCCCTGTAGCCCACTTTCCAGATTGCCAAGATTAAAGAAGTGTTCTATCAGTTTTTTTAAATTTCATTTTATTTTTGTTTATTTATTGATTTGAGAGAAAGAGAAGCAGGCATGTGAGAGAGAGAGAGAGAGAGAGAGAGAGAGAGAGAGAGAGAGAGAATGAGCACACCAGGGCCTCCAGGCACTGCAAATGAACTTCAGGTATATGCCACTTTCTGCATCTGATTTACATGGGTTCTGGGGAATTGAACTGTGGTCCTTTGGCTTTGCAAGCAAATTCCTTAACCACTAAACCCAGGGTTTTTTTTTTTTTTTTTTTTTTTTTTTTTTTTTTTTTGGTTTTTCTGGCCCAGGGTCTGGAATTCTGGCAATCCAGGGTGGCCTCAAACTCGATCCTCCTACCTCTGCCTCCCGAGTGCTGGGATTAAAGAAGTGCGCCACCACGCCCAGCTTTGTATCAAGTATCAAGTTTTTTTTTTTTTTTTTTGTTTGTTTGTTTTTGAGATATGGTCTCTTTCTAGCCAAAGCTGTCCTGGAATTTACTAAGTAGTGACATGCTAGCCTCAAACTCACAGCAATCCTCCTACCTCAGCCTCTGAGTGCTGGGATTAAAGTCTTGCGCCACCACGCCCAGCTACACCAGGTCTTTATTGCGGTGATGACACTATGTGAAGAATTAGCTATCAGAACATAGAGTGGCATAATTTTACTGAAAAAAACTTATTTAAATTTAATGCACACTATGTGAAATGATTTAAATATAAAAATGTACTAAAATTAAACAATGACTAACAAAACCAGACTGATCAACTCTTACTTAAGTAAGCAATTGCTTTCCTATTCTCTGTAAGAATAGCATGTCCTACCCATCTATTACTTCTTCACAGGCCAACCTTTGTGTAAGGCAGGAGAAGCCCTTGTGACTGTGGCTATCCATATAATTATGATTCTATCTCGTTACCTTGCAAATGAATACTTAGAAGCTCAGTTGATAGTATCAAAGGTACTGCCTAGAAGGATGGAGATGTCCCAGAGCTGTTTGGGGAATGTACAATAGAAGAAAAGCCAAGCATGCAATCAAATCAGGTGACTCAGGCTTTGTTAGTAATTCTCTTTCTCTTCCCTAGTCTCTTGATTTCATTTGCATAACTAGCTCCTGATGAAATGAATCCTGAGTTCTCAGGATATTATCATTGCAACATTGATCAATCTGTGTAAATCAGAACCCAGTAATTAAAATGCACCCAGAGAGGTAGATGCAGATGTTAAAAATCGCAACTTCACAAACTCAGCGTCACTTTAGAACTCATGAGTTAACACGGAAAGGACAGGTGACAGATGAAGGTGGAGAGGTGAGGTTCCCACCATCCTCTGAAGGGTCCAGGGAGACATCTTCCCTTTTCTTTTACTCTAATAACATTAAACTTACAGCCCCTATTAACATTTTCCTTGTGCTGTTTTAATTTTTTCTCAATGATCTTTAACATAGTTGTCAGTCATCAAGTGGCACAATAGGGCGTAGTGAAAACACAGGCACTCTTGTTCAATTATTATTACAAATGTCAAGATGGCAAAAACAGAGCTGTAAAACAGGAACTTCTCAGGGTAGAGCTTTGAGTAACTATGCACCATTCTTTTGCCCTGAACAAAGTCTGAGTTATATAGTTCCTATTCCTTCCCATCAGTCAACATTAATGTCTCCTCTTTGCAATGTCTCCTGGCATTTTACTGCATTATACATCCTGCTTGCATATACACTACCTTTCTCTATCTTAACATCTCATGGATTATTAATGCATATGTTATTCTTTTTAAAAATATTTTATTTATTTATGAGAGAAAGAGAGGCAGATAGAGAGAAAATTGGCACGCCAGGGCCTCTAGCCTCTGCAAATGAACTTCAGACACATGTGCCACATTGTGCATCTGGCTTATGTGGATACTGGGGAATTGAACCTGAGACCTTAGGCTTCACAGGTAAGTGCCTTAACCACTAAGCCATCTGTCCAGAACTGTACATGTGATTCTTAAGTAAAAAAGAATCTATGTGTACATCCTATTCGGAGGTTATGGTTTACTCCCTGGATGATACTGACAGCACTACCAAGCAATGTACAAAAGGGAGGAGGCTTGAGTAAGGTAATGGATCTAATTTTTAAGTACTCACACAGCACAACCACAGTCATGTCCACTCCATCTTCTCAGTCTCTCTGACAAATGACATGAAGTTTTCTACAAAACATATCCTCTCCCCTCAAAAACTGGAACCAAATTACAAAGTTGTGCTAATGATTTGCTTAACATTCTCAAGTAGTGACACATGCCAATAACCTCAGCCTTTGGGAGGTTAAGGTAGGAGGATTGCCATGAGATTGAGACCAACCTGGACATTAGCTAGGTCAACTTGGGATAGAGGGAGACCATGCCTCAAAAAAATAGCTTCCCCATTTCAATCTGATTCAAAGTCTTTTTTCTTACATGCCCTCTACAATGCCCCTCCCCAGCCACATACCTGATCTAACTGGATTACAGTCAGACTTTCACATATATAGATTCTGCATCTATCTACAGATGGCCCCACTTAATGAGCACTAAACATATTTCTCTAGATATTGTATCTAAACTGAGATTCATAGATTTTTCTTTTTCTTTTATCCCCTGAGCAATATAACAACTACTTATATAGCATTGACATACTTTGTGTTTCACATAATCTACGGTCTGAATATGAAATGTCCCCCATAGCCATGGTTTGTGATTGAGCCTCATATTTAATCCTCTGCTTATAGAGTCTTTGAGAAGCTGAGCCTTGCTAGAGGAGGGTTATCACTGAGGGTAGGTCTTGGATTTTATAATACAGCCACTTGCCAGAGAAAAGGAATTCTCTCTTGTTTCCTCTCTCTGCTGACACATGATGATGTGAGCCAGCTTCTTGCTCCTGCCATGCTCCCCACACCATATGATAAAACTTCCTTTGAAATTATAAGCTGAAATAAACCCTTTCCATCCCTAAATTGCTTCTGCTTGGGTGTTTTGTCCCAGCAGTGAGAAAGTAACTGCTACATCTACAAATGAGTCAGAGGATATGCAAAAGTCATAGGAAAACATTGCCATTTTACATGAGGGACATCTGTAGATGTTAGAATCCCAGGCAGGTCCAGCACCCATCCTCCGAGGAAACAGGGAAGAGTGAACTTTCCCACTACTCTTTCTTCCTTCACTCCTTTGTAGTAGGCAGAGTAGCCCTCCCCTCATTACACTGCCCACTTGCTATTCTCTATGCATACAATTTCTTTGTCAAGATAACCATGTAAGAAATTTCTCTGCTTCAAGATATAATTTGGTTGTTGTAATCAAACCCAGGGCCTTTCATATGTTAAGTAAGTGCTCTGCAACTGAGCTAAACCCACAACTTTTGCTTTAAGTTTTAACTCAAATATCACCACCTTACTTTGTCACTTTAGTTAACTTTGCAAATAGTTAAGTTCCTCATATGCCTCTTATTATTTTGCTGTTATTCTGCAGTGTTTTGTTATTGTTGTTGTATACATTTATACATGTACTTTACTTAAATCTTTCTGAGTCCTTTATCATCTCCTGACAAACTGCTTACTTTGAATGCATATTTGATTATCTGTCTCTTCTTATCAGAAGGAATGTTGTCTGAGGTCAGACATGATTAGTTGTTTTTCATTGATTTAGCACAAGCATCCATTTAGCTTTCACAAACCGTACATAGTAGGTCTTCCTCAGAGGTTAAGTACACTTTCTACCTAAGCATAATGGCTTGAGGGGAGCTGAAACTACCCGAGTTTGAATGTCCAAATCCCACATAAACAGCTGGGTGTGGCCAAAATGCCTGTAACCTTAGTTCTGCAAACTGGGAGCAAAGAGACCAGGGAATTGCACAGGCTTTTGAAAAACAGCAAACTCAGATATCACTGGCTTCAAAAAGAGCCAGGAGAAGAGGGATGGAACAGAATCCCAACATTCAGCTCTGACCTCCACAGGCAACCCCCCCCTCCCCCGTGCCATGAAGGTGAGCACATGGATTGTTGAAAAGACACATAGATATGCATGCACTGTATACATGCACCACACAGAAAAACAGCATATTATGCATATATAACCAAGATTTATTGTTGTTATTTAATATGATGGTTTGAATCAGATGTCTCCCATAAGCTCATGCGTTTTGAATGCTTATTACTCAGCTGCTGATAATTTGAGAGTTGTAAACTTGCTGGAGGAAGTATGTTGTTAGGGCAGGCTTTGAGATATTATAGCCAACTCTCCCTTGCTAGATTTCAGCTTACTCTCTTGCTGCTATCTTCCACCTACTCTTTCAAAGAGTGATGGCCAGCCCTTGCTCTACCATCTTTCCCCTGCCATCATGAAGCTTCCCCTGGAGACTAAGCCAAAATAAACACTGTTCTCCCATCACCTGCTTTTGGTTTGGTGTTTTGTGCCAGTAACAGAGGTAACTAGGTAACTACAACATTTACTGAATGAAAGAGCAGTGAGTATGTGTTACCCCATGCAGAAATTTCTTTTTTGATAGCTTATGAGTTGTTGGCCTTTTGTTTGTAACTAACAATGGAACAATGGGAGGTTGGTGACTATGAATAAATATTTGTATCACAAAAGAGATGTACACATAATAGTTGCATGTTTGTAGTATTTAAACATACTATCCTTGTAGTTATAGAAATAACACTTAAGCAAACAACTCAATTTCATTAAGAACACATCGATTTTAAAATAATGAAACAAAATATATTTTGGCCGGGCATGGTGGCACACGCCTTTAATCCCAGCACTCGGGAGACAGAGGTAGGAGGATCACCATGAGTTCGAGGCCACCCTGAGACTACATAGTGAATTCCAGGTCACCTGGACCACAGTGAGACCCTACCCCAAAAAACCAAAATAAATAAATAAAAATAATGGAAAATTGGTTTTATTAAATAGCTTATTTAAATTTATTTATTAAATAGCTTAAAGTTTTGTAATGAGTAATTTTTCTGATCTTCAAAAGTCAGGAAGTAACTATAAAATTAATATACATATTCTGTTTACATGTGCATCTATTGAAGGCAGTGGTCTACCTTTTATCATATGAAGAATAGTTATATTGTGAATATAAAAATATTGAATAAAAATAATATTTATAACAAAATAGTATTACCCTCAAAAGTTCACAAAACTATATTGGGCTAATAAAACTATGCTATTATTTTTTTGCATGTATATGTGAGTGGCTTATGTGTATGTATGTGTTTGTATGTGTGTGGGTACATGTGTGTATGGGTGCACAAGTACGTGTGTGCACATGCCTATGAAACTTATAGTCTCTACTTCCTCAGTGCAGGGATTAAAAGTGCCTGACACTATGCCTGGCATTCAACATGGGTGCCAGGAATTCAAACTCAGGTCCTCATGCCTGGGCAGCAAGCACTTACATTCTCAGAAATGCCACCACCCTTTGGAGTATGCTATTTTTTTTTTGAAGTGATGAAAATTGAAGAGACTATTCCTATTGAAAGGATGTTCACATAAAGAAGTGGCCATATTTTAACAGAATAATCTATATCATGTTTTCAGAGTACAGGAAGATGCATTTCCACAGATATTTGCATCCTTTAAGCAATCTAGAATGTAGATTTCAAAATTTGAAATCCCTGTAGACAAGAATCCTTGTGAGAAATTTCAAACATGCTCTGTCAGCGAAGCTGGGAGAGAAGATTAGCAACATGTAAACTGAATCCTGATGCTGAATGAGGATGGAAGTGAAGGTGATAAGTGCTGACTAACAAGCCGAAGCATGAAGGGGAAAAGCGATGTAGGATTGGAATCTCAGGAAAACAGAAAGATCAGCCATGAGACTCAGGGGAACGCAGGCAGAAAATGGAGTTTCCAATTATAAGTTCAGAAAGAGAAAAACCTGAGTCTGTGAAGTTGGCTAAGTGGTTAAAGATGCTTGCTTTCAATGCATGCAAGCCTAGGATCAACTCTCCAGCTACCCAGGTAAAGTTGGAATCTGGCATTTATTCATAATAGCAAGAGACCCTGAAATGCTGCCCGCCCCCACACACACACAGAAAGAGAGAGAGAGAGAGAGAGAGAGAGAGAGAGAAAGAGTCAATTAAATTAACATAAACTGCAAACAACTTCCACAAACTTGGGATCTAGCATAAATCAATTGAAGCAGGAGGGGGGCGGATTTTTGTACACCTTTAATCCCAGCACTTGGGAGGCAGAGGTAGGAGGATTGCTATGAGTTCAAGGCCATCCTGAGACTACAGAGTTAATTCCAGAACAGCCTTGGCTGGAGTGAGACCCTACCTTGAAAAACATTATAGATAGATAGATAGATAGATAGATAGATAGATAGATAGATAGATAGATAGATAGATATAGATATAGATATAGATAGAGATATAGATAGAGATATAGATATAGATAGAGATATAGATATCTTAGAGAGAAAAGCAGAGAAAAAGAGAGGGAAAGAGAGAGAAAGAGAGAGAATGGGCACACCAGGGCCTTTAGCCACTGCAAACAAACTCCAGATGCATGTACCACCTTGTGCATCTGGCTTGCATGGGTACTAGGGAATCGAAACTGGGTCCTTTGGCTTCACATGTAAGCACTTTAACTGTTAAGCCATCTCTTTACCCCATATTTTCGAGGTAATGACAATATAAAAAAAATTAACTAGAACAGAACATGAAAGTAGTAGAAATATAACATAAATGCTATGTGTATTACTTTTTTCTAAATATACATTTTAGAAAATTATGTTCTCTAGGTGCATACATCAATCTTCTAGGTGCAAAGGGTTAAGTCTGACTCATAGGAGAGCTAAGTCTTCATGTAAGTTAGTTGGTCAATTAATTTCTAAAATTATACAATAGATAATATCTAATTTTTGATTAATGAAACAGAATATACGGTTGGGCTTAGAAATGTAATTATGTTCTGATTTTAGGTTATATACAGATGTCTTAAGCAAGTTCTATAATTTTTTTGGATCTAAATTACCACATGTGTAAAATGGGGTAACCTACTTGATTAACCATGTCATATATTTGCTGTGCATAATGCATGTAAACGATTATTGTGAGGTATCTTAATTGTACTTTTGTCTTCAAAATCAGCAAATGATCTTCAAAAGATAACTGCTGAAACATAGTTATTTATAATATTTGTACAATAATAATCTGAATTCATTTAGATTTTCATTTCCTAGTGAAAAAATGGGACAGTTTTTAAATGCTCAGTCTATTTCTTCTATTTCTACACTAGGGTTCTGCTCTAACATAATAGTATTTTTGCTCATACAAAATGAAAGTGGGTTGAAGAGATTGCTCATTGGTTTAAAGTGCTTGCTTGCAAAGCCTGATGGCCACAGTTTGGTTCCACAATGCCTGTGGTGGTTTGATTCAGGTGTCCCCCATAAACTTAGGTGTTCTGAATGCTAGGTTCCCAGCAGATAGAGATTTAGTAATGAATGCCTCTTGGATGCAGTGTATTGTTGGGGGTGGGCTATCATAGCCAGTGTCCCCTTGGCAGTGCCAGCATACTCTTCTGTTGCTATTGTCCACTTTATGTTGGCTAGGGGATGATGTCCACCCTTTGCTCATGTGATCGTTTTCCTGTGCCATTGTGGAGCTTTCCTTCAAGTCTGTCAGCCAGAATAAAACTTTTTTTCCCACAAGCTGCTATTGGTTGGGTAATTTCTATCAGCAATGCAAACCTGACTGCAACAATACCCATATAAAGCCAGATGCACAGAGTGGTGCATGTGTCTGCAGTTTGTTTGGCACTGGCAGGAGGTCCTGCATGCCTGTACTCTTCCTCCTCCTCACTCTCTCTCTTCCTCCCTCTCAAATAAATAAATAAAAATATTTTTGAGGAAGAATGTGAATACATAACGTAAATACTTCCCAACTCCAATGCTTTCTTGTATTTTAAGCATTCCTATTTTGGGGAGGATATAGAGAAAGATAGAAAGCCATTTAAATTCACATCATTTAAGTCAATTATAAAAAAATACTTACAAACTGAAGATAAATATAGGATCCCACTCTTTAACTATTATAATAATTGTGCCTAGAAGCTGCCAAATTAGTGTTTACAATCATAGAATTTTCTAGATCTTTGTAGTTACTTTGTTGCTGGGACAAAACACCTTACCCAAAGTAGTTCATGGAAGGAAATGGTTTACTTTAGCTAATAGTTTTTCTTTCTTTCTTTCTTTCTTTCTTTCTTTCTTTCTTTCTTTCTTTCTTTCTTTCCTTCCTTCCTTCCTTCCTTCCTCCCTCCCTCCCTCCCTTCTTTCCTTCCTTCCTTCCTTCCTTCCTTCCTTCCTTCCCTCCTTCTTTCCCTCCCTCCCTCCCTCCCTCCCTCCCTCCTTCCTTCCTTCCTTCCTTCCTTCCTTCCTTCCTTCCTTCCTTCCTTCCTTCCTTCCTTCCTTCCTTCATTCCTATTTTTTTCTGAGGTAGGATATCCCTCTAGCCCAGGCTGGCCTCACACACAGTGATCCTCCTACCTAACCCTTCTGCGTGCTAGGATTTAAGGTGTGCCTAGCGTCAGCTGATAGTTTCAAGTGGAAGCTTCGTCGTGTCAGGGGAAAGCATGGAAAGAAGAAAGCTGTCACAGATCTGGTGGAAGTACTTTGAGTGACCTGCCATCACTGAAAAGCTGGGCTAGTAAACATACCTCCTTCAGCAAAGTTTCACATCCCAAAGTACCAGCTTGAGACCAACTATTCAAAGCATATGAAACTCTGTGAGAGAGCTCATTCAAACCACCACATTATGCCACTAGCCTCTGAACAGTCATGATCATATCAATATACACAATGCATTCAGTTCAACTTTATAGGTCCCCATCGTCGTGACCAATCACACCACCATTCAAATGGCCAAAGTCTCATCTGACACAGTCTCTTAACTGTGAAACTGTAAAATCAAACCACAAGTTGCATACTCCCAACACACAATAGCATAGAGTATACATTCTCATTTGAAAAGGAGGACTTGGGCATAGCAAGGAAAGATTGAACCAAGGAGTTCTTGAAGAAGAGACAAATGATCAAAATCCCTACAAACTAAATGATGACAAAGGTCTGAAGAATTAATACAACTTTGAGGTTAAGCAGTAAAGGTATACTGATGGCCTTGCCAGCTGAAAGCACAATGCTTCTGGAGGTGCATATGAACAGGTATGGGGAGGAAAGCATTCACAAGATCTATAGCTACAAGCCAGGTACCAGGAGATATGTTAATCTGCTCAATTAAAGACACCAAATCTGGTACAGCAGCTGCATTTGGAGTCACGACTTGATTAAGCTTCCAACAATCAATGCTCACTCTCCATGATGCCTCTGCCTTCTGAACTAGCCAAACAGGAAATATAAAGATAAAAAGATAAAGTGAGGCGTGATGGCAACCACCACCCTGCAGCTTTCAAATCTTCTTCTTCTTTTTTTTTTTTTTTTTTTTTTGAGGGGTGGGGGAGGTAGGGTTTCACTGTTGTTCAGGCTGACCTGGAGTTCACTTTAGTCTCAGGGCGTCCTTGAACTCATGCTATCCTCCTACCTCTGCCTCCCCAGTGCTGCAATTAAAGGCATGCGCCACCATGCCTGGCTCCTTTCATATCTTTTAAGGTGGCCCTGATCTTGGCAATCACTAGTTTCCTGGTATCAGGAGATCTAATAGTATCCATTTAGTCTTTCCAACCATAGTAGCCCTCATTCTACATGTCAGAGAGTTCTGCTAACTTCTAAGTTTATCTCAATTATAAATTGAAAGACTGGGAGAAAAAACACAGAATGGGTTCAAAGACCCCCTGGATCCACAGTGATTCAGATTTTGGCTCATTTTCATTCATTACTTTTGCAGTCAGGTTTTCATTGCTGGCAGAAAACAACTGACTAAAAGCAGCTTGGGGGGGAGGGGCAAAGGTTTATTTTGGCTTACTGACTCAAGGAGAAGCTCTATGATGGCAGGGGAATGGTACGATAATGAGCAGAGGATGGACATCACCCCCTGGTCAACATCAGCTGGAAAAAAGCAACAGGAGAGTATGCCAAACACTGGCAAGGGGAAACTGACTATAACACAAGGGGAAACTGACTATAACACCCATAAGCCCACCCCCAATAATACACAGCCTCCAGAAGGCTTTAATTTCCAAATTGCCATCAGCTGGGGACCACACATTCAGAACACCTAAGTTTATGGGGACACCTGAATCAAACCACCACATTCTGCCCCTGGCCCCATAATATGATAACCATCCAGGATTTAAAAGCAATGCATTCAGTGCAACTTTAAAAGTTCCCATAGTTTTTATTGATCCCAATATATAATACCAAAAAATAAATAAATAAAATAAAATAAAACATCACAGAAAACCCATAAAGGCACAGGCACAGAATAAATAAACATTCATACTGCAAAAGGTTGCACTGGGCATAGCAAAGAAACATGCAACCAACTCAAGATTTCAACAGGCCAAACATCAAACTCTGTAGCTCCAAGTCCAACAACTATAGTCAATGACAAGTATCCAAGTCCAATAACTCTATCCAGCAACAAGTCTCTGGAGTTCCAATTCTAACTTTATCACATACTGGCAGCCATCCCATAGTCCTGGCATCTCCATTGGGTCTCCACTGCAGCCTACAGTTCATCTTCATGGCTCCATTGGTCTTCCTCCAGGTAATCTAACAAGCCTGCTTTCACACTGTCCATGGCCATTTCAAAAATAAAAAACTGTGTTGCAAATTCAATGACCCTCTCTTTCTGGCATTTGGTATACTCCATAGTACCAGATGGGGTGCTAATTTGTTACTCAAGGGAGGAATAAAGCAGACTTTGAAGAATGGGACACTTCTTCAACATTCAGGCCCCTCCAAAAGACTGCATTCTTTCTGTTCTCCCAATGAGGGTCAGCTACCTCAATCTCAATGGTTGTAATCTCTCAAATAAATGCAACTGAATGGACAGAAGTTTTCTTTCTGTGCCACATCCCTTTGCTCACACCAGTCCATTTCTACACAACCATACACAACCTGCACAAGTTCTCAGGTCATGGGCATAAAAGCAAGCCCTCACACAAACTGGTTCTAGCTCAGTGAAGGCAAAGCGCTTTCTCGCCCTCACAAGCCAAATCTCACAGTCCACGGATCTTACTGCATTCAGGTCTTTCAACTCTGACCAGAATAGTCCATCAAGCTAAATTTACAGCACTGTAAGGCATCTCTTAGAACTAAGGTTTCAAATTCATGCACATTCCTCCTGCAAAACAGTTCCAAAGCCACAGTCAGCTTTGCAGCAGCAATGACCACACTTCTCAGTACCAAGCTTACTGTTGCAGTCAAGTTTGCATTGCTTGCAGAAAATACCTGACCAAGAGCAGCTTGTGTGGGGGGTGGGGAGTATTTTGGCTTACAGACTTGAGGAGAAGCTCTATGATAGCAGGGGAAAATGATGGCATGACCAGAGGGTGGACATCACCTCCTGGACAACATCAGATGAACAACTACAACAGGAGAGTGTGCCAAACACTGACAAGAGGAAGCTGGGCTATAGCACTCATAAACCTGCCCCTAACAATACACTGCCTCCAGGAGGCATTAATTCCCAAATTGCCTTCAGTTGTGGACCTAGCGCTCAGAACACCTAAGTTCATGAGGGACACCTGAATCAAACCACCACAGTCACATTAACTCCATAAACACCAACTTTAACTGGAGAACCATGATGCTATTTGGTGTCTCCTGGAATTAATGTCAATTTTGAGTCAATATGTAATAGGCTCCAAAAGGCCTATTTACTTTGCATCAACGTACATTTACCATAGTAAAAAGCCACAGGTCCCCTTGAGAAATGACAGGAAAAACATAATAGTAAAACTTTTCTTTCTTTCTTTCTTTCTTTTCTTTCTTTCTTTCTTTCTTTTTAAATTTTAGGAGGATCCTTTCTCAACTTTCTTGAAGGTTTCTGGGTCCATAAACTAGATTAAGTCTGGAAATTGGTCCAGAGGTGGTGATTCACTGTTTCAATGATTAAAAGCAGCCTTTTGTTCCTTTGTTGTTGAACTTTTAAATACACCCACCTCACCATTGGTGATTCAGTGCTGCCACTTGGCTCTTGTTACTTGGGATCAAGTTATATCCACTGCTTAGAAACCATCTAATCCAGCAACCAAAGCTCCCACTGTGAGGTCTGCCACACAGAGATGGCAACAACTGAGCTCTTCCATGTGTGGCTGCTCCGCTCACAAACCTGTCTCTTATATACATCTTCTGGACCCTTCCATTGTGGAATATAACTTTTTTTTTTTTTTTTTTTAATGGCAAATTCTCCCCAGCACTCCAATTTCCCTGAGCCTTTTAATCCCTTCATCAACATTAAGCCAAGGGATATCAGGCAGCTCCAGTTCATTCACAGGAGGCCCGCTTTTGACCAATACTTCAGTCAACCAATACAGTAAACTTGTGACATGCTTTTAAACTGTGCAAGCTGCGTTATTGAGCCTAGAATCTCTGATAAATGGTCCCATATAAATAAACTCAGCCTGTTCTAATTTTACATTCCTTCTCCCATTATTCACATTCTGAAAATCTATTCCCACACATGTTCCCCAGATTGCTGTTTGAATGAATTAGAAAAACTCATGAAGTTATTTAGAGATATAGCATAAGTCCTCATAGGTCCCACTTTATATCTCACCTCTGGAGGCCTGCTTAGCCTTAAACTGGATATAGATATACCAGCTAAGATGGGTGGGCACCAAGGGACATCTCCTTCAGGGAAGGTCATTACCAGTTCCACATATAATGCAGGATTACTTTTCTCTGGCAAGGGTGGAACAGGGGCTGTGGGTGGGGGTACATCTGTTGCTAAAGGTATGGGAGCGATTTCCTCAGGCAAAATAAACTTGAGAATCTAATAAGAGTTCAATGCTTTCAGCATTCTCCAGGGCTTCCCATGTGGGTCCATCACAAATTACAAGATTCCACTGGTTTCCAATTAGCACCCTCACGTTAACTACTGATACCTGTCAAGGCTGGGTCTCGAATTTGTGTTGTCAAGTCAGCCAATCATACAATGAGAGCTTGGGTTTAGTTTTCTTCAACTTGAGTCCTAAGGCTACGGGAGAGAAGATTCTCTTCCAGGGCACACTAAGAAACTATTAGCTCATTTATGTGCGTCTTGAGCTGGAAAACAATCACTAAGCTCGTTCGTGTCCCCTTTTACTCTAGCCAGTGATGCCAGCAGCAACCAGCTTTCCATAAATATTCAAATGTTTTATATAACCACTAAGTTCTTTGCTCTTCACAAGAGGTAAATCAGGTTCATCATACATCTCTCTCACAGAGTTCTCTGTAGTTCACAACATGATGGTCAGTGCCCTCCCTGTAGAGAAATTTATCCTTGTAATTCCATTTCTCCAGAACCACTTTCTGGTAGCACAATCTGTATTAGTCAAAGATTTCTAGAAAAACAGAACTGATAGAATGAATATATAAAAAGCAGGAGGGGGTGCTAGAAAGATGGCTCAGTGGCTAAGGCACTTGCTTGTAAAGCCCTACAGGCTAGGTTCATTTTCTCAGTACCACGAGCTCGTTTGGAGTGGCAATAGTCCCTGGTGCACCCATTTTCTCTCTCTGCTTATAAATAAGCATTATTTTTTTACAAATAGGAAAGATTTTTAAAATAAGCTCACAAGAAATGGACCGGGTATTCCAACCAAAGTTGTCCACAGACCCAAAAATTGAATCCAGAAGGTGCTCAATCCAGGAGGAGGCTGGTCTCACAGAGCAGTCGAACAACCAACCAGACTCCATAAGACTAAATGAAGACTGAGGAGGTTCAGGACTTGGCAGCCACTGAGTCCACTATGCTGGATGCAAACTGGGAATTCCAAGAACTAGGCATCCCTTCAGTCCACAAGGCTTGAGGTCAAAGTGTCAAAGAGTTGCAGGTCTCAGCTGTGGCTCAGTTAGGCCTAATAAACTGCAGAAGGAAGCAGCAAGGGGAGCCTGAGGGAAGAAAGGCCTTGGACCTTTCTTATAGACAGTCCCCAGGGGAAGGCCCACCCACTCAGAAGAATGAACTTTCTCCTCAGTTAATCTTTCCTGGGCAAGCTCTCACAGACCTATTCAAGAGGCATCTCTCTAATCCTGCTCTGGTCAAGTTGACCTCAAGCATCCTCACAGTTGGCAGAGCTGTGACAACCATCATGCCAAATGATAGATGTTTGTGTTCCAGAAATTCTCAAAACAGGTAGTCTAGGAATACAGGGCCAGCAGGGTTGAATTCCTGGGAATCCTCCCTCTTCGAATTACACACGAACACTGTGTATCTGCATAGGGTCCTGCAGGTACCTGTGTGTTTTCATCACTTCTTTTATAAAAGGACATCAGCTGGTTAGATTAGTATTCATTCTAACTGCCACATTTTAATTTTATTACCACTTTCTTTAAAATCCTATATCCAGGTATTGTCACATTGTGTAGTTCACAGGGTTAGAGTTTCAACACATGAATTTTAAAATGATTCAATTCAGCCCATAATGGTCTTCTTTAAAATTATTGTAAGTAATAAAAGGCCACATATCTTAATAATTTACTGTAATGTAAAACTGGCAATTTGCTTCTTGTACCTCTTCATTGTTCCTGCCCTTCAAGAAATATGACTTTGCTTGGAAAAATGAACTAGTAAAAATCCATCCTATTGAGGTACTTTAAATAACCCAGAAAATGTCTTCAGAACAAGCCTGTGAATCATGTTCTCAACTTTTACTTATGTCAAAATCCATTTGGGGACACTTCCTTCCTGAAAATGGTCAATGATCCATGTACTATCTGACAATTCAAAATTCCTTCAGCAGCTAAGCCACATTTGTAGCTTCTTTTCAGGGATATAGAATTTTAATACTGCTGTGGAAATGGGATAAATTGACATACTATTACAAAGTAAGGGCAGAAAAGATGTCGAGACCAGAGCCGGACTACATAAGTTAATCTGAGTTTCAGCTTTTCCTTGCTTTAATAATTTTTACCTCTTCTGCATTTCAAATATATCTCTTCTCTCAGACATCTTTTCTCCACACTTATTTTTCTTTAAGCCACCATTTTATTTCTAGAAAATAGTTGGGAATAGAAAGTGAGATTAGTAAGTAATTTAACTGCAATGCATTTTTCCAAAGGATTTCCAAACATTTTTCTTTATTTCCTCTTTGAATTTAACTACTATAGTGTAGTCCTTTTCTTGAGAATTTCTCTCCATCCTTATGTGATATCGAAAAGCCAATGTACACACTTAAAAAGTCAGAAGTCAGTTGAGTATTTGATTATATTAGTTTCTTAGTATAGTAAGATTTTTAAGACGACAAGACATTAAACAGCAGGTCACTGAAGGGTCTTTGGTGCAGAAGGAGACTTCAAAATGTTTTCTAAGGAGAGCCATGGTTAGGAAATGTGTAAGTGTGTTGAATGGTTCTCTCAGGACGTGGAGACATTCTAAGCCAAGGAGCCGACATGAGGACAAGGGGAAGGGATACTAAGGACATGCAGATTTTTTTTTTTTTTGTAATCACTGATCACACACTTAGCTTTCTACTCTATGTCTTGGCTATTGGTGGTATATTGTAAAAACAGAAGTAAACGTCATCTCTCTATATTTTATGAGGTGGATTTTGTTTTGTTTGTACCATTTAGTGTTTTCTCATGCCTATGAGATTAAAAGAAAGCAAATGGCAGAGTGTGCACAAGTAATATGTCCTGAAGAATGTAGAGTTAGGTGAAAGTAAAAGTTAGGTCTGAAGGCAATGTGCTAGAGATGTGGACTGAGTTTTAATTTCCAATTTGCTTGAACATAATTAAATTGATCATAATCTCCTCCCAATACCTTCTTTATTCCCACCTCCACTCCTCTCTTTTATTGAATTCTTTTTCTTTACCACTAGCCCTTCTGTGTTGATGGCTTTTTTGCCCAATTCCATTATCTCTGTCCAAATCTTAATCAGCTCAATATTGTGGCTGTCTTCGAGGGACAATGACAGTTGGTGTGAGCTCATGAAATAATGGACACAAAGATGGAAGAGAGTATCCCAAAATATTCCTCCCTGTCCTTTGACATTATTAACATTCTTTCCACTCCCTCTTCTCAATATTCCCTGAGCTATTTTTAAACAGGGCATGATAAGGAGGTCTCATTTAGCACTGAACACTTAACCATCACTTATTCTCAGCATCTTCATGAGTTTTGAGTTTTCCCAGAAGACACTGTTACCTTCAAAAGCTTTTCTGACCAAAGTTGAAAGCAAAACTAATGCACTTTTATAAACATAATATGAATATTAAATAAAAATTTGATGGGCACAATATATACTTTTAGTCAACCAATGGAAATGGCTTCCCTGTGAGGGTCCATGTAGGTTTTAGACTAGGGTTTTCAGTACCAGGGACAAATTCTGTTTCATGGAATGGATCTGAGATGGAATCAAAGAGCAGTTGATTACCCCGTTACAAACTTGCCACTATTGAACCAGTTGGCACCTCTTTTGCTTATTTGTTTTTGAGGGAGGATCTCACTCCATCACCTACACTGGCCTAAAACTCATGATGATCCTCCTAGTTCAGCCTCCCAAGTACTGGGATTAAAGGCATGTGCCACCATGCCTAGCCAGTTGGCACCTCTTGCTTAGCCAGTCATTTGTGTAGCACAAAGGATAGATCCATAGTTGAGTAAGCCTGTTGATGATTTTTCTCCCACAGAAGGCTACATAGCACTTTCCAACACCATGACAGCTAACCAGGAGCGAGGGGACTTTCACTTCATTCTAGCTTGATTTTGTAATGTCTTAATGATAGATATTTGTGGTATCTTCAGCAATAGGGTCTTGCTATTGAATTCTGGTTGGAAACCAAAAGCCCTGGCAATAACCTGTGTTTGTTTAGGGACATCCACGACTAACAACTCACAGCAAGGTATCCCACCTGTGTCACTGGGGTTTTCCTGTAACAATCTATGGTTTATGAGGGCAGCATGATCCTCCCCAATAGGAAGTTTCTCCCTAAACTAGAGCTGACAATTTTTTAAATTATATTTTTAATTAGTTAACAAAGTAGTGGATTTCTCTATGGCTTTTTCATAACATCATTAGCTTTTATCAGCCTATTCTTTCCCCTTTCTTTCCTTCATTTCCCTCTCCTGACCCCAGTCATCTAAGCAGTAATGCAAATAACCAACAAATGGGACTTCAGGGCACTAAAACACTATTGTATAGCTTCGGAAATAGTCTACTGAGTTAGGATGCAACCTTCAGAATGGAAGCATGTCCCCACTGGCTATTCCTCTGACAGAGGTTCACAATCTGGAATATACAAAAAATTAAGAACACTAAATAATAATTTTAAAAAAGCAACTACCTTAATCCAAAAAAAAAAAAAAAAATGGGCTATGTAACTGAAAAGAGAGTTTTCTAAAGAAACACAAATGACAAATACAATATTTTTTACAGGTTCAACAGCTTTAGCAATCAGGAAAATGGAAATTAAAACTACTTTGAAATTCCAATTCACTTTGATCAAAATGGCTGTCATAAAAAATCAAATGACAACAAATGCTGAAATGTTGAAAGACAGACAGAAAGAGAGAAAGAATGTGTAAGAGTACTAGCATGCCAGGATCTCTTGCTGTTGCAAATGAATTCCAGATACATGCACCATTTTGTGTACCTGGCTATAGGAGGGTACGGTGGGTTTGAAACCAGGCTGTTGGGCTTTGCAAGCAAGTGCCTTTAACTGCTGAGTCATCTCTCCAAACCCTGAAATATTTTTAAGCATATTTTTGAGGGAATGATCCCCACAATGAATTTCGGTGTATTGAAATAACTAAAATACATTAAGAAGAAATATAAGTGTATTTTTTTCTCTTTCCCTTATTTCTCCACCATCTAACTCTGTAATGATACTTTGCATCCACAATGCTATTTGCAACACTTTGAAGCTGTGAGACTGTGACTCTCCTTAACAAGTCCCTTAACTATTCTGTGCCTCAGTGCCACATCCACAAGATGGAGATAATGATAGTGTGTCTTTCACAGGTTATTGTGTGGAGCTGTTCAGAGGATTAAACAAGTTAGCATGTGGCACAGCACAGTGACAGTGACACTTGACACGATTGTTATTTCTCTTTTCCTAGCAGTATTGCTTCCAAAAGGCTGGTGCCCTGGGAATGTGGACAGAGATGATGGCATTGTGGTTGGAAGCACTGTGACTGTGCATAAGGGCTGAAACCCTGATGATGTGATGGTTTCTGCTTCTTAATTGTACAACAATGGACAAGAGTGTTGGTCCATGTTGCAATCAGGTTCGCATTGCTGGTAGAAATCACCCAACCTAATAACAGGCTGGACCTGTGAGGAGGCTGGCCTGAACTATTGGACATGGCCAGAGACCCTGGGCTGTGGGGTTGCAGCTGGCCCTCTCCTCAGGGGTCCCTGGCGATGGTGACTGGCCTTCCCTACATTGTAGGTTGCAGTGAGCTGTCATCACCCAGAGTGGGCAGAATTGGTGAGGCCCTCCCCCGGACCTCAAAAAGGCTCTAGCCATTCCATAAGTCAGACTTTGCCCCCCACAGTTCCTGACCTTGTGGCTAGCTGCCCAAGAGACCCTCATGTGGCTGGAGTCACGTAGCCTTCTCACATTCTCTCTCTCTCCCACAGCTTTCTGTTAATCTCCTTCCACCCTTACCCTTCCCTTATCCTTCCCCCATAGCTTTGAAGTTACTAGTCCTTTTGCCACCTAGATAACAGCCCATAAACTATGCATCCGATTGCCATATAGTCTGTATGTGCCCTTTCAACCTTCCCCAAGTGTTCATAAGCCCACTCCCCTTTTGAATAAATGAGTGCAGTCCATCAGATGGTCTCCCAGTTGTTCATTGCCCATCATGTTCATCACACTCACCCGCTGCTCCAGGAAGGACCCTGCTGCCTCCCTCCCAACCCCTCTCCCTCGCCCGGGACGTTGGTGGCCAACAACTCTGGGAATGGTAACGGTAACGGTAAAGACCCACAAACCCAGAGCAGCTTTTGGGGGAAAACAAAAGGTTCATTTTGGCTTTGAAGATCAAGGGGGAGCTCCATGATGGCAGGGAAAAATGATGGCATGAGCAGAGGGTGGACATCACCCCCTGGCCAACATCAAGTGGACAATAGCAACAGGAGAGTGTGTCAAATACTGGCATAAGGAAACTAGCTATAAGCCTGCCTCCAATAATGCACCACCTCAAGGAGGCTTTAATTTCTAATTTCCATCAGCTGGGGAACCTAGCATCCAGAACATGTAAGTTTATAGAGGACACTTGAATCAAACCACCACATTCCACCCCAGCCACCATAAACTGATAACTATACATGATGTAAAATACAATGCATTCAGTCCATCTTTAAAAGTTCCCATAGTTTTTATCAATCCTAATGATGTTCAAACATCCCCATAATCCAAGGTCTTTTAACTGAGCCATAATACCAAAAAAAAAAAAAAAAAAAATCCCCCAAAACCTATAATGGCACTGGCACAGAATAAATACTCACACTTCAAAAGATGGCACAGGGCATAGCAAAGAAATAGTCAACCAATACAAGATTTAAACAGGGCAAACATCAAACTCTGTAGTTCCAAGTCCAACAACTCTGGTCAGTGAAAAGTCTCCAAGTCTAATAATTCTAACCAGCAACAAGTCTCTGGAGTTCCAATTCCGTCCCTCCAGCTAGGCTACTCACAGTCCTGGAAAACTTCATCTGGGGCTGGCAGCTCTTCTTGGCAGCTATCTCATGGTCCCGGCATCTCTACTGGGTCTCCACTGCAACCCACAATTCATCCTCACAGCTCCACTGGGTCTCCACACAGGCATCCAGCGAACCTGCTTCACACTGCCCCTGACCATTTCCAAAACAAGACTGCTGTTGAAAACTCAATGACCCTTTCTTTCCTCATTTTCTATACTATATAATACCATGGAGGGTGCCAATTTGATAATCCAGGGGCAAAAACAGACTTTGAAGAATAGGACACTCCTTGAGCACTCAGCCCCCTTTAAAAACATTCTTCCTGTTACTCCAGTGCAGGTCAGCTGTTCCAATCTCAATGGTTGGAATTTCTCAAATGCAACTGAACCAGAAGCTGTTTCGACCTAAACATTTCTTTCTGTGCCATATCCCTCTGTTCACATCAGTCTGTTTCTACGAAATACAACCCTGCACAACTTCTCAGAACACAGCTATAGCAGCAAGCCTCTCACACAAATTTCATGCAGCCCAGTCCAGAGAAAGCTACTTTTCACCCTCATAAGCCAAACCTAACAGTCCATAGTTCTAATTGGATTCAGGTCTTTCAACTCTGACCAGAAGACTCCATCAAGCTGTACTTAAAACACTGCAAGGTGTCTCTCAGGCCAAAGTTTCAAATTCATCCACATTCCTCTTGAAAATCAGCTCCTAAAGGCCAAAGCCACACAGTCAGATGTTCAGCAGCAAATGATACCACTCCTCAGTACCAACATTACTGTTGCAGTCAGGTTCACATTGCTAGTAGAAATCACCTGAACAAGAGCAGCTTTTGGGGGGAAAAATGTGTTTATTTTGGCTTATAGGCTCAAGGAGAAGCTCCATGATGGCAGGGAAAAATGATGGCATGAGCAGAGGGTGAACATCACCCCCGGGTCAACAGAAGGTGGACAATAACAACAAGAGTGTATACCAATTACTGGCATGGGAAAACTGGCTATAGTCCACCTCCAAGAATACACTGCCTCCAAGAGGCTTTAATTTCCAATTGCCATCAGCTGGGGAACCTAGTATCCAGAACACCTGAGTTTATGAGGCCACAGGAATCAAACCACCACAGTCCACATATGAGTAAAACTAAAGACTCGCATTTTCATGAGAATAATGGAATAAAGTATGAAAATTTATAAAATCTAAGTTAAGTAGAAGCTTTGGCATCCTTTATTACTGTCTTGCACCCAGTGTAGTGATATTTCCTGTGCTATCCCTGAGAAATAATCATGTAACCTTTGCTTCAACCCTGCTGGCATCTGTGTTTTCCTCTGCCATTCACGAATTGCTACCATATCACATTAAAATAAAGGTTTGCTCAAAAGTGCTTACTCTGGTGCCCAGTAACATCAGCCTTTGGTGTACAGTTATCACTGCTTCTATCTGTTTACCAGACAATTTTTTTTTCATATTTTCCTTCTGAAAATGTGTTTCTCTTGGGAATCCAATGTGTTATATTACATTTTGTTATTAAGGTTCTTATTTTTGAGAAAAAAAATCATATCACTTATAAGTAGCTAATTTCTCTAGACTCAGGGCAAATTGGGTTTCATGGGGATATATTGTTGATATCGTAAACACGTACATGTGAACAGAGTTCCCTTTGCAACTCTTTTTAAATTTTTAAAATCATTTTGTTGTTATTTATTTATTAGATAGAAAGAGAGAGAATGGGCATGCCAGAGCCTCTAGTGATGGCACACAAGCTCCAGATGCATGTGCCACCACGTGCATCTGGCTTATGTGGGTACTGGGGAATTGAATCTGGGTCTTTACACTTCATAGGCAAGTGCCTTAATGGCTAGGCCATCTCTCCAGCCCTTCTTTTCCATTCTTAATGAGCTTTCCACAGCTTATTCCCCTTGCTGAAGCTTTGGATTACTTGAGCTCATTATAGGAAGCTCGTGTTCCATAAAGAATGTCCTTTAGATGTTTACCTCTCATGAGCACCAAAATATGGCACACAAACATGGCGGAGCCAAGAGCTACTGGTCTCACTGGGGTGAGCAATCTTTATAGTCTCATGTCTTGCCCAAGCTATGTGCTACAATTCATCTAATGTAAATACATGGCATAATTAAAGAAATGTGTTTTTAATCCACCAGGCCATTGTTTCTCAAACTTTTCTTCATCAGTGTCCCTCTAAGAAGCTTTCATAGACATCTCTTCTAGTCACTAACTTCCCTCGTGCAATACAAACACTGTCATTCTACTGTTTACTTATGTCTGTGCTCTGTGTATTCTGTGCTTTATACATAATGTGAGTGAGAAAGTAGAAGCCTTTCACCACCACCACCAATACTACTACCACGAATTAAATATTGACCCTTAGGGGTGATACTGCCCAGGAAACAATAGGATTCCTACAGCTCTCCTAAAGTAATGTTTGTTATCCCAGCAGAGAAAAAGAACAGAAGATGGATTCTTTTGATGAGGCTATTTTCAGCTAGCCTTCCACTTAGGTACCAATTTTGCAAGGATAAAATGAAAGGGAACCCTGCCATAAGCAGAATGTGACTCATACATGATTTTTTTTTTTTCTTTTTGAGATAAAGACAGCCTCAAACTCACAGCGCTTCTGCTTCAGCCTCTGGAGTGCTAGAATTATGGATAGGCCCCACAATGTCCCAGTTGTCATCTAAAGAACACAGTGTTGCATCAAAAATAATAACCATCAGAGGAAATTTAAATTATTTCATTAACAAGCTAATTTTATATGTGATAGTCAAGTATAAAATTAATGTTAAATCTGTGCTTAACATATTATCTTTTTTAATGAAACAAAAAGCAGTACAAATATAAAACTCAAATGCCTTACCATTACTATTTCAGTAGCTTAGCCTTTCTTGATGGATTCTTATTAATTTATTTTTATACCATTCTATTTAATAAAGATAAATATTCACCATATATCCAAGTCACAATATAAAATTTATTAACTCTTCAAAATGACTGGTTTTAAATCTCCAGTAGGAATTACAAAGATTTTAGTTAATCTTTCCTCCTATTGAAAAACATTTACATTGAGATGTTCAAGTTTATCAGGCAAAGAGCCTGATATAAAACCAAGGCCTGATTCAGTGACTGATAGACATACACGCTGGGATGGTTTTAGTTTGAATGAAAGGGGAAGATGAAGCCTTCTGACACGAAGCTCTGCAAGTCTTCATTCCCCATGATAAGTAGTCCTGGAACCCTGATTATGTTTGTTTGGTCTGCATTCAACAAGTGTTTCTTTTTTTTTTCTTTTTTTTTTTTTTGGTTTTTCGAGGTAGGGTCTCACTCTGGCCCAGGCTGACCTGGAATTAACTATGTAGTCTCAGGGTGGCCTTGAACTCATGTTATCCTCCTACCTCTGCCTCCCAAGTGCTGGGATTAAAGGCGTGTGCCACCACGCCCGGCAACAAGTGTTTCTTTAGTTCTCACTATGTACCCAACATGACTATAGAACTTTTCCAAATAGTCCCAATAGCCATACTTTTTTGAAATTTTATTTTATTTATTTATTTACGACAGAGAAAAAGAAGGAGAAAGAGAGAGAGAGAGAGAGAGAGAGAGAGAATAGGCATACAAGGGGCTGTATGAACCAAATGAACTCCAGATGCAAGTGCTACCTTGTACATCTGGCTTTACATGGGTCCTGAGGAATTCAAACCTGGGTCCTTTGGTTTTGCAGGCAAGCACCTTAACCACTAAGCCATCTCTCCAGCCCCCAATAACCATACTTTTATCTACTTTTAGTAAATTACACAATTCCCAAAGAGGACAGAATTACAAAGCAAAAGCCCAGATACCTATTTCAGGCTGATGACCACAGAGCCCCTGCTACCACTGTGATGTCATGCAGCTTCAACTTCCTGCTGTACAACCAAGTAATACACATCTCTTTAGTAAGAAATAAATGAACAACAACTACTATCATTACTAAACAACAAGGCTAGTCATGGTGGCGCACACTTTAATCCTAGCATCCAGAAAGCAGAGGTAGAGGAATCACTGTGAGTTCAAGGCTAGTCTGGGAGTATAAAGTGAATTTCAGGTTAGCCTGGGCTAGAGTGAGACTCTGCCTTGATCACACACACACACACACACACACACACACACACACACACAAAGGTATAGATGAAAATAAAGTGTGGCTATCCAAAGAACACACTACGTCATTAAGAAAGCATACAATCTCATTTGTCTTATTTTTTTTTTTTTTGAACTGTTACCTTTTCAGAGGCTATGAAGTTCTCTATGCTAACACTTGTCAGGCATATTGTTTCTTTCAAGTTGTAGTTGTATTTTATAGTTCAGCTTATGTGATAATCACGTATAGTTTTGCTGAGGAGATCCAGTGAGTTAGAACTTAAGCAAATATTATGAATGTCGGTTCCAAAACATGTCAAGTAGAATTATCGTCTTACATTTATAGTAATTCATTTAGCACTCTATATAAGTTCAAGCAAGTAAATCATGAGATAAGGAAAGCAGAAAGTAAGTCCTAACAAAGCATCTGAACTGAACAACATTCAGAGATGCACAGCTGGCAAAATTGCCAAGAATAAGTGCTCAGATCAAACAGGAAATAAAACCCACAACTTCTGAAGCTTAGAGAACCTCATGGGGGTGGGGTGGGGCAAAAAGAATGTAAATGCAGGAGGATAGGGAGGAGAACTGCAAAACCCATTGTCTGGATACAACATGGCCATCACACTTATGAGCTCATAGCAGTTTTGGTTTCCTACACAAGATCTTGCCTCTCAATACTTCACCAGCAATGGGGGAAGGATACACAAGACCCAGAACTCCCAGAGGACATAACAGTAGTTAATGGCTGCTGGGGGAGGGGAGTCAGCTTGATCAGTGGTATAGCCAATGGTACGATCTGCAGTAAATAGTGTTCTGCCCATGATTATGCAAGTAGCTATAATTTAATTAATTGGATTTAAAAAAAGGCATGAAAGACAGATAGGAATTAGTAGAGAAGAAAGATGTTAATGGGAGGGGGACACATGAGGGCAATTGGGGGAATTGGTGTGTGTATGTATTTGAAAATGTCAATAAATGGAAAAAATATTTTTTTAAAAAGTACCAACAAGCTCATTTTTTAGGGAAGAAGCAAACAGTACCAGAATTTCAGTAGCTCCTCCTATGGGAGAAATAGGAGAAAGGAAAAATTTATTTATAAACCTATATGTGTCATATAATTTAACTTGGGATTCAAAGAAACACATGCATACCACTTGCTATTTCCAAAGATATGTTTCTATTTCCTTGAGCTGAGATTTATTTTATCACCTTACTAATGGAAAACATTATGTCAATGAAATGGAAAAAAATCAGATATGTTTTGGAATGTTTCAACTCTATGATAAAACATAATGAATATTCTATATGATATTTAATTGAAACATATAAATTAGTAATAAAATTTATAGATCACAAATGCAGAAAAAAGAACATGAAGCCAAAATTTGACACATTTTGCATTAAAATAGACACATCAACTATTAAAATAAATGTGTCTCTTACTGAGAAGATAGATCAAAATCAAATCTAATAGTTCACTTACCAAATCAGACATCTACTATTGAATCATCACTTATTGAATTCTGAAGAAGATAACTCATTCATCAAATCAAATACATTCTCTACTAAATCAATCCCACCATCGGATTCAAAACTGTCTTCCACTAACTCAGAAAAAAAACTACCCAATAAATCAAAGCAATATTGCATCAAAGAATTTCATTTAAAGTAAATATAGTCGATCACCAAACAGCATATTTCATCATAAAGGTATAATTTATTAAGGGACATGCATGCTTTTGCCATGTAATTCTTTCAAGTATATTCTTTTGATATAGCAAAATAACTTCATGTGAGCTTCTTATTGCTCTGATTTTAATAACATTTTCTACAACTAATACCTAAACAAGTAGGAAGAGTTTGAGATGATTAAAATAATTCTCCTAAATTACATGCTAAGTGTGGGTTACTTGTGCCTTAACTTTTTAAAAATTTCTTCTTAATTTTTCTTAATTCATTTCCCTTGTTATTATTGAGTGTTTAGCCTTGATTGGTGCATAGCAGTGTACAGATCTATTGAGTACAGTATGATGTTTTGATACAGGAGAGTATTGTAATTTTCAAACCAGGGTGGTTATCCTATCCATGAAATCAAAAGCCATCGTTTCTTAGTGCTGAGTATTCAAAATCCTTTCTTCTGGGTATTTAAAAAAATTAATTCATTCATTTATTTGGAAGAGAGAGAAAAAAGAGAGAGAGAGAATGGGTGCACGAGGGTCTTTAGCCACTAGAAATGAACTCCACATGCATGTATCACCTTGTGCATCTGGCTTATATGGGTCCTGGAGAATTGAACCTGGGTCCTTTGGCTTTTCAGGCAAGAATCTTAACCACTAAGGCATCTCACCAACCAGATATTTTGAAGTACACAAAACTGTCACTTCATTGTGAAACAGGTCACTTCACTGTGAAAAGGAACTTACACTTCTCATTGAACTGTCAACTTTTCCCTATTGACCACTTCTTAATTCTCTTACAGCTATTCTACTGTTTACTCTGACAGCAACTGCTTAATCCATGTGAGTGAGGTCATGTAGCGTTTGTCTTTGAATACCTAGCCCATTTTATCTCATGTCCCATGGGTTCTTGCCACCACTAATGGCATGGTTTTATTCCATGCTGAATGTGTACCACACTTTTCATCCTTTCATCAATATTATGAGCAATTTCTTTGATATGGATATGGATAAGGATAAGATATGGATATCTTAGCAACTGTGAATAGTGCTGCAATAGACAAGGGAAGGTAGATATCTGTTTGACATACTAATTTCATTTCTTTCAGATATATTACCCTGTAACAGGATTATTGCTGAATCATGAGATATTATCGATGTTTTCCACAGTGGTCATTGCCAATTTACATTCCTGCCAACATGAAAGTTCTATTTTCTCCACATTCTTACCAACACTTAAAATCTGTTTTTGTTTGTTTGTTTGTTTGTTTGTTTGTTTGTTTGTTTTTTTGTTTTTAAATAGTTCTTACTGTAGCTCAGGCTGACCTGACACTTATCTGTAGGCCAGGCTGGCTTCAAACTCATGGTGATCTCCCTACCTTGGCTTCTGAATGCTAGGATTAAAGCCTGGCTCTTTTGAGAGAGAGAAAGAGACAGAATTAGCACACTATGGTCTCCAGCCACTGCAATCAAACTCCAGGTGTGTGTACCATCTTGTGAGCATGTGTGACCTTGCATACTTGCATCACCTTGTGAGACTGGCTTACGTGGGATCTGGAGAGTTAAACATGGGTCCTTAGGCTTCACAGGCAAGTGCCCTAACTGCTAAGTCATTTCTAGCCCTTTTTTGTCATTTTGTAAGAGCCATTTTAATTGGATAATGTATGAATTATAATATTTTTGTTGTCTTTTATTGCATTGCTGTGGGTTGTTTAATTAGTATAATTATATAATTATTGAATTGTTAAGCCTTGGGAAGCAGGAGGTCAAAGTCATCTTTCTATCTTAATATTCCCTCATTTTTCATGAACACAGACAGTTCTAATGCTTCCTATCATTTTATATCACTCTATAAAACCAGTTATGATCAGTACAGACTATTCAAATTCTAGAAATTAGAAAATTGAAAGGAAATAGCAAGAACTTTTTGTAATTCCAAGTTTCCTAAATAGCTTAATGGGAAACATTTTCTCTAAATTTATATTGGAAACATATATATATATATATATATATACATATATTTGCTTAGAACTATACAATTCCTCAAACTAGAATTGTTGACATTTTTAGTCACTTTTTTCCCCAGTAGGAAAGCTTGAACAGAACAGTGGCCAGTGGGCCACAAAAAAAAAAAAAATCACAACTTCATTCACTTGTAGAGTCTTTCCAGTTTTGGAGATGAGTTGCCCCCTAGTATCTCACACCTGCCATGTTTGTTTTATTTTTTAATTTTTTTTTTTTTTTTTTTGAGGTAGGGTTGTTACTCTATCCCAGGCTGACTTAGAACTCACTCTGTACTCCCAGGCAGTGCTCAGACTCATAGGGATCTTCCTACCTCTGCCTCCTGAGTGCTGGGATTAAAGGTGTGTGCCACCATACCTGGCTACATCTGCCAGTTTTGCATGTGTGTTTGCTATTTGGCCTTTGTAAACCTGAGATTGCAGTTCCAGTAGAGAACCCTATACCATTCAGTAACGAAGTTTGAATCATTAATATGTAAGTAGCTAGTATCATTGTGGGACTTTATAGAACTCAGTGGGTTTAAAACATTAGTATTTTTCTTTGTCTTGATGAGGCTAAAAAACACTCATTAGTAATGTACTAAATGTGTAACAGAAGTAGTAAGTACATTCAGTAACTAGAGACCACAAATAGGTAGCAATCAACACATAGGATGAGCTTGGTATATGGGAAGAAAGGAAAAGAACAGATTACGGAAAACTTGTATATTTAAAAATATTTTAGCTTTATGAATAAACTATTTGGAATGGAAAGTAAAAGTTGACTAGTTTAAAAAATTTTAAGGTACTTTAAAACAGATAAAGACTACTTTATCTGTTTGAAAATTCAAGTGAGATGACATTTTGAGAATGGTCTTGAGACATAAACCTGAGTAAAACATCATTGTTTTAATGTGTAGAAATCTGATTCTACTCACATGCCCACACTCTGGGTCTCTCATGCCGCCCCCAACATTAAACACATAATAATAATTTGAAAGTTTTGCTTATCCACGAAGAATGCAGCTACTCTGATGTTTGCTTGAGATATCCTTGCTTGGGTTAAGGCTTGAAAAGGGTTTGCAAGTCATTTATGAGTTAGTCAATAACACCAGTCCTTCCCTGATTGCCAGCTATTCATAAGATGTGGCCCAAACATGATTTTTACTGATCAGCAGTTTCTCATTATTGCTCTGTCTCTGTCAATGTAAATATTGATTAATTGTAATAGCAGTTTTGCCCAGCTTGAATTGATTAAAACACAAAGCAGCAAGAATTGTACAAGACGACCAAAAGGAAGAAACAATTCTATATAACACTTGGAGGATACGCTGACCCACCCCAGGTAGAAAGCATAGGCTGCTTCAGCCAAGGGGATGCAGAGAGATGTGTCACATAACTGCAGTTTAATAATG
Source organism: Orientallactaga sibirica (assembly GCA_036365145.1). Classification (NCBI taxonomy): domain Eukaryota; kingdom Metazoa; phylum Chordata; class Mammalia; order Rodentia; family Dipodidae; genus Orientallactaga; species Orientallactaga sibirica. The sequence goes on from JAEOAD010000194.1 coordinate 7,504,002, forward strand.
AAATTGTTAAAAGAACATATTGATCTCTTTAATAAACATACTTCTGATTTCTGTTTTGCATATAACAAGTTACTTATAAAATGGGTTTTTTAAGTTTCTAATTTACTCTAGTATTAGTTTCATGGTGTGTGTGTGTGTGTGTGTGTGTGTGCGCACATGCGCGTGCACGTGAATGGTGTGCATGGATGGTCAGAGGACAAGATCTGATATCGGTCCTTGCCTTCCACTTTGTTTGAGTCTAAGTCTCTTATTGTTCACAATTGCATTTGCCAAGCAAGCTGTCCAGCAAGCTTCTAGGAGATTCTCCTATCTCTGAATCCCATTTCATCACAGGTGTGCAGCAATTACAGCTGTTTGCTTCAGCGTCCAGCTTTTTTATGAGGGCTCTGGGGATCAGAACTAGGGAACTCAAGCTTGCTGAGCAAGCTTTATTCATTGAGCCATCTTTCAGCCCTAGGTTAACTTTTATTATCTTTGTTTTGAATAGATTATGAACTGTCAAGTTAGTAACGCAATTGCATACATCTATCAGGTTTTATAATGTTTTCTATATAATGAAACATGATTTTTAAAAATCATAAACATCTTATACCAGTACTCTTAAGTCCCCAAGCATATATACTCATAAAGAACTTAAAGAACAGTGTAACATACTAAAATATTTCTAGTAAGTGCATTTCTGTGTGTTTCCTAAAAAACATATCTACTTGCTAGTATATACTGTATACTTGGTCAATAAATTTCATATGTACAGCACTGTGGATTGAGTGTGTTTCCCAAAAAGCATGTGTTGCAAACAATCACCAATGCAACACTGTTGGGAAGCAGGGCCTACAAGAGCATGCTGTGGGGCTCTGGCCTTAAGTATGGATTAATGCCCTTGTCATGCAAATAGATTTACTATGCTGGAAGCCAGCTCATTATAAAAGACCAAGTTCTGTTTCCTTTCTTCTCTCCTTCGCATATGATGCCTTTATCCATGTAATGACACAGTAAGAAGGGACATTTGGAAGCTACATTTTCTCAAAGGCATTGACTCCTCACCCATGCCCCACAAGGTAACTGAAAGCAGGACTTCATCTTTATGAACTTTGGCTGAAGGCCCAGAGATAAGTTTTTGTCCTAAACCTGCCTTCACTCTGGATTGCTGAAGAATGAAATCTCCAGGACAGACTGCCCCTTCAGGTGAGAGTAATTCTCCAGACTATACCCTGGTAGGAATCAGGCTGATTCCCTGAAGGGATGATGGAGATAAACAATCATTTGGACCATCCCACAGGACCAAAACTGAGACCATGATAAAGTAGGTCATTGCTTGATGGGGTCTGCTTATTTCTTCATACCCCATGCCTTTCCACAATTTTTCTTCCATTTAAGCCTAAAGTTCACATCAGTATTCTGAGGATGGATTTGGGCTCAACTTCTTGGAGTTGTTGGTGCCTGGCTGGGCTTTTTCCCTAAAAGCTCTGGGCCCAACTTCAGTGAGTGGAGCTAGACAAAAGATGGCTTTTTGCATCAGCACGTTTGATCCCTGGATGGTAAGGAAGAATGAAATGGTCACATAGTAGGTGGTGGAATTAATTTTATGGTGGGGACATTTTCTATGTTGGCTGTCATCAGCTGATTTCTACCAGTAATCAGTGATGCAGAGAACAAAAAAAAAGTTTGGACTCTGCAGGCCCTGACATCTGATGTGATAAGATCTCCCCAGTCAGTGCATTCTGGGCCTCACCTTTCCTCTTTGTCAGTTTGGGGGCTCTTTTGAGCTGTTTGGATTCTTTTTTGAACTTCTGCCATTTGTCTGACAGGAAGTTGGGTTCCTTATTTCTTGAGGAGGTGGAGCGGGTTTCTTGTGAGACAATCTGGAGTTTGATTGAATTATTTGAGCGTCTGCTGTTTGCCTGAACAGGCCTTGTCTTGGAGCTCCAGAGAAAATCAGAGCTCCTTTGTGTGTTTGGGTGTCTCATGGTGTGCCAAGGAAGTTTGAAAGCCCTAATGGTGTGCATTAACAAGCAGGAAAAGGAGAAATGTACAGAGAAGCAAGGGAGTCTGGGAGAACCCTATTGTAAATTGTATAATCATGGCAAATACTATCTTGGTGACCCTAGAGGAGTCTTTTATAAACACCTGGTGATTTATTAAGTTCAGTCTGGATTCATATAACTGTTTTTTTTGCATTTCACTCTGTGTCTGTGATGTGTGCCTTGATGGGGGTGGAGAGAAATCTCATGGCTGTAACCACAGTGCTGCTAGAGATTTATGTACACGAGGATTCCCTGAATTTCAGAGAAAAGAGACAAATGTTTCCTAAGGCCCACTTTCAGTCACTATAGTCTTAACAGAGGTTTCAGAGACCTCATAAGAAACCATATAGGAAAAACATGTCCCATTCCTGTTGGAAGGGATGCAGTAGTTTAGTTTGAGCACCCGCACCTTGAGCTATCCCACACATAAAAGGGACATCCTATCCTGCCCATTAGTGACACTCTGATGATGGAATTCCTATTATACAGGACATCTTGCCGACCTCAACTACCTGCCCAGGTGACTACTAACTTCAGCACCAGGATTAGCCTCAGCACAAATGAGTATTAAAACAGCAGGGACAAAATCTAATCCGTTTCTGAACATCCTGAGGAGGAAACCTACGCCCATTTAATTTTTAATGTTTTTTTAAACTTACTATACTCTACAATTACTATTTCTAGTATGCCTCGCTTGAAATGTTTGTGGGTGCATGCATACATGAGCGTATTTTCAGAATGATTTTTAGACTATATTTACAGCATTAATATATAGAAAATATTGCCACTGGTTTTATTTCTCTCTCTCTCTCTCTTGCTTTTTTTCTTTCTTCTCCTCTTCTCTTGCTTCCTCTTTGTAAAGGCAGTTATCTGAGCCAGGTCTAACTAATATGCAGACATTGAAGTTACCTCTACAATTTGGGACAGCAAAAAGAAAACTGCTCGTCTTGAAAACCAAGCTGTTGTTACCCGCCTAGAAACTTGTAAAAGACATCTCTGCATCTTACAACTTAGCCATGTCTACCGGTGATCTTAATGTTTCATTCAGTCATAAATATAAATTGTATTTTACTCTCTTTTCTAATATTTTTGGGGATGATTAACAAATTTGTTTTTAAATATTGCTAATGTGTAAGATACAGGTTGATTTTCTTTCACCTGGATCATTGCTAAGAATGAGTTCTTCTGCAACATTTAATGCCCTATGTATCTTTCTTTTTATTACTTCTGCTTGTGTTTATGTGTGTGTGTGTGTGTGAGGATGCACGGCCTACACACATGTATGTGCCCTTGCAGTGCCCCAGGTGCTTGCCTGTGGTGGCCAGAGCAGAACTCCAGATGTCTGGTTCCATCCTACTTCCCTGCCCATTCTCTTTCTGAGCCAGTGTCTTACCCATATTGGAATTCACTATTTTTCATGAGCCTGGGGAATTCCCTGGTCTTAGCTCCCTTTCCAGGACTGGATTACAAGCATGTGTTGTCATGCTTAGCTGTTTATGTGGGATATGGAGATTTGAACTCTGGCACATTCTGGCCCCCTTAGGCCCTCATGCTTACCCAGGAAATGCACTTCACTATTGAGCCATCTCGACAGCCCCTTGTATCTGCTTCTTAAAAAGCATAGTGCTATGCATCTAACCTTTATACACTATGTGAAAGTGCAAAATGAAAGGCATGTAAATTTAATAGATGCAAAGAACTTATTAATTTTGCTCTTTATACAATACACATTGCAACTGGACTTATAATGCATTAAAATGTCCAATTATATTTTTGATATTTCTGTTGTCAGTAGCATTTGGATAATCAAAACTACCATTTGGGCAGTACTGCTATCTGAATTTTGGTCTACATCTATCTGGCATGACTAAATAAATAGATCTTATTTTCTAAATAAGATAAATTTACACGTGGGAAAATGGGCCTGAGGTGATCATCACTATTCCCTAAAGAGATTTCATGTATTGGTTGTATTCGTTTCTGCAGATAAATTTTCCTACAGATTCATTGATTCTAAATTCTGCTTCAGAAAAAGAAGCCAGGGCTGGAGGGATAGCTTGGAGGTTAAGGCACTTACCTGCAAAGCCAAAGGACCGAGGTTCAATTCCCCAGGAACCAGGTAAGTCAGATGCACAAGGGAGTGCATGCATCTGGAGTTTGTTTGCAGCGGTTGCAAACAGTGGTGTGTCCATTCTCTCTGTCTGTCTCTCTCTCTCTCTAAATAAATAAAGTAATAAATAAAAATTTAAAAAGAAGCCAAATATCTAAAGGACTTCTACATACATGAGATGCTAATTGTTACTGGTTAATTTATATATGAAATGTATTTATATTGAAGTTGGAGAGATGGCTCATTGGTAAAGGCACTTGCTTACAGAGCCTGACTGTGGAGATTTGATTCCTCGATTCCCAAGTAAAGCCAGATGCACAAAATGGTGAGCGAACCTGGAGTACAATTACAGTGGCAAGAGATCCTGGCAGGTCTATGCTCACTCTTTCTCTCAAATAAATAAGTGTTATTAATGTATTTATGTTACTCAAGTGTACAACTTTCTAGAATGCAAAGCTTAGCTGAGCTGGACACTTTACTAAAATGTTATTTTCCAAAATAAAATTGTTTGTGGCGCTAAACTTTTGGTTTTTTATTCATGTGTTCCTAACTATAACATGACTCTGTCCTTTAACCAAGGATAAGTAAACATGCCCCAAAACCATGCACTCCAAGAAGTGCCTCTCCAGTAATTAAAAAACAGTTAGACATTGGTCATATAGGAGCACATATGAAACTAACATGTTCATCTTCACTTAGGAAACAAGTTTGTTTCTTCTTTTTTTTTTTAAGTTTGTTTATTCTTAAAAGGTAAAATTAAATAGGGGATTACCATGTAAAAGTCCCTGATTATTGACAGATTAAGTTATCTTTTTTTTTTTTTTTTAATTTGAGAGAGACAGAGAGAGAGAGATGAAGAGGTAGAGAATGGGCACGCCAGCGGCCTCTCAGCCACTGTGAACAAACTCCAGACACTTGCACTCCCTTGTGGACACGTGCAACATTGTGCACTTGCCTCACTTTTGCGTCTGGCTAAACGTGGGACCTGGAGAATCAAATGGACGTTCTTGGGCATCACAGGTAGGTGCCTTAACTGCTAAGCCATCTCACCAGGCCTATGTCATTCTTTAAAGTACAGCAAATTAAACGGGTTTGTGAGAAAATAATTAGGGCAGCTTGATGGTCCTGGGACACAATGCTGTCATCACATTTGTCATCCTGAAATATTATATGCAATGAAAGTGACTAGACTCATGCATCAATCACTAGCACCACTGTATGTAAAGTTCTAAGATGGATGCTCTAAATCTTTTACTGTCTCTGGTTTGAGTCCCTTTATAAAGAAAACATCTAGGGCCGTGTGTGTGGTGACTCACACCTTTAATGCCAGCACTTCGAAGGCAGAGGTAGGAGGATCGCCATGAGTTTAAGGCCACCCTGAGACTACATAGTTAATTCCAGGTCAGCCTGAGCTGGAGCAAGACCCTACCTCAGAAAACCAAAAGGAAAAAAAAAGAAAGAAAGAAAGAGGAAAAAAAAGAAAGAAGGAAAAGAAAAAACAAATAAAAACAACAACAAAAAAGGATTGACAATGAAAATCACGGAAAATGACTCTAAGAAATGCTATTCTATTTTATTTTATTATTTTATTTTATCTTATCTTATCTTATTTTATTTTATTTTATTTTATTTTATTTTATTTTATTTTATTTTATTTTATTTTATTTTAGAGAGAGAAAGAGGCAGAGACAGAGGGAGAGAAAGAAAGGGCACACCAGGGCTTTCAGCCACTGTAAATGAACTCAAGACATATGTGCATATGTCTTACATGGGTCCTGGGAATCAAACCTGGGACCTTTGGCTTTGCAGGCAAACACCTTAACTGCTAAGTCATCTCTCCCGCCCCAGAAATGCTTATTTTTCACACTAGTTTATCTTTAAATATTTCTTCTGTTGGTAGAGTTTTGTATTTTTCTCTCTTTGTGTTAGTTTATGTTGATTGTCAATTTGACAGGACCTGGAATCACACCTGTGAGGGATTATGTAAATGAGGTTAATCTCTGTACATGTCTGAGAGGGATTATGATGACTAGGTTAGTTGTGGTGTGGAGGTTTGAATTAGGTGTCCCTCATAAACTTAAGTGTTCTGAATGCTTGGCTCCTAGCTAGTGGCAATAGAGGAATTGGAAGCTTGCTGGAGCTATGCTGTTAGGGGTGGGTTTATGGGTATTTAGTTATTTTATTTTATTTTTTACTTTTACTTTTTTTATTTTGAAGCTGCTTTTAGAGCTGGTGTAGTGAAATATTCCTGTGAACCCAGCACTTGGGAAGCTGAAAATCTCTGTGAGTTCTAAGACAACCTATGCCTCTGCCCCCAAAATCTAAAAAACAATTAATACACATGCACACACATGCACACACACACACACACACACACACACACACACACACTCTGCCCCATCTCCCTGACTAAAAATAAATAAGACACACATTTGTCATGCAAGAGAGCAGGGTTGTAGCTCTGGAATTTCTTTTAGTGTCCAGATTAAGGAGAAAGCTTTTTAGGCAAATCAGCACAGACACATGTCCTTTGTCCCTTTCACGGTGGCCCTAATCTTGGCAGGGATTTCAGGAAAGAGAAAATAACTCCTATAAACATTTAAGGGCAGGAAATCAATGGATTAAAGGATTTGAGATACTTAACAGGATGTTGTGTTATGGGCCAGCAAGTCTTTACATTTTCAGTTGTTTAAACAAAAGCTTTATTAATGGTTTAATTTCTCTATGGGAGACATAGCTGCTCTGATGCAACAGGCCAAGGAAGGAACCAGGAACTATGTTGCTCCTGTGTCCTTACCCACCATACTACTTATACAGCCTCTTTCAGTACTTCTGGACCATGTGGTGAGAAAAGAGAAGGGAGAAGGAGGCCAGATAAGAAAAAAACACGTGATATTATAGCAGACCGTAGATGGTTCTGAATTCTTTCGATTGTTGTTGGGCAAAACACACATGACACTGCTAGGAACAATTTAATTTTCATTTTGTTTAATAAAAGGATGTGATCAGGTCACCCACATCAGATCCCTCCTATTTGCCTTCTTTCCTTCTCTTAAGCTCTATAATTCTCTATAAAAAAAAAATCTTTCTAAACTTAAAAAAAAAAAAAGAAAAGGATTATAGCTTTACCATGGGTATGAGAATAGATATGTTCTGCAGGAATTATTCTCAAAAGAGTTTGTGGTTAGGGCTGGAAAGATGGATCAATCAATGGTTAAAGGCACTTATTTGAAAAGGCATGGGTTCAATTTCCCAGTACCCATGTAATCTGGAGTTTGTTTGTAGTGGTGGGAGGCCCCAGCACACACACACACTCTCTTTCTCTCTCTCTATCTTTATCTGCCTCATTCTCTCTCTCTCTCTCTTTTAAATAAATAAATTAATAAAATATTAAAAAAGACTTTGTGGTAAAAGTGTACAACACCCTTAGAATTATGTGGGAAACTATTATTGATTAGTGAAACGGTTATTGTTTGACATTGTTCATTGTTAGGAATATATGTTTTATTAACCAAGCAGAATGTGTTCCATGCTTTCTGTTGGGGTTTTTGGAACTTAAACCAAAAGGTAAATATACAGAAAAAGCTTTGAATGCATGAACTTACTGTTGTAAAGAGAAGAACAGAAAATTACGTGATAAAAGGCTCCATCAAAAAGATATATAAAAGAGTTAAAGCAAAAGAAAAAGGGGGCACGCTGGAGAAATGGCATAGCTGTTAAAGCACTTGCCTGAAAGCCACAGGACCCAGTTTGGATTCCCCAGGACTCACATAAACCAGATGCACATGGTGGTGCATGCTTCTGGAGTTTGTTTGCAGTGGCTAGAGGCCCTGGCACAACCATTCTCTCTCTCTCTTTCTCAAATAAATAATTAAGTAAAAAGAAAAAAGACCAAGAACAAAAATCAGTAAAATGGAAAGTTAAGTTGAAGTCAAGAGGAGTTAAGTTATGTTTGTTTCTCAGTTCTAAATTAAGTTGTAGAATTCCCTTGGCAGGTATTTAGCTGCAATAAAACAAAGCACATACAATAATGAGGACTTGTTAATGAAGGACAGTCCTAGAAACGTAAGCTCTAATTCTCTGTGGAAGTAACTCCTCGGACTTGGCATTCAAAGCCTCAGCCCTCAAGACAAAGCTTGTAGTTCACGTAGCTCTCAAAGCTTGTCTGCAAAAACCTTTGTAGGCCAGTTAGGAGCACAGACCTTAAATCAATTAAGCACAATGCATCAAGTCAATTACAAACTCTCAAACATTACAACGCTCATAGCTTTCTTTGTTCTTTTTTTTAAAATGAAAATAGAGAAGACAAATTCTTCTGTCAGAAACTGAGATTAGAATGAGAGAAGCTGCCTAGACTTTTAATCCAACCTATGCCATTGAAATGACTACATGAGAAATATATTTGCAAGATTTGAAAATCACATTATTTTAGGTTAATTAGACAAAAAAATTCATCCACATAACTGAATAATATAGCAAAGTTGGAAGTATTTAATATGAGCTATTTACTTTTGTTTCCACTACTTAAAATTTATTTTCCTTGTAACCATTTCTACAAATTCTACAAATGGCAATTATTGCCATTAAGCACTTCCATCCATCCGTGTCATTTGAAGATGTGATGTACCTTGATTTGACTCAATGTGTGTGTTTTTGTTTATTTACTTAGTCACAAGCAGGGGGAGAGGGGAAAGAGAAAATAAGAATGGATGTGCCAGTGCCTTGGGCCACTGCAAATGAACTGCAGACACATGAGCCCCTTTGTGAAACTGGTTTTACATGGGTACTGGGGAATTGTATCTGGGCCGACAGGCTTTGCAAGCAAGTGCCTTTACCTGCTAAGCCATCATCTCTCCAACACTTAATGTGTGTTTTTAAAACTTCTAGTCATCTTATTTACACATTATCTTTTCAGACATATACAAATGAGCAGTTGTTCTCATTTTCTGTTTGTTTATTGGCAGAGGCAAAGGAGAAATCTCACCTAGATAGTTACATTTGGACGAATGTTGTGACACATCACATTGAAGCATGAGAAGAGCAGAGAAGACACACACCTTGAGGAGGCTCAGGGGTAGTCACTTAAACTGGAGAGAGAGAAACCTGGTTTTTTTGTTTGTTTGTTTGTTTGTTTATATTTTTCTTTATTTTCAGAGAGATAGGAAGAGAATAGGTGTGCCAGGTCCTCCCACCACTGCAAACAAATTCCAAATGTTGTGACACTTTGTGTATCTGGCTTATGTGGGTATTGAGGAACCAAATTTGGGGTCTGAGGCTTCACAGGCAAGGGTTTAAACTATTGAGTCATCTCTCCAACCCCAAACCTGGTTTTGAGATACATTAACATTTGTGAAGATATTTAACTTCTCTTGATCAAAGTACCTTTCTCATGGAGTAACTCTTGAGAAATGTGTAGAAGGTTCTGGTACATTATCCAGCCTGGAGTAAGCACCAAAATAAATGATGTCACTGTCATTGTTGCATTTCTGACTTTCAAGTGTTTGTGGGCACACTTCGCTGGAGCTGTTTCTTTTCTCCACAGATAAAAGCAGCATGCTTGGCTTTACTTTACCAAGTTCTAGCACAGATATTCTGTACTCCCCAACATTCTTTATGGAGTTTATATAGGTGATATTACTTTCTATTTTATTTTAGATTTAAAAAATATTTTATTAATTCACAAATAGAGAGGGATGAAGGTAGGGAGAGAGAAAAAGAGAGTGAAACAGAAGCACTAGGACCTCTTGCTGCTGCAAACAAACTCCAAATCCAGACACATGAATCACTTTGTGCATCTGGCTTTATGTGGGTAAAGGGGGAACCAAACCTGGGCCATCATGCTTTGCAAGCACGTGCCTTAACTGCTGAGCCATCTCCCCAGCCCACTTTTCTGTTTTAAGATGAACAAAATGAGGCCTCAGAATATTAGGTTTTTGCCACATCAGAAATAGCTAAATGTCATTGAAATAGAAATCTGATTTTTAAATGGATATTCATTTTAGTAAAACACGTTATTTAAAGGAGGAAGAATAAAATAGACATAACTTTTATCTACTTCTATAAATAGTATTTAATTTTCCAAATTCAATAGGATTATTTGTTTTATATGTTAACATATAGCAGAAGTGTTGTAAAAGCCTTAAAACAATAGGACTGATGGAAAGTTTATGGTTCTGCTTTAGGATTGTATAATACAGCGAAACATTTTAGCATTTGTCTTCAAAATTATCACTTAAGGCTGGAACGATGGCTTAGCTGTTACCGAAAAGCCTAAGGATCCAGGTTCCATAAGCCAGATGCACATGGTAACACATATGTCTGGAGTTTGTTGCAGTGGCTAGAGGCCCTGGCATGTCCATTCTCCTCCTCCTTCTCTCTGTCCCTCATAAATAAATAAATAATATTTTTTAATTATCATTTAATTCTCCATCATAAAACAGGAGACAATTCACCATTTCAGAAAACAGTAGCAAGTAGAACGGTCCCAGTGTCTTTTAGTACAGCCAAGAAAAGCAAGTTCTTAGATTTCTAGATCAGCCTTTCTGCCCAAACCACCAACACAGGTTAACACCTGCCCACATGCAGACCTAATGTTCCTTAAGTAACAATTCTTTAGCTATTTTTCAGGAAAAGCTTCACAATACATTCAGGTATTGTGGTAGTTTGAACGTATGTCCCCCATAGACCCAGGTGTTTTACTAAAATTGGTGTGTGGGGCTGAAGAGATGGCTTAGTGGTTAAGCACTTGCCTGTGAAGCCTAAGGACCTGGGTTTGAGGCTCAATTCCCCAGTATCCACATAAGCCAGATGCACAAGGGGTGCATGCATCTGGAGTTCGTTTGCAGTGGCTGGAGGCCCTGGCGTGTCCCTTCTCTCTCTCTCTCTCTCTTTCTGCTTCTATCTCTCTCTCTGTCTGTTACTCTCAAATAAATAAATAAAAATCAACAAAAAAATTTTTTTAAATGGTGTGTAGCTTCAGCCCTGAGCAGGCAGACTGCTGTTATGGGGGGGGGTGGAGTGTAATAGGGGTGGATCTGAATTCCAGCCTAAAGGTCTGCAGAGAGGTTTTGAGTTCTGGTGTGTTTGCTTATGGTACTGGCTGTTTGGTGGTGTCTCTGTGCTTGGATTTTATGAATGGGAGCCAGCTTCTTCGACCATTTGATGGAACTTCCCCTGGATCTGTGAGCTTCCTTCCCTAAACTGTGCTTGCTTGGATGTCCATCCCAGCAATATTAAGCTGTCCACAGTAGGTGTGGTTTGGGAACTCCTTTTCAAGTGGATATCTGTAGAATCCAGCTCATCTGATCAATGACCTTTCCATGACATAAGCCCAATATCGGTAAGGCAGAATACAACAACTCTCCTGGAAAGAACATGTGACCCGGACGGTCGTGGTGATCATTTACCTCTTGCATAAGCCAATCCTAAAAGTTGCTCTCTGCTATCCAACCAACAACCAGCTTATCCCCTTTGTTCCTACAAATTCCACTACTGCCACCCAATCAGATACACAGATTTGAGCCTCCATACCCTCTGGTCATGCAATAATTCCTTTTCTTTGTGCTAAAACCAGGTGTCATGATATTGGCTTTTGTGTTCCTGGCAGTGAACCCTTGCAGGAGAACATGCTGTCATCACTTGCTGAAAACTGAGCTGAAGAAAGAAGGCTAAAAAGACAGGTTGAATTCAAATTTCTTGTATTTCTTTCTGGAAAGTTTGGACACTGTTGGTGGTTCCTGGAGTTATTGAACTGGCTGGTTGTATCATTTCAGTTTGAAATATGTAAGAAGATCCTGCTGCGAGAGTTGGAAGACTTAAGCAAAGTGAATATGACTCATGAATACTGATTTATTGCTCTACACAATGGCATGTTAATTGAAGTGCCACCTGGCTAGCAGAGGAAGGGCTTTGTTGTTAGGGTGACTCCTTCATGGGAGAATATTCCGGTTGTTTTAGTATGGAAACCTCTTCCACTTGGGTTCCTCCTCAGAACACTGATTTATTTCCTGCTTTATTTTTTCATTTGTGAAACATGTATTATTTCTTTCATTTAATCAAACTGTAACTTGAAAAAAATGTCCAGTATTCATAAGTAAATCTTTAATCAAAAGCCTAAAATTTCACAAGAACAGGAGAATTGGCAAATACATGTGAAACCCCGTCTGGAAGAATTTTGTTTGATTTATAAGGAGCCTCTTGTGTCTACATTTAAATGTAGCCATGTGCCCCTAGTCATCTGTCAGACTGGGAGAATTTCCAGATAATCAAAATGTCACAGAGTTAGTACTTTTAATTTTTATTTCATCTCTTGCAAGTATGAACTCTGATTATAATTATAGCTTCATCTGTTCTTGAATGATTTTGTTTTATCCGACAAAGAGTGTTCTAACCATCAAAGCAGTGGAGGATAAAGAAACTATATGACAGGAAACAATGAGTTTGTGTTTTCAAAGTAACAAATAATCTGAAACTATAGATGAAACAACATGAACCTTGAAGTCATAATTAGTAAACACTGAACACCAACAGTTTACCTCTATATCAGGCTAACATGTTTTCTCTTGACACAACTCTGATTGGGAATAAAGAAATCTAGAACAGGGCTGGAGGGATTGCATAGTGGTTAAGATGCTGGCAGGCAAAGCCAAAGGACTCAGGTTCAATTTCCCAGGACTTATGCAAGCCAGATGCACAAGTTAGTGCATGCATCTGGAGTTCGTTTGTAGCAGCTGGAGGCCTTGGAGCACCCATTCTCTCTCTCTTTCTCTCTCTCTCTCTGTCCCTCAAATAAATTTTTAAAAAATTTAAAAAGAGATCTAGAAAAAAAAATAGGCCCTTGTTGAAAAAGCTAATTGACGTACAGAAAAAACCCAATCAATGATACTGACCAACCAAGGTGGTCTTTATTTAAAGGACAAGGGAATCTGAAATATTTCCTTTTGTGGTTTCATTCTGGCTTACATACTAAATATCAACTGAATGAACTAGAAAAGATCCAGGCTAGTTCCTACTTATATCTCTGGCAAGATGGCCTTGGGAATGACTGTTTAGAGGAAGAAAATAATTTTCATATGACTTAAACCATAGCTCTAACTTTATTTATTTATTTATTTATTTATTTATTTATTTATTTATTTATTTTAGTTTTTTAAGGTAGGTTTTCCACTCTGGCCAGGGTGACATGGAATTCACTATGTAGTTGCAGTGTGGCCTTGAACTCACAGTGATCCTCCTACCTCTGCCTCCCAAGTGCTGGGATAAAAGGTATGAGCCACCATGCCCAGCTTCTAACTTTATTTTAAAAGCTTGTATAAAACCATATTTTAATCCTTAACTACTAATCATATATCTATGTGACATATATCATTTAATCTTAATATTTTAAATTACTACTTTATTGAAAATAAGTACTAATGCTTAGCCTACTATGATATGTAGCTATTTTGATATGGAAATGGATGGTATGATTTTGTTCAGTTCAAAAGATCATGAAAGTAACTTTTATCAATTGCTACCTATTCCTTATCCAATATCTTTCTTAGAAGTTATCATTTGGGGACTGGGGAGGTTGCTCAGGGGTCCTTGCTTACAAAGCCTGCCAGCCAGGGTTTGATTGTCTAGTAAACCATGTAAAGCCAGGTGCAGCATGATGCATATGCATCAGAAGTTCATTTGCAGCGGCAACAGGGCCTCATGTGCCCATTCTCTGTTTCTCTCAATCACCTTGCAAATAAATCTGAATATTTCTTTAAAACAAGAGAATTTATCATTTTGCTAAAGTGTACAGGGAGGAGACAACAATTCAGTGAAGAGATCGAGATGAGAAGCAGGCACAGGTAAACATGAAGAACATTTGGTCGTCACTGGGAATCCTAAGCTTGACCTCCTCCCAACCTCTATTTTTGCGTGTGGAAACCTGGGAAAGTAAGATTCACGCCCAATACTCCACAGCTGCTGTGAAGCAGTTTGGATGAGAAACCAAGATGCCAGAGTTTGAGCCTAATACCCTTTGCTCTACCAATACTTCGCACTGACTTACCATCTCTTTGTAAAACAAACCCTGATAAGAGAAAGACAAATTACTAGAGGTCAATAGTGGGCATCCCACAGACTTCCTGTCAATTTATGTAACTGTCAGATTTTAGGTTAGAAAGTACCTGCTAAATTCATCGAATTCATAATGTTATGTCTTATATTTCCTTGGAAAATGACATTTGTTCTCGGATTAGTTTTCTTGTGTGTTGTTGTTGTTTTCCATTAAGGTAGGGTCTCACTATAACCCACACTGTCCTCAAACTCTCTCTTCTCCCAGGCTAGTCTCAAACTCACAACAATCCACCTGCCTCTGCATCCCAAGTGCTGGGATTAAAGACATGCATCACCATGCCCTGCATTTCTCTGATTACATCTAAAGGAATAAAAGGAATCATTTTTATCACTGTAAGGTTAGAAATACATCTACAGGTAACTGATTCTTCCTTGACCATTCAAAGATTATAGTTTTGAACTCTAGAATAGTGTGAAAACCACTCAGCAACTACTTATATCACTCAGACTTAACCCTACAACACCAGAAAAGTTAAATAAATAAATCCAAGGCTTTCTAATGGTCAGAGAAGCCCAGTATGATTTAGATTGGTATTTCTATAGTAATTTCACTCCCTCATCTTCTCTCACCCTACTCCACGTACCGTGGCTCACTTTATGTTGCAGTCAGGTTCTCACTGCTGGCAAAAATCACCTGACCAAAAAGCAACTTTTGGGGACAAAAGCGGTGGGGGGGAGTGTGTTGTTTGACTTATAGGATTAAGGGAAAGCTCCATCATGGCAAGGGAAAAAGATGGCATGAGCAGAGGGCGCACATCTCCCCCTGGCCAATATAAGGTGGACAATAGCAACAGGAGAGTGTGCCAAACACTGGTAAGGGAAAATTGACTATAATACACATAAGGCCGCCCCCAACAATACTCTGCCTCCAGGAGGTGTTAATTCCCAAATTTCCATCAGCTGGGACCCTAGCACTTAGACTACCTAAGTTCACGGGGGACACCTGAATCAAACTGTCACACTTTATGATCTTTTAGCTCACTAGACATCCTTTTGCTCTGACACTGCTGTTTCTAATTACACAAAACTTTCACCTGCTTATCATGGAATTATCTCTGTACATGTCTCTGTATTAGAAAAGGCACACTTAACCACCCAACCAAAAAAAAAAAATTCTACTTCACCCAATAACTGTAAAAAAAATTCCTACTGACCCATCATGCTCCACCCATAACTGTGACCATCCTATTCTGTCCTCTGTGACCCATCCCACTCTACCCATCACTGTGACCCATCCCACTCCATCCATCCATTCCCATGTGACCCATCTGTGCTCCACCCATCATGCCCTCCATTCTGTCCTTCTCTGTGACCCATCCCACTCTACCCATCACTGTGACCCATCCCACTCCATCCATCTCTATGACCTATCTCACGCCATCCATCATTGTGACCCATCATGCTCCACCCATCACTGTGCCCATCCATCCCTCTCCATCCATACCCTCTGTGACCCAACTCCATCCATCTCTACAACCCATCTCACCCCATCTATCACTGTGACCCATCCCATCCCATCCATCACTGTGTCCCATCCTGCCACACCCATCACTGTGTCCTGCTCTTTTGCGGTACTTTGTCAATATGTATGTGTTGTTTGTTTTCCTCTATGACTTTGCTTTTGACAATGTTCTGTTTATTCTCAGAACATACAATAGAGCCTGACACATAGAAAAAGAAAAAAAGAAAGAGAACTAAGGTGTCCTTTAACAGAACCCATTAGTACAACCTTAGACATTGTGTGTCACTACATAAGAGAAATTCAATCAGGAGGGATCCATTAACCTTTCATATCTTTAAAAAGAAATACCTTGATTTTCTTTACATGATAATTATTTCAATCATTTCAATTACTGCATAATAATTCCCAAGTGTATCTAGAATTCTTAATCAACAACACGGTGTACTTCAATGACTTTGTCTGTTATGTGGAACACCTACATGAAATGATAAATACTTAATCAATTAAAATGTTTTGAAACAACCAGATGCTTACAGATATGCAAAATCTCATCAAGTGTTGAATAAATTAGTTTTAGCCACCTTTTTGTCACACATATGTGATAGGCTTATATAGTTATGATTTATGGATTTGAAACATTTCGTCGTATTGCACAGTAGCAGGCAAAGATCCCAAAGCCAGTTTCTGCTGACATGGTGGTAATGAAGAATCAGTAATTGTAACATCAGCATCCCATGATGAGGAGAGAAAAGGAGAAGCAAAGAAATAAAGAGGAAAAGACACTTAATGAATGCAAAATACATTTCTTACTTTTGTGCCTGGCCAAGAAAATTGGGAACTTCCAAAACACAGAAAAAACTAAAACATATCCAAGTAGCAAAAAATGGAATAGACCCATAAACAGAGAAGAAATGAAAAAAAAAACTTAAAAAAAACATAGAGGTGCCTCTCATAATAGTGGAATCTAGGCAGTTTTATAGTTCATTTTTTTTTTGAGCTTTCAAAAAGCAAATAATGGCTTTTTATATATAAGCCCTATGGGGCATTGAAAGTGAAAGGAAAATTTTCAATCCATTTTGTAACCTGAAAATACCATTAAGAAAATCTGAGAAAGAACCAAATATGAAGACTTTGGACCCATAATAATTATAAACGTGAAAGCACAAATGTTAAAAAGAATATATCACATCCACGTAGAATTTCTCTAAAACCCAATAATTAATTTCAGAACTTAAAAAATATGTTGTTTATATGCAAGCAGAATGATGCTGACAGAGACAGAGAAAGAGAGAGAGAGAGAGAGAGAGAGAGAGAGAGAGAGAGAAAGTATGGACATGCTGGGGCCTGTAGCCACTGCAAATGAACTCCAGATGCTGACATTGTGCACATGGGTAGTGGGGAATCAAACCTGGGACATTAGGCTTTTCAGGCAAGGATCTTAACCACTAAGCCATCTCTCCAGCCCTTATTACAGGACTTTTTAATAAAGTTGACCTTAGTAAAATATATATTAAAAAATTTAGCCGAGCATGGTGGTGCACGCCTTTAATCCCAGCACTCGGGAGGCAGAGGTAGAAGGATCGCTGAGAGTTCGAGGCCACCCTGAGACTACATAGTGAATTCCAGGTCAGCCTGGGCTAGAATGAGACCCTACCTCGGAAAACCAAAAAAAAAAAAAAAAAATTGCTAGCCGGGTGTGGTGGCACATGCCTTTAATCCCAGCACTCGGAGGCAAAATTAGGAGGATCACCGTGAGTTCGAGGCCACATTGAGACTACATAGTGAGCTCCAGGTCAGCCTGGCTAGACTGAGACCCTAACTCAAAAAACCAAAAAGAAAAAAAAAAATTTCTTTACCAACTGGCTGGATTTGAAAATAATTCTTATGATTTATATATCTTAATCATAACAAGGAGTTCTAATCAAGCATATCTGTTATATTTAATGAATATTTTATTAATCAAAATTATCTAATACTATTCCTAACAGTGAGATATTAGAAGCACTTCTATTAAAGTTAAGGCATAGACAAAAATGTTCCCTTTATTCTTTATTATTTAAAAGTACTCCAATAATTTAGATCCATATTAGAATATAGAATTAAGGAGGAAATAAAAGCCTTTACTTGGAAGGAAGGAAACAAACTGAACTTATATGTATTCAGCCATCCAAACGTAAACTACCTAAAAGAAATACTGGAAAAATTTAGTATGACATGTGGTTACTAAAAATATTCAAAACAACCTTCTTTCCCATATAACAACAAGAGCACATTAAGATAGCAAGGCAATCAATAATAGAAAAAAATCATAACACACTTACATTCCTAGATTACAGGAAACTGGGAATATCCAAGGCTTTTTAACAGCAAGTACAGAGTTTTACAGATGAAGGCAAAGTTAATATCCTGGGAAGCAGGCACATCTGTGGATATTCAAATTTGGTGGTGTCAGCATTTCAGTCCTGTAAAACTGACTGCTGACATTGATGTAAGGGTAATAGTTCACTGTGCTCATGGGCCTTTAAACTTTACAGTCATTTTCTAAAATTTTCTGAAACCCCTGTGGAGGTACTATCAGAACCTCATTTAGTACTTCTAATAGTTGTCAGTAGTAAGACATGGACAAGATAATCCATATTCATTCATCATTATTTGTTTCAGTATGACTGAGAGTCATATAAATTATATAGAAAAGTGGCAAAAGTCTGAAGCAAAAATCATTCATCATAGCATTCCTTTATTATTTTCATATTTTTGTTTATTAATGAGAGAGAGAGAGAGAGGGAGGGAGAGAGAACAAGAATGCCAGGGCCTATAACCATTGCAAACGAGCTCCAGATGCATGTGCTACCATGTGCATCTGGCTTATGTAATACCTAACCTGGGTCATTAAGTTTCACAGGCAAGTGCCTTAACCACTAATCAATCTTCCAGCCCTTATTATTATTTTTTTATTAATTGAGAACTTCATTGTATGAACATATTGCACATGGGTCATATCCCCCTTAGTTTATAATCTTATGCCCCCAGTCCTCCACACCATTCCAATGAAGGTCTTCCTCAGTGAAGTCAGGATTCACTGAGGTACATTCATGAGTCCTATGACATGTATAGATAAGATAATCATTCATTTATTCACTCAAGTAAGATTAATGTAGCAACTTTGCATATTATAACTAAGTTATGTTGATGTAACTTTGTAAGCTTTTTAAGTTAAATTTTGAGGCAAAAGAGCCATGGTGGAAGAGTCCCAGTGAGAGTGGCATCTATGAGCCAATTTCAGGTGAAGTTCTATAGCGATGATTCATATGTGTAATTCTAGATGCTTCTACGGTGTCTGCATCAAAGACATTGAAAAGTAGTACAGCGTTCCAGTTTCACCATGTCTTGGAATTGTGGGGTTCCTTGTACATGAATGCACCAATAATTTGGGGTTTCCCCAGAGCTGTCTTAATGAGTTTAAAGAATGAAATTCACAGACCAGAAGATCAGGTTCAGAAAGATGTTATGATAGCTTAAAGCTTTGAGAGCCGGGAAGAGAGGTACTTAAGGGTAGAATGTAAGAGAGAAAAGCAGAGTGGTGCACATGCCCATGGAGGCAGGAGGAGGTTTTAGCATCTTTTTAGAAGAAGGCAAGAGGGCATTTGAGTGCGTCACCTTGAGGCTCACTCATGTCTGGATTTTTTTCCTATGGAGAGTGGCTACGCGAGGAAGACCAGTTTTACTTTTTTTTTTTTTTTTTTTTTTTTAATGGAACTAGGGATAGGTGGTTGGTTTAGAAAGTTTACTCCTGATGCCAGGAGTCTTGGATCAGGAATTTTGGAAAAAGGCAATCTGCTCAGAATGTTAATTCTCTAGGAATGTAGTGGAAGGACTCCCTAAGGGGGGGAGATGTGGAAAGGCCAAATCCTTCTGACGTTTCTGACAGGTAATAAAGTAGAATGACCTAGATTTTTTTCCTGCAGGTCCAAGGTCACTTCCTGCACTTAGCCAAGAGAAAGCCATTCACATTGTGGTTCATCACTCCTAAACTACCTAGGCAGTTTCTGTCTCCCGTCACTTATATAGCACTTGTAACTATGCCCTTATTTCTCTGCCCTGTCCCCTGCACAGCAAGCAACATTTTTTACAACAGCAAAGTAATACCATTTGTATAAAGCAAAATAATAATAATAACAGTGCAAGGAACAGGAACTTCTTACTCTAGAAAAAATAATCAAGTGGACTGATTGCCTACCTAAGTGGTCAGCTCCCAGAGTGAAAACAAGTGCTTTTCTCGTAAGGGCTCCAAAGTACCTTGCATTTTAATGTATGTGTATATGAGACTGGAGGTAAAACATTTTTCTTTTGCCAGTAGAGAAAGTTAATTTTGAGAGAAAAGTTTAATTAAGATTCAACAAACTTAGATAGTTAGCCTAAAAGCATTAAACACTAAAAGCAAATTAGATGCAGGATAATTGCCATTGTAAACACTGTCATGCACGTGAGCCCACTACTATATATCTGAAATTAAGTTCACATATCTTTGCCATTACAATGAAAGTGTAGGATAGCAAAACCAAGATGTTTGGTAATTTCCAATACCTGCCAGGCTACTGCCATGGCAATTTCCTTTTTTGTTTTTTGAAAAATGGGAATTAGGTTTTAAAAAAAAAGAATTAGGAAGATGAACACAGTTGGCTCTACTAAAATACTGATTGACAAATAAAGTTTTTTTGCCTTTTTACTGAAAATAAGTATCAGTAATTAAAACAAAAGCATCACCATTGATAATAGTGGGAGGTAGTTATATTGATATAAAAATAGGGCAAAAAAAAAGGTGCATAACACAGGCATGATGACTATGTTTATGCCTTTACTTGTCTTTTTTTTTGAAAGTTGCAAATAATTCTCACTAAGAGGTATTTAAGTTAGTAAGTAAGAAAAAACATAAAGTGAGGCATTGTAGGGTAACTTGCCCCAACAGTAAAAAGCATCACTGTCCTTGACTCTGTTCTTAAAATCTCCATTTTTCCACTTTACTAGAAATGAGAAAAAGATATCTCCTTGTCTATTGACTAAAAGAGTTACCTAGATCTCTTTCTTCATAAACAGCCTGAGTCCCTCCATGGGAAGGAGTTTCCTTTTTCCAGAATTAAGGTTTAAATTTGATCCTGGCATAGTAGTAGGTTAAACTCAGCACCTTGAGCCCAGACCAATCAGGTCTCTCTCAGACTCGCCAGATCCTGAGGGTAAAGCCCATACAAAATTATAAATAGATGGTTACCAGGTGGCCACAACCTCTTTCTGACTGTTCAGTTCTCCTAAACCCCCATGTCCCTGCTCTGATAAGTCCCCTCTTCTCAGCCCTACTAAGCTGCAACTGGTGCGGGGGGACACAGGGAAACCCCTACTCCCAAATGGGTTCACTACTTTTGGCTTCCTTTTGGTTTGAACTCTTTGTACTCCTTTCTCTCTCTTTTTTTTTAAAAATATTTTTATTTATTTAAGAGAATGAGGAGAGAGAGAAGCAGAGAGAGAGAGAGAATGGGCATGCCAGGGCCTCCAGCCACAGCAAACATACTCCAGATGCATGTGCCACCTTGTGCATCTGGCTTATGTGGGTCCTGGGGAATTGAACCTAGGTCCTTTGGCTTTGTAGGCAAATGCTTTAACCACAAAGCCATCTCTCCAGCCCATATTCCTTTCTCTTAATCTAATAAAGTCTCTCTAAGCCTTACTCTCTAGTCTATGGATTTTAATTCTTTTTTTTTTTTTAATTTGAAAGAGACAGAGAGAGAGAGAGAGAGAGAGAGAAAAAGAGAGACAGAAAGAGAATGGGCATGCCAGGGGCCTCTCAGCTGCTGTGAACGAACTTCAGACACATGTGCACCTTGTGTGAGTGTGCAACATTGCACACTTGCATCACTTTTGCATCTGGCTAAATGTGGGACCTGGAGATTTGAACGGGCATTCTTAGGCTTTGCAGGCAGGTGCCTTAACTGCTAAGCCATCTCTCCAGCCCTATTTTAATTCTTTAAACTCATAAGACAAAGAATCCTGGTTTCCTTAAGTGTATTGGTGCATTGGTATATATTGGCACATTGGCAAGGAAAACCTCAAAATTCCTGTTTCAATAGAACACATCCTTGTGGGGTAAAATAGTGGAACATCTAGGGTCTGTCTTTCAAAGGAGAAACCTATAGAGTGTCATGTCTCCTTAGATTTTAATTCTACAAATTAATAGAATGCATAGATAGATTGCATAGATAGATAGAATTAGGAGTGGGGTTAGAAGTCTGAAATTTCAGTCTCATAAAATGATGAGATGATGCTAGACTTCATCACTGGATTCTATTTCAAATGTTTCTTCTTTTGAATTGATAATAAGGTATTTAGTTTTTAACTGAGTGGAAACTTTTGGTGATAGCTTTAGTCAAACTGTCCTGTCAATACATTTTGCTAGCACATTCAAGGTGAATATTTTATGAGCACATTGAAGGTGAATTTTAGATATCTGGAATAAATCCATCTTAATCTATGTCCTAATGAAGGATGACATATGAGTTTAAGTTGGTGTTGCAGTTAGTTTCCCATGGCTGGACAAAAATACAACCAGAAGCAACTTATGGGAAGAAAGGGTTTATTTTGGCTAACAGATTCAAAGGGAAGCTCCATGATGGCAGGGAAAAACAATGGCATGAGCAGTGGCTGGACATTACCCCCTGGCTAACATCAGGTGGACAACAGCAATAGAGAGTGGCAAGGGAAAGCTAACTGTAACACCCATAAGCCTGCCCCCAACAATATATTCCTCCAGACAGACTTGGAGCTCCCAAATTGCCACTAGCTGGGATCAAGCGTTCAGAAAACACAAGTTTATGGGTGACACCTAATTCAAACAACCACACTTGGATTCACCGATGGTCTGTTCATAGGAAAAACAATCACAAAAGAAGGGGTTGTTGGCCTTTGTAGATTTGTAAACAATTAGTGACATGTTGGAATGCCTGTGAAATTGGCACATGAAATGACACTCATTGCACTCCAGGGGTTAAGGTATTTCATGCAAGGCCTCGTATATGCTCTTTGACTAATTTCACACATAATCTTTAAAGAAATGTCAAAGAAATACTTTCTGGTTAAAAAAATTGGAAAGCACTCAGGAAAAAAAATGTATTTATTTCTATTTTTTCAAGAACACTAATTATTTGCCATTGTAACTTTGGGAAGTGAGTGACAAACAAGATGATACATATTTGATAAATGACATGATTTGCATATATATATATATATATATATTTAATTGCATATTTTATAGGCATGTTATCCACATAGGGTCACTAATGTTGGACAATGGTATTGCTTGACAAAGACAGCAGTCTTCACTCTTGAAAACTCTAGGCTTCCTAGGGCAATCTAAATCTACCTTAAGTCATTAGGATAATTTCCATCTCCTTCCTAGGGATAGGTGGCATGAATTTTAGATTCATGGACTTTTACCTATTTGTGTCTAGATCATCCATTCATTATTTACATGGCATTAAGGGGCATGTTTAAACCATGGTACCTTGCTCATTGACTTATTGAGGGGTATTGGTCATGGGTATAAAACATTAAAATAATTGAACAATTTTCAATTATATATTGTTCTTTTTGCTACTTCCTCCATTCTGTACCTCATGATGTTATTAAGTGGTAGACTGTGTTTCAATAAAGAAAAGAAGGAAAAGCTGGGTATGAAGCTAGGCAAACATAAATCCTTATACACTTTTTCTTGAAATCCAGATGGATTTTATGAGATTATAGATAGCATTTAAGAGAGGGAAGAAAGAGTGAGCACAGGGATCTCATGATCATGAGAAGATAGGAGTTGGTTAAAATCCACCCGGAGACCCAGACTGGGGTCTTTTATAGGTTCTGAATGGGGGCTGAGCTAACCAGCCCAGTCCCCAGTCTTCTACGTAAGGGCTCAGGTTCAATCCTTATAGGAACCTTAATCCTCCAAGAAATGGGAACTCCCTTCTAGGAAGGATCTCCGATTGAGTTTGAGAAATAGATCTAGAGAACTACTTTAGGCAACAGTAGATAAGATAAAGAGAAACCAGATTCTTCTCTCACCTCCACAAATGTTTTATGAAATTTGCCAGTTGACACACTAGGAGAACAAAGCAACAGTTACTAAATACGTCATTAGCAAGACAATTAACTGCAATGAATACGTCATTTCCCAGATAATCCATAGAAAATCATGGTTGAGATTTAGATAAGTTCAAATTTATATTCAAATTTTCTTTTCATTTATATGAAATATACTAGAAGTTAACTTTGAGAAAATTTTGACCCTTCCTGTTTTTTTTTTTTTTTTTTCATTTGAGGGAGGATATATTCCAACTTTGGAGGAGGGTGAAGACAATTTAACTCTGAAGCCCAATCATATTTCCAGAGAGTTCAGCATGCCCCTGCACAGGACAGGACAGGACCGGATGGAAGGGCCTGTTCCACCTGGCCCTGCCACACATGGTGTGGGACACACAGCCGGCTTCGGTGTCAAGCTGGCAGTATTACTGAGGCTCTTGAGTGTTTATAAAGTCAGCAGGTCAAAAGTCTGCAGACATTGGATGGAGCAGCAGTAAGCCACAAAACTAAAGGTTGTCCTCCCCTGGTGCAGCCCTGCCATAGGCGTCTCTCTCAAGGGGAAGAGCTTGGGGTAGACAAAAGTAAACATGGGCTCACTGCAGCGGTGACAGTGCCCTAGGGGCAGTGCAGTAGCTCCAGGAGACTTCTGGGTAATGAGATTGAAGACAAAAAGTTCAAATCTTTCAGAAACTGGTGGTAGGTGTGATAGAGGCTCCGCATGGCCAGCTCCTGCAGAGGCAGGATGCGGTCACTCTCTGTCCCTATGGCCTTCACTTCTGCCAGGAGGAAGACGG
This sequence comes from Orientallactaga sibirica, assembly GCA_036365145.1. Taxonomy (NCBI): domain Eukaryota; kingdom Metazoa; phylum Chordata; class Mammalia; order Rodentia; family Dipodidae; genus Orientallactaga; species Orientallactaga sibirica. Next base: position 7,528,617 of record JAEOAD010000194.1, read on the forward strand.
TCAGCTGCCCGGATGAAAAGGAGAGCAGCTTCACCTCAGACATTTGGATGGGGATACCACAGCCACTGCACCCAATAACTTTGTTGTACAGATAAGATGGCAGATCCTTCAGGTGGATGTTGTTATCCACATACACGTACTGCAGTTCTCCAGATCGGCCTAAATCAAGTGGCAAGAATGCAAGACGATTTCCAGCGGTGGAGAGCTCGTTGAGGCTGGGCAGCTGGCAGAGATGGCGCAGCACACACCATAGCTGGTTGCAGTCCACAGTGAGGTACTGCAGAGAAAGGCACAGGTGAAGCCTCTTGGGTAAAGTTAGCAAACGATTAGTAGAAATGTCTAGTGTCTGCAGCTCCTTCAAATCGCCAACCTCTGGAGGTAGGAATTTCAGCTGGTTATTAGCTAATCGAAGATGACGTAAAGCTCTCAGACAACCAATTTCTGGGCAAACAACTTCTAAGGCATTGTCACTAAGCTCCAGACGCTGGAGTTTTACCAGGGACCCAATAGCTTCTGGAATCACAACGATATTATTTGAGTGAAGGTACAGTTCCACAAGGTCTGGAAGCTTCTGAGCAAGGTTTTCTGGCAAGGTTGTAAGGGAGTTCCTTTTCATATAGAGTCTGTCCAAGTGTTGCATCCCTTTGTCCTTCAGTAACTCTAATGGGAACTGGTGAAGATTCCAGTAATTTAAGAATAAATTTTTGTGCTTTTCAAGCTTTGCCACAGAGATGGTCATACAAAGTAAGGATGCCTTGACTGAACACCTCCCATCAAGCAAGCTGCAGCACTACATCTTGTCAAAATTGGTCCACCGGCGCCCTCTGACCAGCGCTCCGGAGCGCAGTGGCTCTGGAAAGCAGGTAGATCTTCCCTGTGTTTTCTAAATTATCCACATTTGCTTTGACATTTAAGAAACAGAGGGCTTGGCTCAGAGGTATTTTTTTAAAAAGTAGATATAGAAATCCTGAAGTCATTGGGTTTTACACTCTAGAGGCACAGGTATTTGTGCCTGGACATGTATTAATGCAAGAGAACTAGCTCTATGCTCACTTCACAATCACTACCTTGTAAGACTACAGAATGGGTATGCTACATCCTGCTAGTCAAAATGTATGTCTCAGTGTGTGTATCATCAATATTTATTAACAAAGAAGTCTTCATCTCAATCACAAAGACAATAATTACAACTACATGTCTCATGTTTTTAAAGTTCCTGTTTGGTTTTCTCTAAAGAAAATCAATATACAGAAAGAAAATAATCAGGGTGGGTTGATGGCCCACAGGTAAAAGCACTTGCTTTGCAGGCAAGAGACCTGAGTTAGAACCCCAGAACCCATTTAAAAAACTGGGGCTGGTGTGCATGTCTGTATCCACAGCCTTGAGTAGGGTTGAAGACAGGGCGTTATTCAGGGCTCCCTGTCCACCCAGCGTAGTCAGAAAGCAGGGAGCTCCTAGTTCAGTAGTAAGAGAATCTGCCTCCAGGAAATTAAATGAATGATTGAAAGAGGAGACCACCATTGTCTTTTTACAGCCTCTTGCACTCCTGTCCACATCTCACACATGGGCTACACCACATATGTGACACACTAGGAATATACACATGCATACACAAAAATGAAAAAAAAATCACTTATGTTGAATTTGTCAACTTGTCACACTTTTTTTTTCTTTTGATAGTATAAAATTTTAAAACAGAGCCAATGATTAGTGTTTTGAAAAAATTTTGAACTTTAAAAGTTTGAAAAATATGCCTATGCTTTAGATCCTAGGTGATGTTTTAGTTGCTATCGTTTCTGTTTTGTTTTTGGTTTTTAATTATACTGTTGGAGCTCTAGACATTTCTCAAGATTCCTTGAGTCGGGTTACAAGACAAATAAGTAAAATGAATCAAATTTCAGACCTTTGGATTGGTTTCAACACAAAGGAAATCACCATTATCACATATAATTACTAGGTTTACTTTCTTTTAATTTTCTCTTTCATTTTTAAAAATAATATCCAATATTTATTGAAATTATGTTATATTTTAGTCTCTGTGCTAAATTATTAATACGGACTATGTTGTTGAACTATTAACCACTAGTATAATAGCACTTGGTTATAATTATCTTTTTTGTATAGACAAACTAGGTAATTTCTTTGGTAACATAAGAAGTAGCAGAATTCAGCTGGAGACCAGGTAAGCCCTCAGAGCCTATGCCCTGATTACCATTCATACCTCTTCTAAAGCTGGACCCAATTTAGGCTAGATAAATTTGAATTACTTATTACCATCTATAAGAGAAACTTCATTATACTAAGATATGGCATACCTTCAGGCTGGAAAGATGGCTTAGTGGTTAAAGCCAAAGGACCCAGGTTCAATTCCTTAGGACCCACATAAGCCAAATGCATAAGGTGGCACATGCATCTGGAGTTCATTTGTAGTGGCTGAAAGCCCTGGTGTACCCATTCTCTCTCTCTTTCTCTCTTTCAAATAAAATAAATAAATAAATAAATAAATAAATAAATAAATAAATAAATAAAAATTTAAAAAAATCCTCAAACCCAAGCTCTTAATTACTGCTCAGAGATAGTACTTTGTATTTTTATTTATTTTCAAGGGAAGGGAGGGAAGGCGGGAGGAACACAGAGAGAAAGACAAAATGAAAGAGAAAGAGAGGAGAGAGAGAGAGAGAGAGAATGGTCACACCAGTGCCTCTTGCCACTGCAAATGACTCCATATGCATGTGCCACTCAGTGAATCTAAATTGACATGGGTACTGAGGAATAGAACCCAGGTTGTTCGGCTTTGTAGGTAATCACCTTAACCACTGAGCCACCTCTATAGCTCCACAGATAGTATTTAAGAGTTATAAGCTCTAGAAGTTTGGTGCAAAATTGTGGGTTGATAGCTTTATTTATGTTCACAAAAATGTTTAAGACTATACAGTGGTAATTGGCCTTTGAATTCACCCAGACTCTTACCCACCCACAATTTTGCACCAAATTTCTAGAGTTTATAACTCTCCTTTTGTGTGTTAAAAAGTATACCCATAAAGTAATTTATAATGTGAAAATCTATTCCAATGAACTGTTTAATTCCTTGTAAGATAGAACACTAATTCTCAGATTGACAAGAGCTTACAAATCATGGCTATGAAGATATGGAAAAATGAAAGCTGACTAGTTTCACTTTTAAAGACATTTTGACTCTATTATTCCTCTAATTGCAGAAAATCTACTTAGAACTTACCTAAAACAATTGGCCACAATTATTTTAATGCATGTAACATGCAAGTCTCTATCTCACCACCTTAACCAAGTACATGATTAGTTATTGTTTTAATCTGATGACTAAATTTGAATGAGGAATATTTATATTTTCTTTAATACCTATAATTCTGGGCAGTTCTCAGTGGGATATTTCAGTTATGAAAGTCTTAAAACAATGAAACCATCTCTGGTCATTTGTGGGAATCTTTAATCTATGTTCTAGGTAGATGTCTTTTCTTCATGTATGTGTGTGTACACTGGCAATAATAGGTCAGGTATCAACATGGGGATACTAAGGTATGTCATCCACAGTTTTTCTTTTTTAAGATTTTTGAGGTAGAATCTTATGCTAGCACAGGCTGACTTGAAATTCAGTCTGTAGTCTCAGGGTGGTCTTCAACTCACAGTAATCCTCCGGCCTCTCCCTCCCAAGTGCTGGGATTAAAGGCATGAGCTACCACACCTGGCCACATTTTTTTTTTTTTTTTAAATAGGGTCTTTCACAGATCTGGAGTTTACCAATTAGGATAGACTGCCTGGCCAGCCACCTTTGGGAATCCCCTTGTTTTCACTTCCCCAGGGTTGGCATTCCCGGCCCATGCTACCAGGAAGCATTTTTATGTGGGTTCTGAAGACTGAACTCAGGTCAACATGCTTGTAAAGCTAATATCTCACTGACTGAGTTATCTCCCCAGACATGGATGTCTGTATTTTGGGGTATATATCTAATAATACCTTCATGGAATCATAAGAAATTCTACCACAGCATTAAACACATTAAGAAAATAAAAAAGAATTAACATAAAATGAATTTCCTCTTAACTGAAACATATATTTTGCTTTAAGAAAATTACATGTTATGTAAAGAATTAAAAAGACAATTTTGTTCTTTGTGAATTGAATGGATGACTGGATGGCTTAGCAGGTATTATTCTAATTGTTTTTAATTTCTAATTTATTTGTGTGAAAGAGAAACAGAGAGCATAGAAGGGAGAGAATGGGTGTACCAGGGCTTCTAGCGTCTGCAAACAAACCCTAGATGCATGTGCCACCTTGTGCATCTGGCTTATATGGCTTATATGGGTCCTTAGGCTTCACAGATAAGCACCTTAACCACTAAACCATTTCTCCACCCCTTATTCTACTTTAAATTATATTTTCAATTAATTTTAAGTCAGCATACAAACTCATGGACTTAATTATGGGTTTTTTATACATGTGTGTGAATATACTTTGGTATTATTCTCCCACTCCTCACCTCTTTCTGTCCCCTGACCACTTCCTTCCACAAATAGTCCCCCATTCTGTTTTCATGTTACATGCACTCCATGGCCTTCTTTTTTCCTCATCTGCCTCCCCCATAAGATCATCTCCTTCCTTGATGGAGAGCATGTTGAACACTTTCTCAAATATTTATTGGCCATTTGTCTTTCTTCTTTTGAGAACTACCTCAGCAGATTTTACCCTCAAAAGCTCCTCATCTTTGAAATGAATATTATATCAACACTATGAGTGCACATAACACTATTGAAAATCAATTTGATATGTTGAAAGACTGCTCTGGACACAGAAGTCTAAGAAGGGCACAAAAACAATCAACTTAAAAGTGAAATACACAACTTTTTAAATTTGTAAGATGCAAGAAGTAATATCAACATTGTATTTAAGATCATTTTCAAAGAATTTATATAGCTATCAGGTGGAAATCTTTACCTATATTTCCAGTTTTATAGTTTGATTGTTTCAATCAGATTGAAGTCATTGTCATATTTGGACTATATAGTGTTACTTAGGTCACCAAATCTTGCTTAATAAAGCCTTGCTGAGCCCTATCAGCTTTCTGTTGAATCATTTAGGCCTAATTTAATATGTTGATAAAAAATTAATGAATATGACTTAGTTTCAACTTTCCAGTAATGAGTAAAACATTATCAGGTATTATATATGTCCCACTTAGGGCTTAGCACTCAAATTCACTAGGTCACACCCATGAACGCATGCACACACATGTGTGACATGTGACATGGAAGTAGTAGAAAAGGGATTAGTTCAGAAGAAGAAGGGGTTCAGTGGAAGTGTGAGGAGGTCAAGAAAGGATAATGCTAGATGAATATGATCAAAATACATTATATACATGTATGAAATTATCTAAATAAGAAGACAAATAACCAGGTATTTGTGTGTATTGATTTGTGTCTGGCTCTGTGATAAATCCTTTGCATGAGTCATTTCAATCAAGTGTCTGAGAAGCCATATATTGTGGGCATTATTATCATCTCATCTATTATAGATAAGAAAAGCGTGTTCCAAGAGGTGATGCAACCAGCCCACTGGGTAGATTAATTGGTAGATAAACAGCCACTAATCTTTAAATGTTTAAAACTGTTCTTAGCAGCATTTGTTTCCATATATTACTAGTGGAGGGTTGAAACAAAATTGAATTAAACTTTCCCTTTCCTCCACGATCTCTTAGTCTCTCAAGACAAATGTGATAGGGCTAGAGACATGGCCTAGCAGTTAAAGCACTTGTCTGCAAAGCCAAAAGACTCAGGTTTGATTGCCCAGGACCCATATAAGCAAGATGCACAAGGTGGCACATGCATCTGGAGTACAATTGCAACAGCTGGAGGCTATGGCACACCCATTCTCTATCTACCTCTCCCTTTCTCTTAAATAAATAAATACTAACAAAGATTAATGTAATATCACAAATAAAGAAATTTGAGAAAGTAAATTTATTGTTTAGAAAATAATCATATAATTATTGAAGCACAGTAGACTAAACTTTTCTTGAGGAAGGCTTGTCAAGATAACATGATAATGATATAAAACCTTATCCAAATGAAAAATTCTTAGTTTTCCCACATATTACTTCCCTCCAAGTCTATCTGTGATGACTGCCTGGCTGGGACCTACTTTTCTTTCCCTCATCCAGTTTTTGCTGACTCAGGAACAACCTGTACATTTTGGTTAATGAGCCTGTCTTCTTTAAAATAATTCAAGACATTATTTCCTCAATAATGTATGCTGCTCATAAAAGCTGTTTTGTCTTAAAACAGGATTTATTTAATGCTACATTATATTGACCAACCCAGTATAGTTTCAGCATTCAAAAAGAAACTATAGCTTTTCTAACACACATAACACATTATCAAACACAGACAAGGAGTCTTAGCATAACGAGAGTGTTTTGCAAATGAGAAATTATAGATAATTGCTGTTTGTTCTTGTTTTCATAGAATGAAGTGTAATTATTATTAACAAGAGGCTTGTTTCAATAATTATTTCTGGTTATCCCAGGGCATAAATGTATTGAAGCAGAAACAAAGCATTTTCATTCAGTTTTTCTGCCTAGATTATCTCTTATCACTGCCAGAGGTTATATATGAATGTTGCTTCTCAGATTTTGTGAGTCTAGAGCTACACAACCAAGGCTGTGTTTGCTGAGTTGTTATCCCATCATTCTCTTCAATATTTAAAATAGCAATTACCTTACACATACAGTATTGAAGCACTATTATATTACTTAGCAGAGCAAAAAGTATTCAAAGTTTATACATCCAAATGGGATTGGGATTTTAGTTTACAAATTACTAAGGATACTGCTAATGTTACCCATTGGTATGGGTGATTTTCATTTTGCCTCTAGAAATCCAGTCTGTTTTGAAGTACTGACAGCATTAGTGTATATAACTGGAAAGATAATCAGAGCCAGTACTCTCTCGGTATTAAGGTATGGCCATGCTGGTTGGTGCATGATCAATACCCTGGTCTTACCTTATCCTTAGATTTATTCAGACCAATAATTGAAAATTTACTAGTGAGCCTCTAGGAACCAGCAGATCTGGTGCCACTTTGATCAATATGTGCCTGTTTTAGTCAGTGCCCTCACACTCTTATTTTCCAGCTATAGCATTATTCCTTTTTCTACAAGTAATCTCAGAGATCTACCAAGAGTCAACTGTGTCCACACAGAGCTGGAGAAACTGACCTGCAGGCATACTGGGAACTACCTGTTCTTGCATCAGGGTCTTCTTTGTAACTTTCTCCCCTAATGTGCAGGAATGGTATCCAGAGATGATGGGGTCTTTGCCAGAACACTTTACAATGATGTTGGCAGCCAAGCAAGTTAATACCTATCTATATCACTTTTCAGATATTTGAGGATCACTCTTGGAAGTAATATTAAGTTATTATGCCTTTCTGAGTAAGTACCTTGCCAAATGCATCCACTTAACTCTATCGAGTGTGTATGATTATGACTAATTATTATTGGTTGTGGGGATTGAACTCCATGCTTTGCACAGGATAATCAAAAAGTCCTACCACTGAGCCACAGCCTCAGTTCCCCACCAGGTACTGTGATTATCCATCTCTTTTATTCATCTATTTTTTCATGGTAGGGTCTCACTCTAGCCCAATCTGACCTGAAATTTACTATGTAGTCTCAGTGTGTCCATGAACTCACAGTGATCCTATCACTTCTGCCTTCAGAGGGCTTGGATTAAAGGCATGTGTCACCATGCCTGGTTTCATCTTTTAATAAGAATGAAAACATTTAGGAAATGTCCCCAAGGCCACTCTGTTAGGAATTAGTGGTACCCAGATTTCAAACCAGCTAGTCTAGAAATATTGTGAATATAATATATTCCTTAGCTTGAATAGTATATACCAACATTTTACTTCTGTTTCTGAGACTTTCTTCAACACTAACTTATGACAGTGGATTTCAAAACCAAGGGCTCAACTAAAGGTGATAGAGAAAAAGATGTGTTCTAGGGTGGAATCAGTAATCTAATCTTGGCTTAGAAGTGAGGGTGGTGGTTTGAATGTAAAACAACCACTAGCATTTGTGATTAAGCCCCCTACTAAACCCTTGGTGAGTGGCAATTTGAGGAGGATGTGGAGCTGAAGGGGGGTGGAGCCTTGGTGGAGAGGGTGTGTCGCTCTTGGTGGGACTTGGGGTTATTGGTTTAGACGTGCTTGCTTGTTCATAGAGAGGTCACTCTTGCTGCTTCCTCCCAACTGACGTGATAAGCGGTGACACCCCTACGGTCTGCTCTGCCAAGCTTCCCTCATCCCGATAAAACTTCCCCTTGAAACTAAGCCCACAAACATCATTTCTCTCTATAAACTACTTCTGGTTGGTATTTTTAAAGTATTAGTTTATTTATTTATGAAAGAGAGAGGCAGATAGGGAAAGAGAGAGAAAGAGCAAGAGAGCAAATCAGGGCCTCTAGCATCTGCACATGAACTCGAAATGCATATGCCACTCTCTGTATCTGGCTTTACATGGGTCCTGGGGAATGGAACCTGGATCCTTGTGCTTTGCAAACAAACACTTTAACCTCTGAGCAATTTCTCCAGCCAGGGTGTTTTGCAACAGTAAGGAGAGGTTAAGTGCTAAAGTGAGAATGTAATGGAGTCTAGACACATAGATGGGATGTCTTTTTTCTGTCAGAAGATAAGATGTAGCATTGTGTATATACGGAGTTAACTTTGCAAGTGTGGGCAGAGACTTGGCAAGTCTTCAGAGAATCATGGTGGTCATGTGGTGCCTCATATCTAGTCATGGGGTAGGACATATTATTATATGTCCATTATTCCTGACACTCCAATAGGCATCCTGAAACAAGAAAACTTTGTATACCTTGTTATCACTAAAGTCATGCCCTTCCTCCCAAAAGTGGAGTATAAATCAGATGTCCTTAGCAAGAACCTTGGGAACTCTTTAGATACCTATGGCTAAGGCACTTAAGAAGCATGATTCTCTCTTGAGAAGTCCACACCCACACTTAGGCATGTCTTATCCTTTTCCTGAGCAATAATCTTTCTATTTACTCCCTTGCTTAAACCTATGTTAAGAGCTGGAATGATGGCTCTGCAGTTAGGTGCACTTCTTGTGCAAGCATCAGGGCTTCAGAGGGACTGAAAACATCCAAGTTCAACTCTGCAGATCCCATGTAAGCAATTGGGCATAGACATGCGCACCTGTAACCTTGGTCAGGCAAAGAAGAACAGAGACCAAACAATAATCCAGACACTCCCCACCCTGCCAAAAAAAAAAAAAAAAAAAAAAAAAAAAAAAAAAACACCAGAAAACTACAGTGTTAATAAAGAGACTCTGGCTCAAGTAAATCTGGGTAGAAGAATGATGTAATGAGATAAGTGTCATTCTGTTCCAACCAACACAGGCAAGTGGCCACCACCCTGCCCCACTGCAGGTAAGTGAAGGGGTCTTCACAAGGTCACATACATGTGCATCTACCATACACAAATCACATTACATACACACAAGCAAAAACAAAATCTATGTTTTAAATGTCTACCCTATACTGTAATAAACCCTGACTCTGCTCCAATGAAACAAAAAACCTTGGAAAATCTCAAGTATTCAATCTTTTCAATGAGCAAACATAGGGAAAAAAATTCTAAAATAAGGTTTGTGTTTTTGTTTTGTTTAAATAGAGTTTCAAAAAGTTGGAAAATATAAAAAGCTTCATTTATCTAAGTTTCATTTGTCCTGCTTTGAACTTTAAGAAATACCTTTTTTTTTTATGTTCTAGTGACATAAAAAACTTATAACACTTACAGAATGGAATGGATACTGAATGTAGTAGGTCAAGTGTGGCCCAGTCACTGTGTTTGCAACCCATACAAGAAAAAACATTACATGATAAAATCTTCTGTTAGCTGTGTTTAATATTTTGGAGCCAGCCTAAGGGTGAAAATACATGTAAAGTTTGCACAGCACACATGAGCATGTCACCCTGCACCCAGTAGATTTAATTAATTTATTTATTTAAATAATTTAATTATTTATTCATGAGAGACAGGGGGGCACAGCAGGGCCTCTCGTCACTGCAAATCAATTCCAGACTCATCTGGATTTATGAGGGTACTGGGGAATCAAACCTGGGCCCTTAGGCTTCACAGGCAAGCACCTTAACCGCTAAGCTATCTCTTCATCCCCAGTAGATTCTTAAGTACATGAATGAATGAAAGGATGAATAGAGGGCTGGAGAGATGGCTTAGTGGTTAAGGCGCTTGCCTGCAAAGCCAAAGGATCCCTGTTCATTTCCCCAGGCCCCACATAAGCCAGATGCACAAGGGGGTGTATGCATCTGGAGTTCGTTTGCAGTGGCTCAAAACTCTGGCACACCCATTCTCTCTCTCTCTCTCTCTCTCCCCCTGTCTCTTCCTCTCTGCCTCTTTCCCTGTCTTAATAAATAAATAAATAAATAAATAAATAAATAAATAAATGGATGAATAGAGAGCTGTAGAGAGTACAGCCTGCTGTTGCTATAGCTTTGACCAAAGAGCAGGCCCCTTCCATCAATGAAGGCTATGCTCAAACCCCGCAAGGAGCTCCACTAGCAATACATACGGAGCAGTGAGGGAGGAAGGGGACACCCACCTGCCAATCAGACCAGCCAAATGCTGATAAGTCTGAGCTCAATGCATTTGTCAGCTAATCAAGAGTGCATAAACTAGCTCGAGTGTGTATCTCTAGGAAAAAGCACGATACGTTAGAATAGGACTACGTAAGACATTAACATGGAATGTTTACCAAAGTTACCAACTGTTACTGGACTTTGGTGATTATCTCAGGCTACAAGGATATGTTGCCTGATGGACTAAGACAATTGTGCCTTTCTAAGAAACCTAATAAAATTATAAGGTATCTATAAATATGTTCATTTTTATACTTATAAAATTAAAATGAGGAAATTCTCCCTTAGCAACACCTTATGTCTGACTGTAGGTATTGCTGCGTGGACTTACTACTTTGTGTTAAATAAACCTTGGTGTGTTCAGTGCTCATGCTTAAATATGTTTGCATATAAGCATGCATTCTGCATGTTCAGTCCTTATTGCAACACATCAATTAATCATGCATTATATTTGTGTATGCTAGTGTTTTATAGTTATTATCTAAATATAATTATTTTACAAAATAGGTCACATAGAGGTAAAAGAAAAGCTAGGGGAAGAAATTTTTTTTCTAAACAGGCCTTCATGGATCAAATAAGGAATGTAGAGATAATTCTGGTGATGATGAGGTTGCTGGCTGGGGTTTTGCCAAATGTTTCCAGCAGGGCTCCTTGACTGTTCCTCTTAACACTATGAAAAGTTGATTTTAAATGTTGATCAGATCTAAAAATAAAATGGAAGTAAACACTCTTGCCCAAATTAATCTGATTAGAACTTTCCTCTTCCTACTACATCTTCTCAGAATATTTCAAAAGCAAGAATCCACAGGTGCATATGGATTGCCACATATAATCCATTTCCTAGACACACACACGCACCTTACAAACACTCACAGCTCTCACACTGGGTAAGGAACTGGTCTTTCCTGGGAAGCAGGAAAAGAAGACCCTCATAAAGTGACCTTTGTAATTCCTATGCATCAGCCACAAAAGAAAAGAATTTAGCATGTCTGCATTGCTAGTGTTTAAAAGCCAACATGCATCAGACACTGTCTAAAATGACTCTTAAGGGCTAGAGAGATGGCTCAGCAGTTGAAAGTCCTTGCTTGAAAAGCCTGCCTGGGTTGGATTCTCCATTTGCCATGGAAGCCAGATGTACAAAAGGCGTATGTGTCTGGAGTTTGTAGTGCAATAGGCCCTAATGGGGTCCATATTCTCTCTCTCTCTTTCTTTTCCTCTTCCACTTTCCCCTCTCCCTCCCTCTACTTGCAAATAAATAAATATATTTTTAAGATAAGAATAAATACTACCTATGCAAATGTCACTTAAGCCTTATCACAAATGCCCAAGAAAGATGCTGCTGGGATTTCACAAGAGAAGAATGGAGAGTTATTGATGCTGCTTCACTAGAAAATGTCAGATCTGGTGTCCTTATGCTGAAGTTGATTCTCTTGACTATTATAAAAATAATGGTGGGCTAGAGAAATGGCTTAGTGGTTAAGGCATTTGCCTGCAAAGCCTAAGGACTCAGGTTCTATTCTCCAGAACCCACATAAGCCTGATGCACATGGTAGCACCTGGGTCTGGAGTTCGTTTGCAATGGCTATAGGCCCCGGTGTACCCATTTTATCCCCCCCCCCACTTTCTCCCCCCTCTCTCTCTCATAAATAAATAAATACCAAAAGGAAATGGTGAGAAAGGCTCAAGTCATGTATGCTATTTTGTCTTTATTTGTAATAGAATAAAGAGCAGGCTCCTCTGTGGCCCTGTTATACACAAGGGCTATTGAGAGGAGTCAGGATAAGTTACTGAAGATAATAGAGTCAAATTATTCATGTATTTAAGTTTATTTTGACTTGTTAACAATCATAGAACAAAGATCTTGTACCTTATGTATATATGGGTTCACACAAACTCAGTGGAGCCAGAAAGTTTCAAAGACAGGTACAAAGAACCTAATTCTGTGAAAATTACAAAGCCCTTTCATGTTTATTTCCAACACACAAAATCAGAAAGCATCTGTGAAGTCATCTTCATCATGAGATGACTCACTGTTAGCCACAGTTGCACCACAGCACGGACCTAAAGAGGATGTAACAGCCGGATTATCTCATAAGAAACCTATTAAAGATTCATAATTCCTCCAGTTTTAATTGTGCGTGATTGACCCCCATTAGAGTATTTGTGGGTAGTAAAGTAGTCTAAGTGGTTCTCTCTCCTTCTGATTAAAAACTACCCAAGCTTGCTGAGCTTGATTACACAAACAACATATGATATTGTTTTCTGAAACCATGTCACTAATGACAAATGTTGGACTTTCAGGGAAAGAATTATGAGAGGTCCATTTCCTGAAGAAAAAAAAAAACACTCTGAAATTCAAATTATTTTTTTTAATAACCCTTGCTTATTTTACTTTGCTGGCAGTGTATGTCAGTCAGATTTCTTCTTTTGCTTTATATATTCATGTATTGTACTAGGAATTTTATAACAAAGGTATATACTTTCCAAAGTCAAACCAACCCTTAGATTTAACTTAACCACTAATGCAAAGAAAATATGGGGTAGGGGGTGGTAATGTAATAATTTTGGGATTGTTTCATTGTATTTCTTTTAACATCTCTCGGTATATTTTTTAAAAAAGCTTCAAAATATATCATTGTGAACATGTCAGTTTATATACATAAAATATAAGGATTCATGAAACTTAAATAACTACATGACAATATTATTCCTAAAATAATTTAACAACAATTCCTTATTGCCATCAAATATCAGTATGCATTTCCCTTCAATTTTCTTGTGAGTTCATCTCAATATTTTTGGAGGTGTAGGGAGAATTAGGAACCAAATAATGTCCATTTGCATGACTGGGCTATCCTAACATGTAAATTATCAGTCTATTTTCCTGTGAACTTGAGTTAAGCACAGTGTTGCCCTTCCTCAGTCTTCAACAGCTTGCATCTTCCTGATACAGCCTATCATGATGCTCAGCTGGTGATTTGGGGCCATCTTTTCTGTTCTGGTAAGTGATATCTACAGGATGGAGTAGATTTGAGTTTGATTTTGGAAGGGGAGTGCTATTTTCTTCCATTAAAAAAAATATGTTTCTCCACCAGGAAGTATGTAATGTGAGTTTATCTTTTTTTTTTCTCTAATGTTAACTGTTATATATATCATCATCACCCAGGTCCAGGACTTCATCTGAGATAACAAAACTGTGATATTCCAATCCCATCATTTCGCCAATGCTCATGAGCTAAGAATCTACATTGTGAGACATGTCCATGCCTCGACAATTGTTTGGCTAATCTGGGACAAAGAACGCACCAAATGTCACAAAATACTAGATTATTGCCTTTAATTTGCAACTTTTCAAGGTGATGACTTCCCTTAAAATTGGCTTATAAAAAAAAAAAACACAAGTACTTTTTTTGTCTGTTTATATTTAGCACTCCTACTAATGTAGCGACGAGAATACCCTGAAGCTATTGTCTCATGGAGGTTTGAATGTTGAAGGCTTAGCAGTTGACTCCTCAGCTGTTTGAATGAGATCTTAAGGGTCTATCAAAGTGTCCTGACTTTCTGCTGTAATGTGTTCCGTGCGAATTTTTATGCCTCCTGATCTAGACTTGAAGTACAAACTCTCCAAGGAGTTAAGATTCTTTTAGTAGGAAATAGCATTTTAAATTCTACAATCTGATGATAATGAATTTAACTGTTTCCAAAAAATCATAGAAGGGAGAATAGATGTGTTCAGTAGCTGTATCCAAGTAAATGTAGTTTCACATCAAACATTTATTAGCTTTATTTGAATTTTTTATAGCACTTGTATGGCATATTTTCCTTTTAAAAATTAATTATTACTTCTTATGTAACAAAAACAACTGGCGTTAACTTATCTTAAGAAGCAATAAGTTCTTAGCGAGTTATGTCAAACTCAAAAGCATGATTGATTTTTTTCATTTTATTTTTATTTATTTTTTGACAGGGAGAGAGAGAGAGAGAGGGAGGGAGAGAATAGGCAATCTAGGGGCTCCAGCCACTACAAACAAACTCCAGACTTTTGTGCCCCTTTGTGCATCTGGCTAAGGTGGGTCCTGGGGAATCGAGCCCAGGTCCTTTGGCTTTGCAAGCAAACACCTTAACCTCTAAGCCATCCCTCTAGCCCCATGATTGATTTTTCTTTATTTTTTTTTTTAAATCTCTCTTTTGCATTTGTTTGTGTGTGGTGGGCATGCATGAGTATGTGCATGTTTATGATTGTGGGTACACTGTGTGTAGAAGAACAAGTACATATGTTTGCATATGTGTGAAGAGGTTACAATCAGGTATCTTTCTTGATCACTATCCACCTTATTTACCAAGGTAAGGTCTCTCACTTGAGCCCAGTGCTCACCAATTCAGCTAGCCTAACTAGGTGAGCTGCCACTCCCACCCAGCATTTACATGGGTATTGGGGATCTGAACTCTAGTTCTCATATTTGCAGGGCAAGTGCTTTACTAAGTCATCACCCCAGCCCCCACATACACTTTTAGAATGGAATAACAAAGATCTCTTATGCTATTGAAAATGGTTAGAGGGTCTAAGAATGCCCTAATTCTTTTATGTACACATGGGGAGTTATATACTCAGACTTTAGAAATTAGACACTGGAAATTCTCTACCTCTGGAAACATTTTCCTTCTTTATCTCTTTAATATAGAGCCCAAGAATATTGGGAGCTGAGACTGAGAGACCAGAACTGCTGAGGAGTCAACCGGAACAGGCTGAGTTAACAAACAAGAGACATGGCTTCCATCACAGGACCGCAGGATGGACAGGTTAACAGAGATGAACCTTCTCTGCTGCAACCACAATCCTGAGGGTTATTTTCTGTTGTATTTTCTCTTTCTCTTAGCTTCCTTTAATTTTTTTTGTTTATTTTTATTTATTTATTTATTTAAGAATAACAGAGAGAGAAAGAAGCATAGAGTGAGAAAAAGAGAGACAGAATGGGCACACCAGGGCCTCCAGCCAGTGCAAATGAACTCCAGATGTATGCACCATCTTGAGTATCTGGCTTACATGAGTCCTGGGGAATAGAGCCTTGAACCAGGGTCCTTAGACTTCCCAGGCAAGCGTTTAACCCCTAAGCCATCTCTCCAGCCCCAAGCCTCCTTATTTTACTGCTATGACTTAAAAATAATTCACATGAATCCACATTCTACTGAGCAATTTTAGATTTCTTTTGTTTACTGTAATTAGCTTGACCTAAGATCAGTGCCTATTGTCAAAAACAACTATTAACTTCCCATTTTAATTTTGCTATCCAAAAAACATCAGAGAGCAGCCAATCTGGCAGGGTTAAGATTGCTGAGAGAAACTGTCCTCATGTGAATCTGTCTTCCTTGGCTTTGTGTTTACTATATGGCCTGCTGTGGGACATGGGGCAGTAGAGCAAGCAAAAATGAAGACTTGAAGCACTTGGAAACTTCACAGAACTAAGACATAAACAGTGGCATTCATTATTGATGGTTCCTAGTGAGGTAAGACATCAATAAGCCAAATAAGAAGAGACTGCTAAGACAACTGAGATCTGCATGGCACCTCAGACAAAAAACACAACTCGAGAGCTTTGAAAAGGACGAGCAATGGGCAAGAGTACCAGCCTGTGAAGCGGATCACTGAGGACTAGTGAGGACAGAACAGACAGAATCCAGATTTCACAGGCAATGAACTCCACTTTGATCAGTCTCAAGCCCAAATTGCATCAAGGTGATATGCTTCTGTTTTCACAGCCTCCCCAAAAGAAAGTAGACCCTTCTCTGATAAGATAAAAATCCATATCTTCTGTCATTTTATGCATTTAATAAAAATGACCATCAAACCAGAATAAATGATGAAAAACAATAGAAAAAAAATCAATAAAGTCTAAAGTAAGATTCCACTGGATAAATGAGTAGTGGCATAATGTAAGAGATTTAAAAATAAATCATCATTAGTAAAAGAAAAAAACACTAAGATATTTACTTGGAAATTAGTATCTCCACAAATAACCAAATCAAAAATGCAGGTAGAAAAAGCAATTAAGATAATGAATTAGATAGATGGCTAAAATGACAAAATTATTTAAAAAATGATCATGATGGATAGATAACATATCCACTGAAGAACAAAGGTAATAATTCAAAGTATTCAGAAAAAGATATGAGAAATTTGAACATGCATAAGTCTTAAGGCAGGGCTGGAGAGATAGTTAAGTGGTTAAGGAGCTTGCCTAAAAAGTCTAAGGACTCAGGTTTGATTCCCTACTACCAAATAAAGCCAGATGCAAATAGTTGTATATGTGTCTGGAGTTCAATTGCAGTAACTAGAGACCATGGTGTGCCCATTCTCTCCTCTCCATATCTCTCTCTCACACACACATAAATAAGTAAATAAATCTAAATAAGTAAATAAACTGACAAATAAATAAAATATTTTAAAAGTCTAAGGCAGTCTCATTAGAATCTTGTATACAACACTGGTTCAGTGCACAGTGGTAGAAATAGTGTAGCCCGTTATGTTTTGAATATTTAGTTCCTAGATGGTGGAAGCTCAGAGGTGGAGTCTTCTAGAGGAGGTATGTCACTGAGGGCAGACCAGGCCAGTAAGGAGCTCATCTCACTCTCTTTCTGCTTCCTGGCAGCTGCTGTGGCAAGGTGTGATGTTCAGCCTCTGCTGTCCCAGCCTTCCCCTGCCAGGCTGAAGCTTCCCCTGGAGATTGTAAGCCAAAATCAACTCATTTCTCCCATCAGCTACTTTTTTTTTTTTTTTTTGGAGAGAGACAGAGAGAGAAGGAAAGGAAGACAGATAGAGATGGGCATGCCAGCAGCAGTGTCCTTAGCTGCTGCAAACGACATACAGATGCGTGTGCCCCCTTGTGGTCAATTGCGCCATTGCGCCCTTGCGTCACTGCATCTGGCTAAACGTGGGACCTGGAGATTGGGAACCAGCGTTCTTAGGCTTAGGAGGCAGGTGCCTTAACCGCTAAGCCATCTCTCCAGCCCCCCATCAGCTATTTTTTATAGGGTGTTTTGTCCCAGCCATGAAAAGATAGCTAAAACAACCATGAAGAAAACCCTGACGCCAAGGATTCTCAGTGTGTACAAAGTAAAGCAAAGACACACAAAGAAAGCCATGTGACATGATAATAAGATTTGTCACATCTAAAGCATTTACAATGAAATCATAAAGGGACCAAATAAAGACATGTTATAAAAATGCAGAAAGGGGCTGAAGAGATGGATTAGTGGTCAAAACACTTGCCTGCAAACCCAAAGGGCCAAGGTTCAACTCCCCAGGATCCACATAAACCAAATGCACAGGGTGGTGCATGCATCTAGAGTTTGTTTGCAGTGGCTGAATGCCCTGGCATACCCATTCTCTCTCTCTCTCTTTCCCTCTCTTAAATAAATAAATAAACAAACAAATTTAAGAAAAGAAAAGGAAATGGTAAAGAATATTAACACAAGTAGAACACAAATAAGGTAAAGAAAAAGGGAATAATACCAAAACACATTAAACCAACAGAAGACTTGAACACTCAGACTAATAAAATGACTCGAATTGGCAAATATAGACCACTATAACTAATATTTACCTGAGGCATCTTTTTGTTGTTGGTGTTGTTTTCAAGGTAAGATCTCACTCTAGCTCAGGCTAACCAGGACCTCACTCTGTAACCCAGGCTGAACTTGATCCTTTTACCTCAGTCTCCTTAGTACTAGAAGTAAAGGCATGTACCACCACCATGCTCAAGCAGATGCACCTTTACACTCAAAAGCATACAGAAAGTTTTCCAAAAGTGACCACATCCTGTGCAGTCAAGAAAATTTCAACCAATTTCATAAGAATTCACATCTGACATTGCAGCTGAACACAACAGAACTGGGCTAGGTATCAGTCAGAAGAAGAACGCGTCATAAGTGGAAACAGACCAGAACAGCTCAAGTGGAGAGAAGAACACCAACAGTAACGGTTCAAAACATTCTCAGCAAATAGTTCTCAGTAGATCAAATAAAATACTTAAAGAAATGTCACAATGTGTCTTGTGATGGTGTCTGAACGACACAGAGAAGTAATAAATATTTTCATTCTCTCCAATTACATTGGTGTCAGTGGGATGAAGAATCCATTGATGGAGTAGTCCACAGTTCAGCTGCTTCATTTAATGCTGTATAAATTCAGCTTGTGTTAGATTTAATAGTGGCAGGTACTATAGAGGTAAGGTGATCTCAATGTCCCAGAGCTACAAACTCTTTGAATTCTATTGAAAAGACAGTCATTGCCTCAGTCAAATAGTTCCATGTGCATGCCTTGAAAGACAAATTGCTCATCTAATGCGTAACATGAACTGGAAGTGAAAACAATTAGTATGGCGGATGCTACTTTAAGGGAAAAATGTTTTCTTCACACAGCAGATGCAGGAACATAAGGCCAGCAGTGGGTACCAATGCTAAACTGTCACTGAATTACACAAAAACAACAGGCTCTCACAAAATCACTAGTGTTTTCAAACTTGCTATATTGGCAGTGCATCCTTTGCCAGTCTCCTTCAGAACCTCACAATGTCCATCGACACTAATTCGTTGTGACACACATTTATATTAAGTGAGAAATTTCAGGATTGAGTGGGCAGTCTAATACTCACCACATCTTATAATAAGAGTATAATATCAATGGTTTTGCTTTTCTTTTCCTTTTTTATTTTAAAGGTAGAGTCAATTTATTATTATTATTTTAATGCCAGCATCCAGATAGTTCACATTTGTTTCTCTGTGCTATAAAAAGTAAAAAAAAAAAAGACAAAAAATAAACTAAGCAAAAAAAAAAAAATGGGATCTGAACCAAACCAAAAATTATTTAAGGGAGAGAATACATGTCTGGTACTAAAAAAACTAATCAAAAGTCCATGGCAGGGGAGGTCATGAGCCTTAGGGGTATAAAGCCTGCTCTTGTCTGGCTAAATGTATATATTATTCCCACCAAGCTGCCCTAAAAGCACTACACTTAATGTTCATATTCACATATTAATGCTACTCTCACTTCTGGTTAGAGAAGCTTCTCTTTTCAGATGGCAATGATCACTGGGATGACCCAAAAGGCAACATAGTGCTGAGAAGGGACAGAGGAGTGTCCAGCACTGAAACATCTTTGTCACACCCTCCAAGGCTCAGGGTCCATTGAGGAAGAGGGGGCAGAAAGAATGTAAGAGCCAAAGGAAGGGTATGACTCCTTACAATGCAACTGTCCAGACAGAAATTGGCCTCGATTTCCATGACCTTGCAGTGCCTAGTAATACCTTCACAAAACCCTCATAATAGGAGAAAAAGATGATGACATCAAATTAAAAGAGAGACTAATGGTGAGAGGGAGGGGATATGATGGAGAATAGAGTTCTGAAGGGGAATGGGGGAGGGGAGGGAAATATCATGTTTTATTTGTCTATAAGTACAGAAGTTGTCAATAAAAAAATTTTAAAAATTATTTAAATCCCTAGATATATGTGAGTGGGATGCTTTAAGAACTCTATTTTAAAATAAACTTAATACCTATTAGTTACAGTGGGACTTTTCTGTTTCTTCTCTTAAATTAATATATAGTTAGTAATTTAGGTATCTAGTAAAAACAGATAAGACACAGCTACCTAAAAGTTTTAAGTAAGAAGACATAAAGCAATTTTATGTTGATTAAAATTTTAGTATCAGTATGGTTAATTTCTAAATGCATCTGTTCCAATCACTAGCAAAAATGTTTCTTTTCTTTTCTTTCTTTTTATCAGCATACTTTAAACAGTTTGGTAAAGACATCACAAGTGTGAGGCTTGGCCTTGATAAGGTCTAAACTTTTTTTCAAAAATGTATTATTTATTTACTTATTTGAGAAAGAGAGATAGAGAGAGAATGGGTGCACCAGAGTTTCCTGCCACCTCAAAGGAACTCCAGACACAGGTATCACTTTGCGTGTCTGTCCTTATGTGGGTACTCGGGAACTTAACCTGTGCCAGCAGGTTTTGTAAGCAAGCACCTTTAACTGCTGCACGATCTCCCCAGGTCAAGGTCTCATCTTACTAATTTTCTTGCTGACTACCAGGTTTTAGGTTTTTCTTACAATTTATTATTCACAGTTTTGGGAAAACATATATATATATGGAATTCACTATGTAGTCTCAGGGTGGCCTCGAACTCACGGCGATCCTCCTACCTCTGCCTCCCGAGTGCTGGGATTAAAGGCATGCGCCACCACGCCCAGCTAAACATATTTTTTTCTAGTGTATTATTTTAAGGTCTCCTATCCCCAGATATTTTCTATATACTTCTATATTTTTCCTACCAAGTTACATTGAAAATCTTCCCTATCTTTTTTTTGAAGTAGGGTCTCACTCTAGCCCAGGCTGACCTGGAATTCACTATGTAGTCTCAGGGTGGTCTCGAACTCACAGTGATCCTCCTACCTCTGCCTCATGAGTGCTGGGATTTAAGGCATGCGCCACCACACCCAGCCTATCTTTTGATCTCTGTGTACTTCAACCTTCATTCTTCCATGTTAGTTACTTACTTGGGCCATGAAAGCTCACTAGGCATTCTCCTCAGCCTCAAAAATCTCTGATTCAGGTGGGTGCATTTCTCCTTTTTCTAATCTGTCATGCTTTCCTCTCAATGTCTTCTCAGTTCAATATAAAAGTTTAGCTACATTTCCTTCTTCATGATAACTTATCCCCAATCTGTTCTGTATCAGTGTGGAGGGGAAGAGGAGGAAGAGTAAGGAGGGAGAGGGAGAAGCAAGTAGTAGAAAGAAGAAAAAAGAAAATAAAAAAACCATCCTATCATTCTTAGGCAAACTCAGGGGCATACACAGTAATTCTCTTCCAACTTCTCTGTCCTTCTTCCCATTCTTCATTTCTTCATTCCTGTCTCTCAGGTATGGAGCCCCTGAATTTGCCATATATTTGTATGGAATTTTTTAGGTAGGGTCTCACTCTAATCCAGGCTGATCTGAAATTCACTATGTAGTCTCAGTGTGGCCTTGAACTCACAGCACTTATTTCTACCTCTGCCTCCCGAGTGATAGGATAAAAGGTGTGTGCCACCACACCCGGCTGCCATATAATTTACTAGGCAACTTATCAGCATTCTCTTCAGCACTGTCAATAATTTTGTGCAATATTATTAGCTAGCCGACATATATTTACATATGTGTATGTGTGTGAGTCAGGGTTCAAAGGAAGTGGCAGAGATGAGAATCAAAATAAAAGATTCTGCCTGCCACAGTGGTGATATTAATTACCTGTTACGGTGTACCTACTGTACTTTAGTTTGTGTCACTAAATAAACTGAAAATTCACCCATGTTGCAGTTTTATTCACACATGACAACTCAGTGAGGCAGTCATTATTATATGCAAATGAATGTCCTTTCATTTGCTGAGAATATCTTACATGATTGTTGAATTTTAATGTGACCTTTCTGAAAAGAGTTTTGTTTCTCCTGAGAGCCCACAAAGGGATTGATGCAGAGCCCACTGCTATGGCACACCATCCATTCTGGAGATTAGTGTTTCACAAACATTCTCCATCTGGGAATGCCAGGTGACACAAAGGAAGAGACATCACAAAAGAGTGACACAAAACCAAAACCTATCGGCTTTCATATTTCTCATCTGTTTTCCAATTTGAAAATCCTTTCCCTAAACCCCATGCCACAGAGGATGTGAAACTGAGAGCTGACATACTTAAATGGCCAGCACCATTTCCATAATCACTCCATCCTGTCGAAGCACTGTCCTCTCTCCCAGCTTATTCCCTGCAGTTTATGAAAGGCCAGTGGATAAGATGATGCACATGGGGGAGTGTTTGTTCTCCATCACTCGTAGGTGTATTCAAATAGCATCATGTAACACAGGGCAAGTTCTGTCCATGTGGGAAGTGGCTGGAGCTAATTGTGGATGTAATTATTACTTTGGACTTCTACATAATAATAATTCACTTATTTATATTTACTTGAGAGAGAGAGAGACAGATATATATAGAGAATGGGTGCACCAGGTTCTCTAACACCTGCAAACAAACTCCAGATGCATGAACCACCTTGTGCATCTGCCTTAACATGGGTACTGGGGAATAGAAACTGGGTCCTTAGGCTTTGCAGGCAAGCACCTCAACCACTGAGCCATCTCTCCAGTCCTGTAATAATATTTTTCATCAAAATGTTTCCCAAATTTGAGTTGTTTAGAACTATATGAGTATCTAAAATTTCATACAATAAAATCAGCTGCCACTTTCGAGGCAGACTTGTCTGTATTGTACCAAGACTGAATTCCTTTCTCTACCCCATTGGGATTCTCTGGAAATTTCAATATAAGTACTATAAAAGTAATAGAAAACTAAATTATGATTTTTTATTGTGTTTTAATGTACTCTTCCATTTGGGAGTATATTTTTAACATATTCTGCTATAATCACAAATATATTTTGAGAAACAGTATTTTAAATGAAACATACTACATACTCTAAAAATACCTGTAGTTAGGATTAAAATGTAAGAATATATCAAACTGTGAATTCAAGTATGTTTTCTTTAATTCAGTTTTCCTATGTAAATGTAATAGCATAATAAAGGTGGAATAGAAAAGTTAAATTTTCTCTTAGTTAAAAAAAAAATCAGAGAATTAAAAAAAAAAAAAAAAAAAGAAGAAGAAGCTGGAGCCGGGTGTGATGGCACACGCCTTTAATTCCAGAACTTGGGGGGCAGAGGTAGGAGTATTGCCATGAGTTCGAGGCCACACTAAGACTACATAGTGAACTCCAGGTCAGCCTGAGCTAGAGTGAGACACTACCTCAACAAAAAAAAAAAAAAAACAAAAATCAGAGACGCTGTGAAGATATTTAGAAGTTATGTGTTTAAAACAGATTAGAAAACTTAGTGAATCTACCTTTTTGGTTCTTCAGCTTTGTGGACAGCTTCTCTTGCTTTTATTACTATTTTTCTTTCCTTTTGTACCATTCCTGGAAGAATGGTAGGGCAAGTATTAAATCCTGGAGGCCATAGTCAACATATGGGGCCTGCATTGCCATGATGTGAGCTGTAAAAGGCTTAATGACCTACTGTCTCTCTAGCGTGGGATTGGTTCATGGCCCACAGCTCTCCTCAGCATATGTTATATTTTCCTGGCATGCCTAACTTCCTAGAGCCTCCATTATATCTTTGATTTCACTCTTACAGCTTCAGGCATCACCCTCTTAGGGGCTGCCTACTGGGAGTCAGATCCAGTCACTCATCACCCAACTTCCCAAGCCTTTATTTGAATCTCGGTGGAAGCCTCTTTGACCCCATAATTCTTACATCCTGTATGCCTGAAAACATAATCTCATGTATAACCTTTGATAATAGCTTTAGCTTTTTCACTTCTGTACATAGCTGGTCAGTTACACTTGGACCCATCTCCACTTCCACTATCTTAGTAAAGGTGCCTATTTTCTCTCTGTATCCTACACGGTCTACATAGACTATAATCCTTTTCCTTATCTTTCAAGTGGTTCTTCTACAGGGACCCTAACAACAGTGTCAAAAACAGTTATGATGCTGCTAGAAACACAGTGGGTTTTTTTTGTTTTGTTTGTTTGTTTGTTTTTGTTTTTATTGGTTTTGTTTTTGTTTTTTTGAGGTAGGTTTCACTCTAGCCAAGGCTGACCTGGAATTCACAATGTAGTCTCAGGGTGGCCTTGAACTCATGGAGATCCAGCTACCTCTGCCTGCCAAGTACCAGGATGAAAGGTATGCACCACCACTCTTGGCTTAGAAATGCAAATGCAAATGCAAATTCTTTATTTTTAAATATTTTTAATTACTTGTAAGGAAATATTGAGAGCGAGAGAGAGAGAGAGAGAGAGAGAGAGAGAGGGCATGCCAGGGTCTCTTGCTGCTATAAATGATATCCAAGCACATGTGCCACTTTCTGCATCTGTCTTTACATAGGAACTGGGACATCAAACCCTGGCTGGCAGACTTTGCAAACAAGTACATTTCACCACTAGCCATCTCCCCATCCCTAAAAATACAAATTGTTGAACAGCAAACGATACCCACTGTATTGGAAACACTAGGGAACAAAGACCAGTCATTTGTGCTTTGAGAAACCTCCAGGTAATGCTACTGCCATTGCTAAAGTTTGAATACCATTGGCACAGAGTTAACTCTCAGAAACAGAATGAATTTTATAAATTGTTCAGTCAACATGTTCAAACTCCTGACCCTATCAACGAGCAGCATGGCGCCGTTAATCTTTCTTTACTTCCTGTGTAGCCATTTAAGCCACACACATCCCTTATCTTTATTTTATCAGAAAATGGAGACTTCAGAGGATTACAGTAACTAGTCCAAAGTTAAACAAGTAGCAAATGACAGAGATATCCAATCCTCTTTTCACTAAGCCATAGAATCCATTTATTTATTGGTGGTGACTTCTGGTTAGTTTGCTTGCTTGTTTGTTATGGGGAGAATTTAGGAGTGAAAGTGAAAATTTCTGGACCAAGCATAAACTTCAGAAAAATAATGCATGCATATATTCTAGTTACGTTTTTGAAAATATCTTGAAATGAAATATAAGACAAAAAAATCACAATAATCTGATTAAGTAAAAATGAGCAGAGATGCTAACGTGTTTATCAGCACTGAAATACAGGAACTTCTCCAGTGATTGCTTCTGACCTCTTTTACTGCATTATACTATGGACACGTTCTGAGCGATCTGGGTAAGGGCAAAGACTGTAAAGTGAACACTTGTCTGTACAGGTGACAAAAGAAAACAACAATGTACATCCAATATGTAATAATGTATATCCAAAACACCTAACACGAAGTTAAAACGTAAATCTCACCAATTCTTGTATTAGCGAATATTACGGAAACATAGCCCATCAAAAATGGGTGTGAAAATTTAGGATGGTCTTTGTTCAGGCTCTAGAATTAGGAAGAGCTGAATTGAATTCCTGTATCCTGCTTGACTTCTTATGTGAGTGGTCTTGGGCATTTTACACAATTTCCCTGAGCTCAATATTCTCATCTTTAGGATAATACAGAATTTGCTGCATTGCAACTGTTTTGCAGAATTAGTGTTATCTTACAATTAATATGAAGTTCTCAGTACAGAGGGTAGAAATAGTAATTATGAAAATGCTATTATCTATTAACCTTTTTCTGCATATGGACTTAGTAAATAAAAATCATGAAGAGAACAAATATATCACCTGAGAATCATAAAGTACGTACCAGTTAGAGTGTGGCAAGATAAAGTCAGTGCTGCTAAGCTCAGTCTTACGCACAGACACTGACATAAACAAGTGATAAACAAGCGAAAAACCATAAGGAAATATTTAATCAGGAAGAATAATGTCTGCAGGATATGCCTTAGTACTTCAAGCTTCCAAAGACTGCTTTGTAAAAATAGGTAAAGACATGAAATTTGTATAATAAACAGAAGTAGTAGGAAGATAGGTTTGTCCTCAATCTAAACAAGGATACATGAACGGTTAGATCTGCATAGGAGAATTTCATGAGAGGCGTTTCCTATGATTCTGCTATAGAATAGAATTGAGAGTCACTTGGTGAGTTTAAGAGAGAGTTGCTCTAAACCTGTCCAATAAATGAAAAAGAGGAAACAAAAGAGTTTGACTTTAGTAATTAACTTGATTGTAATTTGCGTGATTCATTACTTGTTATCTTAGTAGGTCCCAAGGAATAAGAACATTATGTTCTCCTCCCTCTCTCTGTCCTTCATTGAGAATTATTTTGTGAATTGTAAGATAATTATTATAAATTCTGTCCCCAATGTTAACCTTACTTTTATGATCTGCCATTAGCTGCAGGGAAACATTTAACTTGAAGCATCTAACTTATTTTATTTATGCATGTGTCTGTCTTACTTCTCTCTTTCTATATTCCAAGGAAAGAAAACAAGGATTGAGTTTACAAAGAGAGGGAAATGTTATATATTATGCATATTACATACACCAGAAAATAAAAACTGAGAATAGAATAGTACATATAAGCCAGACCATTACAGAAAATATGGATCACTCTACATGTAACCTCAGAAAATCATAAATGTCCAAGTTTGCAAAAAAAAAAAAAAAAATGCAATTACTGAGAGATCTTAGTGGAAAAAACAGTACTAAGACAGAAAACTACAGACAGTAGTGTGCCCTACACTGAATTTGGATTCTTTTTTTTTTTTTTTTTTTTTGAAGTAGGGTCTCATTGTAGCCCAGGCTGACCTGGAATTCACTATGTAGTCTCAGGCTGGCCTGGAACTCACAGCAATCCTCCCACCTCTGCCTTCCGAGTGAGTGCTGGGATTAAAGGCTTGCACCACTATGCCCGGCTTGAATTTGGATTTTATCAATTAGACTTATTTTCCTCTAAATAGAGCCATAGCAATAATCATACTTTTACTCTTGTTCAATGAAAATGGGTCACCAAACCAATATGACAACAAGATTTGTTCCTAGAAACAACTAATTGTTTGGGTAAGTAGAGACATACCAAAGAATCACCTACAAATAAAATTAGAGATTATTTTTCCACGTTGTCATATTTTTATCTTTTTTTTTTTTTTTTAACTTGTACACCATCAAGTTTACTTCATTGCGAAAGCCATGGGGTTTTCTTTCAAGTGAATATATTTTTAAGTGTGAGACAACATAACACACAAGCCAAAAAAGGAAAACAAGAACACATAAATCTCAAAGCAAGTGAACTAAATCAAATACATACAATCACTAAAATCTTGCCTAGTTTATCTATCTTGTCTGAAAGACTACTGCCTTTTCATTCTGGCAAAATAAAAATCACATGGATTTAACTTTCTTTAAAAAGTCTCAACTACCAGATGTAGTGGTGCAGACCTTTAATCCCTGCACTCAGGAGGCCAAGGTAAGAGCAGATCACTTTGAGTTAGAGGCCTGCCTGAGACTACATAGTGAATTCTAGATTAGCCTGGACCCTACCTCAAAAACACAAAAGAACGAAACAAAAAATGGTTTAACTGACTGTTTTCACCATATTAAGCTACGATATTACTCATTCAAATAAAATTAGCCTAGCAACTGCCAACATGCTAGAGTAAATCTAGCATTTTAAAAATCATATTGAGTTACTAGGTTTCAGTTGCTGAGTACTTCATACGAGTTTGCCTATCATTGCTGTTTCTTTCCTATCCCATAATCAAAATGCCTACACTACTGATAACACACACACCAAAACTAAATAAATAAAAGGTGCTTCACTTAAAGACAGGGTGACTGTTTTATAAAAATCATTTATGTAGATATTCATATTCTCCAAATATCACTGTAGAGTGTTTTAATACTTTGGGAAAATAGGCCCTCTACTCAACAAAGCTTTTTTCTTTAACGTGCATCCTCAACAGAAAATAAAAGATCCTTTAAAGGTTAGGTGCTAAAACAATAATACCCCTACACACACACACACACACACACACACACACACACAGAATGTGAGTTACAAAGAATTTTTAGCACTAGGATTTGTAAGAAAATAAAACTGCAGGAGGTCAAGTTGTTCAGTTGTCCACAGACCCTAAGTCTCGTTTAAAGCTTCCATGATTTAAGTCAATTTTTTTAAAAATCCGGAAATAGGATTTTTGAAACTAACTAGTCAGTAAATTCTCCGCTGGTCCTAAAAAGAAAAGAAAAGGAAAAAAAAAAACCTCGCCATTCACGTCTTAAATCCCACCCAATCCTCAGGCCAGTGTGCAGTGGCCTGCAGGCGAGCTCCGCGCCCCGGGCGTGCTGCGGACGAGGCACAGCCGCCAGCGCTGCCCGACGGCGGCCACGCGGGCGCAGGCTCGGCTCGGCTCGGCTGGGCGCCGGGGCCAGGCCTGGGACCGCGCTCGCGCCCCGGCGGGGGCCGTGCAGGCCTCGGGGCCTGGACGCTGGGAGACCCCGGCTCGGGGACGCTGGGCCCGGCCAGAGAGAGACCGAGGGGGTGAAACTGAGTCAAGATGGCCCGGGCCGCCAGGGGGGAAGGCGGGCCCGAGGGAAGGCCTGCTCTGTTGTGTTGTTTTCCTCCTTCCTTCCCTCACTCATTCACACTGCACGTGGAGGCGCAAGCGGACGGGGAGGACGCGCCAGCCATCCCTCCCGTCCTCATCCGGTCCCCTCACCGCCCCCCTAGATGGGAACAATGGCGACGAGCACTTTCCTAGCCGGGAGGGCAACCTGGGGACCCCCCACGGTCGGGGGAGGGGTGTCTCCCATCCAAACTCGGATTCCCCGTGAACTTCTCAGACACACCTGGACAGGGTCGCCTCCCTGGACAGCCAGGCGTCTTGTGCGGCAGGAGAGGGAGCGCGTGGCTGCGCGTTTACCTCACGCTGACTCAGCGCACACAGCAGGTGGCAGAGCTGCGGGGAGACGACCTCCCCACTTTCTCCACGCGCTTCCCAAGAGCCGCTCCACTCGTCTGCGAGCACGCGGCGCCTCGTGCCTGTGCACGCCAGCCTCGGCTTCGGAGAGCTTCGTGCGGCCACCTCACGCGACTCAAGGCTCCCCAGGGCACCTATCTTTTTTCAAGTAAGTTGACAATATTTTTCTTCCTGTAGCCCCATTTTTTTTTTTCAGGAGGGAGACACTTTTTTTTTTCCCCCAATATGACTTTGTGAATTAGGCTTCTTTCTTTGACACAGTTTCGAGATGGGAGAAGATTCAGAGAAGCTTCATTATCTAAACATATTTGGACTGATGGGAAACTAGGTGTCTAATTTTCTCTGATGATGAATTGCCAATGCTGAATAATGCAGAAAATTTCAATGCCGTGAATCATTATGAATGTGCAGAACTAGGCAGCAAGCCAAGGAGGCACAATGGATTAATAGGCTGATCTGTCACTGCTGAAGGTATGGGTTCAAATTGTGATGTCCAGAGGGGGAGAAATCGTGGTACGAATTGGTCTATTATGCATGGAAGTATGCATCTCAAATAAAAGAAGGCACAAACTTTGATTAAAAAGTAAACTCTGGAGAAGCTTCTCAATTTGAGAGAGACAAGAAAGTTTCTATTTGTGATTCTCTTCATCCAACCATCATGTAAACTCTCGGTCTTAATACAATTAAAACCATGATAATAATGGAAGAAGTTATTATGATTACTCCATACTAGTAATGCGTTTGAAAAATGAAAAGTCAAATGAGAAAAAGGCAAATGTCCAACTTTTCCAACTATAGTTCTTATTTTCTAGCATTAAACATATAAGTAACATGTGTTTCAAATTAAAAATAGCACAAAGCACATTTTCTATACAATCTGAGGAATTTTGTACGCTGGAAATAAAATATTTCCTATTTTTTAAATTTCTCTTTTATTTATTTGACAGAGAAAGAAAGAAAATAAATGAGCATGTCATGGCTCCTTGTCACTGCAAAAGTAAACCTCCAAAAGCATGCACCATGTGGGTACTGGGAATGAACCTGGGCCTGCAAGCTTTGCAAGCCCTTTACAGCCTTGCCATTTCCCCAGCCTGAACAAAATATTTTCTAAACACATCCATAAAAATGTATTAGGTTGAGCCATCTGCATTTTTTTACCTTCAGCAATGGTATATTCGTAGGTTTAAACCTTGTAAATTTGTTCATATTAAGATTCAGAGATTGGAGTATTGCTCAGTAGAACATGGTCCGATCCTTAGAACTCCAAAACAAAATACAACAGGAGACAAATTTATATTGAAATCATGTGATTTTCATTCAATTTCATTCAATTTAATCATCAGTTCAATACTATATAGAAATTTAGATTTGAAGAGTTCAAGTAAAATTCCCAAGTGACCTAGCTAAAGAACAGCAGGATTGGTACCAAGCAAAAACCAAATTAGATCTCTGTGGTGATTTGATTCAGGTGTCCCCCATAAACTTATGTGTCCTGAATGCTAGGTCCTCAGCTAGTGGCAATTTGGGAATTGGATCCTCCTAGAAGAGATGGATTGTTGAGGGTGACCTTACAGGTGTCACAGCCAGCTTTCCCTTGCCAGTGTTTGGCACACTCTCCAGTTGCTGTTGTCCACCTGATGTTGGCCAGGAGGTGATGTTCCCCCTCTGCTCATGCCATCATTTCCCCCTGCCACCAGGGAGCTTCCTCTTGAGTCTGTAAGCCAAATTAAACCCTTTATTCTCACAAACTGCTCTTGGTCAGGTATTTTCTTCCAGCAACACGAAGCTGTCTGCAGCAGTCTCCGTGTGTGATTATGACAGTGGTACGCCACCCAATGTGGATAGCCCAAGAGTATGGTGAGGGTGTCCTAGTACAATCTCCCATGGCGACAGTGCACTGAGGTCCTTGGACGGGTAGTCTTTGACATTTAATTTACCAAGACAGAGTACAAAATTCTCCTTACTTGGTACATTACTTCTCTGGGATGGGGTAGGGTGGGTTTTAATGACGGGACTCAATCCACAATGTTGTAAATAATAATAATAATAATCACTTTAAAAATGTTGACAAGAGCAGGGCGTGGTGGCTCACACCTTTAATCCGGGCACTTGGGAGGCAGAGGTAGGAGGATCACCATGCGTTTGAGGACAACCTCAGACTACAAAGTAAGATCCAGGTCAGCCTGGGTGAGAGTAAGAACCTACCTTGAGGAAAAAAAAATGATGTTAACAAGTAAAAAGAGAACAGGATGCTGGGCATTCCTCATATAATCAAAATCCAAATAAAATTCCCGTCCAGTGACTGAAGTTGTTTTTGTCACTAGGAATATTCTCTGTTTGTATAAAACATTGATATGAGCATCATGCCACTTTCTTAAGTGATAACAGTGATAAAAGACATGATAAAGTTGAAAGTATGTTTTTGGCAAACACAGTCCATATTTCCCAACAGGCTCTATATAAATTAAACATCTAGGAAAGCTTAGTACCAGGTAAAATCTGTGGAGATTTCACCTGTCATCTGCCTCCTTGACTTACCGTAAGATCTCAGTACAGTGACTGATGAATATTATCATGGGTATTATAGTTCCATGAGGTTATCAAGAACCAAATTTATATTCTAGTCCCTTCAACAGGATCTTAACCCCTATTATGCTACAAATTAGGTGGTCATACATGTTTTAGTGGATTATATCATTTTGATAGAACAATAATTTTTATTATAAGAAGGGTGTGTACATTTCATTCCTCCAACTTTTCGAATTTAAAATTGTTTAAACATCCTTCCTCCTCGCTTTTACTGAACATTAAACCATACTGCTAATCTAATTTTTACTTGAGATGAACCAGAGCTATCCAAACCCATTCTCTGTTCAAATGATATGCAAATCAGATTAATTTGCTGGTGTTACAGACTTTCAGATAAGATTGTTGCTTCTGGGGCTTTAGCAGTAAAATACCCAGCATCTAATGTTTACTGTGTTTTGTTCCTGGCTTGGCAGTATATCTCCACAGGAATGCTGCTTGACAGATGAATTTTCTAAGGCAGAGATCTACTGAGGGAGGCAGGGAAAATTTAGCAAAGACATCTTAGGAAATCAGAGAAAACATTTAAGGGTTAGACTCCCATTATGTTGCAAGAACATCAGATTAGACATTCAGACATACTTGAAAAGAGGCTTAGAACAAAATTCAATCCTTGGTTTTTATCTTTTGGTTTTACAAATATCTGGTCTATAACAATTAATTGTGGTTTTGATTTAAACAGAATGTGCATTAAACCTTTGTCACAATAAGTCCATTAATAAGGTGTACCCAAACTTGGGATTTTACTAACCAAGGAAGCCATGATGGACATTCTCTCATAATTATAGTAGAATGAAGAAATATACCTATTTGGAAAAGCAAAAAGGGAGGTAACTCTGCGTGTATGTGGATTTCTAGGCCATTTACCCAATGACACAGCTCAGGGTGGCAATAAACTTTCCACTTTGGTCATTCTCAGTGCCTAATGCTTCAGCTGTGTCTGATGACTCTGTGGAATTTGAGTGCTCACACACGTTTCACACACATGTACTTACATGTCTATAAATGAAGTAAGGATCCCTAGCAATTCTGGTGATTCATTTAAATGCCTTGTTTCCATCTCCTTTAGTTATAGCACTAGCCCTGGATGTTTGTGTATTATGTTACCATCTCAGAGACATGGAAACTGAGCATGAGAGATCCATGGTATCATTTCTACGAGCTGATTCTGGAGACCTCACATTTCCAGCCATAGGAGACTGTTAGGCCTCCCTCGTGATAACTAGTGTGATCATGACTCTCAGGATATCTTTTATGTTCAGTGTACTTCCCTTGCTTCATTGAGCAGATTACTCACTTTAATACAGTTTTTTTGTTTGTTTGTTTGGTTTTTCGAGGTAGAGTCTTGCTCTAGCCCAGGCTGACCTGGAATTATGTCGTCTCAGGGTGGCCTTGAACTCACAGTGATCCTCCTACCTCTGCCTCCCCAGTGCTGGGATTAACTGGCTAATACAGTTTTTTTGTTTGTTTGTTTGTTTGTTTGTTTTTTGAGGTAGGGTCTCACTCTGGTCCAGGCTGACCTGGAATTCACTATGTAGTCTCAGGGTGGCCTTGAACTCTCGATGATCCGATGATCCTCCTACCTCTGCCTCCGAAGTGCTGGGATTAAAGGCGTGCACCACCACGCCCGGCTCTAATACAGTTTTTATGATAGGTTTTGACTCATCACAACAGCTCAGAAGAATGGACATCTGCTTGCTAATGTCTTTCATAATTGCTTTTAAAACAGGACTTGAACATTAAAGAAAATGATAATTTAGCCTTCTCAAACTCCTTATAAGGACAGAACAAATGTTTCTGAAGAATAAACATGAGATTTTACATTCTAGGTCAGGTTTTGTGTGGAAGGCAGACATAGACTATTTCCTTACCACCTAAATATGACTACATTGGCATAAGCAGTCATAGTTGGTGTTTGACATATTAAGATTTCCCCACGGGTTCTCAATAAAAACAGCCCTGAAGTTGCATTCCCTAGGGACAAGCACATGAGGCCTAATCTGTACTTAAGACTATTTGTTCAGATGACAGCTAAACACATTTTAAGGTCCCAAGACTTTATTCATTATTGCCACAGCTTGCTACAACCTCTTGTCAGGGTCAGATAATTCTCTGTGGTCTTTAGGCTTTAGATGTAATGGGAAGCTACTTTGGTAAGAAAATGTGCTTGATCCAGCAGGATATAAATCTGACCTTGTGAATGGCCTTCCTTCTCCTGTCACTGGTGGCTCATGGCATTAACCTAGATCCCCCTTAACCCACCAAGCCCTGCCTTCATCCAGTCTGCCTGTCAATTCTTTCTGCCTTCCACTATGACTCTTACTTGAAAAGAGAGAAAATCTGTTTGACTATTTTACCATTTTATTATGTTTTATTTTCACTCTCCAATGACACAACTGGATGGACTTCCTTGGTGACTCTATTGATTTCGTTTCTATTGATTTCCCTGTGGCAAGTATTTATTGCCTATTTACCTCCTTGACCTCGTGCACTCTGCCTTCATGCCTTTCCAGTGGCGGAAGCTGCCCTTCTGAAAGTCACCTGAGACTTGCTAATGACTGAATTCAACAGTTTTTCTCAAATTCCTCCCCCACAACTTTTTACCTTCTCTAAGCCACCTTAATAGTCATGGCTACTATTTATTAAGCTTTCTCTACACAGCAAATGTAAAGTCCTCTTATTGAATCGTAAAGAGCACTGTACAGTGAGTCCCATGTAACATCCACTTGTAGATGAACAACAATGGCTCATGGGGTGAACTATGTCATGCTGCTTCATTGGAAACAGAAGAGCTTTATTCCCAGACCTCCATCATCTCGTCCCTTGTATGACTCTGAATTCTTCATGAACTCAGCAGTTTTCATAATGGTTCTCTTTTTCCTGCATGGCGTTGATTGCAAAATTTTCCTTTAAATATCTCACCTTCACAACCACATCATTCTTTTCCCAACTGCAAGGTATAAACCCAAAGAGAAGATTCTGTAGTCCACCTGTGTAGTACTGTGTTTATTATGGTCATAAAGCTGAAAGCAGGTGAAATGGTCTTCAATCTTCCTGACATTAATAGCAGGAGATGATCAATGCATTGAAAAGCAATAAGTAGATTTCATTGAGTCATTCCTCTTGAATTAAATTATATGATGAGGCAAAAACAAGGAGACTGCAGGAATATCTGAATCTTTAGGATAGGAAAGAATTGTACAGTTAACAGCAAATATACATGAATGGGTCTGAATTTGTAACAGGGATAGATAGATGGGAAGTAGTAGCATTTTTGTGAAAAAAAGGTAAGTTCATCTCTCCTATTTCTTGTTTACCCCCAAGCAGAGCTAAGCAAGTCTGGTTATTGTCATCAGTAGAGGGGAGGGGGATGGGGTGGCACTGAGGAAACCAACAAGAAAGTGGCCACAAAGACACGATTCTATTCACTTTGATGTAGCTAAGAAATAAAGCACTAGACTCTAAGGATTTATAGGATCTGTCTTTCAAAGTCTATGATTTTATGAAAGAGAAAAGGTAATGGAGAGGAATAAAAACTTCTATTCATTGGTGGTTATTAGAAGTTCACTCTGAAATGAGCGACCGTATTTTTCCTTTTTTGTTGTTGTTGTTTTGTTTTTAGTTGTATGGGTATATGTCTGTGGTGTCTTGGAGCTCGTACATGTGTGCAGGGAGTTCAGAGGTGGACATCTGATGTCTTCCTCAGTTATTCTCCACCTTGTTATTTGAGGCATGGTCTCTTGCTAAACCTAGAACTCAACCATGTTACCAGACTAGTTAGACGGTGAGTTCCAGCGATTCTCCGTCTCTGCCTTCTCAGTGCTAGGATGACAGGCACATGACACCACGCCCAGCATTTTATGTAGGTGTTGGGGATTATTCAAACTAAGGTTCTCATTCTTGTTTGATAAGAACTTTATTGCAGAGCCATCTTCCTAGCCATTTCTCTCTCTCTCTCTCTCTCTTTTTTTTTTTTTTTTTTTACATATTTAAATAGTTGGGAAAGGTGGTGCCAGGTAGAAGTTTGAAGGCAACACAATGTCAAATTTGCCTGTTCCTTTCTTCGATTGAACAACTCTTTCCCAAAACTTAAGAACAGTTTTTCAAACAGTACCTGTACTTTGAATGGAAAAAGGCCTCTAAATCCTCATGTGTTTGTGATTAAGCTTCATACCCAATCCCCAACTGGTGGCATTTTAGGAGGTGGCATCTTGAGATGCATTAGCCCGGCTTGCCAGTGCTAGCCAGCTCATTCTTGCCACTACTTCCCAGCTGCTGTGACTAGATGTGACACTCAGCCTCTGCTCTGCCATGATGAAATCTCCATTTGAGGCTGTAAGTTGAAATAAATACCTCCCTTCCATATGCTGTTTTTTGGTAGGGTGTTTCTCCCAGCAATGAGAAGGTAATTGCAACAAACAGCATAAAAGTGCCCCATAACAGGTTAAAGTGATGTTTACAGGAATTCTGGATAGGGAAAGCAACTGCAACTTAAAACTTCATCGAGGTACCATTTATTTTATTTTGAGAGAGAGAGAGAGAGAGAGAGAGAGAAAAAATGAGCATGCCAGAGGCTCTAGCCACTGAAAATGAACTTTAGACACATGTGCAAACTGGTGCATCTGGCTTACGTGGGTACTGAAGAATTGAACCTGGGTCCTTAGGCTTCATAGACAAATGTCTTAACTGCTAAGCCATCTCCCCAGTTCCTGAGTTACCATTTCTAACCAATCAGATCTCTGCATTGCTATTTCATTTACAACACACATCTTTGTTGAGACTAGAGCTAGGTAAAGGCTTGCTCCAATTTTGGTGATACAAACACAAAATTACAATCCCCAATGTTAGTAATCAGAAAATACCTAGAAAAATTATATACTGACATATTACTGGACTAAACAGTCTTCTTTAGGGGAACTCAAATTTATACTGTAAAAACAAGCAAACAATAAAATGATTTTCACAGACATATTCATTGTGGCATCATTAGCAATAATAAATTATAGGAATACTACAAACTTATTAACTTACTGGACTGAGCTCTGACCTTATCTATGGAAAAGAGTACTAACAAACTTCAAATACTAATGAAGGAATGCTTTATAGTATCAGATATGTTAAGGCAAAAAAGAAACGTTATACGATGTGCTTTTTTAAAAATAAAACAAATAGAAAATTCAGTATTGCTTGGTTTTTGAAGAAAAAAAAAGCTAAACTAAAAACTAAACAGTTTTTAAAAAGCTTGCTTAAGGAAAAGATAATCCCTCATTGTCCCTAGAAGGGAATCTGAGAACATCCTCCCCCAAATAAATAGAACCAAAGCTGCTTAGGGGGAAAAAAAATGGCTGAACCACGACTAGGGCAAGATTACAGATGATGAGTCTAGGAAATCTTGAGAGGCGTAAAAGTAAAAACTTTTCAAAGACTAAGAAGGTTGTGTTAAAAGTGTACAGGAACCAGCTGGAAAATGGCTTTCGATGGGACAATTTATTTAAGCATTAAAGACTGACTCCAATTGAATAAAACAAACTGAATATATAAAACCCTGTGAGTGCAAGATGTTCTAAAAGAGAGAGAGAGAGAAAGAGAGAGAGCAAGAGTGAGGCAGTAATTACAGATTGCAAACAATCTTATCAAAACACAAATTCACTGGTCTACATTTTGACATAGCCAACAGATCAGGCATTAAAAAAAAAAAAAAACACGATTAAAGGGAACAGTGTATTTTTCCTAGCTGTTTTGTGTGAATATTTCAAAGTACTGAAGTAATACCAAATGAGAAAGGAAAGCCTTTCTAATCCAACCCCAGTCAACAATTGTACAAGATAGAATTTAAAAAGGAAAGTTGCTGTTTTCCACTATTAATGAAATGCTAGTTCTATAATTGGATGAAATACCAGTGCTACAGGACTAATAACACCTTAATGATAGGAGGATCGGGCACAGTCATGTGAAGCAAAGATCAACTTTCTCATCACTAAGAGTGAGACCAGAAGACATTCACGCTTCATATGGAGAAAACAGCTGTGAAGTAGGAAGCTGTCTATACAAAGCATGTGGAGCATGTGGAGGCGGGATTGGTGGGGAAAGATGAGAGAACCCAATGCTGACAGCTATGGAGTCTGGAGATCCTGTACCGCTATTCATCACTCAAGTCTTTCTCCATGGTATCCTCCTCAAAACTTGTAAAATTAAAAATTTCAAATGTGAAAGTTCCTGCTTGGAATCTTACTTCTCACAGATGTAACAAGTTTTAAATCCTAGATAAAGTTTTGGGCTTCTGAAGAAACATCCCAGGGTGATGACTTTTAATCTGTTTTCTTCTTAAAGTTAATTCTGCTTTCTTTTTTTTTTTGTACATCTTCCTACTTGGGAGTAATTCCATGCATGTTAGCATAGGAAAGGCTCTGACAGGTTCTGTAGCCACATATCTAACTTTGTGTTAACTTGAGTTTCTTATGGGTCATGAGCTATACCTTCTCATGTGACCTGGTAAAGCCACACCCTGTGAATACATTTACTTTTTTTTGTTTGTTTTTTTTTTTGAGAGAGAGAGAGAGAGAGGGAGAAGAAGACAGATAGAGATGGGCGCGCCAGCAGCCTCTCAGCTGCTGCGAATGAAATCCAGATGTGTTCGCCCCCTTATGGTCAAGTGCGGCATTGTGCCCTTGCGTCACTTTGCATCTGGCTAAACGTGGGACCTGGACATTGGAACCAGCGTTCTTAGGCTTAGGAGGCAGGCACCTTAACTGCTAAGCCATCTCTCCAGCCCCATTTACGTTTTTAACTGAGAAAGAGAAACCTCTTTATAAAAGCAACCAGATTGTGATCAGTTGGAATGTCAGAATGAGCCAAGATGGAGAGTGGAGTGACGTGTTCTGCGATCAGTCTTTAACCTTCCTGTGGCTTCTCAAGGCCTCTTCAGCAGTCTGAACTTCTCAAGGAGACACTTGAACCCTTCCTGACCCAGGTCTAGTCTAATATTTAAATTTCCTCCTTGTGCCTCCACAGGAGACTTGCCTGCAGATTAAATGAAACTCGGTGATTAAAACACTTGCTCAGGCGACCGTGTCCTCTGACCTCTGTTTCTTGACCCTTCACCATCCTTCAGACAGAACCATATTTCTCATCTTTATCCAGTTCAGCTATTATTTCTTGGATGCTCTCTCCAGATAGTTCTCTTAGTTGCTCTCTATAAACCAAGGATACCCTGTGGACACCTCTGACTTGCCTTTCTCTCCCACTACACTATACTTCACTCCCTTTGAAGACAGCATCTGCACCCTACTTTCTAGATCAACTCAGACTATAACACACTTGCTCCAAACCAATATTTGCATTTTCTGGAAGGGAAGGAGGACAAAGACAGTTGACAAGATTATGAGAAGAGTTAAAATGTTTAACATTTATAATTTCTGTAACTACACATAGCTCTGGAAGAAATAGTATGGTTAAAATTCAGAACAAGATGCAAAGAAAGAATATTTGATTATTTCCAGAAAATGGCATGTCTTATGAGAGGAAAAGGCAGAGAATAAAGTGCACCATGTTGCTGAGGAAGAAGGATACAGGGACATGGTCCTTCTTGTGGACAGAAAAAAAGTTAGCACAAACAGGCCATGGCTATGGGCAGAGGCTTGCTACAATCTCCAGTTTTACCCATTTTACATGCTAGATAGAATGAACAGCCACTATAATTGCTATGCCAGAAGGATTTTCAGTTGTAGAGAGAAGAGGAGGAGAGGATCATGTAAACCCATCTTTTGCTATATTCTTTGTTAAGAACTATGGATCGAGTGCTATTGTTTTAAAAAAAAAATTATTTTCACATCCAAGGTGCAGTTGTTCCCCCCAGATAAGTCCCTGTTGACAAAAAACACACAGCTCTCACCTCAAAGTGAATAAGATGCAGTTTATTTTGCAGCCAAATATGAGTGAACATGGTGTGGGAACACATATTTACATGGCTTCATATTCCATGTTCCAATGTGTTAATGTTATGATATTTTTAAAAATATTTATTTGCAAGGAGAGGGATGGAGGAAGAGAAATATAGATTGATGGACAATGGGGGGGATATGGGCATGTATTGTGTGTTTGGCTTTATGTGGATACTAAGGAATTGAACCTGGGACCGTAGGCTTTGCAAACAAGCACTTTTAACCTGCTGATCTCCCCAGCTCCTGGTATTTTTTATAGTTATAGAAGAAAGGGAGGTCATGAACCAAGGCACTTTTCAAATGCATTGGTGGAAACATCAGGAAGGTGGGTTATAGCAAAGCCAGAAAATCTCTGCTACCGTGTTCAGATACAATCTGATGACATTCTCAGCCTTGGCTTAGTGGAAGCTGGTGGTCTATAAGTACATTCCCAAAAGGTTTCAACTTATCACTTGATAGTCCCTGGACTATTAGGTAAAATGTAGAGGCAGGCAATATAGGACTACTAAGAGGACTAAAGACAGCTCAAGATAATTTGGCTCTGAATCTGCATCATTCCATCTCTCCACAATCACAGGTCTATCAGTCAGCCTTGGAGGATGTTTGAAGCAGGCACAGCTGCTTTTCAGGAACTTTAGTTCACACCCTTTACACACTACTGTGGTCAGGTCCCTGCACTAGAAAACAGACCCTCCAATAGAGGAGTCTAGAAATCCCCTCTGCTGCAGACACATGCTCACATATCACTTTCTTACACATGGAGTTGTTTTACTGCTTTTTTAATCATGAATTTTCATTCTATGTCTATATATACGCTCTCAATTTAAAAATGTTGAATGTTAAACCCTTCTCAAGTAGTTTATATTTCTAAAATTTTTTTTACAATTTTGTTTTTATTAGAAAGAGAAAGAAAGACAGAGAAAGAGAATGGGCATACCAGGGCCTTTAGCCATTGCAAACGTACTCCAGATACATGTGCTACCATGTGCACCTGGCTTATGTGGGTTTTGGGGAATCAAACCTGAGTCATTAGGCTTTGCAAGCAAGTACCTTAACTGCTAAGCCATCTCTCCAGCCCTCGAGTAGTTTATTCGTCCTATGGAGTAATTAAATATCATCCCTCATGTAGATCAACTTTTCCTCTCACTGCAGGAACCCTGTCTTAATGTCTTGGGTTTCTATTATCTTTCGAGAAAGTTGCAAAATAATTCCTCCTCAGGAAGTGACCATGCCATCCACTTTCCTGCTCCCAGGCTGGTGACACTTGTCATTCTCTGCCTGGTGGCTGGCAATCATTTCCTGGGTTGTATCAAAACACTCCAGGTGCTTTGGACTTTTGCTTTCCCTCTTTATGGACCAGGCTGATTCACACTAATTTTGAACATGACTAAGAAAACAAACAATTATCCACATGGTCCACACAGTTGCTTTTCTTATCACTCAAACGAAGGCAGCTTGACAATGTCTCCCAGCCCCTGCTCTCTGGCTCTCTCCATGGGCTCCTTGTCCTGGGAAGCTGCCAGCCTGGCTGATGGGGCCTGATTATAGGTCTGAAGCTCACTGAAGCAATTCTGCATGCATAGTTAGGTTAGATGCAGGCCCCTGTCTGGGTCATCCTGCTACTTTTTATACAGCCTCTTAAGAATTTTTTTTGGGGGGGAGTACTTTGGAAAATGGTAGAAATCT
Organism: Orientallactaga sibirica; assembly: GCA_036365145.1. Classification (NCBI taxonomy): domain Eukaryota; kingdom Metazoa; phylum Chordata; class Mammalia; order Rodentia; family Dipodidae; genus Orientallactaga; species Orientallactaga sibirica. The sequence goes on from JAEOAD010000194.1 coordinate 7,569,983, forward strand.
TTTTTTTATGATTTAATTAAAAATCTCCTTTTGAGAATTACAAGGATATATATTTAAGATTTTTGTTTCTCCAAAACTTCCATACTTTTTTCTTCCAATGCTTTATCTTGACTACACATGGCTGGTATATTCTACATCCTTGGCCAAGATCCCCAAACAGAATCATATATATATATGGTGTCAACTTAGATTGTGAGCAACTCTAAGGCTGGTGGAAAAGTATTTAGAGGCTGCTTAGTGGAGCTCAGTGGAAATGTATGAGGAGCAATTTGCAGTATCTGGTATGGAAACTGACATCTGTATTGTATATTTTCGTCCATGCCTATTCTACAGAAAATATTGTTCAAAAGCAGCCCCTTTCCCATGCAAGGTAATATGTAGGTATGACAGATAACTTCTCAGACAATTACAGAGTAGATAGGCTTGCTTAGTATCTATTCTATGTTCTCATTGATTATTCTTATTTAGCAGACATAAATCTCATAGTGCTTTGCATGGAACATTCTAAGTGTGACTAAGTGTTGATGACAGATACAGGAACTCCACTACCATGAAACCTGGCATAGAACTACACTATGTGAAAAGAAAGGTAAGGGTTAAGAACACCATTCTGTATTTGCTGGCTTGTATCTGACAAAACATGAATCCAAATCTGACAAAATTGGGGGATCCCAGAAAAAAAAGGACTGCTCCAAATTTTACAAATTTCTTAAATACCCACTTGGTACATAAGGCAGTAGTTCTCTGAGGTGAAGTTAGAAGCCCACTATGGAGCTGGCTTCTCCAGCCTTTCTTCTATGTACTCCACACACATGTAATGGATTTGCATCACCTTAGTTTCCATTATCTGGGAATGTCTCCAGACTGATTCTTACTAAAACAATTTAAACTATTAAAAAATATAAACATGAGAAAGAAAATAAAGGAAACTTTAAACCTTTTGCCAAACCTAGCATTGACTAAAACTTGTTACTAAAAGTACCCATCTGGGATAATATTTCCTCACATCATCTCAGATCTGTCTTTCAGGGCTGAATTCAAAATTTTCCTTCTCAGTGTAGCCCACCTGTATAATCTCCATCATCCACCAACTCCAAGCAACAAACACGAACCTGGCATGGAGCATTGCTTGTATGTGAGCGCTTTTCATCTTCAGTCATGTTCACTCATTAACCTAGGCCCTACAGAGGGTGGAAAATGCTCAAAAGCTTGGATTGTAAGCATATCATTTTTTTTTTTTTTTTTTTTTTTGGTTTTTTTCAAGGTAGGGTTTCACTCTGGCCCAGGCTGACCTGGAATTAACTATGTAGTCTCAGGTGGCCTCGTACTCATGGTGATCCTCCTACCTCTGCCTCCTGAGTGCTGGGATTAAAGGCGTACGCCACCACACCCGGCTAGCATATAATTTTTTATAGAAGACATCCAATCTCTTACACACACACACACACACACACACATATATATATACACACACAGTTCTTAGCAAATTATGCTCTTAATATGTTCCTTCACTGTACAAAGTAATATAAAATAATTCAATCCTAAATTGAAATGCATAACATGTTGCTCCTATAATGCAAAAAATACTCTTTAATATTCAGAGGAGGGAAGGGTTAGGCCAATGATTGCTTGACTAACTCCTCAGCTTCATTTGTGTCTACAGACAGCATCTTTGTTTTTTCTTTCTTTCTTTCTTTCTTTCTTTCTTTCTTTTTTTTTTTTTTTTTGAGGTGGGGGTCTCACTCTAGCTCAGTCTAACTTGGAGTTCACTCTAGTTTCAGGCTGTCTTCAAAGAAACTCGCCATGCTCCGCTACGTCAGCCTCCCAAATGCTGGGATTAAAGACATGTGCCATCATGCCTGGCTTCTATAGAAATCTTATTAGTCCCAAATGCTGTTTCTTTGATACTGTTTCTGATCTCTTTGTGTTCCAATGCTGACATAGGGCAGTGGTCATGAATACAGGCAGTGGAGCCAGTCCACCTGGCTTCATATCACATCCTGCCATGTGCTATCATTGTGTGAGCTTACATACATCATGTGACCACTCTGTGTTTGAGGCACTCATCAATAAGACAGCATTGTCACCTACCATCCATATATACATGTCAAGAGGAATACAGGTGTGACAACTGTGTCACTTACCATTATTTATCTAGTGATGCTTTTCTTCAGTGAAGATGACTTCAGGAAATATCACTCATAGATTTTTTTAATACTTTATCTATTTACTTATTACATATATACATGTATATATGCCTCTCTCTCCATATAAACATATGTATATAACACACACATATATATATATATATATATATATATATATACATACATACATACACACACACACACACACACACACACACACACACACAGAGACAGAGAGAGAGAGAGAGAGAGAGAGAGAGAATGGGCATGCCAGGGCCTCTAGCCACTGAAAACGAACTTCAGATCCATGCCCCCACTTGTCCCTTTGTGCATCTGGTTTACATAGTACTGGGGAATTGAACCGGGGTCCTTACGATTAACAACTAAGCCATCTCTCCATCCCTCATTCATAGGACACAGTAAACAGGGCCACTTTGTTGAATCCTTTCATCATTGACTACTAGTCCTTTTCAGAGTGCCCTGGTAAATTGGATTTCATTAGCACACATATCATTACAAACAGAATTTGAGGGAAAGTCTACCCATCTGAAATGTCCAGGAAGTTATATTTGCATAGGTATCTTTCTAGATTCAAAGTGGAGGGGCTGAGAGATGGTTTGCGGTTAAGGAGCTTGCCTGTGAAGACTAAGGACAGGTTTGACTCCAGAATCCACATAAGCCAGATGCACAAGGTGGTGCAAGAATTTGAAGTTTGATTTACAGTGGCTAGAGGCCCTGACACCAATTCTCTCTCTCTCTTTCTCTCATAAAATCATAATAATAATATTTTTTAAATGCCTCGGGAGAATGTGGGTTGCTCCTCTCTGCCTCAAGGAAATTGCAAACAGGAATTGACACATAATAATATCTGTTGCTTGAAGAAAAGAATGAGCCTTCGAAGAGACAAATAAATGAATAAATTAACTTGAAAAGAGAATTTTTTTAACGATGTTTGTGAAAGCCATAGAATTTCCATGAATGTGAGCTTCAAAGAATTACTTCCGGGAACTAGGCAGTACAGACGTGAGGAGGGTGGTGTATGTGGAATAGGAACTGGTTGAAAGTTCATATGTAAGTGTTTTGCAAAAGAAACCAGGGCTAGAAACCTAAAAAGTTGTCAGTCATTACTATGGAATGTAAGTATTTCCCTCCCTCATGCCAACCCTTTTGTTTCAACAAGGGAAGCTTTCTCTTGATGATTTACTATGAATGTTACTACATTTATGTAAACAGAGTGCCAACCTCATCCACATGAATTAATTGATTGGTCCGTTGAGACTATTGGCTGCTTGCAGTTTCAGATTTACCAGCCTGGAGTCAATAGCAGTGTATTTCTATTGCAATGAGGAATTTAGTTTAGACTTGATACCACAATGGGACACCTTTTCAGACCTAACAAATAGGAGAAATGTCACCAGTTACGAGAAGCCAAACATAGGACTGAACCCTTTACAAATTCCCTACTCCAGAAGATGAACCCTCACTGTCCAGAACTGTCCTGAGATACATCTTAGCCGAGGGCCATTTGTGTGTGTCAGAAAGAGACCGAATCAACTGAAACTTAATAGTAGCAAGATTGCAATGATGTCTTTGTGGCAGACTTTGTTGTTATCTCAGTGGTTGAAATCGTCCTTCTGTGTTCACCTGCTTTAGGAGGGCAAGAAGAATAATGGAGTCTTTAATTTTAGATTTTGTTTTAAGTCTACCCATCTGTGATACTTTATTTCATGGGTGGGAGGGAGGTGGGCAATGATATTTGATGATTTCTGGCATCACCTAACCAATCTAGTGTTGTTATTTCGATGTTATGATAAACCCTCATCCCTAGTCCTGTCTCTCCAGGGTCCTATCATCTTGCTCTTAGTAATGTATGTAGTGTACAAAACTCTGAAAAGTTGCTGGTTTGCAATTGACTTGTACAATAATAGGATTCTTGGAAAAATAAATTAAATTTTTGGAGCTGGAGTGATGGCTCAGTCAGTGACTGAAGGCACTTACATGCAAAACCTACCAGCCCTGGTTAGATTCCCCTCATAAAGCCAGATACACAAAGTAACACACATGCATCTGGAGTTCATTTGTAGATGCAAGAGGCCCTGGCATGCTTATTCTTTCTCTCTGTCTCCATCTCTTTCTTTCCTCACAAATAACTAATATTTTTTAAAAAAGAAAAACATATATTTGTCAAAATATTCCTAGGTTTTTGATTGCTTTTAATGACTAGAAGTGCAATTTCTTTTTTTTTTTTTTTTTTTTTTTTTTTTTTTTTTTTTTTTTTTCGAGGTAGGGTCTCACTCTAGCTCAGGCTGACCTGGAATTCATTAAGTAGTCTCAGGGTGGCCTTGAACTCACTGTGATCCTCCTACCTCTGCCTCCTGAGTGCTGGGATTAAAGGCGTGCGCCACCACGCCCGGCTTTAAAAGTGCAATTTCTTGAGGACTACTTTTTTTACAAAATGTCTGCATGGCCTATTGCCTTCTGTGTTAAGAATGAAGGATGGGTGACAAGTATATCTGAGCAGAGACAGTCTCCTCTAGATTATAGGATAAGGAAGGTGACAACCTTAGCTTACATTTTATGCTCAAGTTCTGGAATGCCTTGCCATCTCCAACATATGCATACACCGTATCTCAGATTGTACTTATTTTCAAGTTTTTCATTACTCTCTTTTCATATGAGTTTATTTGTTTCCACTAAGAATATCAGAGAAAGAACTAACATCCTCTGCTTCATCTGTAACACAAAGATCGGGTGGGAAAGTTTATCTTGTTTTCCCATTTAATTACTTCTTTACATGCATTTGTAGTAATTAGACATCAAATGCTGTAGCTGAAGCAATTACTATATGTCATTTCAGAGAGTTACAGTATAAACATGCAATAAATACTCAATAATCCATGACAGGCTACTTAAAAAGTAATAAGAAAATTCAATTTAAAATGTGGGAGCTGAGATGCATGATGAGCTTTGGAATGTAATGCCCACAATTACGACAGAGATTTTCAAGCTTGGAAAATCCACCGCCATTCATTTACTATCTTTCCCAGTGAGGGTCGCTGGCCATGTCCCTTCAAAATGAACAATAACAGTGCATGCTAAATAGTCTTGTATAGCATGGAGTCCTCTTCTGTCATTTTTTTCTCTCCTCCCTTCCACTTGCATCCCCTCGTACACACCTACACACATTCCCTGCTTACACACAGCATGCCTCAGAGCACACAATGTAAAGCAAGGTGATGCTAAAGGTTTGAATTCAAGAGCACAAAGCTTAATTTTAAAAAACATCAATGGACTATTCCTTGGCATCTTTTAAAGGTCATTTGAGAACACATTATCTTAAAATGCATAAGGAATTTAGAGCCGGGCGTAGTGGCACATGCCTTTAATCCCAGCACTTGGGAGGCAGAGGTAGAGGATTGCCATGAGTTCGAGGGCTGCCTGAAAATACAGAGTGAAATCCAGGTCAGCCTGGGCTAGAGTGAGATTCTACCTCGAAAAAAAAAAAAAAAAAAAAAACAAAAAAAAAACAAAAACATGCATAAGGAATATAAAACTTCCTAGAATTGAATTAAAATCTTAGATTATTCTTTGAGGAACTTTAGGGATATTGCTAACTTTCTTTTCATTCCAGTTACTTTATCCATATATCAGAGGCCTAATTATCAATTAGCAATGTTGCAGTGACCTCCTCATTGCTGGGATAAAATATCCAACCACAAGCAGATTGTGGGAGGAAAGGGTTTATTCAGACTTACAGATTCCAGGGGAAGCTTCATCATGGCGGAAGAAACAGTCTCATTCAAACCAGAGACAACACCAATAACCAAAGCTGAAGCTGGCTCTCTACAACACTTCTTAGGGCTGGACCCAATATTGACAACCCCAGTAATACACCTACTCCAGCAGGGCTCTGCCTTCTGAAGATTAAATAGGAAGCTTAGTCTTAATGAAAAATAACTAAGGCTATATGGGACATTACATTCAAACTGCTACATTGTTTATCTCTTGCTAGGTGACACATTTGTATTTCATTCACTAAAATATATTAAGGTACAAAGCCCTCCTAAATTTGGCCAAAAACTAAGAATAGATACATGCTCACTCACCATGACCGATTGGCACTGAGGTTTTTACATCCCCGAGCTCTCTCCTTGGACAATCACTCAGAGCTGCGGAACATTTCCTTACTCTACCACCAACGATCCTGATCTAGCCATCTTCTCTAATACAACAGAATGAGGAGTATATAAATGAGGCAGGGATGCATAGTTGTCTAATTTTGATGTTGACACTTTTGGAAACTTCCATTCAGATATAGGACTAGTGGCTGTGACATTCAGCAAATGTCTTAATTTCTTGGAGCAAGCTTTGCCAGTTGTTTTTTTTTAAATATTTTATTACTTACTTATTTATTTGAGAGAGAGAGAGATACAGAAATAGGCAGGGAGAGAGAGAGAGAGAGAGGAGAGAGAGGGAGAGAATGGCTGCGCCAGGGCCTCCAGCCACTGCAAACGAACTCCAGATGCATGCACCACCTTGTACATCTGGCTTACGTGGGTGCTGGAGAATCGAACCTCAAACCAGGGTCCTTAGGCTTCATAGTCAAGGGTTTAACAGCTAAGCCATCTCTCCAGCCCAACTTTGCCAGTTTTGAAATGACATTAGTGACAAGTTTAAAGTGATTGCTGAAGTACTACATAAGATACCTGGCATAATGGTTAGCATTTGGTAGAATCGCTCCAACTGAGTGCTTCCCACTTAGAAACTTGAAGATCAAATGGGACAGTGCTGTTCATTCATTCATTTTTTTTTTTTAATGTGACTATTGGAGGTCATTTGACTATCTTCGTCCTACCTGGGAGCCCAACATGTGTAAACAAAGTGTACATTCTTTATTCTTATGCACAAATTTTGCCAGGTCCTGAGACCAAGTTTTCCCAAAATATGTTTAATTGAACAGCAATTACAGAAAAATTTTAAAATAGATATTTTTAAGGGGAGAGGAAGAGAGAATGGGTGTCATGGCCTCTAGCCACCGCAAATGAACTCCAGATACATGTGCTACTTTGTCATCTGGCTTTTTGTGGGTACTGAGGAATCAAACCCAGGTCATTAGGCTTTGCAGGAAAGCACCTTAACTGCCTAGCCATTTCTCCAACCCACAGAAAAGAATTTAACAAAAAAAGTTCTTCAATGTGGTAGATTTGAGGAATGATGCCCAGTTCAATTCCTGATCATTTCTAGTATAGTCACACACTTCTAGTATAGCCAGGTACATTGAAGGGCCCAAGCAAGTCAAGCATGGTAGATTGGAGCTGCTAGATAAAGACATGCACAAGTGGTCCCCCGAATCAATTATCTTTATTTACATTATCACCACAAATATAGGTATAGGAATGTGATTTCTGATATAATAGTTTCTCTTTTCCTAGCTCCTCATTTTTAGTTGAGAAAAACTGAGAGCTACAGAGGGAACTATTAACATTTCAGCTTGCTAAGGCATTCCAACAAATCTTACCATGGCCCTGTGAGTGCAAACTTCTAAAGTGTATCCTACGAAGTGCTAACCATGATGCTGGTTATCTTATGGAATGTTTCAGATAGTCAAAGCTGGCCTCTAGAGAAATCAAGAGAGCTGCTGATGTCACACAGCACTGGTGGTGCTTTCCCCCTCACATCGCCTCTGCCCCTGTCAATCAGCTAGCCATGCTTGATGCCTGCTCTGTTACCTGCACTTTACAGTAATGGTCAGTAAGTCAGAATGGTTTCTCTAGTACCAATTATTATTATGATAACTCAAAACAAGTTTTTCAAAAGAGAAAAACATAACCAAAGAAAACTGTAAACAGTTACATGACAATATAATAAATCATTCAAGAGAAATGGTATTCCTATTAGTCTATGGAAAGCAGAGGTACAAGGAAAATGATTTTTATTATTATTTATGAAAATCTCTCTCTCTCTCTCAGAAACCTCAGCCAATTGAAAAAAGAATAATAGTACATATCTATTACAGAGGTGACTCCCTTCTAAGAGAGGGAAACAGCCCCTTAACCAGTCCTCTGGGGACCATCCTGGCATGTCCCAATGGAATAGTTCCCTAGAATTCTGGTCATGCATGTTCTTTACCCTGTCCTCATGATAATTATCCCTGAACCTGCCGTCATAGAAACACAGAATCTATAAACCTCTCTTCCCCAGCTCTTTATCATAAATCCCCCAGCTTTTGCTTTTTCGTGGCACATTGACTCAGAAACAGTCTAGTTATTTAGAAATGATAAAAATTAATAATAGAGGTATAATTGCTCTAACAGGCTGTCTATGTACTCCCCAGGAAACTGACCAAGAATCAGAACTAGCCACGTTTGTAGCTTTCAGGACTGGGTCCTATCCTATACACATGTACTGAGTAATGGATTTTTCAACATTCCCTCAGGACAGTCATTCAGAATCCAATTCTGCCTGTCAGAACATTTATTTTTTTTATACCCACATTCCATCGGGATCCTTTCTCTTCTGCACATTTTAGCATTCCATTCCATTATTCCTAGCTCTGTCCTTTCTGCCAGGGTAAATAATCAGTGTCCTTTGACTTCTCTCTCTCTGTCACACTGCCACAGGTTCCCTTTGTTCTTCATTTTATCTTGTGTTTTCATGGCTGGTGACTTTATTTCACTTTTGTACTCACACAAGCCTACCAATCCTGTCATTTGCATATTTCCCAAATATATACAAGATGTTCAAATTCAAAAATCCAATCATTTGGATTTGTTCAGAGAGAGAGGCGCTTTAGAAATAAGGTAATTGCATACGTTAAAATATGGACAGAGAACAGGATTATGATTCCAGAAAAAAAAAAAAAAGGAAGAAAAAGAAAAGGAAGGCGGCCTGTCTTCACCACTTTCAAATGCAAAACTGACTACAAGTGCAGGTTTGCACATCCACAGAGCGACTAAGTCTATTCCTCCAGGAAAGATTTGGAAATACTTTTTTAAGCTTGCTGAGGTCTTATGGCAAGTTATGATTACAAAAAACCTGGGGAATGATGCTGTTGCAGAATGCCTGCAAAAAGGTTTATTTTATCCCAAAGAGCTTAGCCTATTTGGAATTGAATCAAAAGGAGCTTTTATGAGGTTGAGCAGTTCATTGTTTTTGTTTTGTTTTGTTTTTTTGTTGCAAAGCAAGATGGAATTCAGGGGATATGGGATGTAGTCACCAGCTCCACACTCCTCATTCCAGGGGTGTCAGTCATATCAGGTACAATGTGAAAACAGACATGTTGGCAATTTGGCTATATTTTAGGATTGAAACTATTCTGTGACAATCATGGGAAACTTGGGATAGTGTTTCTGTAGTGGCTTTTAACATGTAAGTGAATATCCTGAGGGTAAGAAAAGAGGAGTAGAAATGAATCAGATCAAGCTGAAATCATTGAAGGTTTCTCAAATAAATACAATACATAATGCAAAGATACTTGTTGTTGTTAAATCATTCTCAGGCTGGAGAGAAAGCTTGGCAGTTAAATCATTTGCCTGCAAAGCCTATGGAACCAAGTTTGATTCCCCAGTGCCCTTGAAAAGCCAGATGCACAAGGTGGCACATGCATCTGGAGTTTATTTGCAGTGGCTGGAGTGGTTGCAGTGGTGAGCCCATTCTGTCTCTCTCTCTCTCTTTCTCAAATAAATAAAGCAATTAACAAATTGTTAGGGCTGGAGAAATGGCTTAGCAGTTAAGGCGCTTGCCTGTGGAGCCTAAGGACCCAGGTTTAATTTTCCAGGTACCGCATAAGCCAGATGTACACAATGGTACATGTGTATGGAGTTTGTTTGCGTTGAGTTCATTTGGTGGCTAGAGGCCCTGGCATGCCAATTCATTTTCTCTATCTCTATCTCTATCTCTCTCTCCTCCTCCTCCCCCAATAAATAAATAAAAATAAATCTTTTTTTTTAAAGAAAAAATTAAAAACCATTCTCTTTTTATTTCTTTTCTTGCTATAGTTCAGGCTAAGCTGGAATTCACTATGTAGTCTTAGCTTGGCTTTGAACTCACAGCAATCCTCCTACCTCTGCTTCCCAAGTGCTGGGATTAAAGGTATGTGCTACCATGCCTGGTCAAAGATACATTTTAGCTTAAGCAAATTGATAATTGAGTAGTCCTTCAACCACTTTTTATCATATTTAGTATTTTACCAAAGGGTAAAGTTATTCATGATCACTACTAGACCATACACTAGGTGTATAACCCAAAGATTTAACACGGTTATGAATAAACACTTTCAAAGAATCTCAAATCTTTAAAAAATACCTTTTTATATGGACATTAAAAACTATAACTTTATCGGTTATCATGAGATATTTTCATACATTTATTCATTTTTGCAATATTCAAATCATGAGAAAAAATAGTTTCTCAAATATTTATCTTTCCTTTGTTGCAAAAATAATCAAAACCCTTGCTTCTAGATATGATTAATGTGCACAGTGAATCATTATTATCTGTACTCATTGTTGTTCAGTTGTACACTAGAATATCTATTTTGTTTCCCTATCTTAGTATCCTCTGACCAACAGTTCCTCACCTCTCCTTCCTTCCTTCCTTCCTTCCTTCCTTCCTTCCTTCCTTCCTTCCTTCCTTCCTTCCTTCTTCTTTCTTTTCTTTTCTTTTCTTTCTTCTTTCTTTTTTTCTTTCTTTCTTTCTTTCTTTCTTTCTTTCTTTTTTTTTTTTTTTTTTTTTTTTTTTGTTTTTTTGTTTTTTTGAGGTAAGGTCTCACTCTAATCCAGGCTGACCTGAAATTCAGTATGTAGTCCCAGGGTGGCCTTGAACTCACCACGATCCTCCTACCTCTGCGTCCCAAGTGCTGGGCTGGCTTTCCTCAACTCTTCTTATTCCTACCTTTTACAAAAAACTTTTACATTACTAAGTTGCTGATTGAAGGGTTTGAGATGGTTTTATATTTATATATAATATGATATATATATATATAAATATATAAATAGATAGATAGATATAGATAGATAGATAGATAGATTTGCTTGCACTTGCCAAATTGCCCTAATTTTATACTAGGAGAAGTCAGACACTATAAACTGTAAACTGGTATACAACTGCATTAACATGATTTGATACTGGTGCCAATTCTTAGAAGCTCACAAAAAATTAAAAAATTTAGGGCTGGAGAGATGGCTTAGTGGTTAAATGTTTGCCTGTGAAGCCTAAGGACCCCGGTTCAAGGCTCTATTCTCCAGGACCCATGGAAGCCAGATGCACAAGGGGGCACATGCATCTGGAGTTCATTTGCAGTGGCTAGAGGCCCTGGTGTGCCCATTCTCTCTCTCTCTCTCTCTCTCTCTCTCTCTCTCTCTCTCTCCTGCCTATTTCTGTATCTCTCTCAAAAATAAATAAATAAATTAAAAAAAAATTAAAAATTTAAAGTTAGGCTAGAGAGATGGCTCAGTTATTAAATGCACTTCCTATGCAAACATGGGCCTGAGGAGGCCAGAGACTGTTGAAGTTCAAAACCCCAGAAGCACATATAAATAGCTAGGTAAAATCAAGCATGTCTATAACCTTAGTCCAGTTGAAAGTTGAAACCAGAGAATTGCTGGAGCTCACCAGTTGCAAACTCTTGAATCAATAAGAGACTCTATTGTAAAGAAAAACAGATAGATGAGTGATGGACAGAAATACCTAATGTTCTTAGTCTAAGCCACCCAGCAGGAAACAACCTGATGTAATGCTCAAACAAGTACAGTAGTGACACACAGCCATGGTGGGTAACCAAGTGCTCTTGATTTGGCTAATAGATCCACTCAGTGGAATGGAACTCATTTCAGGAACTGGGAAATAAGTCAAAACCATGTACAAAAAAAATGAGCTCAGTCTCCAAGATCAAGATACCACCAAATGTGGGCTAGAAGAGGGCCTACACATATAAAATTTCCTCCAAAATATCTATGGCCATCCCATCTCTTTAGTACTAACTTCTCTCCCCATTGGAGAATTTGCTTATCTTTTTCAGATGGACAATGAACCTGAAGGGAGGATCAGCCAATCATACCTCACCAGGGCCCCAGCTAAAACCATAGAGTAATGCGGGGGGAAGGGCAAAAGTACAGTGTTTTTGGTGAACATGACACCAGAAAAAGGCTGAAGGAGACAAACACAGAGAACATCCAACTCCTACTAAGCCAGATATCCAGAGACATAGAGACTCCCAAAACCTCATCACTGAAGTAGAACTAAAATAACCCCAATGGGGCTCAGGGAAATTCACGGAAGAGGGGGCGGAAAGAATGTTAGAACCACAAGTTGGGGCATTATGCACAGAGACTTGGCCTATCCCCCATAACTCTTGACTACCCCCAAAATGCATGACCCACATTCCCCATTGATGAGGGTCCCTTTGGAAGAGGGAGGACAGGGAGGAGGATAATGGAGTCACCATTATGAATGTAAAATTAGAATAATATAAATAAAAAATAAATTATTAAAAAAAGAAATACCTAATGTTATTACCACAGATAAGTGCATAGGACACAGCATCAGCAAATACACACTCATATACTACACACATCATTATACCTGCACACCGTACATTCTACACCACACACACACAAAGACTACATAATGATGATCAGATAGGTATGAGGAACACCCTTGCATTACCAAAGTAAAAAAGTGAGATGTAATGTAAGCAGGGCATGGTGGTGCATACCTTTAATCCCAGCTCTTGGGAGGCAGAGGTAGGAGAATCGCCATGAGTTCAAGGCTACCCTCAGATTACATAGTGACTTCCAGGCCAGCCTAGGCTAGAATGAAACCCTACCTCAAAATACAAACAAAGAAAGAAGAAAGAAAGAAAGAAAGAAAGAAAGAAAGAAAGAAAGAAAGAGAGAGAGAGAGAGAGAAAGAAAGGGAGAAAGGAAGGAAGGAAGGAAGGAAAGAAAAGAAAAGAAAAGAAAAGAAAAGAAAAGAAAAGAAAAGAAAAGAAGAGAAAAGAAAAGAAAAGATGTAAAGGAAATGTGTGAAATAATTCTTAGTTCCTGGGAAAAAGGAATGTTATGTGAAAACTGACTTTTAATTTAGAGAAATGGTTTTCCCCAGAAGAAAAATCATAGCAGCCCTCAGATACCTTTAATTTTCATCATATAAAACACACATAGTATAATTTCTTAGTTTCTGATTCCTTTAGTCCATGGCACTTAGTTTGGAAACAAAGAAAATACAACATGATCTAAGAGCACAACTGTGACTTTCTTGTTGCTGTGAACAGAGGCTTGACCCAAAGCAACTCAGTGCAGGAAAGCATATGCTCTGGCTTACAGTTTTGAGGGGATACATTTCATTATGAAATGTATAGAAGGCAGTAGTAGAAGCAGGCCAGCTGGTCATATCACAGTCATAGACAGGAGGTAGAGAATAAAACAGGATGTGGGGCTGGGCCATTAAACCTCAAGGCCCACAACCAGTGGCCCATTACCTTTAGCTCCACCTACTGAAAAATCTACAGCCTTCATAATAATATGACCAGCAGGATATTATGTGTTTAAACACATGAGCCTATGCAAGACATTTTGCATTCAAACTACAACATCCTGCTTCTGGCCATGTAGGCTCATAGCCATCTCATAATGCAAAATGCATTTAGTATAATTTCTAAAGTTCTATAGTCTTTAACAGGCCAGTGTCTCTTCTGAGACTTGAAGCAATGTCTTAACTGTGACCACCTGTAAAATTAAAAATCAAGTGAGGACTGGAGAGATGGTTTAGTGGTTAACGCACTTGCCTGTGAAGGCTAAGGACCCATGTTCAACTCTCAAGATTCTACATAAACCAGATGCACAAGGTGACACAAGTGAGCAAGGTCGCACCTGGTAGATGCATCTGGAGTTTGACTGCAGTGGCTGGAAGCCCTGGCATACCAACTCTCTCTCTCTTTTCTCTCCTCTCTCTCTCATAAAGGCATATGCCCTCATGCCCAGCAAAAAAAGATAATACATAAAAATAAATAAATGAAATCAGGTGGTATACTTCTAAAATATAAATGGTACAGAATAAACATTCCCATTGCAAAAGGAAGGAATAATGGCAGAGCAAGGCAAGACTGGACGAAAGCAAGACTGAAACCTAACAGGTCAAAGATCAAATCGTGATGCTCATTGTGAAATCTGGGCTCCAAACGGACTGGGGAAGCACCACTATCCGAGCTCTGGTAATGGCACACGTAGCCTATCTCTTAGACCTGCTCTCCTCTAAGCACATCTTTCTTTGTCAGATGTTCCATGGTCTTGGCATTTCCAACCTTCTTGGCTTTACACTGTAAATTAGGCTTTATATTTACAGTTTCAGGCATGCGGCTCTCAGAGCCTCCTCGCAGAGAAACGGACTCTGCCTCACACTGCGCACTTTCTGCGGCTCTCAGAAATCATGGAGCAAAGCGCCATGATGCCCTACATCAGGCACGTTTCATGCCTGTGAAAATCGGTGTCACCCGGATGATGTTGCCAAGTTCTGTTGCCAGCTTGGTATGGAGCCTAGACCCCTTGGACCTCAGTTGCAGTGTTCTGTTTGTAGTTGCCCTGGGGAAACACTACCCTAAATATATTTGTCCCAGAAGCAGGGGATTTCTTCAACCTTCTCATCTTCAAGGCCTTCACCTTTCAAAAGAATTTTCATTCTCACAAGTTAGAGCTTACCCCATGGATACAGCATTGTCCATGCAGAAACTTTTGTATTGTCCCAGTGTAGAATAGTTTGTCTTATTTAATGTTGATAAGCTCTTTGACAATTAAAGAGAAGAGGTTGGGTGTGACTTCTTGCTGGAGCACGTGGCCAGAAGCAACAAGAGTGAGTGAACTATGACAAGCGGAAAGCTGGGCCACAACACCCCAAAGTCCATCTCCAGCAATATATCTCCTCCTGCAAGGCTTCACCTCCCAAAATTGCCAACACCTGGCAATTGAGGGTGAGGCTTACACACAGACACATGAGGGTCTGAGGAACCCTTTTCATTCACACTGCCACACGGTTGAAGGGTTTTTCTAGCTGAAAGTTCCAAACTCTTCAACATTACTCCTGAAAAGCAGTTCCAAAGGCCTGCAAACCATGTGACCACGTTTACGGTGACAATGGGTCCATCTCTATTTCTTGGCACTATTTTTCTATGTTAGTTACTTTCCCATTGCTGAGAACAATGGCCTGACCAAAGTCAACTTAAGGTAGGAAAGGGTTTAAATAAATAAATAAATAAATAAATAAATAAATAAACAAACAAATAAATAAATAATAAACCTTCTAGTGTACAGTTCTGAGGGGATATATTCCATCATTGTGGGAAAACCATGGCAGCAGGAGCAAGAAGCCAGCTTGTCACATCACAGTACTGTAGTAACAGAAGCAGAAGAAAATAGGAAGTGGGACCAGACTATAAAACCTTAAGGCCCACATCACAGTTTCCTACTTTCTCCAAGAAGGTTCCACGTCCCCCAAAGGTTCTGCTACCTTTCTAAGTAGCACCACCACATGTTCAAATACATGAGCCAATGGGGGATGTTTCACAGTCTACTATGACAACTCATTTTAGCAGTGAATGTTGGGTTTCACAAAAAAAAAAAAAAAAAAAAACAAACAAAAAAAACACCCAAACTTTGGACACTAGACATAAATTCATCTTTGCTTGGAGGAAATGTATAATTGTCAGATTTAGATATATTATCTCAGGTTTCCTCATACTCTGGCACAAAGGGAAACTTGTGTAAAGTATATGTAGGAGTGAAAATGTTAAACATGTGCAAGTGTTGTACCAGGGACATTTCCTGCTTATGTGACTCACAGTGTGTTCAAGTTTCACCACAGCTTCTAACACTCCATCACAAAAGCAGAGAAAGCTGAGGAGCCTGTTCTTTCTGAGCTCAGGTCATGAAGCAAGAAAGACCAAGAATTGAACACAATAGCTTATTTATATTAACACTATGTTTAGTAGTTATGTATGTATGCAAGAAACAGATTCTTTCACATTTAATTCATAACATTACTATTTTATCTAAAGATACCTCATAGTCTTCTTTTAAGCAAGTGTGCATGTTTCTTTAATTTTCTTAACCAAGAGACTACACACACACACACACACACACACACACACATACTGAGTAAATCAGAGATCTAATTATAGGCAGAAAAATATGTTCAATATTGTTGAATATTTACATAAAGAGTACTCTTAGCACTTATCAGCTAAACTGTAATGTCTTACAGAGCTTAGACAGCAATTTCCAAGAGAATATTATCCACTTTGGACTTTCTTTTCTCATTCAATATGTATAATGCCCAATAAGAGTGCCATTTCAGCCTTAAAATCTGCATTTTTTTTTTTTACTTGCAATTAGTGTGATTTTTCCATCTTTAAGGAAAAGGAATAAAACCTTACCAGTTTTATTTCATGAGGAATCATTTTTCTCTGAAAAAAATTCTTTAACTTTTCTGGACAAGATGTGTTCATATCTGTCATATTCAAAAACTTGTGCTCTGGACAGCTAAAGAGACTTGTTATTTCTCCCTAGAGGATTTACACAATTAATTTTTTCTATAGGGCACATTTTTAAAACAAAGTGCACAGTTTTGAATTATTTCACTGAAGCATTTCTCCTTCCACTCCTTCAAAATCTGAAGGAAAAAAGTACATAATACATAATTCCATTGTTAAAATAAGACATTATCACTGTAGAAAGTCCCTAACACTATTACTAGATAGCTCTTATGTGTTAACACTAAAAGTTTTAAAATATAACTTTTGACTTCTAGAATGTTTTTTGAGAGTGGCAGTGTATGTTGGTTTTCTCAGAAAAGACCAGGCTTTGGACAGTAATCAAAAATTCTTATTTACACTTGTTAATTCTCCCCATGTTCATATACATGTTCACATGAATACACATATAGTAGAATTTGGAAACACTAAATTTATAGGCTGTGTTTAAACCTACTAATTATACATTTTAGCAATAGCAGTGACTTCTTTCTACCTGAAAGAGTTATCAGAGGGTTACTTAATCATTCTAAGGGATTATAAAATAAAAATTAAGGGTCCAATTCTATATCAATTTAATCATAATATCTGGAAGTACAATTGGAGGTTTTTAATTTTGTATAACTTATCACATTTTTATACTGATATTACTGTTCAAAGTAAGTGGACTTGTTTTGGATCAAGATCCAGCAAAAATACATACTTCTTATTTCCCATGAAATTATCAGCATTTGGTTCCACTTTTTCTTATACTTCATCTTTTACTTAAGATTAAACTTATAACTTCAAATCCCTAAAAACCTTTCTCTTCAAACACATGGGTTTAACAAAACCATTGGTCAAGTTCTAGCAATTACTTTAAAAAACAAATTAAACACAGACCACATTTTTTTCAGTGAAAGAAATTTGTTTTATGTAAATATTGAGAAAAGACTGAGTTCAGATTATATCTAATCAAATAAAAAGCATTTAAGCGCAAGAGGTGAAGTTATAATTGCTCTGAGAGCAGGAGTGTTGAGTTTTCTGGCGATTATAGATTTATATTCCTAATCCATAATGCCGAGTTAACACTTTTGCTTTGGGATGAATATATAAATACCTATAAGATGAGAACTTCAACTTTCCTGAGGATCCTATTAGAAATGAATTGAGGCTTAGAGCGCAATTACAATATTAAGTCCAAAACCACTGTATAGTGGGAAATGGTTAGAAAAAAAAGATTGTCAATTTGCTCAGTGGGCATGGGGCCAAATTTCTGTAGTAGACACACAAAAAAGTTGGGATTGTTGTCTACCCTGTTGGAAGGTTAAGTTTGCTGACAAGGCTATTTACCAGAGCCGATTTGTCAACATCAGAGAAACTGGATTGGTTACATTGATTAGTAAGGCATGGAGCTATGGTCTGGGGTATATGATCTTATGAGTGTCATGAAGGTATAGAAAAGACAGACTACTATAGCGGTCTTATGTGTGTGCAGTCTTTAAGTCACCAAAAATCTTTAATATTAGCAGCCAAGTACTTGTGCAATACATTCCAGAGAACTCTCAGAATTAATTTTTCACACACTTGGGGACTTTTGCAAACTGAGCAAAATCCCATATATTTACAACAGAGGTTGTAAAATGCCCTCTGACTTGAGAGATTGTTTGCTACTAGAAACTAATTATCTCCCCAAACCAGTCACTGTCCTTTAAGTGTCCTTCAGATATCTTCTAAATATCTCACATTCAACATATTATCAAAAGGCAACTTATAACTATATTGAGACCTTCAAACAAGCAAAGGAATTTTCACTTAACTTCCAAACACTTGATGAATAACTGCTACTTTACCCAGAGTGGTGTGGAATATAAAAATACATATGAGGGGCTGGAGAGATGCCTTAGTGGTTAAGGCATTTCCCTGCAAAGCCAAAGGATATTGGTTCAACACTCCAGGCCCCACGTAAGCCAGATGCATAAGGGGGCACATGCAAAGCATCTGAAGTTCGTTTGCAGTGGCTGGAGGCCCTGGTGTGCCCATTCTCTCTTTGTCTATCCCTCTTTCTCTCAAACAAATCAATAAATAAAATATGTTTTAAAAAATGCATGTGGTCAATTTGCAGTCTTCAAGAAGATTTAAACTGAAGTTGGGCAGTGTAGCAGACAGCTTCAGGTTGGCTGAAATGAACTTCCAGGCCAGGCACAGTTATGGAGGAAAGGATTTATTGATGCTTGCAAATCCAAGGGAAGTTCCATAATGGCAGAAGAAACTTGCCTGCTTTCACAGGACCAAACACAAAGAAAAGCCACACAACACAGCACACTTCAGGAACTCCAGCTAGGCACACTTTGCATATCTTTAGATTGAAATCTCAAACTTACCACAGCACCTTAAGATCCACCCAGTAAGCCGGGCGTGGTGGCGCATGCCTTTAATCCCAGCACTCGGGAGGCAGAGGTAGGAGGATTCTTTAGATTGAGGCCACCCTGAAATAGTTAAAGGTCAGCCTGGACCAGAGTGGGACCCTACAGCACAAAAAAAAAAAAAAAAAAAAAAAAAAAAGATCCACCCAGTGACACTGCCTCCAGCCAGGTGGCTACAGATAAAAACTACAAACTAATAAAACACTGAATATATTGGGGGACATCAATTCAAACTATCACAGGCAGGAATCCTGAAAGGGAATCTTACTTAGATTTTGGAGAATTATTCAGGCAGGTGGGAAGACAGCAATTGATCCTTTGATCCTCCAGAAACCATTTGAGCTTATTGCTAAGAAAGTGAAATGTATCAGTCAATTCACAGAAACAGTACTGAAGAATAATAAAGTTCTTAGAGACAGCTCACACTTCTGAGCACTAAGGCACATAATTAACATTTGACATAAATTACTTGGTATTTTCTTGCCTAGTCTCTACCTCCCTAACATGGTTATCAAACAGTACCTACTTCTTGGGCTTTTCACTAGAATTAAGTAAGAGTTGTCTATAGACATAAAGATGTACAGATACTTGGATATAACTATTAGGACATGTGGACCTATACAGATCACATAGACAACTATATAGAAATGTCTATTTGTGGTTTTAGCATACAAATAAGCACAGAAAGCTTATGAGCTAATATTCAATTGTTTTCATTTCAGTTTTGTTCATATGTAAGTTTTCATCAGTGGTCATATTGATGAAGAATCTTGGCTCCTGTAAAGTTATTTCATTGAATGCCAATCAATATTAATTAGAAGAGCTCATTTATTGTTTATTTATTTACCTGATCAAAATCAAGAGTAAATTCTGACCATAGTATGTCAGAGAATAAAGAAGATTAGTACAAATAAAAAAAAAAAATTGCAGCTGAGGGAGATGGTTCAGTCAATAAAGGGTGCTTGCATGCAAGATAACCTGAGTTCTGTCTCCAGGACCTCCATGTAAAAGGATAGGAAATAGTAAAGTGTTCTGGCAATCTTAGAGCTGGGGAGGCAGAGACAAGCAGAGACAAGCAGACCCCTGGGGCTCACTGGACACCAAGCCTAGCCTACTTGGTGAGTTTGAGAAAATGTATCTCATTTTTTTTTAAAAAAAAAAAAAAATAAGGACAGGAGAGATGGCTTAGTGTTTAAGCCACTTGCCAGCAAAGCCAAAGGACCAGATTCGACTCCCCAGTACCTAAGAAAAGCCAGATGCACAAGGTGGAGCATACATCTGGGCCTTATTTGCAGTGTCTAGAGGCCCTGACATGTCCATTTTATCTCTCAAATAAGTAAATATACAAATAAAATTTTTTATAATTTTAATTCTATTTTATTTATTTTTGAGAGAGAGAGAGAGAGAGTGATACAATGGGCACAACAGGGACTCCAGCTGCTGTAAATGAACTCCAGATGCATGTATTACCTTGTACATTTGGCTTATGTGGGTAATTGGGATTCAAACCTGGGTCCTTAGGCTTTGCAGGCAAAGGCCTTAACTGCAAAGCAATCTCTCCAGCCCTAAAATATATTTTAAAAATTAAAAGTGAAAAGGTGGCTAGCACCTAAGAAACAACACTGGCACTGTTTTCTGGCCAACATATGTGCCCACCTCATACAAACAGGCACACACACACAGGCACAAAAGTATGCAGCTGGTTTAGAGGTAATGTAATGAATATTTTTGATACTGTTCTATTTGTCCAAATTTTAATTTTTTTGTAAAACATTTTTACACACACATTCCTTCATTGAGGTGAAGTTTCTACTCTTTTTTCTTTATCAGCTCAATCATATGATAAGATGAGATTTCTAGATATCTTAACTTCTTTCCAGTAGAAATGATTCCTAAGTGTGAATTTCATGAATTTCAATGTGAAAATGCTTGGATTGTGAGAGCTTCCAAAAGGCATGTGTGTCACAGTGTGGATCCCCAGCTAGAGACTGCTGGCAGATGGTGAAAACACAAACAGATGTGGCCTAGTGGGAACGTTTAGGTCTTCCTCTCACTCTTGGGCCATGAAATGAGCAGCTCTGTTTCAAAGCCCCGCCACAGTGATGTGCTGCCTTGAGCCATGGCCACAAAAGAAATGGGCCAATTAATCATGGACAGGTGCCTCCAAAACTGTGAGCCATAATCAACCTTCCCTTTATATAGGAACATTATCCCAGGTAGTTTAGTTTAGTAAAATAAAGCTAACTGAATGTGACATAAATTATGTCTCTTGAGACCTTTCTGCTCTTGGAAGTAGTATCCTTCATAATAGAGACTGGCTTAGAAGGATAAGGAACACAGAGAGGAGTCACTGTCTATTTGGAAATCCAGGACAGCTTCCAGTAGATCTTTATTCTGGGCTCTAGACAATGTCAGTATGACTCACTTTCTCTTCTGACTGAGCCCTGCTTACTACCAATGTTCCTCTCATTTTCTGAGAGTTCATTCCCTATTATAAGATGAATCCATTTCTGCTGAAGCAAGATCCTTGGGGATTCAATAAAACACATAAAATACAACCAATCCAACATTTAAAAAAATATTCAACTTCTTAGCTCAGACGATCCTAAGACCTTGCCTGAGCCAGTTTCTGTGGAGACTATAAATCTAATGTTCTCATATCTCTTGCCCTGTAATATTGCTTACCAATGACATAGACATGAACGTTTTACCCAAATCATGTGAGTAAGCAGGAGGGGATATGTGTCCCCAAGAAAACACCAAGGCTATTTTTCAACAAGGAGTCCTTGAAGAAGTTGGACTGCTTATGCTGGAATTCAAAGAGCTACTGCTAAAACATAAACAAATGAAGAGCTTGCCCCAGGCACATTCTCTTTCTCCCTGTTTGGAAATGTTTTTTAATTTTATTCAACTTAGTAAATATGAACAGTGTGACTTAGTTTGTTTTGACATTGAAAAAGAACCAAAGACAAATAATATATATATATATAATTTATGATAGAATAATACTTTTGTAATATCTGTAAAATAATTTTACTAGGAAAAAATTGATCACTCATTCAGAGACAAACTTGCAATAAACTGATATTAAAATATTTTAGCTTTATGCTTTTATTCTATATAAAGAAAGCAAATGCTGGCTTGGCATGGTGGCACACAACTTTGATCCTAGCACTTGGGAGGCAGAGGTAGGAGTATCACTGTGAGTTGGAGGCCACAGTGAGATTACATAGTAAAACTCCAGGTCATCCTGGGTAGTGTAAGACCTACCTCAAAAAACAAAAAAAAAACCAAAAAACAATTCAAATGAAATTCATACTTTGTTAAAAGCAGGCATGTAAGTAAGCACTGAGTCCAAATAATGTGTACTAGACATGCAAATGTGGGGTAAAAGTGCTGGTGGCTGGCTGGTCAACAGCTTTTCTGAATTTGTCTTAAAGGAATCTTTGTGTAATATTAATATGCATATTTAGGAAGAACAGCAGGTGTAGCTTAATGTAAGGCTCTGGGTGTAATACCCAGAAATCCAGAGACTAAGATCAGAGGATGCTTGGTGAGAGACTCAAGGCAGAGTATTTTCTACACCTTGGTTGTTATAGTTTTGTCTTTCATATTCCCGTGTCAGTCAGAAGACCTGACCATTTCAGATTCATCATTGCCAGTGTTTGGTCTCAGTAGGAGAGGATGCCTGAATGCCTCTCCTCACATGGAAGCCATTTCATTTTGTTTGCTTTACTTATTGTGAATGGCCATCCCTGAACCAATCATTGTATTTAGGGAAAGCTTGTGTGTTCATTGAACTGGTGTCAGTATCCTATGCATCCCCAGAATAAAATTCAAAGTCAACTACATTTTAGCACATGACTAAATCATGCAGGTGCTAATCTCTAGGAAAAAATATAGCACTTTTTTTTTTTGTCAAAACAAGAGGGCATTCATAACAAGTGGAAAGCTACAAAGAAGAAATGTTTATGTTCTGAAACAAAGACCAGAAATCCAAACACTTAACTTATTTGAATTCAGTGACATGGGTGACATGGGCCATATGAGCTCCAAGGTACAAAGGAAGTATCAAGGAGAGTGAGGATCTTAGCTTTGACTAATTGCAAACAGCTGTGCTTAGAGCCAAACTGAAGGGAGAGATTTGGATGGCCAGTATAGATAAAGGAAAATAATGTTTCATATACACAAAGGTAGAAAAATAACACATGACATGCCTCTGGTTGTGTTTGGCTTACTAGAGAGACAAGTCCACATTTTATATGGTATCACATCTAAATTTAATACTTTTTACTACTAGTGTGAGTTTTGCATGTCTGGACAAATTTCTCCTTTGACTCTGAGCTTCCATGCCTTTACCTTAAAATGCAGAAACATCATATAGGGCTATTTGGGAACTTAGTATGTGTGAGCATTCCCAAAAGAATGGCTAGCTTGTTTCTGATCACAGAAAGTAGGGTTAATCCAGAGTTCCAGATCTCAGCAGTCAGGGAAGATGTTCTTGGGAGGAAAGTTTGAACTGAAATAATAGTGTCCTTAAAGAGAAAGTAAAGTTTGAGTTTATGCAGTAATATGGTGCCGTGGACACTGTTGAGGTAGAACATAACTTAATGGCATTGGCAGTTTAGGAAAGCTTTGTGACAGGAAAATCCATAAAGTAGTAAATAATAAAGACCCTAATTAAATAAGAAAGTTTATTTCAGGAGCTCCATGACCAATGCCAATCATAAAACTAGAGCTTGTTTCAAGAGATTATGCCATGTTATATATGGTATTCTCAATAGTCTATAAAATTTACAATGTAATACTGGATCATCATGTGGTAAAAATTGCAAAAAAAAAAAAAAAACCTTTTCTGGCAATGAATAAGGTGTTGCATGACTTGCACCTTCAATTAGTAACAATTAAAGTGTCATTTGTGAGAGAAAGGAATGACCTCAAAATGGAAAGCTCATTCGAAACTTCCTATAAATCACATTGACTCTCTTTCATATGTCAAAGCTTTAATAAGATGCCATGGAAGATACTGGGAAATATTTTGAAAATCTGAAAATTTTAAGATAGAGCTCATAGAAATAGCATAGGAATAACATCCCAGTCTAATAACAATGCCCTTAAAACCACATCAACTATGATCTTGGTTACATTCTCATTTTCCTAAGCAGGTATTTAGTTAGTGCCCACACTGCATTATTATTATTTATTCACATACAATTCAGTAATCAGAAGAGAGCCTTCATTCCTTCATCCATTTGCTGATATATTTCTGTTTGAATGTCTTCCTTCATTTTTCTGTTAATGAAGTTATTTGATATGTGACAATTACCAGTCATCACAATTACAATTCACCTAAAAACATAGCTGCACTGACAAATAATCAACTTTGTTTCATGTGGTTTTTTAAACCAAATCCTAAATCCATTATTAAAGTATGTATATGAATTATGTGCTGATCAGATCAATAAAAATATTATGCACCATTATTTGATAACCAAATATAAAAGAAAAATCATAAATCATATTCTACAGATGAGGTGGTAAAGAGAGATAGGAAGCTGGAGAGATTAAGCGGATTGCCTAAGGTCAAAAGCTAGAGCTGTCTCCTTGTCAGGTTTCTTCATTCTGACTTTTGTTCCTGTGATCATTCAATCCATTTTGATGATGGAAACTGTGGCATCAGAGTCTCTATCTTCTATATTACATATTAAGGTAGTATGAAATGCTGACAAGTGAAAAGACTGATTGCTTTTTTTCTTGGAGAGGGAACTGGAAAAAAATACTGTCCATTATATTTCATGATCATATAACTACAAAATGCAAAAGCAAATAGTTACCGATTTTTTAATGTATTTGTATAAAATTGTGCTCATTCAAGTAATGCGAATGAGTAAGCATCTTTGAACTTTGCATGCTCTATTGGTGTATGCTCTAATGGTGTATTTAAGTGCTAATGTTAAAATTTCAGTGAGCATCT
Source organism: Orientallactaga sibirica (assembly GCA_036365145.1). Taxonomy (NCBI): domain Eukaryota; kingdom Metazoa; phylum Chordata; class Mammalia; order Rodentia; family Dipodidae; genus Orientallactaga; species Orientallactaga sibirica. The sequence continues at coordinate 7,595,030 of JAEOAD010000194.1, forward strand.
GTACATTTGGAGCAAATTGGATGTTTTCTACGGTTGTATGTCTATATTCAGTCATGCCTTGTAAGATAAATTGTGGTTGATAGATGTTTTAATTTAATTGCAGAGCAATCAATCTAGTTTTCTTGTTTGAATACACTGTAGCCTCCAGCCAAAGAGCAAGCCCTCTCTAGCCAAGAACTAATAACAGTGATGATTATATCTCCACATGTTTGTACCCTTTGCATTTGACAAAGTACTTTTACCTCATTTATCTGATTTGGCCTCCATAACTGCTGCAATTGCTTTCATGTTAATTCCCATTTTAAAAATAGAGACGCTCAGGCTCTTGGAGGTTAATTACCTAGCCCAAGACTCCCCTACTAGTTGTTCTTCTTTATCATGGATGAAACAATTATTTAATCAAATCTAAAAGACCATCATCATGAGACCCACCATCATTTTATACTTCACTAAGAAAAAAGAAAAAAAAGCTATCAATTGCACATGGAAGATGTTATCAATGTTTTGGTCCATGGCAAGTTCAGTGATGTTAAACATCTTTTAAAATATATCTCAAAGGGAAACACAGCTTGGAGAGTTATAATGTGCAACCCATAACATATTCTTGCTCTTCAATATCAGCCTTTTTTACAAGGGATCTCTGTAGACCTCTTTTACCCTCATGATATGTTCATAGTCATTCTGTTGAAAGCTGGTGTCTAAAATTCTCAGACTTCTCCTCTTAATGGTTACCACTGCCCACTGAACAAAGCTAATTTCTTTTCTCCTTTCGGTGTGTGTGTGTGTGTGTGTGTGTGTGTGTGTGCGTGTGTGTGTTTGTCTACCTTTAAACCTCATTATCTGATCTGGTTTCTCTTAGACTAACTTATTTCTTCAAATTCCTTGACCTTTGCCATTCCACTCACTATATTTATGACATTAAATTCATTTCCTTTCTATTCATAACAATGGTTATAATGACAGCAATCATCAAAACTCAGCAAGTTCCTTTATGACTTGTATATTTTACAGGTGACACATTTTAATCCACTTAATCTGTTTAGAGCCAATGGAAAATACTTTTTTTTTAAAGTTATTTATTTGCAAGCAGACACACAGAGAGAGATAGAAGAGAGACAGACAGAGAGAGAATGGGCACGCCAGGGCCTCTAGCCACTGCAAACGAACTCCAGATGCATGTGCTCCTTGTGTATCTGGCTTACGTGGGTCTTGGAGAATTGAACCAGGATCCTTTGGCTTCGCCAGCAAACACCTTAACTGCTAAGCCATTTCTCCAGCTTGGAAAATACTTTTAATAAAGAAAATAAAAAAAAATGCTTCAAATGGTTCTAAAGTGTAGCTACAATGGGATTAACCTGGAAAACCAAATGTAAGCATGTATTTGGACAGGGATATTCATTGTAGGTCTAGGTTTTTGTTGTAGAACTTTAGGAATGTATTAGCAGGCAAATTAATCCTGTATTTAGAGAAATATGAAAATTCCTCCATGCTGGTCCGCTTAAGTCTCAATTAAACAGGAGTAAGCAAATCTTTTATAGCTAAAAGGTTTGATTTGTCATTCTTATATATTTATAGAAGTATAGGTCACAGAAAAGTCATCCTCCCCCATTCATTTCCTTCATTTCATTACACATTTTTTTCTTTTTGTCACTTATCACTTTATTTAATCGTTCTTTATCTGTCACCCTTTTAAAAATACATGCTTCATAATGGCTGAATGCACGGCTGTCTCAGTCACCTTTGTGTCCCCATCACCTAGAACAATTCCTGACATTTAAAAGGCATTCAAAATCCTAATGCACATTTCATTAAAACCTCTAGCATAAGAAAGAATTATTGTGATGAATGGAGAGAGAAATGGAAAACAACACATTTATCACTCTCATGTCTGTAATATCTCACAAAGCTGGTCATGTCATTGTTGGAAGTCAATACCAGAATATCACATGTCCTGAGATAGCTTCGAAATCCAATATCTAAAATCTCAAATTTTGAGAGATAAATGAGATTTTTTTTGGTTTAATTTTCTTTCTGAGGACTCATCCTTGCTGATGATAGCATCCAAAGCAAGACTGGTAATTGGACATTGATAATGTGTTTCCTACAGCTTAGATAGCTATAATGCCATGACACCTGTTCCGAATTATCAAGTTTCTCTTGCTTTCAGCTTTTACTACTTTATTATATTTTTATTAAAATTTAAAGTTTAATATATCATACACATATTTTTCTGGACACACTTTTTTCGTACTTATTAATTTAACTGAGAGCATCAGCATTCAGCACATTAGGGTTTGCTAAATAGAGTTACACCATATTAATAAGCCTGAATCTCTTGGTCCTGATGTTTAATTCATTGCTTTTATTAGTATGTTTCCAAGTAGAAGATTTAATTTATACATATTAAACTCTACCACACAATGTCTTGCTCAGAAAATCTTTCATTAACTCTATTCCCTAGTAATGAATTTTTTACCAATTTATCACATGAAACATCCCTAGACATTTTCACTTAGACAGTCATTTGAGAAATAGTGTCAAATATCCCAAGCTAAAACCAAACCCTGAAAATAAAATGAAAACAAAATAAGAAATAAACAAATATCATTGTTACCTTTTTTTTTAATCTTTAGTTTTTTAAGAAATCCATTTGATTCACTTAAGTCTTATATTTCCTAGTAAGCATTTATGAATGCAGGGGATTGTAACATAGCTAGTCCCTGAAGCCTCATTAATTGTTTGAAATGGCCATTTTATTGAATAAAGGAATATTTGTTTTGCATGAAGTAGAAGCCTTACCTATGATGAGAGAGCCCAAGCTTTCACTTCTCAAAGGACGTGGCTGTGAAGATTCACTAGTCACATCCTTCTGTCCCATTGCTTCTAATTCCTTTCTACTCCTGAGCCATGGAAGGAAAAAGTAATCTACACTTACTGTACACACCTCAAATATTTGGAGTTACCCAAATACATATGACACTTCATTCAGAAGTAGGATTGAGGATGGGGTGGGGAGTTGCTGTAGTGGATAAAGTACTTGCCACTCAAGCCTCAGTACCCCTGTTCAGATTCCCAGCCTCCATGTAAAAGCCAGAAGCCATGATGGGCTTCTGTCATCCCAGCACACTGACAATGAGACAGGAGAATTTCTCAGAAACTTAGAGAACCTGTTCCAGCAGTTGTTGAATGCAACAGTAGACAACAACAATAGTAACAATGATTGGACAGAAACAGAGAGAGAGCTTCAAACAATATGGAAGACAGGGATCAAGCCTGTCTTCTGACCTTCACATTCACATTCACACATATGAACACACACACACACACACACACACACACAGAGAGAGAGAGAGAGAGAGAGAGAGAGAGAGAGAGAGTAGGATTGAGGAGGTGGAAATAGTTTTGTTTCAAAAGATGTACCAGGTATAAGCAGGTTACATGAATATATCACAAAAGTCAAACATATGCACCCGGATAGCAAGATGAATCTGGCCAGGCAGATTGATATGGTGAACGAGTAACATGATATTTTATTAATGAATTGGCCCATTGATTAAAATCCCACATTAGAAGTCTCCTTGATTCATTTCCCAAAGTTATGTTTAGCCTGTGCATTGGTGGTAGGGAATACTTAATGAGCTTGAAGCTATGTTCTCAGCAGGGAAAAACTCAGCCCCAGTTTTGACAGGGAACATGAGTACAACCTTGGGGAGACTTCTTCAGCGATAATACAAGTCTCCACTGGTTAGTCATTCTGCATATTTATAACCATAAGACATGATCTTATAGTTAAAACAATAGGAAATTAAGGTAGTACAACTGTTTTGTATGCATTTATGTGTATATATTATGTTTTCTGTCATAACCTCCAAAGTCTTACTGTCTCGTACTTACTTATACTTTCTCCCTCTCTTATCATTCCTATGAATGAATGCTCTATTTGGAAAGTTCCTATCAGAAATAAAAAAACAAAATTAGGAAATTGTCAAACTGATTGATGTAATTAGAAGTTATCATAAAATAATATGACAATTATGGAATTGGGTTACAAAATACTATTATCCAATAGGTTTCTAATATTTATGGACTGGAAGAGTCTAAAATGATCCCAACTCATCGGTGACAGGTAAGATATGATAAACTTGTTATCTGCATCTCAGCGTACTTACTCACAGTAGGTAAATGATACTTGTAAATAATAATTGAACAAAATGAATGAAAAAATGGCAAAATATCAGATGCACAATGGTTTCTTTTTGATAGATCTGGTGGATGTTAAGACATAAAGAGTGATCATTATGTCAGTCCAGAACAGAATTTATTGACAACAGAACACATTAATAGCCACCTAAAAATCTATTCTGATAAATATCAATAAGTACAGTCTTGTCATGGAGAAAGCATGGAAGAACTACTGTGTAGAGACCACAAGGATAAAGACTTGTACCTGTGATAAGGAAGACTCATCTGGTAACTTGAGCTGCAGTGGTGAACCAATTGCTCTGCTTCCAGTGATAGTGACCCATCACTTTAGGTATTAGGGGACTTCAACTGGCAACCCCTGGGGAATGTTTTACAGTGAGCAACATTAACAGGATCATAATTGCATTAGATGATGCATAAGCTTTCTATCACTTCCTTGGACTGTATTATCAAATCAGCTTGTGAAATGCATAGTGACTGTACCTGTCATAATTACGCACAGGAGCAAAGTCCTGTTTATGCAGGACATTAGCACCAGAAAACTTAGCCACAATTTTGTAGTCAAAATGTTCAGAGAAATGAATATATCTCAAATTATATTGTGATGAGCCAAAGAGGAAACCTGATGTTGCATGCTGTGTGTTTTATAATGTTTTCACAGTTGTGACAATAATTCCATTTGAATCAAAACTCTTGAATAGCCAGAACAATCCCTTCTCCTAGCTTATCAGAAACTTAGTGATTAAGATAGGATCAACACTATTCATATTTCAGAACGTAGAAAAGTATAAAATGGTATGTGTTCCAAAGCTGATTATATTGTGATCTAAATCTGATTTTACATCATCAACTCTTCATAAATATTATTTCACATGATTCGATTATGCTACTTTACCTTTAATAGCGACATTTAAACTTCTTGTTCTGGCAAAAAAATTTTTTCATTAGCAAAAGTACTTTATGAACATTTCTAAATGATCACCTCATTTAAACAATAATGGAGATTTTCTTTTTTATATAATAAAATCACTTTTCTTCAGCTCTATGCTTTAATCTCCATTACAATAAAATTAAAGGGAAAGGAAATAGAAAAAGATCAAACCATTTAGAGAACTTATAATAATTATTTCAAGATCAAGAAGAACAATACAAAATTAGAATTACTAGGATTCCATGTTTTATCACCTACCTACTATGTTACAAAGGCTAACAACTGGTTATTAGTGTGTGTTGATTCAAACAATTACTTAGACATTTTTCCTTTTTGTATGGCTACAGGTTACTATGTTCTCCAGACATTTATAAATAAATTTTATTAAATTAAAATAAAAATTTTATAAATAAATGCCATGCCAAGTCATTTTCTGCTTGTTATGAAAAGAAGTTCAAGTATTTGTACTATATTAAGTGAACAGGTTTTTTATTTTTTTTTATTTTATTTTTTTTGGTTTTGTGACATAGGGTTTCCCTCTTGTCCAGGCTGACCTGGAATTTACTCAGGGTAGCCTCGAACTCATGAGTGCTGTGATTAAAGGCATGTGCCATCATGCCCAGCAAGAAAAATCTTTAGAATACTGATCATTTTATGTAAATAATATTGTATTACTGAAGGATAGTAGTTTATTTTTAAGTTGAAGAGGAATACAAGGAGGTGCTGATAATATAGCTTTGTTATTTGGGAAAATCATTCCTTAAGAAGTTTGTTGTATTAATTCTCATTAAATTTTGCAAGGCATTAATTTTCTGCTGTCCAGAAGACATAAAGAACAAAATTAAATGCTTCTCTTGAACTTGTAAGTGAAATTATAACTAGATTTCTATTGAAATAAGACTTTAATAAGAATAGAATATTAAGGATTATTAGTAATCAAGGAACAAGCCAAGCATGCTTAAGGAAAAATAACAAACAATTTTATTGCTGATGAAATTAAATTTCAGAAATATTTTAATTCTTTCATGATAATTATCATGAAAGATAGCCAATCAAACCAGGAGCTGCCAAACCTAACAACATTGCAAGTTGGATTTTTGTTTGCATTAAGCTTCTATTTGGTTTCTAGGTGCACACTGAGGAACAAAAATTTATTTAGTGTGTTTGTTCTTTATGAATGAGCCATTGTTTTTAGTGGATAGTGCCTATGCAAGGATATAAGTGTGCCACACCTCCCTGACCTACATGAAAGGGATGAGCTGCTTCTGGCCCTCAGTTACCTCCATGAAAAATCCTTCCTTTCCTGACAAAGACAAAAGGTTAGATTAGGAACACAACACCACGGGAGCATTATCTTGTCAAGTGGCTGGAATACATTAATACAGGGAAGAACTCTTCAGTTTAAAATTTTAAGGCTAGTTGAAGGAAAATCTTTAGACCTGCTATTTATACGACTCTCAACACATGGAAAAAAATATAAGAATAATAAATCTTGGTGATTATTCTGAAGCAGACTGGAAGAAATCCAATTTAATTAGGAAACAACACTGCTAACTTGGGGGTTGGAAAAATAGGGTTGTGAAACAAGTATAAACCATTATAAAATCCCGCTTGTGATTAATAAGCAATGAATTCTCCCCTGACAGATATGCACTGTTGGTTATTTATTGAAGTTTCTTAGTTTATGGTCTACATGGCCTTCTCTTTCCTTTAAAGAGTAATTGTAAAACTCTTCCCTTGTTTATATCCATGTTCATTTGCCTCTTAACAACATGAATTACAATGAGACTAGAAATGTTCACGCTTGAACTGTCTTAGGATTCACATACTGGACAATTGCCTCCACCTTTTCCTTATATCAGTGTTTAGCCAGAAAGAACCAAAATACTTAGTTGTATCTCACACAGTGATGGCATAGGAAATGAAAACTCAACATGGAAAAATATATTGTCAGGGACGGCAGGTATTGCTTGCAGAATATCTGATATATGGAAGATTATCTATGTGAAAAGTCAGGTTTGATTATAGACAGAAACACTAGGGCTTAACTAGAGAAGTCTGTTAGAATGTGGCTGCCATAAGAATTAGTTCATATTTTAGATGTAGCCATAGGATAGAAGTCACATTTGATTTTTAATAATATTTAAAATATTTTATTTTCATTTACTAGAGAGAGAGAGAGAGAGGGAGAGAGAGAGAGGAGAGAGGAGAGAGAGAAAGAGAAAGAGAGAGAGAGAGAGGAGAATGAGCATGCCAAGGCCTTAGCTATTGCAAATGAACTCCAGATGCATGTGCCACCATATGTATCTGGCTTACATGGGTTATGGGGAATGAAACCTGGGTCCTTAGGCTTCACAGGCAAGTGTCTTAACTGCTAAACGATCTCGCCAGCCCTGATTTTAGTAATACTTAAATGTAAGCACTGAGCACTAGAATATATAGATGGATTTTAAAAATGCTATTTTAGAAAAAAAATTAATTTTATATATTTTCACGTATGTGTATCTGTGTGTGTGTGTGTGTGTGTGTGTGTGTGTGTGTGTCTGTGTGATCATACTAGAGGACAATGGAATGCCTATCTGACTTTACATGACTGGCTGGGGAATTGAACCCAGGCCTTCAGGCTTTGCAAGAAAAGCACCTTTAGTTACTTACCCATCTCCTTAGACCCATGAAAACTTTCAAATAACTTCAAAATTACAAACTAATAAATACATCACTTGAATTGAACATATGAGAATTGTCATACTGCTGTATGCTCAAAGTTAATATCATCCTAAAATCCATGTATTGAAATACTACCCATTAATTGGATTTGATTAGGAATAGGGCGTTTGTAATGTCACTGAATCATAGGGGCTCCTTCATAATGGATTCCGTGCCATCATATGGGGAGCAGGGAACACAGTTCCTTTTACCCCGTAAGTTACAGGGAAATGGTGACATCAATCATTTGAGAAATGTGTATCCTGTAATTCTCTGAATGTTTCTGGTTCATATTTAATCCCTACATTGTTTGAATTATGTGAGAAAATATGTGATGAATATGTACTTTTTTGTTTTAAAGAAACTAACCTGAAAAAATAAATGTTCCACTTTAACCTTTATCCTGATGAATCTAGTGAAGTACTTTCAGCATTGTTTGTGTAACTTTCTGTTTATGCCATCATCCCATTTCATTATGGGGCAATCACCATAACTAAAGAAAAATCAGCCATTCTGCAAGTATGTGAGAAACATCTAAATAAATTAGTTTTTTTTTTCTATTTCACATCTGAAAGAGAACACAAATTATGAAGTCTTTGAATAATTACATCTAATATAGTAGGTAATGTTTAGTCAATAGATGATGCCTGAGAGAATACCTGGGGCTTGAGAGAAATCTCTGTGAATTCCTTATTGTGAAATGATCCAGGAGCTCCGAATCTACAGAGGAGAGATAAAAGGTACTGTAGGTCTGAAGAAGGGAAGGTAAAGGGTGAAACAATCGGATGCAGTAGAAGATAGCATTTATGACAACTGTTCTTGACCACTAAAGCCATGTTCTAAAAGGTACTGACATCTATAACCACAGAATTTACATGCACATACTTCCATTAAATAATAAAATAGTACAAAGATCCCTGGGCTGTCCACAGACAGATTGCCAAACTGTCTCTGGCAAAGATGGCTTGCCAGAGAAGACTTTTTCTAACTCGCTCTCTTTTCTGACATCCAGATTTTGTGCAGCATGTGTTAGCATGGACACAGCTACTGACTGTAAAACCCACAATTTATAGGATATATGATGTGTCTATATATGTGCACACACATACATATAAATACACACATATGTATTTAAACTTTTTAATATTTTATTTTTATTTATTTATTCGAGACAGAGAAATAGGCAGGTAGAGAGAGACAGCAGAATGGGCATGCCAGGGCCTCTGACCACTGTAAATAACTTCAGATGTGTGCAGCCCTTCTGCATCTGGCTTACCTGGTTCCTGGAAATTGAACCTAGGTTCTTTGGCTTTACAGATAAGTGCCTTAACCACTAAACCATCTCTCCAGCCCTGACTTTATACATTTTTATTTATTTATTTACAAACATAGAGATAGAAGATAGACAGGTAGTGCCAGGGCCTCCAGCCACTACAAATAGACTCCAAATTTGTGCATATGGCTTTATGTGGGTACTGGAAGATCAAATCCAGGTATTTAAGCTTTGCAGGCAAGTGCCTTAACCAGTAAGCCATCTCTCCAGCCCCAGAAACTGACTTTAAATGAATAGAGAATGCCAGTTGTTTTCATATTTGTTCATTCTTGCTTACAATTCTGTTTCATATTTGTTCATTGCTACTTACAGTTCTGTTTCATACTTGATCAATGATACATAGAGTTCTCGCTTAGGACCCTGGGATTGTATAGACAACAATAATCTTTTTGTTTGTTTTGAAGCATCAAGGATTGAATACAAGACTTTGTACATGCTAGGCAAGAATTCTACAATGAAGCTATACCCTTGGCCTGTAGAACCTGGGATTTTAGGTATTTTTTTGGTGTCTTCACTCAGACTTTTCATTCAGTGCCTTCATAATAGTCAGAAGCACATATGATGGGCATTCTTTCAGGTTTCTAAGAATCATATCAAATAACAATGGCAAAATGACCTCTAAAGTACTCAAGCAAGAACTACAAAAATTTTGCTTTCAATAATGAAAAACAAAGGGCTGGAGAGATGGCTTAGTGTGTTAAGGCATTTGCCTTCAAATCCAAAGGATCCAGGTTTGATTCCCTAGGACCCATGTAAGCCAGATGCACAAGGTGATACGTGCATTTGATGTTCATTTCCAGTGGCTGGAGGCCATGGTGCACCGATTCTCACTCTCTCTCAAATAAATTTTTAAAAATTAAAAATAATTGAAAACATGGTAATTTCACTTGCTCTAAGGTCCGTTTCAGGACTAGAGTCTCCTGTCAATTTTGGTTATTTAATATCTTAAAGATTCTCATTTACATATGCCTGGCCAGCCAGGCCAAATATGCCAACTGGTACAATGGAGGCATGTCTATTATGGAGGAAACCAACTTCTCTGTGACTTGATTTGAGGCCAGCTCCATGGAAGGGAATTCACGCCTGGTACTGAAATCCTTATCAAAAGCCTATGGCTGGGAAGGTCATAAGTCCTAGAGGGAAAATTAATTTATTTTTGCTAAATGGATACATTATGTCCACCAAACTGCCCTCTAAATTCTTATATTTTTGCCTATATTTTAGTGATACTCTCACTTTTTGTTAGAGAAGAAGCTTCTCTTTTTAGATGGTGGTGACTACTGGGAAGACTCAAAACTCATCAAAGTGCTAAGAAAATGTGACAGTGGTGGAGTGTTGGGCCCTAAGTGAGACATTTCTACCATACCGTCCAGTGCTCAGGGACCATGAAGAGGTAACAGAAAGAATGTAAGAGTCAAAGGAAGGAGAGGTGTGCTTTGTAATACTTTCTTCCAGACAAAATGTTGCAGTGGCACTCATGACTTCAGAATGCTGACACTACCTATACATTTCCTGAATAACAGTATGGAAAAACAAATATGACATTAAAATAGACTAGGAACTTGGAAAGAAGTGATTCAGTGGACAGGAACAGGAAAAGGGGAACAAAGGAGGGTGGTGGGAGGGGATTATCATCATAATACCTTCTATATAGGTATGAAAGTTGTCAATAAAAACTTAAGAGAAAGAGTTTGAATTCAAAATAAGATCTGTGCTTTTGTGTATGTTATCAAACACAGGCATTTAGTGTTATAATGTTGAGGGATGAGATCATGTCTTATTTCTTCATAAACCATTGATCCAATTAACTATTCACTCTTCAATTAAGTATTGAAAAACAGTCACATTGTGTGAATACTAAATATATATATTAGAGAGAGAGAAAGAATAAGAGAGAAAGCCAGGGCATCCAGCTACTGCAAACAAACTCCAGATGTATGCACCTCCATTTGCAGCTGACTTATGTGGGTTCTGGGGAATCAAACCTGGGTCCTTAGGCTTCAAAGGCAAAGGCCTTAAATGCTAAGCCATCTCTCCAGCCCCAGCCTATTAATTCTTGCTCACATATAAGTGTGAGGCTCTGCACAATGCAAGCATTTCATGGACTCACATTCACATCTCATACCAAATTATAAGTACAATTATTATCTATTTTAAAGGAGACACAGTAGCCTATTCAATGCAAAATACAGATGATAAGAAAGAAAAAGATTATGTCAAACTCAAAACTCCCATCCCATTTTCTAAAAGATTTTTTTTTATTAGAGAGAGTGAGAGCTTTCTGAAATCACAGCTTTTAGTATTTTTTCAAGAAGACTGGACATGAGTGGAGATGAAGGACACTCTTTAGCTACCATCTTGAAGGTTATAGCTGTGCTATAAAATGGACTCATGTATCCCTAAAGCCTAGCCTGGAAAGGACAACTAGAGTACTCTACCACGTGGTTTGGGGGGCTTTATACCAGGTATCAATTCATAGATAGAGTCTGTTTTGAGGTTTTCAACCATTTCATTCAGCAGAGGGTAATGCATGCCTGTGTGCTAACCATAGGCTCATTAATAGCCACTGTGTGTAATGATGGTGTGCCACTGAATCGCTGGTACTCAGAATTTTGTCCTGCACATAGAAGTGCTCCAATGTTAGCAGAATCCTGGAATTTGGGATAAAAGTTTCTACAGCAGGAGGATCACACAAGAGGAATTAAAATTGGCAAGGTAATTAGAGGCGCTCCCACATATGTCCCCTGGAAACTTCCTAGAAAGAAATGCATTAGTATTAATGTATACAATAAATAGTTTCCTGAAAAGCAGCTTGAAAATCACACCTTTCACAGATCCATCATTTTCCATATTGATTAACATTATCTACTCAGAGCTCTTAGTGTTCATTTGGATTGATCTCCAGCTGTTCAATCTTCCTTTAATTGCACTTCTCTGCTACCTCATCTTATAATGTGCCTTCCCTCATCTCAGGTATTAGGTGATGTAAAGTAGCCACAATGAAAAAGAATTTACTACAATTACTACATTTGTAGTTTTATATACATCCATATATATATATATATATATATATATATATATATATATATATTCATCGCATCTTGTTGTTTTCAGACAGTATTTCAAATTTTCAGGTAAAATTTATAAAGGGGGAAAAGACTTTTCTTTCTACATCAGTAGCAGTTTTGAAAAAGTTTATTACTGAATAATCAGGTTTATTAGGTTTTCTTACATTGTAGAAATTATGAATCACCATTGCTCTTAATGATAAACTTTATTTAATTTCAAGTTGATATCCATACCCATTTCATTAGTTTCTCTTGTACACTGAAAGCATTTGTTTACTCACAGGGAATTAATATTTAGTTTCTCCAAATAATAAAAGGGATGATTTTGGAGTTAGGCTTACCTTGGTTCAAACCCAAAGATCAGCATTGACTATATTTGTATCTTTGCACAAATTATTAAACCTTTTGGCCTTTACTCTTAATGAATAAACACTGTTTTAATAATAATTCATGGGATTTTGAGAGGATGAAATATAATCATATGTTAAGCTACTTAACCCTAATGTTTGGTACATGGTAGCTGCTATTTTTGTCAAAATAATTACAGAAGCACTTGTACATTTACTGGTATTTGTGATTAAGGATTTACTGTTTACATAAACTTGCTAGTTTTCGGCATAAAAGTAAAAAAGAAAGTAAAAAAAAAAAGAAAAAGAAAACTTTAGTAATGTACTTGCTAGATTTTAAATGTAATGCTTTGATGAATAATGGAATTAGGTTTAGTGATGCCAAAATAAAACCGAACAAAGGAATTCTGATGATTCAAAAAACTGATGAGCCTGTTGATTCATTTTGTCAACTCAAGCTCTGCGTCTGACAAAATTATCATCACAATTTATGATATTTGTGGGAATTAAACCCACAGTTAGAAGGTACATGTGGAAAATGCTTTAAAATATTAATTTGCCATGAACTATGAGAAATGCAATTGTGATAAAAAGGAATATGTTCTAGAATAATTATATAAGTCAGATAGTGAATCATCTAGAAAACAGGCCAAAAGTTCTGATTTACAACAAAGTTAATGAAACTGAAAGCATTTGCCTCTTGGATATATCATCTATATTACATACTGTATTACAAATAACAGGTGTGCAAATACCATAAATCATTACAAACCCTGTAAAATATACACTCTAGCTAGCCAAAAAAATATTGCTCTGTTCATCAGTCAAACTTGATTTCCATTAATAACATTGCCTAATTAATAGCTGAACATCATGTGTTCCATAGCTTCCTCTTCTAAGATAAATTCACAAATAGCTAATTCTGCCTGTACTCAGTGTGTATGAACTATAATTAATTTGTTAGCTTTACAGGCCAGGATGGCAGGTGTCCAATATAATAATTTTTGTACTCTGAGGTGGGGTGAACACTGAGCTGGAAGTGAAGAACTCACGTCTGCTAATAGAAATTTATTGTCCCAGTTCCTCACCAATCAGCTTGCCAATCACATCTCATTAGTTTCCTAATTAAACTGTAAATGTAATACATACATTCTGATCATGTTTTTGAGCTACTGAAATATTATATTCATTTTCCAAACAGCTAAGCACATTAAGTTATTGAACCTAAGAAAAATAAAATTCTATAGCTGCAATAATTCAAACTTGCAATCATGGATCCATTTTTCAAAAAATAAAAAAGCTATCAAATAATAACAGTATTATTCTTACGAGACTTTTTCCTTAACCAATCAGATTTTAATTAGTACGCAAGCAACAAATATAATAAAGAACCTATTGAATCAAAGGACTATATTTGCCCAGTCAGCTTTCTTATGCTCTCTGGTTATCCTTAAAAAGCAAAATGACTTCAAAAAGAAAAAAGAAAGCACGACAATTAACTACAAGTAGTCTGTGAAGAGTGATAAAAATTTCAAGTTGATGGGCACAAAAATTATTTCTGACATTATCCTTGCATGCTGATTTCTTTAAGAGGAGATAGCACTGATGTGACAATCATTCATAAAAGTATTTTCATCAATGGAAACATTGTAACAATACAAAGCTTCCTGATACTAAGAAAAAAGATCAGCATTCACTTTTTTTTGCATGTATGTAGGCAACACTATCAAGGAGAGAAAAAAGTATTTTTCCCTGAGTGAAATGTTTAAAAAAGTAGTTATATAAGCACTACAAGAGCTACTAGGGGAAAGTGGCCATCAATGGTCTGAGCAACCAAGGGTCTAAGCTACTCAGAAGCAAACACCCTGACATGATGTCCACAGAGGTACAATAGTGATACACAGCCTTGGTGGCTTTCTGATTGGCTAAGAGATACACTCAATGGAAAGGAACCCATATCTGGAACTGGGAACGGGGTCAGAATCCTATGCTTACAAAGATTATGCTCTCCAGTGTCAAGCTCCCACTAATCTTTGGCTAAAAGAGAGACTACACCATCAAATTCTCCTTAAATTAATTACGCTTCTCCCATTTAATCTGTACTGACTTCACTCTCCACTGGAGAATGTTTTTCTTTTTCAGAAGGTAGTGAGATCCGAGGAGATAAACTACCCTTAGTGCTTCAGCCAAGCCCCAGCTGAAACCACAGAGGAACTGGAGAGAAGAGCAAGAGTGTTGCTTCCATGCTGAACCTGATAATCAGTGCCAGGGTGAAGAAGACAGACCCTGAGGACACTCAAAACCTACCAAAGCAGAGAACTCCTAAGAGCTCATCACTGCAGTAGACTTAAAATACAAAACAAAACATGGCTCAGGGAATTTTGCAGAAGAGGGAGAATTGTAAGAACCACAGTCTGGGACATCCTTACCAGAGGCATGGCCTCTCCCCAATAACTGATGACAGCTTCCACAAGGCACAACCCCAGGACCCATGGTGAATCACTGCAACCCCACTGAGGAGGACCCCCTGAGGAATGGGGGCAGGGAGGAGAATAAGGGCGGTACCAATACATGGCGTATCCATACTAGGTAGGTCCATAATTAATAAATAAAATTTTAAAAAATCTTTTAAAAGTGGAATAATAAATATGGAAGTTCTTGCTGCGCCTGGACATTTTTTAATATTTTCATTTCTTTGCAAGTAGAGATAGAGATGATAGAATGAGAGAGAGAGAGAGATGAGTGACAGAAAGAGAGAAATAAGTGAAGAAAAACAAAGAGAAGATAATATGAGTAGGCACAGCAGGGCCTTTTGCCACTTCAAGCCAACTTGAGACCCATGCACCACTCTGTGCTTCTGGTATTACATGGCTACTGAGCAATCAAACCCAGACCAGCAGGGTTTGCAAGCAAGTGTCTTTAACAGCAGAGCCATCTCTGTTGCCCCTGGATATTTTTAAAATGAAGAACTGATGGGACCCTCATTAGATGGATTGTATCTTGTGTTATACATACTATAAGAATACAGAAGTAATTTTCTTTTATGAAAATATTGTATTTATTTATTTTAGGGATAGAGGGTGAGAGAGAGGAAGAGGCAGATGGCAGATAGGGAGAGAGAATGGGTGCCCAGGCCTCTAGTCACTGCAAATGAACTCCAGACAAGTGCACCACCTTATGCATCTGGCTTATGTGGATACTGGGGAATGAAATCTGTGTGCTTAGGCTTCATAGGCAAGCACCTTAATTGCTAAGCCATCTTTCCAGCCCATAATTTTCTTAATAAGCAGAGTGGTAGGTGTATTGGTGGATAAGGTGGATGTGAGGGACTCTTAGCACTGAGACCAGCAAGAGACCTTGAAGTAGAAGTCCCTGAACACCCTGGCCTGTAAGGGGAACCTGAGAAGAGAAGGACTTTGGGCAAGCTGGGATAACCACTTAGTCCATGTAGACCAAAGGAGGTGCTGTTTGAGTTTTGGTGAAAACAGATGCTCTGTAAGTAAATGCATATGGGGTGGCACTTTAATTTCTGAGTATTGACTGGCATTTTGCACAAGCTAAATAAATATCACTTTAGTAGAATTTGACATTAATTCCATCAACTTAGAAATACAGGTAGATATACTTTATTTTCTATCTAAATCATTATCCCTACAGTGGGCATTAAATGATACTTTTTAATTAGGTAAAGCTTAGTATGTCAAGGTTAACAAGTACTATTAAATGATTGATTTGTCCTATCTTGTTTTGTTATAATATTCCTTTCAGGAGATTCATTTTCTCCTTTTTATATTTAATTAAATTTTTTTTTTTTTGAGGCAGGGTAGCACTGGCTGACCTTGAACTCCTGATCCTCCTGTTTCTACTTCCCAAGTACTGGGGTTACAAGCATGTGTCACCAGGCCAAGATTTCGAATTTTATTTTCACTGTGTAACATTTTATTCTCAAATGGTTTCAGATTTAGAGGACTATTGAGATCTTATATACAGAGAATCCCCATACACTCCACACTTATTTTCACCTAAAATACCTTAGAGAACTCTTGTTCCTTGGTGAGAGTTAGTGAAACAATGCAAATGCATACCATTAACTAAGTCTATATTCTACCCATCATCTTTTAGGTTTTCAACGTAATATTCCCGTTCTATTCCAGGATTTCATCAAAGAACATGCCATTTAGCCATTATGCCTCCTTAGGTTACTTCTTAGAATTTTCTTATTTTTGATGATCTTGAAAATTTTGAAAGCATACTAGTCAGATATTTTGTAGACTATAATAAAATTGGACTTGTTAGTGTTTTTTTTTTTCCATGATTAAACCTAGGTTGTGAACTGTGGAAAATCTTCCAAATGAAATGCTCATAGCATTACAACAAGGTTAGTGCTACCAGCATGAATGCCCACTTTGCTAAGTGTGGACCACTGCCCATCTCATCCCCTTTCTTTTGTCTCTGTGAGCATTAGTTAAGATTCTTTCACGTCCTAAACATGGAATCCCCTGACCTTCAGGGAACCCTGAAGTGCAAGACCCTAAAGTGAGCATATCTGGAGCATATCATGAGAGTATCTGGAGAATAACTTGACATTTACAAACCACAGCAGTTGCTATTCATCCTCGTGTGTCCTATAAATTCGCTTTCTAGAACTGCCAACCCAAAATACCATGGACAGAGTGGTCAAACCACAGAGAGTGGTCCACAGCACTGGAGGCAGGAAGCTCTGTTTTTGCTGAGCCCTCTTTCCTTAGCTTGTGGATGGGCATCACGCCCCTCTCTCTTCCCATGGTCTTCTCATTGTATGTACATGTGCCTGGAATCTGCCTGTGTCTAAACTTCCTGTTTTTCTAAGTAGCATCAAGGGAGCCTGATTTAACCTTAATTACCTTTTTAATCCTCTTCAAGTAGAGTGACTTTCCAAGGAACTGGGGGCTTAAGCTCTCCACTTGAATTTGGTAAAACACTATTTCTCAATGGTGGCTTTCCCCTCTTCACACTGTAAAGAAAAAACCTTTTGATGCTGGCTTCTGAGCTTTCTGAAATTATAGCATCCTCTTACAAATCATCATTTTGAATAAAGATTCTCTTCATGTCTGAATATGTTTTTATTTGACACACTGAAGATGTTGTGTTTTGAGGTTTCATCACAATAAACTTCCTCTCACTCCTGCGTGTCACACTGTAACAAGGAAGGAAGTGAGTAGGAGTGTTCAGTGCTCACACAGTGGTGAGGGAAACCTGTCCTTGAGAACACTGGCATAACATACGTGGAATCTTGCATAGATTTGTCTCCACTTCCATTCGTTTATTCTCAGGCATTATTTATATCAGTAATGACTCAGGGATATGCATTTGTACTGTTTCACTTATTTTGATTTATACGTGATGTTTCATTCTTATTATTTTGATTGAAACACATTCACACAGTAGGTATAATATGTTTTGACACATATATACTCTGTGTAATGATCACATTGATTTAAGCCAAAATTCATGAATTTTAGCCAAATGCCAAGACAATATTAACCACTCTGGATGGGGCTTGCAACTGTAGCTTAGCTAGCCCATATACCCACATCCCTTTCTTACAAACATGGAATTCTAGTAGTAATGATCAGGAAAGGAAGAACCATAATCTTTCTCAACATCTAACAGTCTCAAAGAAAAATCAAGTAGAATATTTTGATAACAATTGTGCAATATGAATGGAGATAACTTAGTGTAAGCATATAATTTTTAATATCTCTAAATGTAGTTTTAGAAATTTTGATAAAGTGAAATACTTTAAAACCATAACTCTTTGTCATGGACATTTATAATTCTCTCTTAATATTTTCCATTTTAGTAGAAATACATCAACTTTAAAAATATTCCCAATAATAATTGTTATAACTTTTGAATTTCTGCCTAAGAGAATGTCTTAAAATTTCTATGTAGTTGTTTTTATATGTTTATTTATTATCAAACTAAAAAATACATTCACATAAAACAGAGAGAGAGAGGAGATGAGAAGAGAAGAGAACCAGAGAAATAAACCCATCCCACTAGGACATACAGTAGATATAAATGTGTACGATAAATACTTGCAGGGCCTATTATTTTAAAGAGTGGGTTCTAGAGTATCAGAGTTAAATAAGAGTTCATTAGACAAATACTTACAGAGTCTTCCATAAAAGTGTATTTTAAATTTAATTTCAGGGCTGGAAATATATCTCAGTGGTTAAGGACGCTTGCAGCGCAAGCATGAGAGCCTGAGTGGGGCTGAGACTGTCACAATTTAAATCTCCAAATTTCACGTTAAAGATCTGAGCATGGTCACACACATCCGTAACCTCAGTCATGCAGGAGAGCAGAGGCCTCAAAATCTCCCAACTCTGAGCCCCACTAGCTTCCATATTAAAAGGAAATTCTGGCTCAAAGCAAAACCAAGCTGAGAAACAATGAAGCAATTCACCGGCTGCCCACATTGCCTGGCCTGGGTCGCTGCCCCAGGCTGCAGGAGAGCTTATGAGGCACCACAAGAACACATACACACGCATACACCACACACATACCACACAGCAAAATCCATGAAAACAGTTTCAGGTAAGAATATCTGGTGTCCTTTGCCCATGGCATGGCTACTTGGATGTTCACTGAAAAATTATAACAAATATAATGTTTTAATAGGCACTTCACACATGGCACTACGTTTAAAAATCCTGTGAACACCTGAGGGAATAGTAACTCTGGCCAATGGCCTGATGTGGCTTACATATAGTAGATGCATACTTTCTGGTTAGTGGCACTAAACCACAGGATGGAGAACTTACATTTTTTACGGCAGGGCCTGCACTGATGTTTTGACACTTCCGTGGTTTAGACAATTTTATTGAAAATAACTACATCATAAATTCTGGGATTGAAAGAAAAACTGCACTCTGTTCAGTTCAGCATTTTTAGGGGGCCATATATATTGTGGACGTGTAAAATGAGAGAGAGAGAGAAAGAGGGAGAGAGGGAGGGAGGAAAGGAAGAAGGGGGAGAGAGTGAGGCAAGCAAGGATGAATTATCCGTGATGATACACTTATTGTAAATTTTTTAAATCCTCTGGGTCTTATGTTCTTATGATTACTTACTCCCTGTTTTTCCCATGGATGTTACATACATTGTTAACAAAACAGTTTGCAAATGTTAAATAGCAGACTAGTGGAGCCAGTATTAAATCTTAATAACGACAGAGATGGGGGGGGGCACAGAGCGACATCTTGCAGTTCTAGCTCCGATTTTCTCAAATCAAAGGGACCCACAGCAAGACAGTCTTAAGCATGATGTCTCTTTTCTCATTTTTAAACACAGATGCTGATTTTGACTTCATGTAGTATTTGTACTCAGCTATGCGTACAAGTGTCTCCAGTGGAACATAGTCAAGAAACTCTACTGGCATCATACACAAACCTGTTAACCACAAATTATCATAAAATTTTCCCTTTGAACAGGAAATATTTTTTTCTAAATTACATATTGGTTGTGCTGTGACCTATGATGTTTCCATGTGATGTTTAAAAGGTGAAAGACGTCTGGGCTGGAGAGATGGCTTAGCGGTTAAGCGCTTGCCTGTGAAGCCTAAGGACCCCGGTTCGAGGCTTACTTCCCCAGTACCCACGTAAGCCAGATGCACAAGGTGGCGCATGCATCTGGAGTTCGTTTGCAATGCCCCAGTGCACCCATTCTCTCTCTCTCTCTCTCTCTCTCAATCTGCCTCTTTCTCTCTGTCTGTTGCTCTCAAATAAATAAATAAAAATAAAAACAAAAAAAAATTAAAAAAAAAAGGTGAAAGCCATCATCTAAATATATTTGACTTCTTCACCTTTCTAAACATTTTATCAGAATGACAAATTTATATATATTGAATTATGCACATATGCAGAACCTTTGTATGGAGTTTTGTAGCACATATAATTATCCCTCTCCCCAAATTTATTAGGTTTATTGTCCATCAATTCAAAAAACTAGGTCCTACATTAACCTAAAATGTTTAAATTAGGGGCATGTTTTTGAACCTTGAATAAACAAGTATCAGGGGTGCCAAATATCATAGTCAAAAATGTAAAAGTAACTTCTCATTCATCACTATAGCAACAGGATATATAAAAATTATTATGGTTGTACAACATTCTCTATAGTTGAAAAATTTTTTATTAATTTTAGCTTTTTACAATAAATTTATGTATATTTTATGCAGCAAATGCAACAACAGATCATTCCCTGCACATATTGTCTAATTTCATTATCTACCTAATTTATCTTGCTAATATTTCTTAGTGTTCATCGTTCACCTACAGATTGTTGTACATGGTCAAGTTTATCCTAAAAGTTCTGTGCCTATGTAGAACCATGTGAAATGAGTGCTTGGTTTTGAAGGGTCAACTATAGTTACATTTAATACTAATTCTTCCAAGATGGCCCTCGTAGCAACAGTATACTTTGTGTCATATCCTGGTAGAATTAAACACCATGTACCAATGACTAGAAGTGGAGTTTGTTTTGTTCTTAGTTTTACCAGTTTGGCTGGGTTACGATGGATTGACTAGAAGAAAATTTATTGAATAGTTTGGGAAATCTGATTATAAATAATAATAATTATAATTATTATTATTATTATTATTATTATTGGTTTTTCTAAGTAGGGTCTCACTCTAGCCCAGGCTGACCTGGAATTCACTATGTAGTCTCAGGGTGGCCTTGAACTCAAGGCGATCCTCCCCAGGGCTGGGATTAAAGGTGTGTGCCACCATGCCCGGCTTCCGATTATAAAATTTATAATGAAATTCAAACTAAGGGAATACCCAAGGTGGGTTTTCTTACCCTTGTTCAGACTGTGAAATATCTGTTAAAAGAAGATAGAAAGGAAGGAAATACAAAGAAATGAAATGCATAATTTTAAATAACTCAATTATTCAGAGTCCTGGGAGGGTTGCCACATAGTTCATAAATCTGCTTGACGTTTTCACAATTCTGACATGAACATTGTTTTATCTGTCTAGATAAATTAGAAAGAAAGAAAATCACAAATATCATTAGGCAGCAAATACTAGCTTTCCATAGGGAAAGTTATCTGGATTTTCTTCTTGTTGGTTTGAGATTTGAACTTGGCAAATTAAAGCAAGCTATTATTCCTATAATCAATGTATGTATTTATGGCTTTGTCATCATAGATTACTAGAGAAATGGGCCATTTTAACTCTTGTGAATACTGGAATTTCCCAACCGTACCAGTGATATTATTCAAGATTTATTTGAAATATAAGGTTACTGAATAAACCATCATCATCATAACTATTACATATCCATTATATATGTATGTATGTACACATATACATATGTGCATAATTTCTATTTTTACTTGAACAAGAAATTCACACAGCCACCTCTGGTCTTGTACCATTTTTATGTACTTCACAGCCTGTGTTCTAATTTTAACTTGGAATTCTGATGTGTGCATTTATACGTAGCAACCTGTAACTGTAAGACAGTGGGGAGTGATTGTGTTTGAACATCTGGACTCCCACATGTTCTCAGCTGAAAGTGAAACATCATTTAGAAGACATGCTTTTAGAGGAAGATATGGTGATGACATTCTAGAGATGTTACAGATGATGAGAAATGCATTCTTAGCATATAATTTTAGATTTATTGTTACAAACAGGAGGATAAAATGGTATTTAAGCAGAAGTCATTCACGAAAAGGTCCTGTCCTATGTTCTTCCCTCACTTAACACAATTAGATGTTCTGATTACAGTCGGAACAAATTAGGAACAAAGTGATTTATATGAAAATCTACATTTGATGACATGTTATGTGAAAAACCAATGATTATTTACATTTCAGAGATGTAATATGTGAGATAACATGTTCAAGCAACCCAAGACATGCTCTGTTCAAGAAACACATATTCACACATATTCTTGCTTGAGGCACTGATGTCATCTTTTAATCATCGTGAGGAATTTGACTTCACTCTATAATTGCCCAGTGTTTAGTATATTTTCTTATAATATTTAAAAGAGAATATTGATCCCATCTTCTCTTGTAGATACTGAATTAACCTCTTTATTGGAACCCTATGGTCTGTATTTAAAATGTATGTATCTGTCAGTAGTCACTAATTAATTGGTATCTATTACCTTCTAAGAGGGACCTTAAAGCATTTAATATTTGCCTGTGTAGATTAAAGAAAAACACAGAGAGCTAATTTAAACAGAACTTTGCAGAAATGTCAGGAGCCCTTTCATCTAAGAAAGTTCATGTTAGGGAAGACTCTTTAATCTCTGCCTTTTCACACACTACAAAACAAACAGCCTAGACTTTCCATGTGTTTGCATATTTATGTGCCATGTTGGTATATTGTCATTAGATGCCATCTAAGTAAAAGTATACATTAAAAGGGATTTGCCATTTTGTATGGATCACATGAAGACAAATCAATGGGCACTCTGCCTTCAAATCAGGACTGTTTCCATTTGTGAATTCATTCATTTACTCATGAAACTGTGGTCCCAAATCTGCCTCACATTGCTTGGTGCTTATGTTAGGTTTATAAAGAGTGGCGAGCAAAACATCTTGGTGAAAGTGTTTTTGTTTTATTTTCTTTTTTTTCCTCTTCTCTTCTCTTTCTCTTTTCTTTTTTTTTTTTTTTTTTTTTTTTTTTTTTTTTTAGGCAGGGGCTCACTCTAGTCTAGGCTGACCTGGACTTCACTATGCAGTCTCAGGCTGACCTCAAACTCACAGAGATTCTTCTACCTCTGCCTTTTGAGTGCTGGGATTAAAGGATTGTGCCGTCACACCTGGCTAAAATGGCCTTTAATACTAATGGTCTTTAATGTATATAAACAATTACTCTTCAAAAACTATTTTCATTAGCATTTTTGGAAAGTATTTTTAAAGCTAATATACATTTTACACTTTGACTTTCATTTAATTCATAGGCCTTCCTGTACCAGCATTCCTTGAAACAATGCAACTGTTACTATATTTGTAATGTATATGTGCATGGAAATATTACTGATCATTTAGTGAAAAGAATACAGAAGTCAATTTTTTTTTCATTCAAAGAATATGATTATTTCAATCTCATGGGATAATGTTTCTTAAAATGTAAACTGCAATTAACGTTATGATAATTTTAACTTGCATTTTACTTTTAGGTGATTTAAAACATAAGTATTCCAGGCTAAAACATTTTTTTAGAGCCAACATTGACTCTTTCTACAGACAACATAAGTTGGTCACCACTTGCTAGTTCTATGTCACAAAGATCAGCAAGTAGCTTTGAGTTTTAGGATACAGACCATAGCCTAAGAATGCTTTTAAATGAAATAAATGAACCAGAAAACAATGTGGAGGTCACTCATTATTTATTCTTATCGGTTGTTTCAGAATTTCTTAACTGTATTTCTACTCATGTTTCAATATTCATGTAGCCGTGAAAATTTTTGAGATTGTGGTTTATATATATATATATTTACTTTCTGGGATTAATTTTAGAATAATTGTCCATGATTCCAACAAGACTCATGTGATCTCCTAGAACTATTAAAAATATCAACAGAAAAATAGTGGAAGTTTCACTATATCATTGCTATGTAAATGGAAGAGTCTATTTCAACAAGTTATAAATAGTTGATAGAATATGCATGCTTAGATCAAAGTTGAAATCCCTCTTACATAAGATGAAAATACAATCTTTTTTAAAGTATTGAATATATATTTAGCACATTGAAACTCAACAATGGCAAATAAAAGTACAATACTAATTATATCATCTAACCTGTTATTTTTAAAGTTTCAGACATATTTCAAATAAGAAACATAACATATTAAACAGACAGTGAACTTTTTCAAAGTTTCTCACAAACAGAACTTGAAAGTGTAGAAAGAAGGAACATTAGTTAGATTCATTACTTGAAAGACCATTTTCAAGAAGAGGAGCAACCTCATGATTTACAAGACTTTGTAGGTAAACCATGAACACTTACAAATATTAGCAATATAAGCCAGTTAGATAATGAAATCACACAATGTATGCAACGAGTGATCTTTTGTAGCATTTACTACATAAAATATACACAAATTTATTATAAAAATGGTTTCTGTATAGAATTGTTTAAAACACCTTCTCTTGCTAACACATTATGTTTTTTACTCATCCAAGCATTAAAAAAAGTCTCTCACAGTTGGAAAACCTAGAAAATTGGAAAGATGACAACAAATTAACATGAAAATGATTATTTTCTCATCAAAACATCATGGACAGTGCTCTTATGTGAAGAAACAGAAAGCTGGTGTTTTTGTAATATATCAAAGAAAAAAAGTCTATAAAATGTCCTTTTCTGTAAGAAAAGAAATAACTGGAGTTAGCAGCTTTAGTAATTTCTAAACTAATATTGAAAAGTTTCATAGAAAAAGTACATAGATCATTTTTTTGAACATGAGTATTTTTCAAGAAGAAAATTCATACAAGTTACATGAATCAAGTAAATATGAACACTAATAAAAATTTAAAAATATAATTTATCATTAACTTTTCCAATGTTAGACCTCCAGGAACTCTTCCATGCAAGATGTAAATGTACTAACTGTATATTCACATTTGGTAAATGAGTAAAAAGAACCCTAACTTTTCACCTGTTAATTTGGCTGTGGATATTTCATTCATGCCTGAGAAATGCTATTCCCGTACTTCCTCTCAGTCATGAAGAGGAATG
This sequence comes from Orientallactaga sibirica, assembly GCA_036365145.1. Taxonomy (NCBI): domain Eukaryota; kingdom Metazoa; phylum Chordata; class Mammalia; order Rodentia; family Dipodidae; genus Orientallactaga; species Orientallactaga sibirica. The sequence goes on from JAEOAD010000194.1 coordinate 7,620,362, forward strand.
CTGAATGACAATTTTCTGACTTTGCAGACTAAAAAACTTCTCTACTTTGTCATTTATTTTCCTCATCCAGATAATTTTACACATTGACATATAGTTCACATAAACTTTTCCCCTAATTTTTTAGTACACCCTAGGCAAGGCTCCAATATCAATTCTTTACATTCATGCCAGCTACCCAACAGTCCTACAAAAGTCATAGCAGTAATAATTCTTCCTCCTTTAATTTTCACATCCTTAGTCAATTGAATATTTTACATAAACTCCCCATGGACTTAAACCTTTTGTAAGTGAAATTGGAAAATGAAATAAGTCATGCACAGGAACAAGAATCTCAAGTCTTCCAATGAATTATGTATTTCTGCATGCAAATGCTTCTGTTTTCACAATACTTTACTGACTCTGCTAGGGTGTACTTTAATCTTGTGCCACATATTTACTATGTGCCAGAGTTAAAGTCATTAACTATCTAAGTGTCACTATACTGACTCAAGATTACCAGTTTATGAATATTTCACATGGGAATGTGATTAGAAAGAAGTATTTTTTAATAAATAGGTTTGATAAAAGAAAACCACACATGCATAATAATGCATATATATATTTATATATACATATATATCAAGTAAAATGGCTTTAGTATTTAATATATCCATTACTATTTATTTATATATATATATATATATATATATATATATATATATATGTAATTATACTTCCAAGTTATTAGGACCTTGGCTGGGAAAGCAGAATACAATTCAAGTTACAAGTGATTAACACTACACAATGCTCTTATACAACTGAACAGAGTGAAAATTTCACAAACCTGTTGACAATGTTACTGTTCTATTCTAAATAGAATCATAACACATTCTTAATATGTTTCTAGGATTACAATTTCCCCCAAAAAAATATCAGCAATACTGACTGACCTTCTTTAAGAGCTAGTTATTTAAAAAAATGACAAGTTAAAATGGAGAGTAGTTCTAAAGCCAAAGGGATTTTTTACTAAAAATATGTGAGACTCAATGGTGTCATCTAGTTTATGAATTATCAACATGCATACATTATATTTGAAATTCACAAACATTCACATGTCTGTGCTATATGTTAATTATATACATATGATTTCTTGATAACACCTTCTTGGTGGAGACTATATCAAAAGATGTTTCTGAGGGAAAATATCACCTGTAAATTATAATGATTTGATAAAACTCTCCAAGTTATCTGCTTTATCATTGGTTCCCACAAATTACAAAAGTTAGGGCAAAAGAGTGCTCTACTTATAAAGCACAAGCGAACACAGGGAAAGACTGGCTTGTACAAATGATCGTGACCCATCCAATATATTTAGGAATACTAAGTATTGTGAATTACATCACAAATCACACTGAGTTCAAGTTCCCAGCTGTGAATATGGAACTTCTGGCAATGCAGTCATCCAGACTGTTAAGAAAAATGTAATTGTTCTTTCATTTGATAGCAGTTTTTCTTGTGAAATTTTGTATGTGGAGGGGGGGAAGATTAATATGAAGGGAAGAAAGCAGTTCAACACAAGCCAAGCATTAAAAAGGACTCATGGTTGAAAGTATTGTTGAAGTCTAATGATGTCACAAATACAGAAAGCTGAACTGCATCTTACCTGTGGTAGCAGTGTCTTGACAGGGTTGAATGCCAAAAAAGATGCAAGTCTCTTAAATTAGAGAGCAAGGGGTGTTTGCGCTCTCAGTTTTAGCAGAGCTAGAGTGTTCTATGCATAAATAATCAATTGCTTCTTCCAAGTCGTCCTGACCACCCGTGGTCCTGGACGCCAGTGAGAATCTATCTGCCCGATACCTTGCTGCTGCCGCTTCTGCAGCCTTCCGCCTTTGCACAGAGAACTAATCTTTGAGTGAGCCTGGAAGAGCATCCTCTTCTCCCCCTCCCTGGTCCTCCCTCTGTTCGTTTTCTCTCTCTCTCTCTCTCTCTCTCTCTCTCTCTCTCTCTCTCTCTCTCTCTCTCTCTCTCTCGGAGAGTTATCATTCGGGGTTTATGCCACAGACTGTCAAGGAGGACAGGCTGCTGGCAGGCAACTGTGCAGTCCCCCCGCTGAGGCACATGAATGTGTTTGAAGAAAAGACAAAAGCCTCAAACCATCGCAGCGCATTACTCGCTGAAAAAGCACCGCAGTGATCCGATCCGGGCTCTGCAACCCGCAGGCAGGCTGGCAGGAGGAGAAGGAGAGGTGACTCGCCTTCCCCTGGCTCTCCCTCCTAGGACTGCACACTTTAAAGTTCGGCTCAGGACTTTGCTTCTCCTCTAGGGACCATGTTTTCTGCGGGTGGAAGTTCTTTTATTAACTGTCTGGACCCCCTTGAGCAAAAGTATTGCAGTTCCCAGGTTTCGTTAAACTTAGAGGGCCAACATAATCTCTAGTTGTTGCCAAACTCACTGGATGTTTTTCACTTTAGCAAATAAAGATCAGCTATCTTAGGACCCAAATGAATGTTTTCCATGGTAGTGGAAGATGGATTTTTCGAGTCTCTGCGAATTCTTGAGGGACAGCCCGGAGAGGGGAGGGGTGGGGGGTTGTCTGCAAGCAGGCAAACAAACAAAAAGCATCAGTATCTCACAGGTGCCAAAAATAGAAACTGAGATAAACTAAAGTGAAATTGATGAATGAGTCTGGGAGAACATCAGTGCAAAGGAAAATAAAAACAGAGCAAATAGATGGGGCTCAGTGACTTCCTATAGCTTTCCTGCAGACTCCATAATTGAAAGGGACTCCTCTAGTTCATGTTTCCTTGTGGCTTTGGCAAGTATTAAAAGATAAAGAAACATGGACTAATGTATATTCTGCATTTAGGAAAGATTTAGTAGGCAGCACCCTGTAGGTCTGTGGCTAAGAAAAGTTAGATTTCTTCCCCCAGTATAAAGAACCTATAGAAAATTCTCAAACTATGGGCTGAGGAGATGGCTTAGTGGTTAATGCACTTGCCTGCAAAGCCAAAGACTCAGGTTCAATTCCTTGTGACCAACATAAGCCAGATACACAAAGTGGTGCATGCATCTGGAGTTTGTTTGCAGTGGCTGAAGGCTCTGGCACACTCATTCTCTCTCTCTATATCTCTCTCTCTCTCTCTCTCTCCCTCCCTCCCTCTCTCCCTTTTTTTTCTGTCTCTCTCAAATAAATAAAGAAAAAAAGAATTTAAAAAAGCAAGTTACCAAACTATTGACTGGAGCTTTGGGGGGACACATTTTGGAGTGTTGGTTATTAGCGCTTTGGGGGGGGGGGAATCACAATTAACTTATGTAATAAGGAAGCAATAAGTAAGAAACTTTTAAAACTGGAATAATATAACTGAAGGAGCTGGGGAGATGGGTCAGTGGTTAAAGGTGCTTGCTTGAAAATCCTGCTGTCCCAGGTTCAAATCCCCAGCTACTCACATGAAGCCAGACAAACATTCATTTTCAGTGACGAAAGACCAGGTGCACAGACACACAAACACATAATCACTGGCATGTGAATAAATAAAAATAAATGATTCAGGCTTTAGTTTTTGGAAAATAAGTTACTGAGACTAATTTAGGGTATGTTTGCATTCTAAAGACAAAAATCAATCAATAGCTAGTGTGGTAGTTTGAATATATGGCCCCAAATATATTCAGTGTTTTATTAGTTTATAGTTTGCATTTGCAATCACCTTGCTAGAGGCAATGTCACTGGGGGCTGGTCTTGGGGTGTGGTGATGGTTTGAGATTCCATTGTAAAGATATGCAAAATGTGCCTAATGGGAGTTCCTGAAGTGTGCTATGGCTTTTGGTGGTAGTTTTGCTCTGTGTGCTGTGTGGCTGGTTGGTTTTCTCTCTCTCTGCTTGGCCCTGTGAGAGCAGGCCACTTCTTCTGCCATTATGGAACTTCCCCTGGATCTGTAAGCTTCAATAAATAATATCCCTTCCTCCATAACTGTTCCTGGTCTGGAAGTTCATCTCAGCGAACCTGAAGCTGTCTGTTACAGCTAGTGTAAAATCTAAAGGTGTTTCTGACCCTAATGGAAATGGTGTAGGTGTGGTCACCAGGGATCTAGACTCCTTGGATTCCCGTTATTTTCTTTATGGCCTCAGATGGTTGCTCAAACTACAGACATCAAATCAGAATCCAAATCCAAGGGAGAAGGGAGAACACAAAGTGTCCCTAGTGTCACATCACACCTTGAAAACTGAACCCCATGTTTCTTTCCCCAGGAATGAACTATATGGATAGAGCTTGTAGGTTACCCTGAGTTCCTATGCAATATGTCCATGCAGTTATATCCCTAGAAAACTGGAATATGGGGAAAATATTAGTGTATGCCATACATAAATGATATGGCTCCCCCCTCAACTTTACTCCATCCTAGAATCATAATATAATTAGTCAGTCAATCTCATCCTTATCATTCTAAGCCATTCATAGTTATAGCATCACACTTGCAAGTACTAGATTAAGAAACCAAGGTCTGGGACAATCATTTGTAGGCAACTATTACATTAAGCTTGGCCCTGGTGAACTGAAGGGAAATAGAAATTCTACATAGAGAAGGAATTTAATATCCAATTTTCATATGCAGATAAAGATCTAGACAAACAGAAGGCAACTAGGAACTTAAAAATTTGGATTAACCACCTCTGCAGCTATTCCCCTCACTCTGAATGGCTTTTTTTTTTTAAAATTGAACAGGGAAGTCTCTTCAAAGAATAGAATATTTAATTCCTTATCTCCTTAACAGGATGCATGAAAGTCTGTGACCTGGTCATGTATTTTCTTTAAATCAAAAAATAGGAAATTTTGGTTAAGGTGCTTGCCTGCAAAGCCAAAGGACCTAGGTTCAATTCCCTAGGGCCCAGGTAAGCCTGATACACAAGGTGGCACATGCTTTTGGAGTTCGTTTGCAGTAGCTGGAAGCCCTGGCATGCCCATACTCTCTCTCTCTCTCATTCTCTCTCTCTCTCTCTCTTTCTGCCTCTTTCTCTCTCAAATAAATAAATAAAAATACATTTTTTTAAAAGAATAGGAAATTTTAAAATGATATTAACCTTTTATTTAGCTTACTTTCAAAAATTGAATTTATTTGTTTGAAAGAGTTTCTAGCAACTTAATTGTCATTACTTATTGGGTTTATTAGAAAACCAATTTCTTGGTAAGAGGCTGATGGGACACAAGCTGAGTTTATTTAAACAGCTAATTGTTTGTTAGAATAATTAGTCCTTAAGATTTAACTAGAACAGTACATTATCATTAGGTTTAGTCTCACCTCCACCTTTCCATCTATAATAATAATTATTGCAGTTTAATAGATACTGTTTATCCATAAAGATGTTTACATGACAAGAAAAAGCATGGGGCTAGGAGAATGGCTTGGTCTGTGCAGTGTTCACCATGCAAATATGAAGCATGAATGTAGATCCACAGCACCCACATAAAAACTAGATATGGTGGCATGCATTTGTAATCTCAGCACTGAGCATATGGAGACAGGAAGACCCCCAAAACTGTCTGGCTAGCTAGTTTTGCAGAATCAGTGAAATCTGGGTTTGGTGAGAGACTTTGTCTCGGATTAAATAAAAATCAAAAAACTGGAGAATGATTGAAGACATTGAGGATCAACTTCTGACCTCCACAGACATGTGCACAAACCCCATACACATATGCAGCCTCACACATAAGAATACATATACACAGATGCATGCACATAACACATTATACACAGACAAAAATTAACAAAATAAGAAATATAAATCAAAGATAACTACTTTGAGAATAAAGAAGTACAATAATCTTCAGTCAATAAATTTTTCCATGTACATAATAAATGAAGAAACTACCGAAATAAAAAGGTAAAATATTTAATCCATTAAGTTAACAATATAAAAATACAAGAGAATATACTTGTTAATTGACTTTAAAATTACCAATAAACTATTGTAAAAAAGCATATATACAAATATATATTTATACATACATACAAAATTTACTTAATAGCATGAAAACTTAAAATAGATAAAAATAAATTTAGGGCCGGGCGTGGTGGCACACTCCTTTAATCCTAGCACTCGGGAGGCAGAGGTAGTAGGATTGCTGTGAGTTCGAGGCCACCCTGAGACTACATAGTGAATTCCAGGTCAGCCTGAGCTAGAGTGAGACCCTACCTCGAACCCCCCCCAAATTAATTAATTAATTAATTAAACAAATCATGTAATGCATGCACATTTAAAACTGAAAAGAAATATTTACTAAGAGAAATCAGACAAGACTAAATCCACTTTCTTTGTTTTGTAGAATTAATAATTTGATCAAGCCAGGTGTGGTGGCGCATGCCTTTAATCCCAGCATTCAGGAGGCAAAGGTAGGAGGATCGCCATGAGTTTGAGTCCACCCTGAGATTACATAGTGTATTCCAGGTCAGCCTGGGCTAGAGTGAGACCCTACCTTGAAAAACTGAAAAATGAAAAAAAAAATTGATCAAAAGTAAACTTGGTCCTTTTTATAATTGAGCCATATATATATATACTTGGTTTTTTGAAGTAGGGTCTCAATCTGGCCCAGGCTGGCCTGGAATTCACTATGTAGTCATGTAGTCTCATGGTGGCCTTGAACTCATGGCAATCCTCCTACCTCTGCCTCCCAAGTGCTGAGATTAAAGGCGTGCACCACCATGCCCAGCTGAGCTGCATATTTTTATAACATGTACATATATACATTTATATGTATTTATATTGAGAGAAATGTAAAAGAACTACAATGATAAAAACAATTTTGCAAAGGAAAATAACAATTCAAAGATCAATACTGCCTATTTTGAAGACATAATAAAGTTATGGCAGCTGATACATTGTGATATTAAGTATAAATACCAAGACAATCAGAATTGAACAGAGTGGAGAAATTGTCCATGATTGTAGTAATAGGCACAGTAGATAGTTACACTTTTCTGCATTGACACAATTATTAAAGCAATGAAACAAAAAAATAATTAAAATGGGAACATTTTATTTTATACAAATTATAGCTCAATAAAATTCACTTGAAAGTATGGAAAAATAAAACCACTACTCATTAAATAACTTGCTCAAGATCACAATTATTAAATAATAGAAGTGTCACTTAAATCCTAATAGTCATATTTCCTTGGAACCATTTATGGTATCTATATAATAGGTGAAAATTTTATGTTGAGTTAAAAGAGTAAAAAAAATTAGGTGAAATGAAATTAAAGGAGAAAGTAGAAGACAGAATGGTGGACAATGACCAGCACTGGAACTGGGATTGAACCAACTTGAGCTAGACCTCAGTGAACCTACAAGAAGCAGATCACAATAACCAACCTCAAGAACCTAGGAGATAGACCTCGGAAGATGCTCCCGAGACTTTCTTACTTCACAATGTCTTTCTGACATTTTTGCCTCTCATCATGGATGACCAAATTTTAGTCATTATCTAAAAACTCATTTTACTTTAAGCCTTCTGAGTTTCTGTGAAATGGGTTTTTTCTACGTTAGGAACATATTCAATTTACTATAACCTCTCATGAAACTCCTTTTCAGCACCCTCTTTGGTTAATGTTTTCTACTTTTCTTTACTTCATACACTGCCTACAAAAAGGAAATCTGATAAATTTGTACTAGTTCACTATAGCCTTATCATAAGACATATTTAAACTGTAGGTGACATTTCCTTGGATGTGGTGTCCAGCCCTATACACATTAAGTGTGGTTTATAAGACGAGGTTGAGGTGATGAAAACGTATTGCTGCGTGTATGGAACTCTGAGTGTAGTAAGTTCACTAGTGACATATCTAGTAAGGTATTTCCATTTTAATGTCTTCAGAAGTCAATGCCAATACTTATGAAATTAATGTATGTTTTTAATATAAAGAAACATGCACACACATAACAACAAACATAGAAAGAGATTCACTTAAAATGGGTAACACAAATCCCAATGCCTTTATACTTCAAGTATCAGTAACAGTTTTGTATTCTTTCCTTCCTCCGTCCTGTCATCCTATCTGTGTTTAAGTGTTCCTCCTTGTAACATTCAAGAATACATGTACATACTCAGACATGAACAGAAATAATTTAGTTGTTAGATGTCACAGTAAAATAATGTTAATTATGCTTGATTTAGATTTATTTGATTTAGGTAGGATTCTTGACATAGAAATATCAAGATTACTTATAATTTTCAAAACTCTTAAAAACATTCAGTTTGTATTTCCATAGTTATCTCAGGCCTCCTACACTCAAAACTCCCCTGCAAGTCAAAGAACTGAATGATGACCCGTAAATAGATAATTAGAACAACACAAGAGGCTAATAATTGAACATTAGTCATGCCTACTGAATTGAATGAGCGTAGTTCATTCTTTTCAAAATTCTGCTTAGCAAGTTAGTTTCCAATATCATAAGGAAACCTCTCATTATTTTATATGCCTTCCTTAAATCTTGTTTGTATTGTGAATAATAGGATAAAACTAAATCTATAGCAATATGAAAGAAAGATATTCTGGATATTTTATTTTCTATTTTCTTATTTTATCACAGATGATATTACAAGTTAGAAAAAGGTATAAAATTTTGGTGAAAACGTAATATTTGTGGGAAGTATATATTCCTATTTAAATGTATCATTCTGTTGTACTTAACATAGCTAAAGAGGCCAAAGTCTGGCAGTCAGTGCTATGGTGAGCATCTTTGAAAGGTCATGGACTGAGGGTTTGGTCCCCAAGTGATGGTGCCTTTGGGGAAAAGTTGGAAATGTTAGGATGTGAGGTTTGGAAGCACGTCATGGGGTGATGAGTGTCTTTGCAAGTTCTCTCTTTTCTTCCTCCCTCCCTCTCAGCCTCCAGACAACCATGACAGCTCTCTCCCTATTCTGCTTTTCTGCTTAGCCTCAACTCAGCCCCAAGAGATGTGACCAAGAGCCCATGGATTGTATCCTCGGAAATCATGAGCCAAGTTAATTTTTTTTTTCTACTTTAAGGAACATACTTATTTTGTCACAACAACAGAAAGTTAATTAGCAGTGCTATGTGATTCCCCCCCCCCCTGGGAGATTTTAGGTAATTGTAGCACTTACATTCTCATTGCTGGACAAAACACCTCACCAGAAGCAGCTGATGGGAAGAAAGGGTTCATTTGGCATACAGTTTCCAAGGGACGCTTCATCCTGACTGGAAAAGCGTGGCAGAGAGTCACATACCTGGGCAGAAGCAGTCTCAGTCTGGGAATGGAGCTGGGCTAATCAATCTCAAGGTCCACCCCACAGTGACACAGCTCCAGGAAGGCTCCACCTTCCAAACTGTCACCAGCTGGGATTTGAGTACGAGTCTTAACCACATGCACAAGAGGCTATGGGGACATTTCATATTTAAATTACTATGGCATTGAAGACAGACCAGTAAAACAAACCCATCCTTATCTAGCTCAGTGAACCAATGAGGTTCCTTTCAGGAGCATGGGTGAGGGGTTGCTTTCAGGAGCACAGGTGAAGTGTTACAGGAACCTGGGACTCAAAGGTAACTGCATCACTGAAAAGCCTACTTGGCAGGGTGACATGAAAACAGTGTCTCTGAAGGTCCCTTCACAACTTACAGGCAGATTGCTTAGCAGAGAGCCCTCTCTCCCTGCAGTTGTTTATCACTTATGTAACCTTGAGGAGCAAGCTGGAGTCTTGTAACTTTCTAAGCTTTCTGAGCATGTAAATTGCATGAGTCCCCTGTGCCTTGTAAGTTGCATAAACTTCTATTCTCTCTCCAGGAGGGAGTATTTCAATTCAAGGGAAAAGGTTCTGAATTAGGTAAAGTATCCTAATTCTTTCCTGTGCTCTATCATAGTGAATAAGAAGTGTGAGTTTGTTTCTGTAACCTTGACCTTGTAATTCCTTGGTTGGTTTGTTTGCTTCTTTTTAACATAAGATATCCTGTGCCCCAAACTGGCCACAAACTTACCATGTAGCTGGGGATGACCTGGAACTTCTGATCCTCTGATCCCCACCCTCTGTGTGCTGGCATTGTAGGTGTGTGACATCACACCCAGTTTTATTTGGTAATAGATGCTAGGGATCCAATGATTGCCTTTGTGCATTCTAAGCCAGAATTCTACCAACTGGGTCATATCTCCAATTACTTGATCTTATAATAATGAATTAGGTACTTGAAATAAGGCACTAAATATTACTTATGACAGGAAATGCATTGTCTATGAGATAACAGATCTTATTTTAAATTGATTAATATTATCAAATATTTAAAAAATATTTTTATTTATTTATTTGCAAGCATAGACAGGAAGAGAGAAAGACAAAGGGAAGAGAGAGAGAGAAAGACAGAGAGAATTAGAATGGACACACTGGGGCTTCCAGACACTGCAAATGAACTCCAGATGCAGGTGCCACTTTGTGCATCTGCCAAACCTGGGTCATTAGGCTTTGCAGGCAAGAGTCTTAAGCACTAAGCAATCTCTCCATACCTCAAATATGCTTAAAATACCAATTTTTATAAAAATAATTTTTTAGTAAATTCTAACCCTTAGTTGAAGTTTTGCTTTCCATACAGAAAAATGAACACATTAGTCTATACTTTACATACTGATTCATATGTTCCAAAACAACTCTCATTGCTTTATCATGTTTAATTCACTCTTCTCATGTTCAAAAACACTTGATTAATAGTCATCATTATTACCTATTACTTTGTTTTAAGATAATTTATATTTCAATGTATGTTTAGGGCTGGAGTGATGGCTTAGTGGTTAAGGCTCTTCTTTACCTGCAAAACCAAAAGACCTAGGTTTGATTACCCAGCACCCAGGTAAGCCAGATGCACAAAGTCTTGCATGTGTTTGGAGTTCATTTGCAGAGGCTGGAGGCCCTAGTCTACCCGTTCCCTCTCTCTCTGTTTCTCTGCCTCTTCCTCTCTCAAATAAATAAATGAAAATAAAAAATACATGTTTATTGAACTCATTACTATTAGTCAAAATTCTATTTTCATGTATAGAAGATAGCTACATTAGATCACCTAATGTATATTTTTTGCTCTTTTGGGGGATAGCAAAATCAAGAATTCCTCTTATATATTATTCATCTTTGATCTTTTCTTATGCCATTTTACACATTTTCTGATGTTAAGGTCAAACAATTAAGGTGGAATTTCCCTCAGCTGTAAACACTTATGCTCAAGGATCCTTTTGAGCCATCTTTGATTAAAGTTAGGTCTATGGAGGAAAGAAGTCTCTCCATCTCTCACACTGCTAGACCACAACTACCACTGGAATCACTGGTGACTGTCTAATTACTAATTTTGCCCGAGGATAACAAATCACAGAGGAAAGAGGAGTTCAGTTATGAAGAAAGACAGTTTCTTAACAACACCCGAATCTGGCTGAGAATTGAAGTCTTAAGCCTGTCTGTCCTTGGACTTTTCGACTACTGGAAACACAAATTCTATTCCGTTCCTTTAGCCATTTGAGTAGGCCATGAGAATCTAACACTTGGGATGGATGACCCGAAATCAAGTATAGTCACTATGTTTCATGGAGATTTTTTGAGATTTAGCCACACTGCCTCATTGTCACCACACAGGTACTTTCTTCTAATATTTCTCTGCTAACGGATGATTGTATCTAAGTGCATAGCAATACACATACTGTGGTAGTTTGAATATATGTCCCCCAATATATTTAGTGTTTTATTACTTTATAGTTTGCATCTGCAATCACCTTCCTAGAGGCAATGTCACTGGGGGCTGGTCTTAAGGTGTTAATGGTGGGTTTGAGATTCCATTGTAAAGATATGCAAAGTGTGCCCAGTAGGAGTTCCTGAAGTGTGCTGTGACTTTTTGGCAGTAGTTTTGCTCTGTGCGTTGTGTGGCTGGGGGCTTTGCTCTCTCTGCTTGGCCCTGTGAGAGCAGGTCGCTTCTTCTGACATTATAGAACTTCCCCTGGATCTGTAAGCTTCAATAAATAACATCCCTTCCTCCATAACTGTGCCTGGTCTGGAAGTTCATCTCAGCGAACCTGAAGCTGTCTGCTACACATACTCTCACTAAATTTGACACATCTGATTGAGAAACCCACTATTTTGGGCACTTTTAACATCTAAAAGCAGTGACAAGAAAGTTTTAACATCCTATTTACTTAGAATGCTGAACAGGATCAGCTGTCCATGGGTGGACATCACAGACTAACTCTACATGGAAATGGGACTGTTAATTACTGCTTTGTTTATGGTGATAATAATTATACAACTCTATACCATATGGGGATGATAAAGTGAGGCCATCAATCGGGTCACAAAGACAGAATAGAGATTCAATCTCAGTTGGCATAAAGGACTAAAGTCTTAAATTATTTCCAGCGACATCAGTGAGGTTACATAAAAGGTGTTAAGAAAGTGATTTCCAAGTGGAGGCTGTCTTTGGGAAAATGGCACTACCTATGCAATGCCACACTAGACTATAAAGTAATCTACAATTTGAAGGTCATGAAAAAAGGAAGGAAAGATTAAGTGGGACAGGGCTTGATGGAAGTCCCTGCAGTTAAGGATTTCATTGTTTGAGAAATCTGCAGGGTTGGAAATGGGCCGCTTCACTCCTGATAAAAAACAAACAGCTTCCACTGCTATGGAATTTGCCCTTGGCCTCCATCCTTAGGATTCATCCGAGCAAGGGGGAGGGTGGTGTTACAAATTCTCCACAGCAAGATGTGAGCTTGAAGAAAAGGAGACTGTCTGGCCACAGAGATGCGCTTGGTGAGACAGGCAGCTGAGTGTTTGCATCCCATGACTGTGGGGAATCCACTAAAGCACCCACAAAATACGCAGGTTCAGTACTTGGCAGAGACAGAGAATTTAAATTCAGTTTAAGATAGGCAAGGCAATTTCAATTTTCCCACCTTCCTATTTATCATTGTTCCTTCTTTTCGACCTTTATAATGCTAGAAATACAAGAAGTGAAATGAAGTAGAAAATAGAAACACATCACTTTTCTTCTCTCTCCAATTTTCATGTCTTAGAGAGATATAGGCAAACTATTTTAACTACTTTGAATCTGATATAGAAGTTTTTAATATTATGCAGACTTTAATTTTTGGAATGAGGGTGTCTGTAGCTTAACACAGTTCAAAACATATAAGGTAGTTAAGGAAACCCAAACACATGCCCATGTTTGCATGTAGGGTAGGAAAGCAGTTCCCTTTCTGAGGAATTAGGAAGGAGCAGTAAGAGGAAAAGACTCCTGCTGATGGAATGTCACAGGTTGGTGCTTCCATGTGAGTTCAAGGCCAGCCTGACAGTACATAGTGAATTCCAGGTCAGCCTGAGCTAGAGCAAGACCATACCTCAAATAATAATAATTATTATTATTAATAATAAATAATATAAAGGTTAGTATGACTGGTTTTAGTGCAACACAATTGCTGCCCAACATGGACTCTGTTATTTCCTGAATATTTACAGATATATTGATTATTAATACATTCTAAAGTTATTTGTGACTAATGTTAACTTTCTCAAACTAGTTTCCACAAAGCAATTGACTTTCTTTTGATGTTAACTTGACCTGAAATTGTCAACTTCAGGGTGGAAAGGCTTCGGCCTGGTTCTCTTGAGTCACTGACACAAAAAGATCAACACGAAGTTGCTCAAATATCTGAGAGTTCAGATTCCAGTTGAGACAACTTCTTTTGTTGCTGTGTTGTTCCATTTCATTGGAAAGAGAGATTAGGATGGATAATCAGTTCTTAAATATGGTGTGCTCTTCTCACACCATTTGAAATATTAATGATGTGTTTAATGACCCTATCCTCAAGTCAGTTAACTATATTAAAAGTTTTGGTCAAACCAGAGGACAAGTGCCTAGATCAGATTCTTTTCTCTTGACTTTTCTACAGAGTTTCGTAAAGTCTGTCTAAGAGACAGTACTGTTGCAGAGTGGGACCTTTTTTTGAACATGCGTGTTTCAGCTAACTAGAGAAGGATGTATTGAACAAGGGGTTACAGATAATCTTACAGAAAACCAAGTCTCACTTGTCCTAAATTTCTTTGGCTGCTTTAAAATTAACCAAAATGCTAAATTAATTGGAATGGTTTGTGCACATGTCTGCGTTTTTTTTTTTTTTTTGTACGTTTGTAGCAAGCAGTTAAGAGTCCTACAAGAAGAAATAAAAAATAAAATAAGAAGGCAGAAAGAGCTTTTGCATCAGAATGCCTGACACATTACAGTATCTAATTTACATACACTAATATTTACATACACTACTTTATATATATATAAGTAATATATAAATTATATATAAATATATATAATCTCTAATATTAAGTAAGGAAAAGATTTATTGTGGCTTAAAATTGCAAGGTGATACAGTTGCAAGGTGATATGATAGCAAGGAAGGCATGGAAGCCCTAGGAAGAGGGTGCTGGTCACATTGAAATCACAGTCAGAAAGCAAAGGATTAGCAGGAAGTGAGGCCTGGCTAACACTTCATGGCTAACCCCCAGTGACTCACTTCCTTCACTGTATGCCTGGGATTAACAGGAAATGAGGCCCGGCTATAACACTTTAAATCCCCCCCCCCCCAGTGACTCACTTCTATATGAATATATATATATATATATGTGTGTGTGTGTGTGTGTGTATAAATGAATTAATAAGAATTTAATAACTAAATGATTTCAGGAAATATTCCAAGTATAATCTTATGATATTCTTTGTATTATTATTATTTTTTTTTAATTAATTAATTAATTAATTAATTATTGGTTTTTTTGAGGTAGGGTCTCACGCTGGCCCAGGCTGACCTGGAATTCACTATGTCATCTCAGGGTGGCCTTGAACTCTCACCGATCCTTCTACCTCTGCCTCCCTAGTGCTGGGATTAAAGGCTTGCACCCCCATGCCCGGCATTTTTAAAAAATTTGAGATAGAGAGAGAGAGTGGGATGCACACAAAGTTAGACAAACAATGAAAAGATAAGAGTTTCTTCGGTAAGTAGGAGGCAAGATTGGGCAAAATCATGAAGGATCTTATAAATGTTGTTATAAAATTGGGCTGGACCTGCTGAATTGGTTACCTATGAATAACTTAAAGCCAGTTCCTCAGACCTATGATTCTGAGGGGTGGTTGTGGCTCTAATGTGGAAGAAGAAGTGAGGGTCTGAAGAGACTGGAGACTTGAGAAATATCAGTAGGTTCTAACAGTTGCTTCAAGCATACATAGTAAAAGGATACCCACTGCTGAAATACTTAGATGATAGCATTAGGTGAGGAGGAAGGAGAGAGGATGGGAATCAACAGTGTGCTCAAGAGGAATGCTTGATTTTGACTGAAGTGTATGTTGTCATTTAGAAACTAAGTCTAGAAGAACAGATTCTTACAGGATCTCATATGAATTTTGCTGTCCTCATTTTTAACGGTTGACATGTATAGTCAGTCATAAGATGAAGAGAAAACTGTCATGGGCTGTGGAGATGGCTCAGGGATTAAAAGAAGTTGCTTGCAAAACTGCTAACCAGAGTTTACACACATCTATAATCCCAACACATCTCTGAATGACCTCCAGACATATGTACCCCCTTGTGTGCATGTGCAAAATTGCATGCTTGCATCACTATAAGGCTGGCCACATGGGACCTGGAGATTTGAACATGAGTTCTTAGGCCTCACAGGCAATAGCCTTAACCACTAAGCCGTCTCTCCACCCCATTTTCTTATTCTTTTAGCATATCTCTCTGAATGCATATCATGATGTGTTTATCCAGATTGACCAAGTTTATACAATTGCCAAGATTACAACTACTTTAAGACTTCCACTGAGGTATATCTGATGTGCAATTAGACACACTACCGAAGTGCACAGGTGAGTCAGGTTGACTGTGACCACAGTGTCGAGGATGAGCATGTGCACATCACCATAGATTTCATAGGATTAACAGGAAACGAGGCCTGGCTATACCACTTTAAGTTTCACCCCCAGTGCAACATCCAACTCGACACTCTGACCAAAATTCCTTGCTCCCCTAACCACCTAGTCTGCTATAACGTTTTAGAGAGTTTTGAGAGTATTATACAATGGAGTCATATAAATCTATATCTATTTATGTCATCTATATTTATATTCATACCTGTATCTACCTATATCCACATCATCTATGTATCTGTTTGATCAGTCATGCAATTTTGGGTTGCTATTTGTTATGGTGATATGTCCCTCTAAGCTCATGTGTTTGAACACATGTCCCTTGGGAGACAGAAGCTTTCTAAAGGAAGTGAGTCACTGGGAGTGAACCTTGAAGTGTTATAGCTAGGTCTCACTTTCTGTTAATCCTGGGCTTTCTGATTGTGACTCTCGTGTGACTAGCACCCTCTTTCTGGGGCTTCCATACCTTTCCTGCCACCAAAGGAGGTATCACCTTGCAACTGTAAGCCAGAATAAAATTTTTTCTTACTTGAGTTCCTTCTGGTCACATATTTGATCTTACAAAGTAACTACTATATCATCACTGTGGATTCTTTCAGCCTGTATGATTATTTTAATATTTAGGTATTATTGAGTGAATAATTTGTTCCTTCTTAATCTTGAGTAGTATATAGTGTTGCAAGAAATTCCACAGTTTGCTGATGTTTTTATTTGTTCATGTACACGTGAGTTGTTTCCAGGCTAACTTGTTACAAATGGAGCTAATAAGAACGTCTCTATTCAATTCTTTGTAAGGACCCCTCCTTCTCCACCATCAACACACCTACTCCTTCTTTTCTTCCCATGTGCAGTCTCACTCTAGACCAGGCTGTCCTTGAACTCACTCTGTAGCCCACGCTAGCCTTTAACTCACCTCACACCCCACGCCTGAGTTAGGCTTTTTGTTCTTATGATAGTTCTTTGGAATTGGATGTTTGAATCATAAAATAAGTCTATATTTTACTTATTAAGAAACTGCCAATTTTTTTTCCAAAGTGTATAAAGGCTCCACATCTTCCATGTCCTTGCATAGTCTTGGCAATTCAGCATTGATATCCAAAAGTAACTTTTGTCACTGTGGTTTTGGCTTGGATTATCCTCATGACTAATGACACACATCCCTAGCTCATTACCTGTGATTTTTTTTCTCATTTATATATAAATTTTTGTTTTAGTATCTACTTAATTCCTTTGCTAATATTTATGTTTATGGTGGTTTGATTCAGGTGTCTCTCGTAAACTTAGATGTTCTGAATGCTAGGTTCCCAGCTGATGGAGATTTGGGAATTAATGACTCCTGGAGGCAGTTGGGGGAGGCCTTATGGCTATTATATCCAGTGTCCCCTTGTCAGTGCCTGGCACACTCTCCTACTGCTGTTGTCCACCTGATATGGGCAAGGGGGTGATGTCCAACCTCTGCTCATGTCTTCAATTTCCCTGCCATTGTGGAGCTTTCCCTTGAGTCTGTAAACCAAAATAAAACTTTTTTTTCTTTTTCCCACAAGCTGCGCTTGGTTGGGTGATTTCTGCCAGCAATATAAACCTGACTGCAATAATGTTTGTATGGTTTTTCTAATTATTCCATTTTAAAAGTTTATAATTCATCCTTGTACATGTTAGATATGTACTTTGCACATATGTTCTACAAGCCCAGGGTTAGTCTTATTATTTTCTTATGAATATGTTGTAGATAGTAAGAAATTCTAAGTTTTGTGCAATCTATCTTTTTTTTCCAAGTATTGTGCTTCTAGTGTCTAAAAATCTTTTCCTAGATCACTAGCATATTTAAAGTAGGTTTTATTTTAGAACCTTCATAGTTTTAGAATTTATATTTAAGCTTATAATTCACATTAAATTGATTTATAGATATATGAAATGAAATATGGATCAACACCATTTAGACAAATATCTTCTCTACTGAATTGTCTTTAACATTTATGCAAAGCAGTTGTCTAAATATATTGTGGTGTGTTTCTATCATCTATCATTTTCCGTGTGTTACTCTTCATGCCAGTACCATGCTTTCTCAGTTATTACAGCTTTATAATAAATTTAACAATCAACTCAGATTGGATAAATCTCCTTATTTTTTTTGTTGTTGTTTTTCGAGGTAGGGTTTTACTCTAGCTCAGGCTGATCTGGAATTCACTATGTAGTCTCAGGGTGGCCTCAATTCTAGGCTATCCTCCTACCCCTGCCTCCCAAATGCTGGGACAAAGACGTGCACCACCATGCCCGGCAATCTCCTAACTCTTTTCTTCTCTTCAATGTTGTTCTGGTTATCCTGTGTGCCTCAAATTTTCCTATCAATTTAAAAACTAATTTGCTAATTTTATTTTAAAAGACAGCTCCTATTTATAATTTCAAAGAACCTCTACAACAATCTAGAGAAAAATGACATCACTTTTAAGTCTGGAACAATATATGAAGCTCTGTTTGTATCTTCATTAACTTCTCTTCCTCTCCCAATAAAGAGTTGCACTATACTAGTCTAGTCTTTCTGATTTTTCTTATATTTATCCTTGGATCTTTCATAATTTCAATAGTAGCTTAAAATGCATTACTTTTTAAGTTCAATAAATAAATAGAACTCCTCCTTGTATATTGACTTATCACAAACTTGACAAACAGTTACTAGTTCTGTAGCTTTTTGGTAAATTTGTTAGGATTGCTTTGAGAGAACACTGTAATCTGCAGAAAAGGGCAACAGATCTCTTTCTTTCCAAGGTAACATGTTTTTAATTTAAGTTCCTTTTCTTGCTTTATTGCTTTGGTTTAGAAACTTCAGAAATTCTTTCTTTCTCCCAATATTACGAAGAGAATGAATGGCCATTCATCTATATTATGTGACATTAGTTGTAGGTATTAAGTAGATTTTTTTTTTTTTATCGGGCAGTGAAAATTCTTTCCAACTTCTGGCTTCTGTGTTTTTTTTTTTTTCAGAATTATTTATAACCATAAAAATTTAAACCAGAAAATATTTTAAATTGTGATTATGGATCAATGCCTTGGTTCACTTAAGATATCAGTCTTAGATTCAGTTTCTAAACCTGTTCACTGAGAAGCAGTGACCATTTGGGACCATATGCATTAAAAAACAATTTTTGACAATTTCTGTACTTACAGACAATAAACCATGATAATTCCGTCCTCTCCCCCCCATTCCTCTTCAGAACTCCACTCTCCATCATATCCCCTCCCTCTCTCCATTAGTCTCTCTTTTACTTTGATGTCATCATCTTTTTCTCCTATTATGAGGGTCTTGTGAAGGTATTGCTAGGCACTGCGAGGTCATGGATATTGAGGCCAAATTCTGTCTAGACAGTTGCATTGTAAGGAGTCATACCCTTCCTTTGGCTCTTACATTCTTTCTGCCACCTCTTCCACAATGGACCTTGAGCCTTGTAGGGTGTGATAGAGATGTTTCAGTGCTGGACATTCCTCTGTCACTTCTTCTCAGCACTATGTTGCCTTTGGGGTCATTCCAGTGGTCATGTCCATCTGAAAAGAGAAGCTTCTATAACCAAAAATGAGATTAGCATTAATAGATGAATATGAACATTAAGTGTAGTGCTTTCAGGGCAGTTTGATGAGCATAATATATGCATTTAGCCAGACAAGAGCAGGCTTTATACCCCTAAGACTCATGACCTCCCCTGCTATAGGCTTCTGATTAGATTGTCAGTACTAGGCATATATTCTGTTCCATACAGTGGGCCTCCAGTACATTTAGCTTATGAATTTTTTAATGAGAAATGCATAATGGAATTTTCATTTTTTCCTTTTCTTTCTTCATATTATTTCTTATGATTTTAATTGAGTGAATCATATTGATTTCCTGAATGATAACATAACCTTGTAGTCCTATGACAACGTCACTTGATCATGGTATTTTACATACACACACACACACACACACACACACACACACACACACATTTCATTTGATAAAATGCACATTTCATAATCCTTAGATCTTGTTAGTCAATGATTTTCTTTGGTATAAAGTTATCCTGAGCTTGGGAAGATACTTACTATTTCTTCCATTTTTTTTGAAAATTTAATGTAAAATTGCTATTCTTTCTTTAATGTTTGAGAGAAAACACTAATGGAGAAACAATGGTTCTGGAGAAACAATGGTGCTGTTGTTTGGTTTACTGGAGGGTGCCCCTAAGACTTTCAGTGTGCTAAGCATGGAGTTTACTACAGAGTTGTATTTCCAGTCCCATTTTTCTCTCTCTTTCTTTTCCTTTCTCTCTCTCTCCTCCCTTATTTTTTATTTATTTATTTTTAGGCAGCATCTCACACAGTTGCCCACACTTGTCTTGAACTCAATCAAATCAAGTAGGATTTGAAATTGAGCTTGCAGTCTTCTTGCCTCTGTATCCTGAGTAGTTGGGAGTACAGATTTATGCACCTGGAGTTTTATTTAAGTGCAAATTCAATTCCTTTAACAAAAATGAACCTACTCATTTCTTGAATGAGCCTGTATAGTTTGTATAGTTCAAAGACCAAATCTGTTACATGTAAATTATCCACACAATAGATATGAAATTATTTATAATGTTTTCTATTATATAGTTGATGCTTGTAGTGTCTGTCAGGATGCCATCAATCTTGTGCTGAAATTGGTGATTTGGATATTTTCTGTTGTTTTGTCTTCTTACAGGATTTTGTTGATCTTCTTAAAGAAAAAATTTTGTATCCTTGATTTTTTAAAAATTATTTTGTCTCTCTTTTTATTATATCCAGTATAAATTTTGCTTTTTATTTCTTTTTGTGTTTAGTTTTCTTCCTATTTTCTACTGTCTTAATATTGAAAAACAAGATCTTTTCTTTGTGACTTTTTTCATATAAGATTCCCCTCTAATAACTGCCTTAGTTCTTTACATAGTCTAATGTGTTGTAATTTCCCTTTTGATTTATTTCTTGATTCATGGATTATATAAAGTATGATATTTGGATTTAAAAATATATTGAGGCTTGTTTTATGATGCTAACTTTTACTCAAAAAAAAGTCATAAAGCCTGATATGGTAATGTGCATCTGAATTCCAAGAACTCTGGAAAGCTGAAGCAGGAGGGATGGGAGTTTAAAGTCGTCCTAGGTTACCTTATGTAGGTACTTTCAATAAAGAAAGAGAGAATAGTGGAGAAATTTGGGGAAAAGGAGGAGGAGGAAGAGGAGGATGGATGGAGGGAAGGGAAGAGAAGTAGGAAAGGAACTAGAAAAATCACAAAATGTGCAACTTTTATTTTCCTTGCTGGGATTTGTTCTAGAATTCAATTGAATTGCTTAAATCTGTTTATTTTTCCTTGTAAGAATTACTAGGCTATATTAGAACAACCTTAGTCTATTTGTCCTATTGTTCAGTCTCAGATTTTCTATACAATAGACTCAATATCCCACAAATCATATTGTTCTCCAGTCTGGCTTATGGAAAAGTCACTGTTCTCAGCCTTGGATAATCGCCAGCCTCCTTATTTTCCTTATGGCACTTCATCCACCCCAGTGTGTTCTTCCCCTACCACTCAGGTGTGTAATTCCACAATTTCTCTTGGAATCTTCAAGATGTTCCCAGGTGTAACTCTCCTCATTTCAGTCCTTTGTCTTGCACACTTTATGTTGATATACCTGTTTGCCATCTCCATTTCCTCAACTTAGCAACTTCACAAAGCTGTTCTTATGCATCTGGCTTCTATGAGTACCGGGAAATCAAACCTGGTTGTTTAGGTTTCTCAGGCCAGCGCCCTAACTGCTGAGCCATCCCTCCAGCCCATAAAGCTGTTTTTGAATTTGCTTTGTGCTACATGACCTGGAAACTCACCCAGCATAATAATTTGATGTAAACACAGGAATTTTCTGGTGGCTCACCAAACTGGATAAAAGTTTGGCTGTCGTGAAATCTAGTGTTTTAAAGAACACATTTATTGTTTTTATTTTTGTTTTGTTTTGTTTTTTTGTTTTGTTTTTTGAGGTAGGGTCTCACTCTGGCCCAGGCTGACCTGGAATTCACTATGTAGTCTCAGGGTGGCCTTGAACTCACGGCTATCCTCCTACCTCTGCCTCCTGAGGGCTGGGATTAAAGGCATGCGCCACGCCCGGCTATTGTTTGTATTTTTAAAGTTGATTTAGTCAGAAGTGTAAATTTGGTGCGTTTAACCATCTTGACCAAATGTAAAGAAGAAATTTCAGCAGTGCCTTAAAACCATGGATTCATAAAAGTTATTCAAAGTTTAGAAAATTCATGGGTTTTTGTTTATTTTCAGTACCACAGTTACTAAATACAAAGATACAGTTTAATTGTTTATGCTTTTGTAGCTATTTGTATAACATTTTAAAGATTAGAACTGCATATCAAGTGCTATGATACTTTTATTTATTTTTTAAGGGAAGGTCTCATTGTTTCTCTGGCTGGCCTTAAGTTGCTGGTTATCTTGATCCACAGCCTCAGCCTCCTGTGTGCTAGGATTATAGGCATGTACCACCAGGCCCAGTTCACACTATCCTTGGTCTGTAAAAGAGGCTCTACCTACATCATCAGCAGATGATTACATAGTTGTGACTTTTATTTACATATTGAATAATATCTTTTCTGTTCTTATGCTTCCTATAACCTGATTTAACACCATCCAAATTGCTAAAACACAAGAAGAAGATAGGAAGAAAGGGAGGGTGAAAGAGAGAAGAAAGAGATAGAGAGACAAAGAGCGGAGAGAAATTGGAATTCCACATAAAGATGAATGTCATAGTTCTTCTATCTTCTGAACGGCATATCTGTCTATTTTCTGTCAGGAATATTCTTTATCCTCTGTAATTTCCCTATTTTATCTTTTAATATAATTGACTTTATATGAGCACATTACCTATTTCATTCCTGATAGTAAAATCTCTATAGCAGATTTTTTGCATCTTCATAATATATGATTTTTTGAAAAAAGAATCATGTAACCTGAAATATGTCATTACCTCAGCTAAAAGCAATTTTGCCTTTGTACCCTTCAGTGCTAATACTATGAATATATTCCACTGAAGATAAGAAGTTTCCTAGACTAGAATTCTTTAACTCACAGATTAGTCTTGGGGGGGGGGGTAGTCATTGGCCTACAAAAGCTGAACTTGAATAAAAAACATATGGTGTTACTATTTTCAAGTTTAAATTCTTTTTCCCTCATAGCTACCTGAATTTTATTCCTCACATTATCCTTCCACTTAGCACAAAAAAAAAAAAAAAAAAAAAAAAATGACCTTGGTTTTTGTGAAAATGTCTTTTTGATGTCTCAAAGTTTACCTCTTTAATCTTCTGTCTTGCTGTCCAAGGGGGATGCAAGTATCAGCAAAAGCAATAAACTCCATTTTTTGTCATGTCACTATCTTGTGCTCTGCCCACTGCAACTTTCTCCTTAATATTATCCAAAATAATATTGTCAGACCATCATTGCCACATCCAGACTATGGCTTTTGACCTTATGCCCTCCTTTAGTAATGAGCTTAATGGTTAACTATATTTTACAAGATGTTCTTCTTTCTCTCCCTCTGTGTGTGTGTGTGTGACTTTTCCTGGATTCCATTCTAAGGCTTCATATATGCTGGGCCATATATAAATTAGTTTTCACATTGACCAATAGCCCAAGTCCAATCAAACCTTCTCTTTTAGCCTTTGTTTATTGCCTTCTTCTCTTTTTAATTTCTTCTGTATAACATTCTAGTATTTAATGCAGCTATTAACTATTTTCTTTTCCTACAGTTTTATTGTATATGGTATAATGTAGTATTTAGTTTCTTCTCTTTAGAAGTGGACTAAAGACAATGATTCTTTTGTATTTTCTACTCCACTACATATTGCCTTCAGGCTTAGTATATATATATATATATATATCTGCATAAATTAACAAGTTAATAAAATTTTCAGATTTACTATATGTCTATATATGTGATAAGAAATTGTCTATTGATAAATCACTGACAGGGATGGACTGGATGTACATGAGTCAATGTCTTTCTATCTCTGTGTCTCAGGTTATAGGCATACTCTTTTGTAACTTTTCAAGTTCTTTTCCTAATGGCAGATAAAGTTTTGTGCCCTAACTAATATATATGCATACTGTTTCCATATATTTCCAAATAAAACCTGTAATTGTTAAAGGTAAGGAGGAAACAGTTGTAGCCAAGGTTGAAAATATTGGGCTATGAAATACAATGGAGAAAAGATAAAATCTTATCTAAAATATGAGAATCATACATATCCCCAAAGTAGTATGTGTGTGGCTCTGTATTTAATAGGCCCATTTACTTGGTCATATTATTTTATATGATGCCAATAAAATGGCATCTATACTTATTTTATATTTTGGAAGGATTATTCCACTGAGAAGATAGTCATATTCATAAACTGAAGTTTTATCTTTTACCCACACCAAGTGTCACCAAAGCAATGGCACATATATCTATTTGAGCCTCTATTTCCTAAAATTTGAATGTTTACATATGCATGTTTTGAAAATATAACACTAAGGATAATATGGAAGTTTCAGGATTTTAATGTCTGATAATAATTTCTCAGAAGCCAGGAAGTCATATTAAAGTATATTTTTAGCATGATGATTTTCCAATCAATGTAAGAATAAATATCACTTACATTTCACTATGTACTAATCTTTATTATGCTTTTTAAGTTGAATGAAATGTAATTTTAGGCAATTTCTTAAGGTACTTATTAAAGAGGAAATAAGACAGCAAAGATAAATCTGCATATCTTAATGCTACAAGTTAAATGCATTATAGGCAATATAGACAACATATTTTTCTTACTAATTTGTATGTTTATTTTTCTGTGTGAAAAATATATACATTATATTCAAATTTATAGTGCTTAAGCCACGTTTTGTGTGAAAGTAAATGGCAATTAATGACCTGCTAGATCTTGAGATTCAGTAGTCCTAACTCTCAAAGCTATTTGTGATTGGTGGTGTTGATGGCTTATATTTCCTGTCAACTTGGCAAGGTCTAGTATCACCTGTGAGGTATTATGTAGATGAGATTAGTCTCAGGGGCATGTCTGTGAAGGATTATCTTGATTGGCTTAATTAAGGTGGAAAGGCTCATGTTTAACTGTGGGTAGCTCCAGAGATCTGGGCTATATAAAGAGGAGAGGGCTGGTTGAGCACCAGCATTGATGGCACTCCTCTTACTCACTGTGCTGGATGTGATCAGCTGTCTCAACCTCCTGCCACCACGCCTCCCCTGCCACAGTGGACTGGAACTGGGAACTGTAAGCCAAAACAAACTTTTCCTCTAACCTGATTTTTGTCAGGATCCAGCAACAAGTAAGTCTAACTAACACACATGGCAAGTTCTTTTACCCATTGAACCATCTCTACAACCCACTGAGTTTTTAACCTCTCTAAAAGCCAGTTATAGTGTTTTGAGAGCTAAATTTTCAGAATGAAACAACATGTATGTTAAAGATTCTATATTAATGAATGATTATAACTTCCTACTTGTGGATAGTTAAAGATTCAGGGTCAAATTTTCTTGGGCTATCTTGTACCCTTAAGAGCTACCTTTATGTTTTATATAAGATCCTTTGAGCTATAAAGTAATTCTTTTGAAATTGATTAATTTAGCAGATCAGTAGCTTGCACCAGCCAATGGCTAAGAATATCATCAGCTAACATCTGAAACCTATAGCAGTTTCCTCTGCTGGTATAACCTGCCTACCTTTCCTATAAAAGGTAGCCACTAATGTATTTAGAAAATTCCTGATTCATGACTTCAATATATATATGTGTGTGTGTATTTTATATATATATATATACTTCCATGTGGACATTCAGGATAAGCAAAATCCATGTTATCTGCCTGTGATTATTTATATTTGGCTCAGAATGAAATATGTCTTAATCCCTTTAACGTGAACACTATATTTTGTGTTGACAGTTTCTAATCTTCATGTGCTACCCAGTGGAAAGTCAAGAGCTCTACCATATATCTTTATAAAAACTAACTCCACACAACTATTTTCTAAGAAAGAAGTTGTCTTAGCTTTGCTATTAAACTAAGCAGTAGCTTTCAAGGTTTTTCTTAGTTTTTGAATCATTACTATATACTGTGCATAAAAGTGAGAAGTATACAAATATATAGATATGCATTTACACACACACATATACATATATGCCTCCCTCTCTCCTAATATGTTATTTACCCAGGAAATATCTAGATGACCTGACCTTAAACTGACAATATGTGTGTGTGTGTGTGTGTGTGTGCGTTCATCCAGGTGGTTTATATATACACCTATAAATAAAAATATAGATTTTCACCTTCTTATTATATAAAATATGTTATGCTCTAATGTTTTGGGGTGAAATATTCTATAAATGTCCATTAGATCCAGTTGGTTTATTGTGCTAGGTTTTTCTATTTCCTCACTGATAGTCTGCATAATAGCTCTCAAAGATTGCTATCACCATGGGGTTGAAGTCCTCAGCTATAAATGTGAATTTGTGCTGTGGAATGCAGTCATCCGAGCATGACATGGCCAGTCGTGGGTTACAAGAGGGCCTACACCTAGGAAATTCTCTCTAAAAATAATAATGGTTATCCCATTTATCTGGTGCTGACTTCACTCTCTGTTAGAGAATTTACTTCTCTTTTTTGATGGATGCTGAACCTGAGGAGAGAATCAGCCTATCACACCTCACCAGCTGAAACCATAGAATAATTGGGGAAATGAGCAAGAGTGCTGCTTTCTTGGTGAACCTGGTACCAGCACAAGGGTGAAGGAGATAGACACAGAGAACCTTCAACTCCTACCAAACCAGAGATGCAGAGACACAGAGGCTCCCAAGACCTCATCAGTGAAGTAGACCTAAAACAAACCCAGGGAAATTTGCAGAAGAGGGTGTGGAAATATTGTTAGAGCCACAAGTTGAGACATTATGCACAGAGACCTTGCCTCTTCCCCAAAACTTATGGCTACCCCCACAATGCACAACTCAAATTCCCCAACAAGGAGGGTCCTTTCAGAGGGGGGAAGTCAGGGAGGGTGCTAACAATGGTATCAACATGACTGTATATGCACTATGTACATAACAAAATAATCCAGTATTTCATGCATACATGTTTAGGATTGATCAATCAAATTAATTGCTTATTTTTATTAAAGTATAATATATTGTTTTCTCTCCACTAATTGGATCAGAAATTAACTATATAATTGTAATATAGCAACTCTGTTGATGAATGTTTACTTTTTTTTTTTTTTTGGAGACACAGAGAGAAACAGAGAGAGAGGGAGAGGAGAGAGAGAGAGAGAGAGAGAATGGGCGTGCCAGCAGCCTCTCAGCTGCTGTGAACGAAGTCCAGATGTGTTCGCCCCCTTGTGGGCAAGTGTGGCATTTCACCCTTGAGTCACTTTGCATCTGGCTAAACGTGGGACCTGGAGATTGGAACCGGCATTCTTAGGCTTAGCAGGCAGGCGCCTTAACCGCTAAGCCATCTCTCCAGCCCTGAATGTTTACTTTTAACTTACCTGGGCATTCTATTTGATGTAAATTTCTTACAGCTAGCAAGCATACGGTTAGATCAGGTTTTCCTATTACTTTATCAATCTGTCTTTTAATTGACATATTTACATAATTTATGTTTAAGGTTAATTTCTTACAGGGAATAAAGTTTGTGCTTTATAGGTATTTCAGAATTTGAAAATGGTTTGTATTAGTTACTTCCATTTGCTGTGACAAAACCTAAGGAAGAAAGGAAGGAAAGAAAGAAGGAAGGAGGGAGGGAGGGAGGGAGAGAGGGAAAGGAAAGAAAGAAAGAAAGAAAGAAAGAAAGAAAGAAAGAAAGAAAGAAAGAAAGAAAGAAGGAAAGAAGGAAAGAAGGAAAGGAAGGAAGGAGGAAGTACTTACTTTGACTTACAATTACAGGGATACTGTCCACCACAGCATGGATAGCATCACAGCAGGAGCAGGAGGCATCCTCTCACATAGTATCCACAGTCAGTTAACAGGAGATGCTGCTGCTCAGCTTTGTCTCTTCTCTGTATTCAGTCTTGGATCCCATTGCATGGAATGGTATCACCCATTCCAAATCAATTAAGCTATTCTAGAACCTCTTGGATATGCCCAGAATTAGGTTTCCACTTTGATTCTAAACCCCATCAAATTGATAGTCAGGAGTAACCAACACTGAGACCGGGGAGATAGTGAGGACCTGAGTTAAGCCCCACCCACCCCAGTGTTCATGGAAAATACTGGGCATGGTAGCATATACCTGCAACCCCAGCCCTGGGGAGGTGGAAACAAGGAATCCCTGGGGTTTCCTCTCTGACTAGTCTACTTGAATCAGTGAGCTCCCAGCTGAGCAAGAGATTCTGTCTCAAAGCATAAGGTGGAGAGTGAATTAGGAAGACATCTGATGGTAACTTCTGTCCTCCACATGCATGCAAAACACACAAACACACACATACACACACACGCCCCTATACATACAAGCATCCATATACATCCTGCATATCACACACACACATACACAAACAAAACTAGAAAGAGTAACCCTCATGGTTTTCCTCAGTCATCTTTCCTTACCACTATGTAACCATTAAGCTCTTTGTCCTACTCAAATGAGCTGTCCTTCATGGATACTTTACATTTTCATGCAAAGTAATGCATCTTTTTTTTTTTTTCTTGTAGTTTTCTTGTTGCAAAGGGAGCTTTATTTTGTCAATAGACATGTTTGGGGACTCTTTTCTAAATAAGATATCCACTAGCACTAGCATGGGAGATTTAAGGAAGCCAAGGTCTGGAAAACAATGTTATGACATTTATTTCCCTTTTGGAAAAATAAATTAATTTACAACATTACAAGTGAATATTATTATATTTAAGTAAATGTTGAAGGTATTTGTGCATGTACTGGCATACACATATAAAAATCCTAGATATAATTCTGAATTCCTGTAATACATGAGAATAACATTAGAAGTTTTCAAACAATGCTAATGATAACCTTCTAAATCCATAGTCAGTGGAGTCTGGGAAAACATGTTGAATTTTGACAATCCCATGTTCAAAGCCTCCAGTCAGCATTCTTCTTACATCTTTGTTTCCTATGTGAATAATTCCTGTATATGCTTCTGTTGTTTTGATGTCTACCTTTCTTTTCTGTATGCCTAACCCTTATGCTAATTTATTCTCATTAACATTTACTAGAATTATCATAATAATAACCTCTTACAAATTCCCCATAATTTTTCTCATGGGACTAGGTCAATAAAGGAGATGAGTAACAGTTACTTAGTTTTTTTTTTTAACTGAATTTTTATTTACTGAGTTTTTTCTAGTTGCTAGACATTGTGCTAGATACATTATGTTATTTAGAACTGACTATGACCTTGAGATTTTCTTCTCTTTTCTGTATTATAGAAATGGAAACAGAAGTCCTGAGAGATGATACACTAAGTATAAACATGCTGGAACCTTGACTGCAGCCCAGACCCATCTCATTGTCAAATCCATTTGTTTTCTTTCTTAAGACATCCTCTTTCTACATGAGGTGCTTACTGACATTAATACCATTGCATAAGCTCTACTGTCCTACATGCATACTGAGGGCAGAAATGCTTTGTGTCTGTCACCTAACATTGTTCTGAAGCTCTTACTGACAGGAGTGAAATTTGAATTAAAGAATATTTCACAATACAAGATAATGTTGACTGGAAATCAGTACCATTTTTCCATGTTTTTAATGTTTATTATTATTATTATTAACAACCAGATGTTTCATATGGATACATCATGTGTTGGCACCCTCTTTTCCCTTGTCCATGCCCCCATTCCATTGGGGACGTTCCTCAGTGGGATTGTAGGTATTCTCCATGGGGTTGTAGGTATTCTCCATGGGGTTGTAGTTTATGCCTTGTGGGAGCAGTAGTCAGTTATTTTTGGGGGACGGGGGGGTGAAGAGAATGCCTCTGGGCATGATGTCGCAACCTGTGGCTCTTACAATGTATATTGATTTTTACATTTTTAAGTCAACAATAATGATTCTTCTTCATCTTATTAATTTGCTTATAATACTCCTTATTTAAATATACTTCATAAAATAAAAAGACATTGCTTTGAATTAGTGAATAGAAACACTATGAAATTCATTAATTTGCTATTTTTTTTACAAACAAAGTTGCTTATTTATTTATTTATTTATTTATTTATTTATTTATTTATTTATTTGCACAGGCATGTCGGGGGGGGGGTTGTAACAGGACCCCTTGCCACTGCAAAAAAGCACCAGACACTTGTGCCATTTTTTGCACCTGGTTTACAGAAATGGCTTGGAAATTGAACCTAGGAGCCAGTAGTGGTATGTCCTTCAATTGCTCTCACCGCTTAGTTGTGTTTTGTATTGCTATAATGCTAGACTGAGTGAATTACAGCAGAAGTAGATCTCCTTTACAGTTCTGGAGGCTGGGAAGTCTAAGATGAGGAGGTATACCATGTGAGACTTCCTGCTGTGTCATCCCTCGGTAGAAAGCATCACACAGTGACACAGAGGGTGAGGATAGATGGGATGAATGTAAAGCAATTTAGGGGTGACAGGGCCCCAAAAGTGAAAATAAGGAATGTCTTGGAGCCTATAAGGGGAGAACATGGCTTTTTCTTATCTCTACTTCCTGGGTAGTCTTTCCTTCCCTTCTGAGAAAGTGCTTTCTGGAGAATTAAGATTTCTGGGAAGCCAGGTGTGCTGGCTCATGCCTTTGATCACAACACTTGGGATGCAGAGATCGGAGTATCACCATGAGTTCAAGGCCAGGCTGGGATTACATAGTGAATTCCAGGTCAGTCTGGGCTAGAATAACACCCTACCCTGAAAAACAAAAATAAATAAATAAAATAATGTGTTCTGCCTTTATCTACATATGCTGGTACTATGATCCTAGTACTTAGGAGACTGGGGCATAACTAATAAAATAAATTATACATATATATATATTAATTTTTTAAATTATTTTATTTATTTTTGGAGAGAGACACAGAGACAGACAGAGAGGGAAAGGGAGACAGATAGAGATGGGAGCCAGCAGTCTCTCAGCTGCTGTGAATGAAATCCAGATGCGTTCGCTCCCTTGTGGGCAAGTGCGGCATTGCGCCTTGCATCACTTTGCATCTGGCTAAATGTGGGACCCGGAGATTGGAACCACTAAAGATTGGAACCAGCGTTCTTAGGCTTAGGAGGCAGGCGCCTAACCACTATGCCATCTCTCCAGCCCAAATAATATATTTTTAAAAATCTGTCTGCAATGGCACATCTCCTTCCCAGCAGGGCTGCATGATGGAAACTCAAGTTTCAAGTTCAGTCTTAATGAAAAATATCTCAGGCTATGAGGGTAATACATTCACATTTAAACTACCACACATTCATATTGAGAAAAGGGTTTGACAAAAAAAAAAAAATCAGATTTAGGACCCATGAAAAAGCTTTTACCATATTGTCTATAGGGAAAGGCAATCATAGTTTATTTTGGGCCATGTTCCATATCTGTGGCTGCAAGTGACTGCTAGAGACTAGCTTATGTATAAAGAATGCAAGTTTATTTGGAGGCCAAAATCTAAAAGCTGGCAACCACATAAGCAAGTACCTTGTAATTTATTATGGGATGTGGAAAGAACAGAAGACCACATGTGCACTCATGGAAAAGAGCAAGAAAATGAGCTGAGAAAGCTGATCATGTTATTTAAACAATCTCCCTTATGATAACTAATCCTGTCCCACAAGAATTAACTCTGACCCTGGAGGAAAGCACTAATCCTCGTAACCTAATTACCTCTGAAACCTACCTACCGACACCTCCTCACACCACTGGGATTAAATTTGAACATGAGTTTTGAAGGAGACAATTATATTCAGAGCAGTGCACAGGCCTGGATCTAATTGACTTATATCTTCTTGGAAGACACAGCTGAGCAAAATTCACTGGAAATATCTCTAAGTACACTGTGTGAGCCATGGAGCCAAGACTTCTTTGATATGCACCAGTCACATATCCATACTACTTACAAACCAGCTGAAGCGTTTTAATGGAAGTGACATGATTTTGGTATTAAAAGAAAACTATTAGAATGGATAGATAAAAGTACAGAAAAGAGCTTGCAGAGACCAGTTCATTATCAATTCCCTGATAATTGAGAACTATAAAATAAAATATGGGCTGTCAATGATAAAATGTTTACTTAAACAATGTTATAACTCCTTTCTGAGTCACTGAGATGGGTACAGAAGGAGCATGTTCGTGGCTTAAGGCCAGTATCTAATGTAAGTACACCTTAACATAACATTCTCCAAGTGTAGGGAAAACTGAAATAAAGCCCTATGGAATAGGAAGGGTTTTGTGTGGTACAATCTGTAAGCCACATTCCCTATATGAGAGTTTTATAATGTAGTTCCAAATTTATATATGTGAAAGCTGGGTATAATGCCAAATACCTGTAATCCCAGCTCTGGGATGCTAGGGAGGCAGATGATGAATTAAAATCATTCTAGACTACATAGAAAGTACTTGTGTAAAAAAAAAAAAGAAGAAGAAAAAAGTGTACCATATACATACATATATTCACAATGGTTATGTTGTTGAGATGAGAATATTTTTAAAAGTAAATTTTTGGGCTGGAGAGATGGCTTAGCAGTTAAGACACCTGCCTGCTAAGCCTAAGAACCCGGTTCTAATCTCCAGGTCCCACGTTTAGCCAGATGCAAAGTGATGCAAGGGCGCAATGCCGCACTTGCCCACAAGGGGGCACACACATCTGGATTTCGTTTGCAGCAGCTGAGAGACTGCTGGCATGCTCATTCTCTGTCTCCCTCTCCCTCTCTATCTGTCTGTCTCTGTGTCTCTCTCCAAAAAATAAATTAAATAATTTTTTTAAAGTTTATTTTTATTTTATTTTCTTTATTTTGAAAGAGAAAGATAGAGAAGCAAATTGAGAGAAAGGGCACATCAGGGCATCTAACCAGTTCAAACAAACTCCAGACACATGTAACCCTTGTGTAAGACATGATAATATTAAGTGAAATAAACCAGATTCCAGAAAAAGATGGCCTATTTTCTCTCACAGGTGAATCCTAGATTGCACATAAATATATAACACCATACATATACATAATAGACATGCGACACAAAATCAGAAGTGAAACTGTAGGCTGGAGAAAGGAGAAATAGCAGGAAGGGGAAAGGAGGAGGAAATGGAAATGTCATTATTACATTAACAAGTATACATTTAATCATTGACACTTATGTTAGATTTCTATGCTATCAGAGGAGGCTATGGGAGTGGATGAGGTCAAAATTCATGATATACTTAAGAAATTACCTTTATAAAACCCAACATATTGTACATTGAATATATACCAAATTTTAATTTTTTTCATTTATTTGTCAGCACACACACACACACACACAGAGAGAGAGAGAGAGAGAGAGAGAGAGAGAGAGAGAATGAATGGGTACACCAGGGCCTCTAGCCACTGCAAATGAATTCCAAAGGCATGTGTCACTTTGTGCATATGGTTTACATGGGCACTGGGGAATCAAACTTGGGACGTAAGGCTTTGTAAGCAAGCACACTTGACCACTGGACCATCTCTTCAGCCTGCCAATAAACGTTTTAATGATGGTAAGTGGATGTAATTTGGTATGTATAGGTAGAAGTGGGATGTGTATTAATTAGGGTCCATGAGGAAATAGATTGTACACTAAACAGAGAAAACAGGAAAAAGTGATTAATGAGGGGACTTTTTGCAAGGGCATGGTCAAGTTTTCAGAAAACTAATACAGGTTGTGAAAGCATCTTGACACAGTAGTAGCCTGAAAGGGCAAAGAATGTCCTTATGGAGTGTAGAGAAAGCACCAGTTAAAGAAGGCGCTCCTCTGAGTGAGAAATATTTATCACACCCTCCAAGGCTCAGAGACCATTGCAGAAGAGGTTGTCGAAAGAATGTAAAAGCCAAAGGAAGCGGAGGAGTGCTTACAATGCTGTCTTCCAGACACAAAATGGCTGCGGTATCCATGACCTCCCAGTGATTGATGCTACCCATGCAAGAACTGCATAATAGTGGGGGAGGGTGGTTAAGAGACATCAACATAGAGCAGGGAGTAGTGGAAAGAAGAAGGGATGCATGGAGCATAGGGGAAGGGAGGAAAGGAAGATGGTGGCAGATTATGATCATAATGTACTGTCTACTGTCTATATGCATGGAAGCTGCCCATAAAAAGTTAAAAAAGAAGAAGAGTACTCCTGAAAATAGAAGCATGATCCACACAAGAAAAGCCTATCCTGTCAAACCAACTTTCTATCCTCTCATGGGGAATTCACATTTTCCATCCCAATGGAAGCCAGCACCTGTGTACACTGACCTTGGGTGTCAGCCTCCAGAGGCCCAGAGTGAGAGAAGGTTAGAGAACACATATGGATGTGCAGATGGAAAACACCTACTGCAGAGTGTGAGGAAAGCAGGAATGAGGCAGTAGTAATTGTTCGTGCTAGAAAGGATGGTGCCACTACTGGAAGAAAAAGTAGGAAGAACTTTCCATGATATAGGAGTGGGAAAAGACTTCCTGAACAAAACCCAGTAGCTCAGGAAATTAAACAATCACTCTACCATTGGGATATCATGAAGCTGAAAAGCTTTTTCACTGACAAACATACAATAAGCAGAGCCAACATATTATCCACAGAATGGGAGAAAATTTTTGCCAGATACACGTCGGACCGAGGCCTAATTTCTAAAATGTACAAAGAACTCCAAAACCTAAACAATAAAAAATCCAATAACCCAATCACAAAATGGGGCTCAGGGAGTTTTCAGAGGAAGAAATACAAATGGCAAACACATATATAAGAAAATGTTCAACATCCCTAATCATCAGGGAAATGCAAATTAAAACATCTATGAGATTCCACCTTAACCTAGTAAGGATAGCAAACATTAAAAAAATCTAATGACAACAAATGCTGGGGAAGTTGTGGAGAAATAGGAACCCTCCTTCACTATTGGTAGGAATGTAAGCTGGTATAACCACTATGAAAAGCAATATGGAGACTCCTAAAAAGGATGACTATAGAGGTACCAACAGACCCAGTTATCCCCTTACTGGGCATTTACCTTCAAAGCTCCAAGCCTCAGTTCAGAGATATTTGCTCAACCATATTTACAGCTGCTCAATTCATAATAGCTAAGAGCTGGAATCAACCAAGGTGTCCATCATTAGATGAATGGACAACTGAGATGTGGTATATCTACACAATGGAATTCTACACAGCATTAAGGAAAAATGACACAAAGCAATTTGAAGAAAAATGGTCAAACTTGGAACAGATCATTCTCGGCAAACTCACCCAATCACAGAAAGATAAATGTTGCATGGTCTCACTCATCGGTGGCTCCTAATTTGTATTTTCCTGAGATGCTGACACACCTACTAAACATCTCGAGGACTGGACAATAGGGATGGTGGGATGGGAGGACAGGGAAAAGGGGGGAGAACTGGACCCAAATTGAAATGGTACGATAAAGTCCTGTATCATGAAAGACATACTAAAAGGTTGAACCTGCATCAGGTGTTTACAGAGAACACCTGAATCACAGGGGACTGGAGAGGGTATGATGAAGACTAACTTCAATCTTGTCCTATTTCTCTCTACATAACTCCCTCTTGTTTCTCTTCTTCTCTTTCTCTTTCATATTACCTATATTTTTCTTCCTTCTTTTCCCTTGGCACTGACCTGTAACTCCCAGTACCAGCATGTGGTTAACATCCACAATGAGCTTTTGATCAGTGAGACCTACAAGGTTTCCCAAAAGAAGACAGATTTCTGTCAGAGTACTTGATGACCCACCAAAGGTTATTGGTAAGACCCTACTGCTGAAGACCCCATATGTTCTTCGGATGGAACATGGAGAGACCTGGCTGGAATCTGGAAAAGAGTCAGTCCCCAGACAGTTAGCTTGTCTAGTGCCAGAAGGTTCTACATAAGTGACTGGGGGAAAATGACCAACATCTGTCTGAGCAACTCGTGGTCTAAGATACTCAGCAGCAAACAACCTGACGTGATGCTCACACAAGTGCAGTAGTGGCACACAGCCATGGTGGGTTACCAACTGCTCTAGATTTGGCTAATGGATCCACTCAGTGGAACAGAACCCATACCTGGAAATGGGAAACAAGTCAGAACCATATCCAAAAACTAGCCCACTCTCCAATAACAAGCTCCCACCAATAGTGGGATACAAGAGGGCCTACACCTATTAAATACTCTCTAAAATGATAATGGTTATCCATGTAACTTGCAGTGACCTCACTCTCTGTTGGAGAATCTGCTTCTCTCTTTCAGATGGATGCAGAACCTAAGGAGAGAATCAGCCCATAGCACCTCACTAGGACACCAGCTGAAGCCATAGAGTTATAGGGGAAATGAGCAAGAGTGCTGCTTTATCAGTGAACCTGGTACCAGCACAAGGGCGAAGGAGACAGACACAAAGAACACTCAACCCCTACCAAATCAGATATCCAGAGACACAGAGACTCACAAAACCGCGTCACTGAAATAGACCTAAAATGAACCCGACATGGCTCAGGGAAATTCGCGGAAGAGGGGCAGAAAGATTGTTAGAGCCATGAGTGGGGTCATTATGCACAGTCAATGCCTCTCCTGCATAACTGGTGGCTACCTCCATAAGGCAAGACCCACATTACCCATGGGGTAGGACAGGGAGAAGGCTAACGATGGCACCATCATAGCTGTATAACTATAACTAACAAAAAAAAAAAAGAAAAGAAAGAAAGGATGGTGCTTCGGAGGTAGAATTGTGTGCATAGATACTCCCTTCTGAGCCATTCCATTTGAGTAACCTTAACCTAGTCACACTGTCCTGATATTTATAGCACTGACTCAACAATTATAAACTTTATATGAAGACCAGATACATAATATTATTTATGATGGCCTCCAGATGTCTAATTTTCTTGAGCCTATGTAACAAATATCAAGTGGCTTCAGAGTTAATCCTTTTAATATCCATTTGAAATATAGTTATGTTTTTCATGAGGGAAAATATGGAACAAAAGAATATTCATTTGTTCATGCCAGAGAAGGAAGCAATGTTTGATTTTATCTCTTTTTTGATCACATTACCACCATATTAAATTGCTTCACTAATTTCTAAAGCTTTTGCTCAATCTGTCAATTCTCTAATGAAGGTATTATATTGTTGCTAGGGGTTTACAAAGTGTGCATACCTGTCAACTTTGTCTTTGAATTTTCTATCTAACTCAGAGATGGAGCATGTATTTAAACTAAAGCATGATAGTACACATTGACACAGTACTGACTGAATGAGTGGTGTGGTCCAATGCAGAAGAGCTAGGTTGTCCTCACTAAGTAGAGGGTACAATTAGGCTAAAATAATAATAATAATAAACCTGACCTCTAGTATTAAAAAGAGATTTGATCATCCCTTTATAGAACCTTACATGCACACTTGCATACCTACTCTGCGATGTCAACACAAATATGGTTCCACTTCCAGTGTATATTTTAACAATTCAAATTTTATGTCCTATTTTTATGCACCAAGTCCTACATTCTACCATGAAATTGTCTGAACACTTCAGATTCTATTTATTCCAAAAGCTGTCACTTTTCTTCCGTGTACCAAGAGGCAGGGAAGATAAACTGGGGTTTCTGTGCTCACTCTTCTGTCATTCTCTAGATGTTTCACACTGTCATTACCATCACCGTCAAACATGCACTCTTCAATCAGATGATGATGTCTGTGTTGGTTTCTATCTTGATTGTACCAAAGTCATGTCTCGTGATTGAGCAGCGCTATAATAGACCTCTTGTCTCTCAGTGGCAAACTCAGGTGCTGTTCTCTGAAGCACTGCTGCCGTGCAGCATATGGGAGCCCAATACAGGACACGTGACTCCATTCTGAGTCCTGGGTTGGTTCCCTCTGTCACACTCCAACTTCCCTCCATCAAATTTTGCCTTCTTCCTGAAATGTCTTCTTTATGACATTCTCTATT
This sequence comes from Orientallactaga sibirica, assembly GCA_036365145.1. Taxonomy (NCBI): domain Eukaryota; kingdom Metazoa; phylum Chordata; class Mammalia; order Rodentia; family Dipodidae; genus Orientallactaga; species Orientallactaga sibirica. The sequence continues at coordinate 7,658,414 of JAEOAD010000194.1, forward strand.
GTATTTTTTTCTACTCCTTCTCAGGAAGCAATTTTTGTACCCTAAATATATGACATCCTTTTCAGTCTGAGAAAAATAAAATCTCATTGCTTGTTATCTGTATGCCTACATGCATTATCCTAATGATTCCTCACAAGATTTGAAAAGAATAATTTTAATTTATAATTGTTTTCACAATAAAGAGTCCCTTCTGTATTTTATATGTGCACATAAGCAAGAATGTTATAATAAATTTTTGTGATAAAATATTACAAATTAAGGAAATGGATACTGTTAAATGGATCGTAATTATATTACTTTTAACTGAACACAGCCTTTTAAAACTTTTCACTGACAAATTTTATGCATGTAGATGATGTATTTTGACTACCTTGGATCCACGTAAGCCAGATTCATAAGGGGGCACATGCATCTGGAGTTCATTTGCAGTGGTTGGAGGCCCTGGTGCATCCATATTCTCTCTCTCTCTCTGTCTCTAATAAATAAATATATATATTTTTTAAAAAGTGGTGTAAGTGGGGCTGGAGAGATGGCTTAGTGGTTAAGATGCCTGCCCACTAAGCCTAAGAACGTCAGTTCCAATCTCCAGGTCCCACGTTTAGCCAGATGCAGTGACGCAAGGGCGCAATGCCACACTTGCCCACAAGGGGGGTGCATGTGTCTGGACTTCATTCACAGTGGCTGAGAGGCTGCTGGCATGCCCATTCTCTGTCTTCCTCTCCCTATCTCTCTCTCTCTCACTCTGTGTCTCTCTCCAAAATAAAAATAAACATTAAAAACAGTGGTGTAAGTGTCCAGTGTTCATTTGCAACATCAGGAGACCCTGGTATGGGTGACATATACACATACACATACAACATTGAAATTTTCTTTAAAAATTTTTTTTTATTATTTTATTTATTGTTGGAGAGAGACACAGAGAGAGACAGACAGAGAGAGAGGGAGAGGGAGACAGATAGAGATGGGCGCACCAGCAGTTTCTCAGCTGCTGTGAATGAAATCCATATGTGTGCGCCCCCTTGTGGTCACATCCAGCATTGCACCCTTGTGTCACTTTGCAACTGGCTAAATGTGGGACCTGGAGATTGGAACCGGGTTCTTAAGCTTAGCAGGCAGGCACCTTAACCGCTAAGCCATCTCTCCAGCCCACAACATTGAAATTTTCTAACATTTACTTTACAAAATTATTCATTTATTTGTGTGTGTGTAATGAATCTGGAACACTGCCATAGGGAACTAAGAAAAGGAAGAAGAACAAAGATTAGGTGGTAAAACATTGACATAGTAATAAGAAAAACAACAACAAAAATGGCCCCACAAAAATATTGTTATGATAGAAAACTAAATGGTTAGAGCATTTTGACAAACAATGACTGATTGTGTTGCAGGGGTGGAGGGAGTAGTTGTTATGCATGCTAAACAGACCTGATTCACCCTGAATTTGATTTCCTAGTATCCATATATATAGGTGAGCATGGCCACTCATGCCTATAAATCCACGCCTGTGAAAAGCAGAGACTGGAGAAGTGTTGGTGTTCTCTCTTCAGCAAGTCTGACAACAACAAGAACAACAAAACAACAACAGCAACAGCAAAAACAACAACAACAACAAAAAACAGCTCCAGTTTCAGTGAGAAACTGTCTTGAGGAAACACCCCAATGAGCAAACAGAGATCTGAAGTTCTTCCTTGGCCCTCGCATGTGTGCACACTGGCATGCATAGACCACTACCAAAAATAACACACACACACACACACACACACACACACACACACACACTCAAACAATACATATACACGGATATGCATCAGACACACACTCAGGTGTATCTGTCTGTATTGTGAATGCATTTACACACATGTGTTTCAAAAATATTTTTATTGATGCTATAGTATTTCTAGCATATGCAATTGCAGTTATTTTAATCAGCACTCACTTGTCAAACATACATTATTTCCATGTTTGCTTTTAAAATTATAATTATACTCTAAAGAATATTCTTATTCACCCCTTTCATATTCCTTGAGATAAATTCTAGAAATATCTATCTTGGTCAGAGATCATGCAGGTATTTTTTTTTGTTTTGATGTATATTGCTAAATCTGTAAAGGTGATGGTGTATAGCCTTCTTTTGAGGGGTTTGTTTCATCTTATAACTGAAACATCATACCACAAAGGGCCCAGTGTTAAAAGAAAGCTCAATCATGTCCATATCACTATTAATGTCAAATTACCAAAGCAGTTGCTCTCCAAGCCTGCGAGCAACAGTTCCCACACTGTTCTATACTGAGGCACTAGCATGGCTGTCATTCATGAAATGCTAAACAGCTAATACATTCTTAATTCTCTTTGCAACCAAAGTACAGATATTCAAGCCCAAGGGAATCAGGCAGTTTTCTGAGTGAGTCTTTGATTTTTTTTTTTTTAATAGGAGATGTGTCAGATAGCATTTGGTAAAGAAGAGAGAAAATGTAATGTGGTATTTGTTAGCTACTGAAAAATGCATAAACAGACATTAGCATCAGGTACATCTCCCTTGGACCTTACAGGTATTGATATGCTGAAATTAATTAATTATGTGGCGATAGATAATAATAAGAAAATAATTAATGACTATATATATATATATATATATATATATATATATATGGCATTAAAATAGAAGTGTCTTCCTTTGAAATATTGCTTTGAACTTGCTATTATACTAGTTTTCCAAAAGACATAAAGACCCAGGGCACATGAACTTCATACAATAACACCCACCCTAAAACAGCCACCATTTATTCTTAAGGTATAGATGACTAATGACTATCATATCCACACATAGTTACTGCACTACTTCCTTGTAATACAAGTTTTCTTGTATTTTCTAACATCACTTTCTGCTATTTACAATTTGATAAGGGAATCTGATGTACCCCTCTTTTATTGCTGACCTTTTCTCTCTATTTACATAGTGGAAATGCTCCAGGAGTATATATGGAATTTTTTCTGCCATCCTGTCCCCATTGTTTTTGGTTTTTCGAGGTAGGGTCTCACTCTAGTCCAGGCTGACCTGGAATTCACTCTGTAGTCTCAGGCTGGCCTTGAACTCACAGCAACCCTCGTACCACAGCCTCCCGAGTGCTGGGATTACAGGCGTGCGCCACCACACCCGGCTTCTGTCCCCATCTTTAGCACTACAGTCTCTAAGCTCCTTCCTTTCATTATTAATGTCAATTTATTAGGAAATACACTTAGGGGCAGCTACAATCGAATACTGGCCTTGGTCCCACATCTCCATTCCACTACCCTGGAATTGCTCTACAGTTGATCTAACCAATTATGAAACGTCATTACAAACAGGGACAAAAATGTTTCACAGCATATCATCTAAAAATTGATATAAGTCTTTGAGTAAGAGTCAAGATGTGCTGGAAAGGCAACTATAATAAAAAGGTAACTACAGTATCGCAATAGTCACAGTTACTACTTATTAAGTAGTACTTCTTATTACTACTTAACTAGTATGTTATTATTACTTATTAAACATTTGAACATGTCATCAAGTTTGTATCGATTCACTTAATGCACAGCACCCCATATTACTTGATGTTACCTTCTCCAGTTTCCATTATAGGAAATCATTAAAAGTGATTTCTAAGATTATATAGTCCAGTAAAAAGAATAATGAAATTTTATTCTTAATAGTGACTAGCTGTCAGCCTCTTGTGTTTTTTAAATTTTGTTTGCCTTGTTTTGTTTTAGACGCTTTATTTTAAGTCTCTTACACTATGTTTGTAGCTAGAAAATGCTTCTGATTTCTGAACCTGTTTCAGAGCTGTTTCATGGGTTCTCAAGGCCATTCGTTACCCACAGCTCAGGGGATGGTATATCCCCTCTCTCCCATTCCTTAGGTTTGTTCCCTTCAGAAGTAATCATATGACACCCATTTGTGGACCACATTCATGGAGCTTCCTTTCTGTTGGATACTCCTTCATTTTGTATCTCACTAAAGGATCGAGATCATTTCTCTCACAAAAAGGAAAAAGCTCTGAAATAAGCTCAGTGCCCAGCAGGAGGAAGGGAAAACACACAGATATTGATATTGTGTATTTATTTGTGTTATCATAAAGTACTGATTCTCATCAAAGTTCTATGAATTCTTCTAAATTCATTTACTTTTTCTTTTTAATTTGAAAGAGATAGAGAGAGAGAAAGAGAGAATGGGTGCGCCAGCAGCCTCTCAGCCACTGTGAATGAACTCCAGACACATGTGCCTCCTTATGGGCAAGTGCAGCATTGAACCCTTGAGTCACTTTTTGCATCTGGCTAAACATGGGACCTGGAGATTGGAACCAGCATTCTTAGGCTTGGCAGGCAGGTGCCTTAACCACCAAGCCATCTCTCCAGCCCTCCATTTACTTTTGATATCAGAAATACATACTTTGAAACACATTGATAAATATTTATTAACCGTCAACTCTATCATGTAGTTTTGCTAAACACTAGTGATAAAGACATTTGTGATTCCTGCTTATATGCTATATATAATGTGATAGTTTGAATGGATGTCCCCTGAAATATTCAAGATTTTATTACAGTTTGTGATTTATATCTGCAGCCATCTGGCTGGAGGGGTTATCACTGTGGGTGGACCCTAGGATCTAGCCCTAACTTGTTGGGGAGTATCTGGGATTTCACTATAAAGATATACAAAGTGCTTCAGTTTAGTTTGGAGTTTCAAAAATGTGCTTGTGTGTACTGGTGTTGGTGGCTTGTGGCTTTTTCTCTCAACATGGTCCTGTGAAAGTGGACCAAATTCTGCCATTATGGAACTTCCCCTGGATCTGTAAACTTCAATAAGTATTATCCCTTTCTCCATGATTATGTCTGGTATGGATGTTCATCTTAGTGACCTGAGACTTTTGGTATATATTATGCTTATTATATTATCAGTGAATAAAAAATAAATTATTTTGGGGGCTGGAGGGATGGCTTAGCAGTTAAGGCAGTTGCCTGAAAAGCCAAAGGACCCAGGTTCAATTCCCCAGGACCCACATAAGCCATATGCACAAGGGGGCACATGCATCTGGAGTTCCTTTGCAGAGGCTGGAGGCCCTGGCGTACCCATTCTCACTCTCTCTCTCCCTCCCTCTTTCTCTGTTAAATAAATAAATAAATAAATAAATAAATAAATAGATAGATAAATTATCTTCATAATATTGGCATTCAGATTCACAGATACCATTTCTTCTGAACAGTAATCAATTATATCCAGTTAAAATTTGTCATCTAAATTTATATCAATGATGGAATAATTTGATGCATTTACTTGGCAGTTAGAAGAATTATTTAGAAACAGAGCTATGTCAATTAGTTTCTCTGAGTAATAATTATTGGAAAAATGGATTCCTAGTTTATCACACTTGTGATATTTAGAAAAGATATTTTTAAGAATTGCCATTTATGAATATATGGAAAGAATTGTAAACTTAAGACCTTTCAAACTTTCAGGTATATGATTTGCTCTTATTTATAGTTATATATCAGTATATAAAATTTAATTTAAATTTCTAACTGATGACTTAATTTGTCAGGCTGAATTGTCTGCCTTGTTTTCTCTATCTAGCAGAAAGCAACTTTTTGATTGAAAAATTATGTTTCTATACTACATTTAAAGAAGTGTGATTTATTCTCCAGTGTAGTTATGGAGTAAGTTTTCTCTATTCTTTTAGATGGTAGCAATTACTGGAAATAAATTGTTGGCATAATCACATATCCATGTTTGACTCCCATCATTAGCTGTAAAACACTCTATTTCTGGTTAAAAAATTAATATCTGCCTTTAGATTTGTTAATTAAGACATTGGCTTATGTTTTCTTTGAAAGAAAATGATATCTGGCTTATGTTTTCTTTGAAAGAAAATGGTATCTGACTGGAGGGATGTTTTAGTGGTTAAGGCAGTTGCCTGCAAAGCCAAAGGACCCAGGTTCAATTCCCCAAGACCCACATAAGCCATATGCACAAGGTGGCACATGGAGTTCATTTGCAGTGCTGGAGGCCCTGGTGCACCCATTCTCTTTCTCTCTCTCTCTCTCTCATTTCTTTCTCTTTCTCACTCTGCCTCTTTCTTTCTGTCAAGTAAATAAATAAAAATAAAATATATTTTTAAAAAATGATATTAAAGATTTCATTTTCTATTGAACCTCAAAGGCAGGAAAAGACCAATATGTAGTCATTTAATATTATTTTGTTGTCAAAAGCTATCATGGTGGGCATGGGTGTAGCATAATCTGGCTGCACTGGAGAGATTGTGGTACAGTCACAGCATTCTAAGAGCACTGCACTGCTGCTCTCTTGTTATTGATATTCTTACATATGTTCTCTGCCTCATAAACTTTGCTTCTGAGCGTATGTTCTAAAGAAGTTCTTCCATGGATCTGAAAGGGAGCATGAATGAGGAGGATATTATGGCAGTGATCGTGTGACTAAAAGGACTTGGAGATAATTTAGGGTCCATTTTAGGGAAATTCAAAAGAGAAATGTGTTATTGTAGAGATGCTGCATAGAAGTAAAGGTGAACAAAATACAGCAAATCTTCTGAGAGCTGCATAAATATATTTTAGAAATAGTGCAGTAAAAAAAAATCAAATAGGGCTGGAGAGATGCCTCAGCAGGTAAAGGTGCCTGCTTCCAAGCATGATGGCCTAGGTTCAATTCTACTGCTGACATAAAGCCAGATGCACAAAGTGACACATATATCTGTGGTTTCTTTGCAGTGGCAGGAGGCCCTGGGGTGCCCATATTCTCTCTGACTCTATCTCCCTCTCTGTCAAATAAATAAATAAAAATATTTAAAAATGAAATAACAAGGGCTGGAGAGATGGCTTAGTGTTTAAAGGTGCTTGCCAGGTTCAATTCCCCATGACCCACGTAAGCCAAATGCACAAAATGATGCATGTGTCTGAAGTCCTTTTGCAGAAGCTAGAGGCCCTGGTGTACCTATTCTCTCTATCTTCCTTGTTCTCTCTGGCATGACATCCCAATCTGTGACTCTTACAATCTTTCTGTTCCCTCTTCTGAAAAATTTCCTGAGCCGTGGTGGGTGTGTTTCAAGTCTAGTTCAGTGACGAACTCTTAGGAGCCTCTGAAATTCTGCTTTGGTATGTGCTGAAAATCCTCAGTGTCTGTCTCCTTCACCCTGGTGCTGCTTGTCAGGTTCACCATGGAAGCAGCACTCTTGCTCTTTTCTCCACATCCTCTGTGATTTCACCTGGAACTTGACTGAGTTGTGAGGGGTAGTTTATCTCCTTAGGTCTTGCTACCTTCTGAAAAACATAAACAGATTCTCCAATGGACAGTGAAGTCATCATAGGATCAATTGGATAAGCGTTATTATTTTAGGGAGAGTTTGATAGATGCAGGTCCTCTTTTAGCTAAAGTTTAGTGGGAGCTTGACATTGGAGAGCATAATCTTTGTATCCACAGGATTCAGACCTAGTTTCCAGTTCCAGGTATGGGTTTCTTTCTACTGAGTAGGTCCCTTAGCCTGACCTGGAATTCACTATGTAGTCTCAGGGTGGCCTCGAACTCATGGCGATCCTCCTACCTCTGCCTCCCAAGTGCTGGGATTAAAGGCGTGTGTCACCACACCCAGCTTTGGTGTGTACTTCTTGTCAGGCTGGTTGTTTCTGAGTAGTTTAGATCCCTGCTTGCTCACATGGTTGCTAGATACTTTCTCCCAGTGGCTCATGTGGCTCTTTCCAGCACTAGATGGGCTAATTGGGGGCTGGCTCTCTTCCAGACTGCAAATAGGGCTAATTTGACTTCTTCCTTTCCAATTTGTATCCCTTTTATTTCTTTGTCCTGTCTTATTGCTTGGGCTAGGACTTCTAGTACTATATTGAAGAGCAGAGGTGAGAGTGGGCACCCCTGTCTTGTTCCTGATCTCAGTGGGAACTCCTTGAGTTTTTGCCCATTAATTATTATTTGGGCTTTAGGTGCTTTATATATAGCATTTATTGTGTTGGCATATAAACCCTTCATGCCTATTCTCTCCAGTGTTTTGATCATGAAGTGATGTTGTATGTGTCAAAGGCCTTCTCTGCATCAGTTGAGATGATCATGTGGTTCTTGTGATTAAATTTCTTTAAGTGGTGTATTATGTTGACTAATTTTCATGTGTTGAAGCATCCCTGCATCCCTGGGATGAATCCTGCTTGATAAAGGTAGATAATGCTTTCACATCTTCCCTTTTCAGCTTATGCCTATGTTATCAATTTTGCTAGAACTATAATGTGAAAATCAAGACTTCCTACCCAAATTTCATGTCTCCTCAAATCATTAAAATAGGGCCTTCTTTTAAAGCCCTGTTATGAAGCAAGTCATTACCAAGCATTAAGCGTCTAAAGACCACGTGAACCTCAGTTCTCTCCCACTCAGGAGAAATCCAGTCAGAATGAGAAGTAGAGAAAAATTAAAACACATGGAGTAAAGTGTTAGGATAGATGTAGGATAGTACAGTGTATACTCAAAATTCTTAAATTCTATTAATTATCAATGAAACTATTGGATTTGAGTAAAAGGACAGTCAGATAAGGACAGACAAGAGGCAACATGCACATTCGAATGGCTGCCTTTAAAGCCTGGCTGGCTGTATCACCATGAGCAATGAGCCTTTCAGCAAACAGTCTTCATGCTTTTCAGTAATAATTTATTTGTTTTTGTTTTTTATTCTGTTTTTAATCTGAAATTGTAACAAAGATATCTATCTCACAGGGCTTTCTCATGATTGAGTTAGATAACAGTAAATAAATATTTTTGGGAGATAATAAATATATAATATTTCTGAATACTATTAAAAACAAAGAGGGGCTGGAGAGATGGCTCCTCAGTTGAGGTGGTTTCCTGTGAAGCCTAAAGACCCAGGTCTGATTCCCAAATACCCACATAAGCAAGATGCACAAGGTAACACATGCATGTGGAGTTCATTTGTAGTGGCTGGAGGCCCTAGCACAACCATTCTCTCTCTCTCTCTCTCTCTCTCTGATAAATAAAATAAAATAAAATAAAATAAAAACTAAGAAGAAAGAGTTGAGGATGAAAGTGGAGCTTGAGAGGCTTTCAAGGTGAATTATCTTTTCCTAATAACCATGCATTATTAAATAATACTACCAGTGCCTGGCATGTGGTACCCTACTGTCAATTGTTGATCAAGGAATATTCATAGTCCCTTGTCCCCCTTACTATGGCTATTGCTATAGCTCTTGTCTGCCCATGAAAAGTGAATGATAAGAACCTGTTGCTGAAGATACCATATTGTTGATTATGGAGCATACAGAAGTCAAGTGGGGAGCCACAGTGTAAGCTACTTTCCTGGGGGCTGGTCCTCATTAAGCTGGAAAGTGATATGCAGTCTACTGAGAGAAAAGTTACCAATAACATCACTTAGCAGTGAATCCTGCATCCTACAATTCTGACCCTCCAAGCAAGATGTGCAGTAGTGGTATAACTATGATGGGACTAACCAATCACTTTCTGACTAATTTTGAGGTCCACTCCACAGGAGGGAACTAAAGCCTGGTACTGAGAACCAGATTACAAGCCCATGGCTGGAAAGACTATAGGCCCTGCAAAAAAATCTAATGAGATTGAATTGCTAAATGGATGCGTATCAAACTGTTTCCTAAATATTTACCTTTATAACCACAGAGAAGCTCTGTTGCCAGATCTGGTCAGATTTTTCTTTTTTAGTCAGTGGAATTGGTTAATTGTACAGAATCAAAACCATTCTAGTACCAAAAATAAATGGGTGATGAGTTCTAAATTAAACATACACATTATCCTCTCTAGGGCTCAAGGAACACAGTAGAAGATGGGGTGGAAAGAATGTAAGGTCTGGACGATGAGGAGGAGTGCTGTGGAAGTCTTATCATCTGGACACAACAAGGGCATTGCATGAGCTCACAGTTGCTGCGGTTACCTGCAAAAGACCTGCACATGATGGGCCAGTCAACATCTTCTTATGGACAGGGTAGCAGACAGTTAATGACATCAATGGTTGCCGGGGGAGGGGGAGGCATTGTCTTCCTAGGCATAGCCTCTGGTAAGTGAGGAAAAGGGTTGTAGGGGGACTAAGAGAGATAAAGGAAGGCAATGAGGGGAATTCATGGCCAAAACAGAATATATGTATGAAAAATAAATTACATTAAGAAAGTATTAGGGCACTTACCCCAAATCATGAGCTTAGAAGAAAGTTCTGTTGCTATTGTTTATCCCAGAAGTTAAAAATATGTTCTAAAATGATGACCTCAAAATAAGAGAGAGTAGCTAAAAAGGAGTGATAGAGGGTGGACTTGAGATGAGGGGGAGGGAGGGTTGTGGGGGGGTTTATTATATTGGTATATTGTCTATATTTATGGAAGTCGTCAATGAAAAATTTTTAAAAAATTCTCCATGTCTTGCTGGAAATTGTCATGATTTCTTTTGTTTGGTGTGGTCCCCAGAAACTAAGATATGATTAGTGGGTCTTGTTTAACGTTCCATGTATCTGTAATTGATCATCTGGTGCCATATTTATGTTAATTATAGAACATAATTATGGAAATGCATATAGTGTTCCAGTTATTACATTGTCACCACATGAGCAACTTTCAGGACCATAAACATCATTTTTATCAGTTAATATTCTTTACTTTTAATTCTAATTTATCTGGTGTTTAGATCATGACTGCTGTTTTGTGTTTGCCTTTTTATTGTTAAACATTTGGTCCTTCATTTTGCTATTGACAAATCTGAATTGCATTCTTTGGATCTATAAATTGTTGTTGTTTTTTTTTTTTTTTTTTTTTTTTTTTTTTTTGAGTCTAGTTGGTCACATCATATCCAGAGTTAGGAAGCATAAAATAGAAGGAAGTGGAGCCTGGATAGAAAACCTCAATGAAAGCCCTGGTGATGCATTACTTCGAGTAAGCCTTCGTCTCTTCAAGGTTCCATAGTCTATATAACTGTAGCTAATATATTTATGTGGATATCTTGACATAATTGTAACATTTAATTTAAAATTTAAATATATTTTTTAGCTTTTAACCTCAAATACATATTGAGGACTTCTTAGCTGCTGACTGGCTTCATGTGATGAACCAGGTATAAAACAAACACTGAATGAAAATGTCAAGGTCTATGATCAAAAGTTTTAATTTGTTTCAGGTTTATACCAAAAAAAATTTCAAAATTGTAGTATATAGTGGTTCACACCAGCACTTGGGGGCTGAAGGGGGTAAGACTGCCATGTGGTCCAAGTCAGCCTGAAATGTGAGAATCTGTCTTGAAAGAAAGTTAGGAAGGAAGGAAGGAAGGAAGGAAGGAAGGAAGGAAGGAAGGAAGGAAGGAAGGAAGGAAGGAAGGAAGGAAAGAAGGAAGAAAGGAAAGAAGGAAAAATGAGGCAACAAGGGAGGGAGGGAAGAAAAGGAAAGAAAAACAAGGAAAGAAAGAGGGGAGAGGAAGGAAAGAAGGAAAGAAGGAAGGAAGGGAGGGGAGATTAAAAAGCATAAACAATAAAATTAAAGAAATTGAATGTTAGCATATCTCCAATTAAAGCATTAGTATTTTGATTGACTTGATTTAAGAATCCTTGTAGTGATATTACATAGCATCAATAACTTTAAAAGTGGTGTTTATTGATTTCATTGGCTTATTTCTTTTAATTTTTAGCTTAGTAATTCCTTCCCCCATGACTATTATTTATTTTGTTTTTACAATTTTAAACTTTTTTTTTTGAGGTAGGGTCTCGCTCTAGCCTAGAATACACTATGTAGACTCAGGATGACCTTGAACTCACTGTGATCTTCCTACCTCTGCCTCCCAAGTACTATGATTAAAGGTGTGCACCACCACACCAGGCAGATATATCAATTATATAGAAAGTAGTGTTCTTTCTGATCCAATCAGAAAATCATTTTCTGCCCAAATGGGTAAAGACCATTGCATTTTACAATATAATTAATAAATATGATATCTTTAATGTCAGAAACTTTTTATTTTTATATATTTTGAAGTCTCATTATGTTTTCTCTCTGACATTTTTCTACATACTTTTTGGTAACATATAGGAACTTATAATTTCCTCTTGTTTTGACAAATATAACTTAACATTCTTTACCTTATATTTCTCTCAACAACTTCTCTTCAATTGAAACATTTGGAATATTCCTCTTCCTTTTCCTTCTCTTCCCCTCCTCACACATGACATAATTCAAGCATTTTTTTCTCCTTTTATTCTTTTTAAAATTAATTTATTTGAAAGAGATAGAGAGAAAGAGAGCGGGGGGGCATATATTTATATAGAGAGAGAATGGGTGCTCCAGGACATCTAGATGCTGCAAACAAATGCCAGACACATGCTCTGCCTTGTGTATCTGGCTTATATGGATCCCAGGAATCAAACCTGGGTCCTTTGACTTTGCTGGCAAGTGTTTAACCACTAAGCCATCTCTCCAGTCCTCTCCTTGTATTGTTAATACTATACAGAAATTCTGTCTTTTTGACTAATCAGATTTAAGATAATTGCTTTAACATCTACGATTAAAGAAGAGGTAGTCAAAGAACATCACTTTCTTTCCATACCTTTTTGGGTATTATAATCATTTTCATATTTTCTGAACATGTGATGCACAGTTTTATGTCACCTGACATTTATAACAGCATAATCTTACTATTAGACTTTCGCAAGTCTCTCCACAAATCATCTCCTGAGAGGGGGCATTTGAATTGCATGACTTGAGTTGTATGTTTAAGGGCCCAGCTTTCCATTTAGTTGCTCTTGGAGCAAAAGTTTCCCAGTTGTATAATTCACCGTGTAAATGGTTTTCTGATCCAGCTTTTAAACACTGGACCCTTGGAATTTTGTTTAGATTAGTTCTGATGGGATATTGTACTGCAAGCCCATCTTCTGTCTCCACGTTTGTGCCAGCTCTTCTCTTCCCCTGCACCTTCTTTCAGAGCTCCGGTTCTACTAGAAACCCTTTTCGTATGTAGCTTCTGACACACGGAATCCATCAGTACCATGGCTCAGCATTCAGACTTATGAAAATATACATAACTTAATATCAACATTTAAATATCATCTGTAATGAATATATTGCCTATGAATAAATCTTTTAAAAACCCACTGATGTTGCTGTGTAATCACTTTTCAAAGAAGTGTGGTCACTGAGAATAAGAAGAAAAAAGTGAAAATTGGCTGAGGCTCATACAAATTAATTAAAAATGTATGATAATATTTAGCATCCTTATATTGTTACTGTTAAATTCAAGGTGTGCAGTACCAATTAAAATTTTAAGAAAGATCATTATGAGAACAGAGCAATTATATTCTCTAAACCAGGGAACTATAAATATTGAAATGTGTATCCTTGATGAACATAAGAAGACTCCTAGAAAATAATAACAAACTACATCCAGCTGTAGGATAACAAAGACACTTCATGCTCACATTGAGATTCATTCAGTTCAGAAATGGAAGATGAGTTTAACACATGATATCAAAACTGCTGTGCCTAATCTATTATCCGATGTCAGCCACATTTACTGTTGTAATTTATGAAATTGAAGAAATTATCTTGTATCTCTACTTTCTGAACTGTTTTTTTAACAACAAATGTTTTGATTTTTATAAAAAACTTTGTGAAATTTATTTCATTTTATTTTTTATAAATGTTTTATTTATTTATTTATTTATTTATTTATTTATTTGAGATTTATTTATTTATTATTTGGGAAAGAGAGAGAGGGAGAGTGAGAATGGTTGTGCCAGGGCCTCTAGCCACTGCAAACAAACTCCAGACACTTGTGTCCCCTTGTGCATCTGGCTTATGTGGGACCTAGAGAATTGAACCTGGGTCCTTAGGCTTCCCAAGCATGCACCTTAACCACTACGCCATCTCTCCAGCCCTGTTTGTGAAATTTAAAAGGTCAGGAGGTTATACACTATTTATATAATGATTTAAAATGTTTAATTTCTAAATGTTATAGCAACATTGAACTTGTGAGATTACTCCTAATCAGATATGAGTTGTGATCATTTCCAAGGTAATTAAAAGAAAAGGACAATAATTTCAACAAATGGTGTTGCTTCAATTGCCTAAAAATAAAAAGTAAAGGAACCTGAACTCATACTTCATGCAATACATGAATTTAAACTAAAATGTTTAATAAATCTGAGTTTAAAGGTGAGGTATGCTCCTTGAAGAAAATCAGTGTGGCGTCTAATTAACCCAAGACAGCTTAGAGAAAACAAACAAAAAGAATTAATCATAAAAGGGAAAAATTGATAAAAGGGAATTAACAAAATCTATATTTATCTTTTTGAAAGTCAGTGTTAAAAATTTTTTAAAGATAAAAGATAAGGCAAAATATTGACAATCTATATGTTGGATATATATATATATATATAAAATTTCTTTCAACTTAAGTTTAAGAAAGCACATAATAAGATTCAAAAAGAAGTGGTGAAACATCTTTGAACTAACATTTACACAATAAAGTCTGTACTTGATCAATAAGAACATGAAAAGCTGCCTCAAAATTTTATTCATCTACAAAATACAAATTCAACCTAAAATGTAATGCCAAGGTAGACTCAGCGTAGAGTCAACATTTAAAAAGTAAGGTAACATGAGATTTGGGCAAGATTTCATATGTGTGTGTGTGTGTGTGTGTGTGTGTGTGTGTGTGTATGTATGGAATGGGAAAATGACATAATTTTAGAAAGCAACTTTGCCGGATTTTTAAATACAGTTTAATAAACACTGTATATATGAAATTTTGTAAAGAAATGAATAAAGGCTGGAGAGATGACTTAGCAGTTAAGACACTTGCCTGCAAAGCCTGAGGACCCAGGTTTTATTCCCCTAGTACCCCTAAAAAGCCAGATGCACTAGGTGGCACATGCCTGTGGAGTTTGTTTACAGTGGCTACAGGCCCTGGCATGCCCATTCTCTCCCTCTCTCTCTCTCTCTGTCTCCCCCTCCTTCACTCTTTTTCAAATAAATTAAATAAATAAATAAATAAATAAATAAATAAATAAATAAATAAATAAATAAGAGCTGGAGAGATGGCTTGGCGGTTAAGGTGCTTGCCTGCAAAGCCTAGGGATCCCAGTCAGATTCTCCAGAATCCATGTAAGCCAGTTGCATCTGTAGTTTGTTTTTAGTGGATATAGGCCCCGGCATGCCCATTTTCTCTCTATTTCTCTCTCTTTCACTTTCTCTCTCAAATAAATAAATAAAATATTTTAAAATAAAAAGATAAAATATTTTAAAAAAAAAATCACTAAAAATTAGCAGAATGAAACCATGCATATACTAAAGGTATTCTACATAAATGCTAGATGTTTTATTTATAATATCAAAACTGAAAATAGCCATTATGTCAATCAACAGGAGAAATAATTTTCTATGGTGCATCTTCACAAAAGACTACTTCTCCAGAATAAGAAGCAACATGGAGGAGCCCCAAAAACATTACATCATAGCCAGATAAATGGCTGTCTAGAGTTTAGGATGGTCATGAAATTGATTGAAAAAGAGAACATTTTCTGAAGATGGAAATACTTTATATCTTTATTTTGGCATTGAGTGTATACATTTGTCAAAACTGTATACTTTTGTAGTAGTTTGAATTTATGTCCTCCGTTGTCTCAGGTGTTGAAATTAAGCTTCCACCTTGAATCTCTTACTGCCTGGTTGGAGGAGGTGTCACTGGGGCAGGATCTTGGTGTCCAACCCGAAAGTGTAGCTGAAGGAGAATCAGAATTTCAGTCCAAAGGTGTAGAGAGAGCTGTGTGAGCTCTGGTGGTGCATGTTTGCTGCTTTTTGGTGTATTCTGGCTGGTGGTGGTTTCTCTCTGCTTGGATCTGTGAAAGGGAGCCAGATTTTTCTGCCATTCATGGAAATTCCCCTGGATCTGCAAGCTTGTAATAAATCACCTCACCCCATAAACTGGGTCTGGTTGGGATGCTAATCCCAGCAATGTAAAACTGATTACCACAGTACTTAAAATGGGTATGTTCAATTACATTTAGTTTATACCTTACGACCCTACTATGTAATATAAAAATAGTAAGTACATGCATATAAACAGTAGGGCAAAACAATAACTGTGTAATTTCTTCTTGTTGGGTTAGAGTTAATATACATTTCTTCTTTCATACAGTTAGATTTAATAATGAGAATTTTCTCATATAAAATTTACATTTATTCATGTATTTCTATATGCATATGATGTGTGTATTTATGTATGTGTGTGTGATTGTATGCATGTATATGTGTACACATGGTCTTGTATAGTGTGTGTGTGCCCTCACAGAGAGATTGTGGAAGTCAAGCTAAAACCTTGAGGGTGTTTCTTCACTCCTTCCACCTCCTTCTGGGATGGGCTCTCTCCTTGTTTTGCCTGTTACTTGTGAGTTTCCACAGTCTCCGTGGCTGCATCTCTCATTAATGTAGATGTGTTGGGATTACAGTTGTGTGTGAACTCTGGATAGTAGTTTGCAAGCAACTTCTTTAAATCCCTGAGCCATCTCCACAGCCCATGACAGTTTTCTCTTCATCTTATGACTGACTATACATGTCAACCGTTAAAAATGAGGACAGCAAAATTCATGTGAGATCCTGTAAGAATCTGTTCTTCTAGACTTAGTTTCTAAATGACGACATACACTTCAGTCAAAATCAAGCATTCCTCTTGAACACACTGTTGATTCTCATTCTCTCTCCTTCCACCTCACCTAATGCTATCATCTAAGTATTTCAGCAGTGGGTATCCTTTTACTATGTATGCTTGAAGCAACTGTGAGAACCTACTGATATTTCTCAAGTCTCCAGTCTCTTCAGACCCTCACTTCTTCTTCCACATTGGAGCCACAACAACCTCTCAGAATACTAAGTCTGAGAACCTGGTTTTATGTTATTCATAGGTAACCAATTCAGCAGGTCCAGCCCAATTTTGTAACAACATTTTATAAGATCGTTCATGATCTTGCCCAATCTTGCCTCCTATTTACCTACAAAACCTCTTATCTGTTCATTGTTTGTCTAACTTCTTGTGCATCCCACCTACCATCACCCTACTTCTACACCTTCGTGTAACTGAACTCCCACTGATAGATTTGGTTTCTTTTAGTAACTAGAGTGACCTTGACCTGCCTCACTTGGATGAGATTTGGACACTGCTAGCTATCATCACCAGCTATTTTATCCTTCTATGTCACTGACAAACTTTGTTGGCTTCATTCTCCTGGCTCATGCCTGGTCAGCAGTCAATATTAATTGTCTTTGCCTGGAAGAGGGATCTTTAGATTTCTTGAGGTGTGTTCATTATATTGTCTATCATACCATTGCTTCATTGTACTTCATTTTCTTTGCATGTCCAGCATTTTAGAGTCATTGCTAAAGTCAGAGGTGTCCCCTATCCTTGGGCAAGATGTAATATTAGTTCATTGTAGTGAACAATAAGATGAAATTCCAAGTCAGAAAGAGATGTAACTTGTCTAAGCATTTTCCACTGCCAATTGCTTTTTCATGTCTACTATGAGAAACGACAACTTAAGCTAAATCTCAGGAGTTCTCACACTTTGTCAGTGAGTAGTTGTTAAGTATAAGCAATTTGTGTGTGTGTGTGTGTGTGTGCATGGAGGGTGTTTGTGTGTGTTATATGCATATCAGTCTTCTCTTACTCCTCGATTGGTCTCCATCTTTTTTCTATTTTTTTTTTAATTTTGTTTTTGAGATTTGCTCTCTCACTTAGCTCAGTACTCACTGATTTGGCTAGAGAAACTAGCCAGCAAGCACTGGGGATCCTCTTGTCTCCCTGGAATCACGGGCATGCACCACCATGCCCTATTTTTACACGAGTGCTGAGGATCTGAACACAAGCTCTAATGCTTGGCAACAAACATTTGATCCACTGAGCCATTTCCCTAGCTTCAAACATGAGCAATTTTGAACAGCACCTTTTCTGAATGTTAACTTAACTAAGGCAAGTTGCCAGGTGATTCATTCAAAAAGGTATGGACATGGCTGGAGAGATGGTGTAGTGGCTAAGTCACTTGCCTGCAAAGCCAAAGGACCCAGGTTCAATTCCCTAGGACTCATGTAAGCCAGATGCACAAGGTGGCACATGTGTCTGGAATTCTTTTGCAGTGGCTGGAGGCCCTGGTACATGCATTCTCTCTCTAAATCTGCCTTTCTCTCTCTCTCTCTCTAATAAAATAAAAATTTAAAAAATATTTTAAAAGGGTGTGAACAAATTTGCCCTTATCATTACTTTCCCTGGAGCAGGATGACTAACAGTAATAATTTATAGTCATAATTGTATTGCCTGATTGGCATAGGTTTAGCAAATAAAGCCTTCGCTTTTGTGGCCACATGAAAACAGAGCACAGAAATAATTTTGAGTAAATTATAATAAGAATTTTGATGACACATGTTATAGTTCTTGCAGGACTTGTTGCTCATGTTTTTGTTTTGTTTCATTCTTAGAATGTCTGTATATAAATATTACTGTGAATAATTTAGAATAATAATCATATTGTAGCATGGCATGTTGGTGCACGCTTTTAATCCCAGCACTCTGGAGGATCTTTCTCATTTACACTAAGGCTACATCCCCTGGAATGAGTGACAGGATCTTTGGAAAGCTGAGGAATCTATTCTTGACCTGGAATATTCTTTCTATTAACAGGCTCAGCAATATGTGTGTGTATGTATATGTATATATGTATGTATGTTTGTATTTATTAAAGATAGTGGAGCATGAGTTCTTAAGGAACTTGGTCTTAAATACAACTCTTTTTATATTCTTTACTCCTCAAAAAAAAAAAAAAAGTCATTACCAGGTGTGGTGGCACTAGCCTTTAATCCCAGCACTCAGGAACCAGAGGTAGGAGGATCGCCATGAGTTCAAGCCCACTGTGAGATTACATAGTGAGTTCTAGGTCAGCCTGAGTTAGAGTGAGACCCTACCTCGAAACAACAACAACAACAACAACAACAAATGTCATGAGTGGTGGAATGGGCTGAAGAAAGAGATGGCTCAGTGGTTAAGGCACTTGCCTGCAAAACCTAACAATCCTGGTTCAATTACCTGGTGCCCATATAAAGCCAGATACACAAAGTGGTATTTGGAGTTCATTTGTTGTGGCTGGAGGCCCTGGTGCACTCATTCTTTCTGTATCTCTTCCCTCTATCTCTCTCTGCTTACAAATAAATAAAAATACTTTTAAAATATCATAGGGATTTCTTGTCATAAATGAATACATTAAATACAATTGAAATAGATAATACAGATGAAAGGGGGCAGGAGTGTGAGTTGGACTTGTGTTTTTAGCAATTTGTAAAGAAATCTCCACTTGGATTTCCGGAAATAGTCAAATAGGAAATGTGAACTGTGGGGATCCAGTATGGAAATGGGAGTGCTCACAGTGTGTCTTATATCTGGGTAGATTTGGATAATTTGAGTTCTGAATAACATCTTGGAGAGAAATAAGCATTGAGGTTACAGACTTGGCAATTTATGTGACTAGAGAAGAGGAGAGGAGAGGAGAGGAGAGGAGAGGAGAGGAGAGGAGAGGAGAGGAGAGGAGAGGAGAGAAGAGAAGAGAAGGAAAGAGAAAAGAACCAAGATTCAGGTGTTTTTAGCTGGTGAAGACCATCATAGTGCTTAACTCCCCAGTAAAGGCAGGAAGGCAAGGTATTAAAATGCAGGAAACAAGAGAGGGTGCCATAATAAAAAGTTCATTCTCTAAATAGCTGATTGACTCCCATAATAATTGGCCATTGCTGGCAAAGCCCTTATAGCCTAACTGTTAAGTTCCCACCTCTTAAAACTTTCACTTTTCAACATGAACTTCTAAAGGCACTTTCAGATCAGTGCATCATTAGTCCAGCAAATAATTAAAAGCCAGCTGCATGCCACGAAATCTTCTGAGTCCTGTAAGATGAATAGTGAATGATTGGTGGAGCTTATATTCCAAAGCACATCCAAGTCTGATTTTTTTTTTTCTTTCAAGTCCCATCCTATGAGCTATATGATGTGAACACTTTAAGCTATTACTGGTATGTTACCTTTGTTTTACAGTTCAATTTTTCTGGTCCTTGAAAAGTGCTACATTTTGAATAAAGTACTTTCTGGAATGCAGGATATAATGAATGGTGATGTTTACATGTCTTCTCCTGAAGCATAATTGCGTGAAGCATTCAAGATGATGGTAGAAGTACACATGGATTGTGAGGCAATACAGAGTTCAGCTCTGGTCCTGGCTTGGTGTGGGAAGCTTCACCTTACCCAGGCAATGCTGGAGCGCTAAGCTCTGCCGCACTTGATTCTGCTGTCATGAATGGCTGTGTTTCTCAGAGCTCTTCATTCCTGGGACCTACAAGTCCAATGTGTGGCCTCTTTGTTGCTGTCTACAAGAATCTCCTAAAACACCAAAAATCAGTAACTTGCTAAACAGTATGTGTTATGTTTTTTTTTTTTTTTTTGAGGGGAAGTATAATTTATGTACTCTATTTTCTTTAAGTCAAGTCATATGTATGTCATATTTACCCTGCATCTAGGGTGAAGGGCTTGCGATATTCTATTCTCTGGTCAATGAGATTGCAAACTAGGGAGAGATTTTCACATTTTCACCTTTTAAAATATTTTAAAATATTTTTTATTTAATTATGAGGTATATATACAGTGAGAGAAAATGGATGCACCAGGGCCCTCAGACATATG
The DNA here is from genome assembly GCA_036365145.1 of Orientallactaga sibirica. NCBI lineage: Eukaryota > Metazoa > Chordata > Mammalia > Rodentia > Dipodidae > Orientallactaga > Orientallactaga sibirica. The sequence goes on from JAEOAD010000194.1 coordinate 7,679,175, forward strand.
TGCCACCTGGTGCATCTGGCTTTATGTAGGTACCGGGAATTGAACCCTGGTCCTTAGGTTTTGTAGGCAAGTGCCTTAACCAGTGAGTCATATCTCCAGCCCCGCATTTTCACCTTTCACCCTTAGTTTTGGGCTGAGAGGATAAAAACAAAGGAAAAACATGTTTTGTGAAACCTGGCTTTATTTTGCTTGAGTTCCTCTGTTTTGCCGTCTGACTTTGACAATGGCAGCTAAGAGTATCTATCTTCCGATGAACTCCTATCAACTTCAGCACCATGGGTATCACAATTAGAAAAAAAAAAAAATGTCCCATGCAGATATCCGTCAGTCCAGTCTTGAAGTTCATCTCTGTTGAAGCAGTGAACAGACTTTCCTTTCCTGTCAATTGCCTTTTATAACCTGAAGAAAAGGAAAAGTTACTGACTGACACCAAGGAGAATTTCTTTACATTCCATTCTCAGTATCCAAGGGGCTCTGGGATTGAGACTATCAAATTAGTGTCAATTTGAGGCAATTCTGAGAGAAGGAAGAAAAAAAAAATGGAGAATACCTGAATTCATCTTCCATGTGGCCCGTTTTAACATCCAATCACAGCGGCTGTCAATCAAAGAGCAGGGCATTATATTTCAATGACTAGGTATCTCTTTAATTATAGAAATAAATAAGTCCAGCTCCCCTAGCTCTCTTCTTAACAGCAGCAGTCCATGAAATAGAAGGTTTGAACTTAAGGGATCAACACCAGCAGAAGCTATAGCAATTTCTATGAGTTTCTTTTCTTATTGTCTGACCACAATATTTACTTACAGAGAGAGGAAATGAATGCTGTCTGGAAACACTTTGGCTAAGCTTCCGTGGCATCAAGCGCCATTCTCTCCTCCTTCTCAGGCTTGGTGTCTGTGAATAGCATCAGAAATTGCTGATCTTTCTTATACAATAAACAAACAAACAAACAAAAATTGCTTTTCAAATCCTTCCAAACAATAACAATGTGGAAGATATTTAGTCTCAGGTATCATAGAAGTATATAGTAATAGAAGTTCTAGTGGTTCCTTTGAATGGTAGAAATGTTGTTTATCATTTGGTTGTTTATTCAAAAAATTATTTAAGAATAATTCAGAGGCATATATATCCAGAATATACAAATTCAAGGAAACTGACTTTTTACTTGGTAAACTTTACTTTTTCCTAGGTGCCTCTTGTGCACTTAAGGCAGTGTTTTCCACTTCAAGACACATTCTTCATATTATCCAAAACTAATGTAGCAAGCTTTTCCTGCTTTGACTAGAAAGTTCTTGGGTACTGACTATGCATAAAATGTGAGCCATCCTAGGCTAGTCTTGCTAATATAGTGAATTTTCTTAGGAAAATTGTGGCTGATGATGGGAGTAAGGAACACAAAAAAATAAGTAGCGATGATTACACAGAAAGGCAGAAATAAAGTGCCTTGGAAGTTCAGAAACATGGGAAATAGTCATAACAGGTAAAAGATAAAATCGGGGAGAACTTCAGAAGCCACTTGACATTTGCTCTACCTCTGACTTCATATGCCAATGTCGTTTACTCTGCCCCTCTGTAGGGTAAATGCAATTTACACAGGTAAAATGATAGGGATGATAATTTTGAGAACAAGACAAACTTCAATGGAGAAACAACACAAAGATTCTGTATAAGAACAGAGTAAGGAGTGTTTGTCAATAGGATTATGCATCTACTACTATAAGTGCTTTGAATAATTCCTCATAAAAATTAAAATATATAGATACTTATAATAAATCATAAGTAATCATCAAATTATAATACATAAATATAAAATGTACTATTCCATATTTTGTTAATTCAAATACATATTTAGGGACCATCTATGAGGTCTTAAGAAACATTTAAGTGGTATAAATAAGAAAAAAATATTCTCTGCATTTATAAGAGAAAAAATTATATTTAGCTTCCTTCACCAAAAAGTCCCATGCAGGTCTGGACAGACAGCTCAGCAGTTAAAGAGATAGCTCAGCAGTTAAAGGTGTTTGCAATGCTTGATGACCCACGTTTTATTCCCCAGTATGCATTTAAAGCCAAATGCATAGAGTGGCACATACATCTGGAGTTTGTTTTGCAGTGACAAGAAGCCCTGGTGTACCCTTTAATATTCCCCCCCTCTCTCTCCATATATATATATTGCCCTATTGCCCTGGTGTACCCTTTAATATTCCCCCCTCTATATATATGTATAATTTGCAAATAAAAAAATGCAAATATTTTTAAAAGTTCCATGAGCTTTTCTTTGAAGTTCTAAAAAACAACCTAAGAGGAATTTGTACATAGAATATTAAGGATAAGTATGTTGCTGTCTTATAGCGCAAAGAATTTGAATCAAGGGCTAGAATGAAAGAAATTGGGGTAGGGAGATGTTCCCACGGATAACAGCACTTGCTATGTAAGCGTGAGGGCTTGAGAAGGTCTGGTTTACCCTGAGTTTGATTTCCCAGTACCCATGTCAGCAGCTGCGTATGGACACATGCCTGAAAGCCCTTTCCTCATTGGACCAAGAAGAGAGAATTGATGGCTCTCTGGTCGGTCTGCCTGTCCTAAAACCAGCAGTTTAAGATTCAGTGATAGAGTCTTTTTCAAGAAAACATATGGATGTGCAAGAGACAACTATACCTACGCACATCTGCATGCACACAGCATACACCGAGTGGGAGGAACGCCTGTGTTTCTACTGCAGAGACTTCACCCACCTCTTACTAAGTGTGCTAAATCACATCCCACAACAGTGAGCCCCTGTGCTTTGAATGTAGGCAAAGGCAGGTCAGTAGTAAAGATGATATTGATTTTATTGGCCACAGTCCACTCTACTCAGCACCCTTTCCTAACATCAAACCCCAAGTCTAATCAATATTAACATTACATTATAATGCCCCTGATCTTCCCTTTTATTTTGTTGTTAACAGAGACTTTTCATACTACTTATCCCATTCATTTGTGATGAATAAGCATTTTTGGTCATTAAATAATTCATAATTTTATACCATTTTTACTTCTGCTAACAGTGTGAGGTGGGTTTTAAAGTCATTTTTCTCAATAGGTGGTCAAAGAAGGTAAGGGATGCTTACGTCCTATGAATTTCAATATGGTACAAGTAATATCTTTTTCCTTAGCTAAATAAAAGACTGCAAGTTGGGTAAATATTTCTTATGCAAATATTCCTCACATTAGAAACCTTAGATAATTGAAAGAAACTTGCAAAAATCTATGTTAAACAGTATTTTATTATGCTAAAAATTTTCTCAACTAACTTGGGTAGAGTCCATGGCATGAATACATATTCCTAAGCATGTTTTTATTATGTTTAATTATAGGCATTTGAGATTTATGTCTGCATTTCATGTAGTTGTATTTCATTAAATACTAAGATGATAATGTGTAAAGCTCCCAGAACGTGGAAGGATTAGGTAGGGACTGTCAATACAAGAAGAGGATTTGATCGATATTCTGAAAGACTGAAAAATTGGAAACTGATCAGAAGTCTAATGTTTTTATTCTGACAGAGTTATTCACTGGCATCTATTTATTATTTCAAATGAATCCCAATAAACTAGTCAGCACACAATAGCTCTGCCACTATACACATGAGGGAAAAAAATTAAAAATCATTTCTTGATGAACATTTTTATACCTCTTTCGATGTTATTTTATACCCAAGAAAAATTAGGGATATAGCTAAGAAATTTATGTACAACTAATGTAGAGCACAAAATAATCATTTGCCCATGAAAAGGTGCTTGTTAAGTACAGCATATAACTTTATTGAGAACTGGTAAAAGTCCTCAAAACAGAAAAAAAGAAAAAAAAAAAAGACAAAGTAGTGATTGTTGCCATAGTGTAAATGTGAGAATGAGAGCTAGGTTGTCTAGTACAAGTCTTATTTTCACTTTAGATGAAGAAAGGAACATAAAAGATCCAATTAATAGAAAAAAATAATTTGACAAATAACACTAATACAGACTTTTTTTCAGATGACCTGTTAATTCTGGCCAATCAGAGCTTGACAGAGACTTAGAAACTCACCTCATTCAGGAGGTTTTGCATTGCTAAATAATCTAAAGTGAAAACGAGTAGTAAGGTAGTGGGAATTTCCAGGCCCCTACCCGAGAGGTATCCATGCTAAGTAACCATGGATGGATCCTGGGCTCTAAGGATTCCTGCATAAAGAGGTGGATGAAAAATTAATTAAATATTAGATTTGAAGTTAAGATAATAAAACAAAATAGAAAACATAAATCTAAGACAATAAATTTGAGGCATATTTGAGACCAAATTATTTTTTTATTAAGTGTTGATTATGTAAAAATGGCCAAGGATGTTGCTTTCCTTAGCAGGCAAAAATCCCTGGGCTCGACCCACAGCACTCCATAAACTCAGTTTAGTGATGCATATCTGCAATTTCAGCACTGGTATGGTGGAGTCAGGTAGATAAAAGATTCAAGGTCATCATCCTGGAAGACACAGGGAGTTTTAAGGCAGCCTGAAATACATGGGACATTCTCAAAAAAAAAAAAAAAAAAAAAAAAGGACAAAAACAGGCTTTGAAACAAGGTGTATGTGATATGCTAGGTTGTGGGATGAAGAATTATAAAGCATAATTTCTGCCTCGTATCCTCATGTTCCCTGTGCATTCTAAATGCATAAAGCAGAAGATAAAGACATTGAATTTTATAGACAAGCAGAGCATCATGGCTGTGGACTGAGGGAAAACTGTCATCTCCATGAGACTCTCAGCTTGCATGTAGGATGAAGGTGGACTCTCCGTTTAATTAAGGGTGGGTGTTTTGAGCCCTAACATTAATTTGGTACAGGGAAAGTTACCCAATAACTAGCATGGTAAACTACTTGGGATGTACTGGTTTCAAAATCAGACAGGTTGTTAGAAAAACAAACGTTTTGGCATGAGGCATAACAATCATGCTTTCTAGTCCCTGCAGTAGTTAAAATTGCATTAAAAATGTAAATGAGCTGGGCGTGGTGGCGCACGCCTTTAATCCCAGCACTCGGGAGGTAGAGGTAGGAGGATAGCCATGAGTTCGAGGCCACCCTGAGACTACATAGTTAATTCCAGGTCAGCCTGGACCAGAGTGAATCCCTACCTTGCAAAAAAAAAAAAAAAAAAAAAAAAAAAGTAAATGAGCCAGGCGTGGTGGCGCATGCCTTTAATCCCAGCACTCTACTCAGGAGGCAGAGGTAGGAGGATTGCATGAGTTCAAGGCCATCCTGAGACTACATAGTTAATTCCAGGTCAGCCTGGGCCAGAGTGAGACCCTACCTCGAAAAAAAAAAAAAAAAAAAAAAAAAAAAAGTGAATGGTCTATTTATTCCCTATAGATTTTAATTAAACCATTAAGAGAAATGCATTTTCCTCTGACAAGGTTTATTTATTTATTTATTTATTTATTTATTTATTTATTTATTTACTTTGTACTCTAAAGCTACTTCTATGAAAACAATGTACCTTCTTTTCTTTGTGGACTCAAAAGTTATACTGATCCCAAATATATATCTGAAGGAAAGTGAATGTAGGCTTCATTGCAAGTTCATGTTCCCCAGTATAAACATTACTACAGTATGGTACCCCTGTGGCCAAGGCAAAGGGTGACACATTACAGCTAAACCATTATTTAACACCACAGTATGTAGTGAAATTTCTGCTGTAGTCATGAAACCCTCTCATTGCTGGGATGAAAAAACAAACTGAGTATTTCATCCATTACTAGTGGTCTCTGACTGGGTGTGCCCAGGTTCTTGGAGTCTTAAACATTTGAAGATGTGTACAGCAATGCTGTGAGAAATTTTATCAAGAGTAAGGGAATCATACAAAGGTGGTGGAGCTTGGATTAGGCTCCAAGGCAGTAGCTGGATCTTTGAGCTAGACTGACCAAGAGCAGTGGCTTACTAGTCAGGGCTTCTTGTTATCAGAGCTTCTTTTTATTAAGGGACATTGTTTGGGTATGTGACGGTTTGAATCAGATGTCCCCCATAATAGGGTTAGATTTTGTTTGATTTGATTGGAATTCTCTTTAAAAGGACAAACAGGGGCTGGAGAGATGGCTTAGTGGTTAAGGCATTTGCCTTTGAAGCCTAAGGACCCTGGTTCGATTCTCCAGGTCCCACATAAGCCAGATGCACATAGTGGTGCATGCATCTGGAGTTCATTTGCAGTGACTAGGGGCCCTGGCACATCCATTCTAACACACTCTCTCTCTCTCTTTCTCTCCCCATCTCTCTGTCTCTAATAAATACATACATACATAAATACATAAATAATCTAAAAGGGCAAACAAAAAATTGATAGTATTCCTGATAATTTTTTTTAAATACATAAGTGCCTTTTGTTTCTAGCAGCCATGTTTGCTCTGAGCCTAGTATGCCTGTTTGCCTCTCCTTTATTTGTTACAATAAGGGTATCTTTTAAAAAAATTATTTATTTATTTGAGAGAGAGAAAGAAGCAGAGAGAAAGAGAGACAGATAGAGAGAGAATGGACACGCCAGGGCCTGCAGCCACTGCAAATTAACTCCAGACACATGCACTACCTTGTGCATCTTTCTTACATGGGTCCTGGGGAATCGAACCTAGGCTTTGCAGGCAAGTGCCTTAACCTCTAAGCCATTTCTCCAGCCCCATAAGGGTATCTTTAAGGCCAATACTTTAATTATGTGCTACCCATCACACTATATTATAAAACTTATTTATCTATTTTTAATTAACATACAAAGTAAGAGATTTCCTAAGTGAATTAACACACATATTGACAATCTTCCTGCTCCTTTCTCTGTTGTGTATCATTGCTCCCAATATTCCTCCTTTCACTTTAGTTATTTATGTATTTATTTATTTATGTGCAAGAAGGGATGGATAGATAGATGATAGATAGATATAAATATAGATAGAGATAGATAGATAGACGTGATACATGATAGATAAATAAAGAGAAATAAAATGGATCTGTCAGGGTCACTAGCCACTGCAAATGAACTTCAGATGCATGCACCACTTTGTGCATCTGGCTTTACATGAGTCCTAGGGAATTGAACCTGGGTCCCTAGGCATTGCAGGCAAGTGCCTTAAGTGCTGAGCCATCTCTACAACCCCCCTTTCACTTTATTTTACATGTATTCCTTTACCCTGACCACTCTCATCCCTGAAATTTCTTCTCTCTCATCTTATGGGGCCCGTTCTAGTTTAGTAGGCTCTACTCCTGCTTATTCCCATGTAAATACACATATAAACGTTCAAGACTACGATGCACTTATGAGAGAGAATATGCAGTATTTGTCTTCCTGAGCCTGGGTACCTCATGTATGATAATACTCTCCAGTTTCATCCTTTATGCTGCAGTTTTCATAATTTCCTCCTTCTTTACAGCTGAATAAAATTCCACTGGGAGAGTTTCATTATCCATTCATCTGTGATAAACATCGAGGCTAATTCCATTTCCTTGTTATTGTGGTCAGAGTAGCAATCCACATGGATGGTTTCTCCTGTTTATTATGGGAATTAAAGATGATGTTTTAATTGAAAACAATCACCAGGCACGGCACACACCTGGAGTCCCAGCATTCGGGAAGCCAAGACAAAGTTTGCCATGAGTTTGAGTCTGACCTGGGACTGCAATTTGGGTTAGTAAAAACTAACTTGTAGAAGTATGTCAAAGGTTTTTCCATGATAGCTTATTATTATTAATTGTACAAATTAAAAATATATTATGACATAATTGACACAGGTTGAATTTGCTATTATTTTGTCACATTTTAGGTCACTTATGGGTAAAGAAATAATCAAGAGTACATTTATAGTTTGTTTTATGTTTATTTATGGAATTATTTGTCCAGAATTTTTAATGTTTTAGCTTATATTAAAGTAGCTACCTACTATTTTTTCATCTCAATATGAAGAAGACTCAACAGTATTTGTATTTACTTATTTTTTGGAGAAAGAAACAGAGAGGGAGAGGGAGACAGATAGAGATGGGTGCGCCAGCAGTCTCTCAGCTGCTGTGAACGAAAGCCAGATGTGTGCGCCCCTTGTTGTCAAGTGTGGCATTGTGCCCTTGCGTCACTTTGCATCTGGCTAAACGTGAGACCTGGAGATTGGAACCGGGTTCTTACGCTTAGCAGGCAGGCGCCTTAACCGCTAAGCTATCTCTCCAGCCCTCAACAGTATTTTTAATAGCAGACATGTGACTTATTAACGAAAATTCTCTCATTCAAAAATTAGTCATTGAGAGGGGCCAGTGAGATAGCTCAGCAGTTAAAGGTACTTGCTTACAAAACATGATAGCCCAGGCTCAATCCCAGTATTCACTTAAAGCCATCTGCATAAAAGCTAGTCATTGGGGACTGGAGAGATGGCTAGTAGTTAAGACACTTGCCTGCAAATCCGAACTATCTGGGTTCAGTTCCCCAGTATCCAAATAAAGCTATATGCACAAAGTGACACATGTGTATGCAGTTCATTTGCAGCAGCTGGAGGCCCTGGTATGCCCATTCTCTCCCTTCCTCCCTCTCTCTCTCTCTTTCACTTTTTTCTATCTCTCTCTACTTGCAAATAAGCAAATAAATGAATAACATAATTTTTAAAAATAGTCATTGTGTATATCATTTTCCCTTACATTCTATAAACATATTTCTTGGAAAATAATTCTCTGTTACTTTTCTTTAATCACTTTGAAGATGTTCCCTGACAACCTTAGCTGTTTTTGTTGTTTATTTTTTTTTTTTTTTTTTTTTGGTTTTTCAACAAAACAAAACAAAAACAAACAAACAAAAAATTCCAGACAGTGTTGCATGAAATGGCATTTATTTTTTGACATCCTTGTGGCTAAAATGTCCAAGACTGAGATACCAGAAAGCTGGTGAGTAAAAAATCCCTTGTCATAAGCAGGTCTGTTTTTGTCTGAGACTATTTATGGTGGAAGACCAGCAAGAACTCATGAGTATCACTTGCATAAGGCCCTTAATCGAAAACAGGAGAGCTCCACCATCAAAAGCCCACTCCTCACTTCTCGTGAGCATCAAATGGGTAGTTAGGATTCAAACAAGAACATTTTTTTAAGGCACAAACACTAATTCAAGCTCTTCAAATGATATTTTAGTAATAAAAACTGATGGTGAGAGTTGATTGCCACCTTCCAAAATTATCATGAAGAACCCTTCTATTATTAGATGATTATTATATTATAATATACATTATTATAAAAATATAAGAAAATACAAAGAAAGATGCAAACACCTCTGTACAGAGTGTTGTCGCAGAAGATTTTAACAGAAGGTGATATTTGAGTTGAGACTTGAAAAATGGATTCCGGGTATAAGAGAAAGGGATTAACAAGCCTCCCCACCACCAAAATGGAAAACTCTTGGCTTCTTCCAGAAACAAAGGAGGTCAGGAGCATTGGAGTATAACAAACCATTGGGTAAGTGGTGTGAAAAGAGAAATAAAATTGGGCAGGAGCCAGATTCGGCAGAGTCATAACCAAAGGAGTTTGGAATTTTTCCTAAGCACAGTGAGAAATCAGGGGGTGTAACTTGATCTGATTTACATTTTATAAAGGATTCTGTTGCTCTGTTGAGAATTGGTTGGAAAAGGCCAAATATGCATACCTAGGGACATAACCACACACCCCACATGCTGCCTCGCAAACACTCTGAGGAATGCAAAGAGTATGTTCAGCCAAGTTCCTGTCATATGGTGGCACTGAAGCTGGTGACCTAATATGAGCCCCCCAAGGGTCTTTGATCACCAGATGGTGAGGAGACCACCTTCTCTCTCTATGCTGCCTGCTTGGTCTCTGCACAGCGGCTGTCCAGAGCCTGTAACAGCATGTGGGGCTACACAAAGGATGGGACCTGGATAGCTATGCCAGTTTGCCATACTCCAGGGACAATGACCTAAATGTGATCATTTTCATACACAAGATACAGCTTTATATTCAGTCTGTGAGATAGTCCCATTGTAAGAATGCACATGGTATGAAATATCTGTTCTGTAGGATCAACTAATTTTAACTACCATGAATACAGTAGATTTTCTATAAAGATGATACAGCTGCTGGCTCAGACTTCTTTTTCTAATTTATATTTGTCATGATCACTAAGTACCAGGTTCCTTTAAAGCATGGATGCTGTCTATAAAGGACTATAACTACTTGATGTCTGTTGATCACCAGAAACGGAATCAATCAATCAATTGCGATAATCTTTACACTCCCCACAGCATTGTTTAATTAACACACTAAGGAGTTCAGAGCTAGAATTTTGTTGTCAGGTTATACTTTCAAATTAACAAAGACTGGAATGAATTTAGTCTTTAAGAAGCAAGATACTGGCGTGTTAACATGAGTGAAAGAGTGAAGGACTTCTGATATAGTTATCATGTTCAAGGACAGTAGAAGAAACATGGACATCAAAGAAAGACAGTGGAATAAAGATAGTTCAATTGTTGGGGGGAAATGCTGACTTTCTTTTATATGGATTGAAACTCGTATGAAGAAACTATCGTATTTTGTCTTTAAGTTTTTGTAATGAAAGGGCATATAGTTGTTTTCCAGTCTGTAAAATTTAATCAATTATCTAATAGATGCCCTAGGTCTTTTGCTAGAGATTTGTCAGCTAGATTGTTTGAGAACACTGCCTGTCTTTCCCATATGATTTTAAAAGGCAGGCCTAGGACACCTATCAGCCAGGTTGGAGATGGAAATTCTGTAATCTCAACTAAGTTTTATTACAATCACGATTTGTCTCTGTCCCATTGCTCATCTGAGAGTGACGGTGGAATTCCCACAAATTTTAAAGGTCAGGATAATGGAGTCAAAGGGAATCTACCTTTGTTTCTGAAAGCATGCAAATAAGAAACATTAAATGTAACATTTTGAGAGGTCTATTGATGAAGGATTTCTGTTTCTTTCCTGGAGGATTTTTCAGCGTTATTGATGATTCACCACAAAGCTTTGATAATGCAGTGGCGCTAACTCCAGAGGGAGTGGTCTGACAAACAAGTCTGTTCTTTCTTGTGGGTGATGTATCCTGATCCAGGTTGAGGCTGTTGGTGTTGGAGTGAGTGATTGCTCACGTTCCCCTGTACTTCGTCTGGCTTTGCTTACGGAAGCTTTTATTGCTATTAATATTTAACAGTGAAGGCCAGCAGGGCTCCAAGTGATGAATGCAACACTGAGCTAACACTGGCTTCTGTCCAACTGGATAATTTCCAATTATACAAAAGGAAATAGGGTTTGCACTTATTTAAAAATGGGGATAAGTAGGACAGTGTAGGGGGGAAAGTAATCACCAATGTTCATTACCTTCTAACAAATTCCAGGTGAACTCTCAATGTATCTTTAACAATTAGTTTATTTCCTAAGGAGAACAATTCATGTTTACAAGTTTTGGAATGTCCACCAGTTGTGTGCACATTTATTTGAAACTAGTAAGAATACACACTGAAAGCAATTCAGGAAAGCAACTGTAAAAGTTTATGGACTACTGAAGTTTATCCTATAGGAACAATTATTTCATGGGATGGCATTCATTAAAAAAAATTTTTCATGTCAAAAATTTCATTTCAAAAATTTACTATTCAAATTCATCAGTTTATCTCATAGAAAACAAAAATGGAAGTAAACAGAATTCAATATCCAAAGGGTATTAAGCATATTGTGCTGAGCTTGTTTCTTTCTTTCCTTTCCTTTTTCTTTTTCTTTTTTTTTTTTCTTTTGCCTTGTTTCCATTAATTTTTCTCCAGTTTTCCTTCAGGCAAAACTTAGCTAGCTGCCAAGTCTTCAGGGGATGTATACTGGTTCTTCTATTTTCCCTTTATCTTTGAAGAAGTATTGATTTGCTTTTTGTCTTTTTTCCAATTTGCTCCTCTAATTGACACAGTCCTGGATGGAATAATCCATTAATAGTCATGAGCATGCTTTAAAGGGACGTGGAGCCATGGAAAGCATCAAACTAACAGAATGGAATATATTTTATTTATTTATTTTTTTCCTGAAAGAAATACGTTGAAGGTATCAGGATCATGGAATATTTACTAGTAGTTCCTGATGCTTTTGGAATATGCTTGATATACTATGAACTTTTGCATTTAGAATCAAATCTTTCCAATGACTCTTGATTTCTTATATACTTTAAAGAAACTTGCCTTTCCCTTCTCAAGTTGAGCCTTTAGAAAAATTTGTGTAATGAACTCTTTCTTTTTTTTCCCCTGAGGCAGGGTCTCACTCCAGCCTAGGCTGACCTAGAACTCACTCTGTAGATTAGATTCACTCTGTAGGTTAGATTCAAACTCACAGAGATCCTTGTATCTCAGCCTCCTAAGTGCTGGGATTAAAGATATGCATCACCCTAAGAGTTTGCACCTTACTCATCTGGATATCACATGGCCTGTCTCACAAGAGACATGGAATAAAACATGTCTTTGAACATATTGCATTTCTAGGTGGAATTTTGCATTATTTTTCGGAATAATTCTAGTTTACGAAACTTAATATATAGCTTCCAATTTTGTCTTCCAAGTATAGAGTGGTAAAGAACAGAATGCCCAAGATAATTAGAAAATAATTCTGTCCATATTGCAATTGAAACAGAATACCTTCATATGAATCATGTAAGTACATGACATGAACTTTTACATTACATGTATAATCAGATTTCTGGTGTAGAACTATTATTTGAATATAACAATTAGTTATAGGATTATTATCCAAAACACTAATGAGCCAAAGGTTGCAAATATAAATGGTATATATTGCCCTCACCCAGAAAAAACTTCCTTTAACCACTGGCTTTTTGTTCTTCTCTCCCATCTGGCATGTATTCTCATTGGGTTTCAGCTATGTGGAGTCATATCATGCATACACTCTTGTTACAACCTTTCTTCCCTAATATACAATGCATTTTGCATGTCATCAAAGATTCTTTATGACATTATTTGTATATTGCTGTCTTTCAGCAGACTTTTGTCAAACCAGTTTCCATTGTTTGGCAATTATAATTTTGAATTGTCTTCTACTATAAATAGTAAAGTGTCAAACATTATTGCAGTTAGATTTTTGTAAAATAATTAAACATTTTATAAGTGTATCAGATATATGTCTTTCACTCACTATTAAGTAAAAAAGTCATTAAAATGTGGGTCTAAAATATCAGTGCATTTTTATTTGTGGAACAGCAGCAAATAGTTATAAATCAGAATGTGTTTACATTTTAACTACCCATTTCTATTTTGTTTCTAGCTTATGTATTTTATCTTTAAGGAAACATGAACCCATGACCTATCCTGGCTCAGGCACCATTATGGGATTATATGAATGAAAATCACAATGCTTCTATGTTTAAGCTGCTCATAGTTTCCTGGGCTTAGATGTATTTATATAGAAATGAAGAAAATTTCCAGAAACAGTGCATCAGTCCCAAGAATTACACACCAGAGTGAAATGATTTTGAAGAAATGAACATGCACAAATAATGAAATAATTTCTGAAGGACTACATGTAGTATATGTGTAAAAATTACTTAGTGTGATCCTATTATCTCCCATTTGATTATCACTATTGCAAAATATCTTCATAATACCTTCATAAAACTTACTGTTTAACACCTTAATTTAAATTTAGTCAATGCTTAGTGCCTGATAGTGATATTCCCTATAAAGGGACCATGAAACTATAAGACACAGAGACACGAAATGCCAAAAATTATGCCGTAAACTAAGAATCATAATTTGTTATTTAGAAACCACTTGGTGGTTGGTAATGTTCTGAAATACAACCCAACTCATACATGTGAAAAACTCTCCCTCTTCATTTTGTGTTTCCTTTTATGTTTTGCATTTACTACATCTGCATTCATAGCTAATAACATCAACATTCGACTCACATTTGAAAACATTATGACATTTTCATTGCATCATTTTGAAACTGATATGTTATGTATTGATACATAGTGCTATGTCAACATTCACTGTTGACTTCCCTGATGCTTTCACACCATCAATTTAAAATGGTCTCAAATTGATTCCAGCAACTTACTTTTTAAAACATTCAGGACTCATGATAAGAATCATTTGAAGTTTAGGGACATTTTCCTGTTTGTTGCCCTAGAATCAGCAGTATTTCCACAATCATATTGATTTCTTCCAATCACTGTTGGGGAGAGCAAAGCCAATTTTCATTTCATTGAAAAACAGTGAAAAATTGAATGGGAAGGACAGTCCAACAAATAAAATTTGTGTGTTATTGGTTGCCAATGAGGAGTTAGAGGGGAAGACAGAACCAGGCACCAGTGCCTCAGCATACCCCACACAAAATCTACCAGTTCAGATAGTTTGTGTATTATGATCTGGTCCAATAATGGTGTCTATATGATGTAACTGCACTCTATTATTTTCAGAATGTTAAAGAGCCAGTCTCAAATATGCTTTAGTGTTTCGGAAGGTAATTTTTTTATCTGCAAGTTTATATCAATGAATTTCAGTTCCTAATCTTTTAAATTTTTGTTTATTTTTATTTATTTTATTTGAGAGCAACAGGCAGACAGAGAAAGAGGGAGAGAGAGAGAATGGGTGCACCAGGGCCTCCAGCCACTGCGAACGAACTCCAGATGCATGCGCCACCTTGAACATCTGGCTTACCTGGGACCTGGGAATCAAGCCTTGAAGTGGGGTCCTTAGGCTTCACAGGCAAGTACTTAACTGCTAAATTATCTCTCCAGGCCCCTTAGTTCCTAATTCTGGATATTCATGACCTTTATGGAGAATAGATACAAGTTCTGTTGACAGAACAAAAGAGTAATAGATGCTACTAAATCTTGTAACACTCAATTTTACTGTATTTCTGAATTTCAAAGAAGGAAAACAGATATAGAAAAAACAAATATTAAAAAAGGAGAAAAATAAACATGCCTGTTTGTTCTTTTTTCAAAGTAATTTGTAAAGGTGTTTTCTATGGAAAGATAAACTAAAAAACTTATCCTAATAAAGAAGAAAGACAATCAAGAGGTCATACTGAACTGAGATTGCCTTGAGAAAGATTGACATTAAATCTTAAATCTAAAAATATCTCTACATGTTAAAAGCATCTTTCTCAACAGTATTTTTATCCTCTTTATATCACATAGTAAAATAATTACAAAATAGGGCCAGACATGGTGTTGCACACATTTAATCCCAGAACTCAGGAAGCAGAGGTAGGAGGATTGCTATGAGTTTGAGGACAGCCAAAAACTACATAGGTCAGCCTGGGCTAAAGTGAGATCCTACCTTGAAAAGCAAACAAAAAAATTGCAAAATATATATTCCATGCTCACTAGTGTTTGGGCTCTCACTAGATAGGAAAGAGAACAGGTTTTTAAAAGAAGTTTAAAGCAGTTCAAGTCCTAGATTACATTATAAAGCCTTACAATCTAATTTCAGAGAAATGAGCTGAACAGAGCAAAGATGACTTAACACGATAAGGTAGTTTAATGAAGTCTCAAATACTGTAAATGATGCATGTAATAAAAACTGAGAAAAGAATGGTGATCTTTAAGGAACTGAAATATTCATAAAGGACCTTTAGGAGGACTCTTCAAGAAGGAATTGTGCATGGATATTCAAAGTGAGGTGACTTCAAGATTTGAAGGGGTTTATTTGTATAGTGGAAAAAACAAATTAAAAAAATAGAATTTTACTATGACAGCCAAAAGAATTCACTAAAGAACTTCTAAGAAAGATTTTATTGAACCAGATATAGTATTTGGGATATATTGGGTTATTTTGTCAACAAGATAGGAAAGAAATTACAGGGAGCAACATTTTCAGACTTACGTAGACACACTTGGCTTCAGTGAAAAAGATGACAAAGCTGGTCAGAGGTGGTAGCATGTACCTCCAGCAGAGAGGTGGCATTAGTAACAGGAATGCCTTGATGTAGAAGGTCAACAGACCACTGTGAGATGAATGGATAGACAGACCCCACCCCAGGAGCAAGGGGATAGTTTTTTTATCTGTTGATATTTTATATGTTAATAGGAATTAGTTGTTTTAGGAAACCCAAATATCCTGAAGGCCATGAATAAAAAGGTTGGAGATGCAGATTTTGATTTTGATATATATATATTTGGTAGGATCAGGATGGACCACATAATCATTGAAGGTCATATGTGAATACTAGCATATGTTTAACACTAAATGTTTAGATATTTACATGTTTATATAATTAGGTGTTTCTGTTGTATGTGGTATGTGTGGTGTGGTAAGTGTACGGTTTATGCACGTGTGTTCGGATGCTCACATGAGGCCAGAGGAGGATGTCAGGTATCCTGCTTTCTCACTCTGTATTGTTTCCTGAAGACAGAGTCTTTCTCTGAACCCAGAGCTACTGTTTTTAGTCAGACTTTGAACCACAGAGCCCCAGAAATCCTCTAGTCTCCACTCCCTGTGGGGCTGGGGCTTTAGACAAGCATAACCATTGACTGGCTGCTAATGCAGGTGCTGAGGATTTGAATTCAGAGTGAACTAGTTTTTTTCAAGCCTTCATTCTCGCACAGCATGCACTCTTAGCTGCTGAGCCATCTTCCCAGCCCGAATAATTAGATATGTCAGCAGATTCTGTTACTGTCTGTGTTTTTCCAACACCTCTAGGAAGGAGGTGATACAAACCCCAGAGGCAGGTATGGCCTCTATAGGAATTCATGAGCTGTTGAAAACAAACTTTAAATGTAGTTTTACTGTTTTTGATTTTGAAAATATTAATTTGCTTATTTACATTGGTGAGGGGCGGATACCCAAGGGCACCTGTCTGGCTTTATGTGGGTGGCGGGAGAATTAAACCTCGGGCCGGCAAGTTTGCAAACAAATATGTTTACCTGTCAAAACGTCTTCCCCACCCTGGAATGTAGTTTGAATACATGAAATGGAGAGAAGAAGCCTTAGCAAGTAAAGGAGACAAGGAAAAAGAAATGGGCTAAGAAGTAGTAGAGAAAACTGTGGCATAACAAATGCTGAGCTAAGGGAATCTCATACAGGAATTGGTTTTTTAACCCTGGCTAAAAGGACAGTTAAATGTGACTAGATAATTGTGTACAATGATTGTAGTGGATATTGGAATACTGGAAAACAGATTTTTATGAGCTCAGGAAATGAAGGAAAAAATAAAGAATTATGCAAAAGAAGAATAATTTATTCACATTGAAAATTCTTTACAGATTTTCTCCTTTGTCTAGTGAAAAAGGCAGGGGAAACCATAGATCCCTATAAATTGTTAGGCTAGATTAATACGTGGATCTTAATATGTACCCATATTTTAAAAAACACATTTTGTAATATTGTTAACAAGTCCTCTATAGAGCGCAAAACCAGGAAGCCTGCATCTAAAGCATTGAATGTTTTCTCTTTAGCTACATCTTTAATAACTGAGATCATTTAAATATCTTGAAGCTAATGATTACACTTTATGTTTCAGAATAGATTTTTATCCTGCTACTTAAATTTAACACTTCTAGAACAAGTTTAATTCGAGTATTTGACTTCCAGAGGTGTTTAGATACTTTATTCCGTTTTTATGAATCAGTGAAATTGTCTGAGCAAAGCACAGACTTGCCAGATGTAAACAATACTCCTCCCTATGTCTCAGTCAAGAAGAAAAGATGTATTTCAAAATTGACTTTAAGTTAGGAGACTGAGAAACCTAGGGGCCAGCCTCTGTTTTCCAAATTTCCCTTTTGCTTTCAAATTTTTCTTTGATGCATATAGATAGAGTGCTCTGATATACAGACATTTTGGTCATGTTTAATTATTAGTAATTTTTTTTTTCAGGAAAGTGGAAAACATACATATTTAGAGTCCAAAAAATGAACATTGCCCTAATATTATATCTTCTTAGGATGGTAGCTATCTGAACAGACAGTGATAGCTCAGAACTTTTCTTTCTTTCTCTCTCTCTTTTATTTTATTTATTTATTTATTTTTATTTTGTTTTGTTTTTCAAGGGAGGCTGACATGGAATTCACTATGTCATCTCAGGCTGGCCTTGAATTCATAGCGATCCTCCTACCTCTGCCTCCCCAGTGCTTGAATTAAAGGTGTGTGCCACCATGCTTGACAAATTGTTTTTACATAGTTTTACTACATTTACTCTTTTTTATAAAATATTTTGATGTTCTTATTTGAGAGAGAGATTCTAGGCAGTCCAGAGCCTCCTGCCACTGTAAACAAATCCCATAGCATGTACCACTTTGTGCATTTGGCTTTTAAGTGGATAATGGAGAATTGAACTCAGACCACCAGGCTTTAGAATCAAGCAATTTTAACTACTGACCCATCTCTCGAGCCCCCAGTTACTCTTTTGAACTGTGAAATGGTGGTAAAGCTCACTGGCCATTCCTGAACTACAGTCCAGAATGCTATGGACCCTCAATATGTCACATTTGCCCTGAGCCAGTCCTTGCCCTTCTCCTCCTGTGACCCTCTTTCTGACCCCACATTATGCATTTCCCAGTATCTCCATGTTGATCTGACCAGAGGGGAACACTGATGGCATGTTGAAGAGACTCAGTAAAGAAGCTTACGGGTTTCTTCCCACTCACTGCCCTGGGTGGCATTAGTAATGCCTGGACAGACCATTTCTGGGTTCTGAGATGCTACCCTCTATAAACCCTTCCAGGTCTATTGTCCTGACACTTATTTGGGCATGTTCAGTTCTCTGGATTTCCAGAATTCTACATGGGAACAACAACCTCCCTGCATTAAATTTTATCACTTCTAAGAATGACACAGCTTCTATTTTCTTGTCCAGATCCAGGTGTGTGTGTGTGTGTGTGTGTGTGTGCATGCGCGTGAGTGTGTTTAATGCTATTGTTTCATTGGGAAAAGAGAAAATGGCTTTCAGGAGTTTTTCAGGCTACAATTTTTCAAGCTGGACAAGATTAGCAATTTTTCAATGTGACCAAGTCAATCATTTTTAAAGGCTAAAATGGGAGATGGGATATTTTGCAAATTTGGAGAAAATAGTGAAATGAAGGAAGTAATATGACCACCTTCTAAGTGCTCGCCTTTGCTGTGTCTTTTGCGTCTTAAGTCAGATGTTTTATTTCTCATTTAATAATGGAAAAGAAGATTAACATTGAAGAAACATTTTTAACAGCAAATAATCATTCAAAAAAAAAAAAAAAAGGGAACAGAACCGCAGCCTATGTTTAGATCGAAGGGAAAAAAATTCACAAAGATCCATTGGTCATTGGTAATGCATCTGACTATGAATTGCTCAAAAGCTGTGAATATTGCACCATGTGTTAGTGAAGATGAGGGAGAAGTTCCTCCTCAAACCACAGCCTCCTGTGCTGGAAGAAAGCTGTGTGAGATGACAGGTTGGAGAACCTTCAGGCTCTGGTCTTGGGCAGATAGTTGGTCTTTCCATGATTGAAGCTGTGGTAAACTCCAAGGAAAGGAGATTTGTGCTTCCAACATGAAAGACCTGCAGGAAACAGAGTGGTATCTGTCCTCAGCATAAAAGTTACCCTGTTCCTTACAGCTACAATGATTGCTTATCAAGTTTTCTTAACTGGGCTCCACCTTCCAAACTATATGTCCAACAAGTACCTACCCTTTCCATCTTCTCTGACCTCTGCTTCTTAAATGTGACTGAGAGCTATAACTGCATTGTAGAAATAGGATAGTTCACACAGTGTGTGTTTCTGTTTTGAATTTGTGAATTCTCGTTTAATCTCTTGATCTGAAAGGCAATCTATATTCAAGTTGTTTCCAAATCTGGATTTCCTGTTTGAACCATTTTCTTATATTTTCATATGGCTTGTAAACACACTTGGTATTGAGCATCCATCTCTCAGCTATTTACTTACTAAGCCCTGTTCTTATCTGAGCTCATCTTGCATCTCTTTCTTGCCTCTTACCAAGTACATTCTCTCTATCTAGATACGACTTCTACACACATCATGGCCAATGCACCATCCATTGCCTTTTTCAGAGTCTTCCTCCAAAGTGATCTTCACGGAGCACATACCTTCTGCTCATGAAAAATATCAGCCCATAGGACAGTGCCTCTAAAGTATCTTCCTTGAGTGTCCAATGTAAGTTACCTAACTTCACTAATTACATTTATGTAGCAGCACTTGGGTCTGTTTTTTATTTTAATTTTTCTTATTTCTTTGAAAGACATAGAGAAACAGAGAGAGAGAGAGAGAGAGAGAGAGAGAGTGATTGAGCGTGCCAGGGCCTTCAGCAGCTACAAAGGAAATCCAGACTTGTGCTCCCCCTTGAGCACATGTGTGACATTGGCCACATGCGTCAGAGGTTAAGAGTGCTTCCCACTCAAGCGTGAGCGCCTAAGGGGCTGGAGTTTGCATCAAGAGTCACACATGTGTGCAATCACAGTCCTGCAGGGAGACTCCCAGGGGTCATGAAAAATAAACACCCCCCCACGCTTTGCAGATTGCAGAATCAGTAATCCATCTGCAGGCAAAACAAGCATGAGCAATGGATCAGATGACTCATACATGGGGCATAGCATTGGGACATACATGTGCCTTTACCACACACACAACAGATAGTGCACACATTCAGAAAGAAGGAAAGAAGAGAGGGAGGGTGACAGGGAGGGAGGGAAAGAAGAAAAAGGTGAACTGGAAGGGAGACTCCATGAGGTCTCCATCCATGATGGGGTAGGACTTGAGTCACTCCTGTAAGTAACCCCTCACTATGCTCGGTGAGTAACCCCAATAAACTCACTGATTCACTAAAAGTAAAACCAATTCTAATCATGAAAACATATTTTACTTATACATTTTCAGGCAAAACAAACATGTATTTCCTTGTTATCTTGAGTACATGCATGCATGTATGAATTACATTTTCTGGTTTTTGAGGACTATGATTCCTCTGGTCTTTGCAGCCACCTGCCCATCTCTAGATGCCTGTAATGTGGCAATTAACCAGCAGCTTCTTAATGACCTAATTAAGCCATAATGATTGAAGTACAAGGCATTTCCTGGGGATTGATGGCCAACTGAGAAGAGTTGATGGCCCATGGCATAGCTGAGAGCCATTAACCCCAACCACTCATTAATCCAGTAAAAACACTATAGACAGAGGTGATTATTATAAGCTAGAAGTGAAAACACTGAAACGTGGGCTATTTACATGCAGTGAAATTATAACTGCTAAATACGGAACCTTACTAAAAAAATAAATATTTGAATAATTTTAAATAACCTATCAACCTTTAAAAGCCAACACAACACAGCAAAGAATTTTTAATGAATTAAATAAGCATTTCTTATTACCTTTGGTGACAAATTATAGTAGACAACTGGACCCAAATTATGCCACCAAGAAGAAAATTTTACTTCTAAGAAGGCTGTTTGGGTCTCCGGAATGATGGGGACTGAATCTTGGAAAAGTGTACAGAATTCAAATGTGTTCTATATCTCTCTCCTTTTCCTTTCCCTCCTACTTCCTTAAATGAACTGGCTGTTCTTCAAAGATTTATAAAGAAATCTATAAAGATTGCCACAATATCTTTGATGACATTTTACATTATTTAGTCACTCAAATATATTAAATTCCTTTCTCAATTTCAAATGCATGTTCTTAAATGAGAAAATCTAGCCTATATCTGGTCAGGCAATGAATATTTAATTAAGAACAGATCTCTGTGTTTATGTGTTTATGCATTGTTAAAAATAAGAGGCCAATAATCACATGTACACATTCAAATGCTGAGTGTTGTCACGAGTGAAATATAAACTAAATATAAGATGAGATGTTTACCTGTAAGAATAGTATTTTTTTAATCTTTCATATATGTATGCTCCACGGTAAGTTGGTGTAGTTACCTTCTCATTGCTGGGACAATTCAGCAATAGATGATAAGAGGAAAAGGTTTATTTTTGCTTACAGTCTATAGGGGAAGCTTCATGATGGCAGGGGAATGCATGGCCTGAGCAGAGGCTGGACCTCTTCCCTACCACAGCAGGTGAAAAGAGCAGCAGAAGTTTGAAACAGACTCTGGCAAGCAAGATCTTCCTGGAACATCCCTAAGACCATCCCCAACAACATACTTCCTCCAGCAAGGCTTCATCTCCCAAACTGCCACGAGTTAGGGACCAGGCATTCAGAACACATGAATTTATGGGGGGCATCTGATTAATTAGTCAATCACCAACATAAAATTACTTTAAATGTTTGCTCTCTGCCAGGCTCAGAAGCATGGACACACATTATAATATGGTACTCAGCAAGTGACCAACAGCTCCATCACAATGGTTCATGGGAAAGATACTTGAGGACAGATAAAGTGAGTTAAGCACATTGCTTCTAAGAACTTGCTTATACCTTGCTTGTAAGACATTTATGATCTATCATATGAAGGGAATATGGCAATTAATTTTTTAAAAGGAAGGAAGATGGGACAAAACACGACATATTATCAAAATAGTAAAATACATGTCTTGACATGTTTTAAAACAGAGAGATCACTTCTGATTGATAATTTAAGTGGGTACTGGACTACTGCAGTGCATTAGTAGGCACAGCTTAGTGAGTTAGAACTCAGAAATGGAAACACATTTTTAGAAACATGTAAAAAAATCCACTTTTTTGTGTAGTATTGTGTGGGATCTGGGGACTTGTAAAAGAGAAAGGTAAGTTAGAACTTAAAGTGTTCAGGATTTAATGTATCAGTTAGAATTATATTTAATTTGAGATTTCTTAGGGTCTGGGGTGATGGCTTCATGGTTAAGGAGCTTGCCAGCAAAGCCAAAGGACCAAGGCTCAATTCTCCAGGAACCACATAGGTCAGATACACAAGGTGGCACATGTGTTTAGAGTTTGTTTGCAGCTGCTGGAGGCCCTTGCAATGCTCATTCTTTCTCTCTCTTTCTTTGTCCCTCTCTCCTTCTTCCCTCCCTCTATCTTTCATTCTGCCTCGCTCCCTCTCTCAAATGAAAAATAAAAACAATAAATAAATTTTTATAAATAATTTGAGACTTCAACTTCCATGCAATTCAAAATGAAGTAAATGGTTGAAAAAATAAAAATCATACTTTTACCATTGTAACTCTGGGGAATCAGCCTTGGTCTCTGGCTTGTAGGTGGCTTTCTTCTTCCTGTATCACCCTGGCTTTCCTCTGTGACTGTGCAAACTATTCTTCCACTCTTTTGAGGATACCAGTCATATTGAATTTAGAACCACACCCTAGTGACCTCACTTTAACAGAATTTCTTGTTGAAATACCCTAGCTCCAAACATAATAACATTTGGACGGATCAGGTAGGGGTGGAAATGTTAGGAGATATATTTTGGGGAACATAGTTCAGCTTATAATACAATAACCCATGAAACTTAATTTAATAATTTAATGGTAGTGACTTCTAAAAATATATATTTATTTATTTATTTTGTTTTTATTATTATTTATTAATTATTATTATTATTATTATTATTATTATTATTATTATTTTGGTTTTGCAAGGGTCTCACTCTGGTCCAGGCTGACCTGGAATTAACTATGTAGTCTCAGGGTGACCTTGAACTCTTGGCGATCCTCCTACCTCTGCCTCCCGAGTGCTGGGATTAAAGACGTGCACCACCATGCCCTGTGTTGTTTTTGTTTTTTGATCTTGCTCTAGGCCAAACTGAATTGGAATTCACTATGCACTCTCAGATGGGCCTCAAACTCATGGTGATCCTCCAATCTCTGCCTCCAAAGTGCTGGGATTAAAGGTGTGCAGTACACTCACCTGCTGTTGGCTTTTAAAGCATTGTGCTTTGAGATGATTTGTTATAAAGCTATATTTCTGAAATGCACATATATTGTTTGAGTGACTCCGCAGGGAAATAAATACACTTAATATGAAACTAATTGGACACATAAAAAGGAATACACCCAAATGTATTTGTTAATATAAAATTTAAAAGAGCAAAGACACCAAGGTAAACATATTAGAAATACAAAATACATATTAAGTAGTCAAGTGCAATGCGACTTTATTAGCAGTTACACTACTCAGGGATGGACGCGACACTCCAATAAACAAGTGTCTGCTCCAAGCTTCACTGTTAAATCCTACCAATGTGTAAAGAAGAACTAAAAGTCGTTCTTCCCAAAATATTCCCAAAGCATGAAGGACTGATGTTTCCACACTCATTCTACATGGAGAGTACTTTCCTGATACCAAAACCAGACAAGAACACCCCCCCCACACACACACACAGACCCAAAACAACAGCAAAAAACTACAAAGCAACATCCATGCTGAGTTTAAACGCAAAAATCCTTCACAAATTAATAGTGAACTCAATTCAACAACATACAACAAAGACTATTCACCACGATAAACGGATTTCTCCAAGGATTATGAAGATGGTTCACTAGACAAACCATTACATGATATGGCATCTCAACAGAACAAACAAAAAAACATGCTCATCTCAATAGATGCAGATAAGGCATCTGATAAAATTCAATATCCCATTAAGGCAAAAGAAAACCTTTCAATATATTAGACACTGATGAAACATATTTAAATATAATAAATGTTATATGTAACCAGCCCACAACTAAGGTCATACTGATAGAGAAAAGCTAGCATTCTCTCCTCAACAGTTGAGAGTCAGACAAGGATGACTATACTTACCACTATGATTCAACATAATATTCAAAGTCCAACCCAGAGCATTCAGGCAAGATAAAGGCATAAAGGACATTCAAACTGTAAGAAGAAAGGCCAAATGTAATGTGATATTATATAGAGAAAACTCTAATGATTCCATCTAATGTTATTCAAACTGGATTAGACTCATATCTATATGCCAATGCTAAATCATCTTAATTGAAAATCAATAATTTTATTTCCAAAAAAAACAAATACCTACAGAAACTTTAACAAGGGAATTGAGTGATCTCTACAATGAAAATAATTAAGCACAGATGAGAGAAATGAAAGAGAATGCAAACGATTGAGAAGATATCCCTGCTCGGGTCTAGAAACTGTTAATATTGACAAAAAGTTCATACTTCCAAAAACAATCTATAAATTAAATGCAATTCCTATCAAAATACCATTGATTGAGCTAATACTTCTAGCACTTATTAAAGACAAAATACCAGTTACATCTCACAAAACTACATGATTCCTAAAAGTATGTGAAAACTATGTCAAAAAGGAATCTTGGAAACCTGAAGAGTTAGAACAAGCGTGAGCACAAAGAAACAAGGAAAAGACAAGCAAACAAAACCACTGGCTGTACAAGCACGTCTGCTGGCACTTACATCCCCAGAGCCCACATGGACGCTGGATGCTGTACAGAATCCCAGCCCTCATCAGTAAAACAGAGAGCAAAGACACAAGAACCCTAGAAGCATGCAGGAGAGCGGGCCTAGCATATGCAGCAGTGAACGATAGAAACAAAAAGACACCCTGCCAAAAACAGGTGTAAAACCCCAATCAAGACCAGAACTTGTCCTTTAACCTCCAGATTTATTCACCGTGCACGCACGCGTGCGCACACACACACACACACACACACACCCCTACACTCACACAAATGAAAACACAAGGACAAAAAAATAAAGCAGGAAACATTTCCTAATTTTATAAAACTATACGAAGCTATTACAATCAAAATAGCATGGTATTGACATAAAAACAGACACACAGACCAGTGGAATAAAAAGTAAGAGTTGATTTTCATGGACAGTGTTAAGAACATGTGGCAGGGAAGAGAAAGTCTTTGATAAATGGTGTTGGGAAAATTGGATATCCACATGCCTAAGAAATGACCAAACTCTGTCTTATCAACATCTGCAAAAGTCAACTCCAAGCAGATTAAAAACATAAATGTGAGTCCAAAGGTATAAAAATACCAGGAGAAAATAGGAGAAATATTTTAGGACATAGGAATGGACAAAGATTTGGGGGATAAGATCCTAAAAGCATGACAAACAAAAGCAAAATCAGAAATGTGGGAGTCCCTCAAAATAAAAGCTTCTTTGCATCAAAGAAAATAATTAACAAAGTGAACAGGATATGGAGAAAAGAAAATCTGATGCCCTATTACTAGAGAATATAAAGTGGTATAGTCATTATGTCAAACAGTATAGGGGGACCTTAACAAAAAGAAAAGTAGAAGTAGCATATAATCCCACAAGCCTAACACAACATACACATCCAAAGGAAAGAACATTGGTATATCCAGGAAGAATCTGCATTGACCTGTTTATAACACTCAAAATAACCAAGGTAGACAATGATAGATAAATGAATTTTTTTAATGTGGCATATATTTAACAACATAAAGGAATATTATCATTTGTAACTACATGGATGGCATTGAAGGTTATTCAAATGAAATAAGCCAGTCACTGAGAACAAATACTGTATAATTTTTATCAATACATAGAAACTAAAAACATTGACCTGAGGTGGGAGCAATGGCCCAGCGGTTAAGGTGCTTACCTGTGAAGCCTAAGAACCCAGGTTTGATTCCCCAGTAGCCACATAAGCCAGATACACAGGTAACACAAACGGAGTCCGTTTGCAGTGGCTGGAGGCCCTGGTGTGCCCATTCTCCCTCCCTCTGTCTCTCTCTTTTTTTCTCTCTCTCCTTGCAAATAAATAAATTAATTTTAAAAAGTAAAACCACTAATCTTGTAGGAACTTAGAATAGAAAGGTGGTTATAAGAGACTGGAAATTAGGGGAATTTAGGTAGAAGTCAGGATGGGGAAATGTGGGTCACCAGGAACTAAAGTGACACACAAGGGAAGTAAGTTCTAGTGTCCTATTGCATAGTCAGGTGATAGGTCAAGAGAGGGGAGGACTTAATATGATGGGATTGTATATATGTAAGTGGAAGAACAGATCAATGGAAGTGAAAAGGCCTAAGTGAGGTCAGCAGAAGAGATTGAATACAGGAAAGGTTGAGGGAAGGCTAATCAAAATCTTATAGGATATAAATAAGTCATATGGAAAACTACTTTTTTGCACAATGGAGCACTCATAAGCCATAGATTGTTACTAGAAAATTTTCGGTGCCAGGGATGGGATACCTTCCAGTGAGTTGTTGGCCAGGGAGGTCACTGATACCCCCAAAACCTTGCAGGCTCTTGGTTTCCCACCAGGAATATATGATAAGAACCCCATCGCCAAAGACTTCACATACTTGAGTTGCAAGGTCACTGAGAAATCCTGCTGGAGCTGAGCTGAAAACCTCCTCCATGTAGACCAGCTGACAGCTGGAAAAAGCCACACTGCATACAGTTCAATGGGAGAGACAGAAATCACCAGTGGTGATACTCAACAGTGGACACTGCAAGGCTTAAATTTGGCCAGCCAGACCAAATGAGCCAACGGGTACAAGAGTGGCAAGTCTGTTATGGGGGAAACCACCTGCTCTCTAATTGGACTGGAAACCAACTCCACGGGAAGGACTACATCCCTGATACTGAAAACCTACAACAGGCTTCTCTTTTCAGATGGCAGTGACCTTGGGATGACTCAGCAGGCACCATGGTGCTAAGAAGAAGTGACAGAGGAGTGCTCAGAGCCTTAGGGTCCATTGTGGAAGAAGAATCTGCTAGGGTGTCTCCAGGCTAAATGGTATATACTGTAGGAGGAAAAGGTGACATCCAAACTGCCCAATAAGCACTTACAATTAGGAAGTTGTCTTAATGTCCATACAAATATAAAATTAATGCAATAAAACTCTAACAATTTTTAAAATATAAAATGAAAAATATGTTATATATTTATATTTGTTATAGGACATTGTATTTATTATCCTCTTAGATTACCTTAATCAGATGGCAGTGACCTTAGCAGTAAGGGATGACTCAGCAGGCACCATGGTGCTGAGCACAAAAAGAAGTGACAGAGGAGTGCTCAGCTGAAAAATATCTCTATCACATCTTCCAAGGCTCAGGGTCCATTGTGGAAGAGGTGGCAGAAAGAAGGGGGTACAAATTGGGAGCCAAAGGAAAGGTAAAAGGACTGAACAACAGGTTAAAACAATGTGCTCCTCCAGACAGAAAATGGCCTGGATATCCATGACACAGTGCCTGACATAATAGGAGGAAAAGATGATGACATCAAAATAAAAGAGAGACTGGTTGAGAGGGATAAGAGGTATGATGGAGAGTGGCATTTCAAAGGGGAAAATGAGAGGAAGGAGGGAATTACCAGGACTTGTCTACAATTAGGGAAGTTGTCAATAAATAAATGAATAAATTAATGTGTATAATTATGGGCCAATTATGAAACAAGTGTATAAAAACTAAAATCATAATAAATGCCAATAAAACTAAAGAAGCATGTATACAATTTGTTAAAATATAAAATGAAAAATATGTTATATATTTATATTTGTTATAGGACATTGTATTTATTATCCTCTTAGATTACCTCATAATCATGTTATCAGTGACTATTAAGAATGGGAATGTAAAATCAAAATAATATAAATAAAAATATATATATATAAAAAAAAGAAAATAAACCACGATAAAAAAAAGAAGGAGTATATTAAGCTTTTATAGTATGTATATTCATGAAATATATATATATATATATATATATATATATATATATATATATATATATATATATATTCATATATATATATATATATTTATACACACACACATATGGAAAGAGACTTTAATATTGTTTCTTATGAATTGTACAGCTGGGCTTGGTAACTCATACCTGAAATCCTAACATTCAGTAAACTGAGGCAAGTGGTTCAGGTCAGCCTGGCCTTCATAGTCAGTTCAAGAGTAAGACCCTGTTTCAAAAAAAACAAACAAAAGCCCAACAAACTGTATTTCATTCATTGAAAACTATTGCTCTTGTCTTATGTACCAGTACATTATTCATCCGCCGGTCAAACCTCCAGTTTCTGCTTCCTCACACAGCAGAAGCTAGTCAGAATGGCAATCATGAATAAAATTACTGTTAAGCACACCTCAATCTAACCTTCTGAAAGGTCTGGAGCAAAGGGAAGAGGCAGGATAGTTTTCCTAGGGCAGGTGTTAAGGAACAATTCGGAGATTAAGGATATGGGGGTGTGGAAAGTATACTCTCAACATATTTTAATGCTGATTTTAAAGACCTGTATTTAATCAAATTTGCAATGCAATATTCCAGAGAGTACAAGAGGAAATAATTCCAGCTGTTTATTCAAATAAGCCAATTTTGTGTTCTCTGAGCTATTTATTTTCTAATGAAACTTTTTTTTTCTCACAAAAACCACTTGTGAGGAAGATGAAATTGATTTAATAAAGGCTCTGAGGGAATTTTTCTTTTCCTTTTCTTTCTTGAAGGGGATGTGTCTTGACTTTTAAGGCCCCTTATCTAATATAACAGGTCATTAAAGAGATATCACAGACATTCCAGTGACCACCATTGCCTTAATATGGAGATCTTGGATTTTTGTTGATGTCCTTTTTATAATACATAAAGTGAAGCCTGTTGCCTTCAAAGATGAATTTTTCAAATGACCTTTTGTGACATAGCCATTATAGTGTGATGTCAGTTGGGATATGTGGTGCCATGGCAGCTATGTAGTGACTATCCATGGAATAACTGAACAAGCTGTATTCTGATACTTTTCCCAAGGATCACAGAGGCATTGCTGTTACTTGGTCATAATATCCATTAATTAAGTATACTGAGATAATGAATCAAACTTGCTGTTTTGAGAGACATCTAAAAACTAGGAATATCATCACCTATGCAGTGGTTAAGACCAGAGAGGAAAAACCTCTAATAACATTTAGAGAAAACTATTGAGAAACAGAGAGATCAGATTTCTTGGTGTGGAAGATAAATGATAAAATAGAGACATATAGAAAAGTGACACAAGTAAACATTGTTTTATGTTGAAAAGATTTTTACATTAAGAAACAATTTTACCTGGTGCTTTTGATTCATTGGATTATGAAAACTAGCAAAAACAAAATTTAAAAAATGACCAATTGATGGGAGTTTGAACAGAATTTACAAAAGTATATATATATATATATACTTTGCAACCAGATAGAAAGGAAGAGAGAGAGAAAAGGAAGAAGACTGAGAGAATGGGTAAACCAGGGCCTCTTTCTGCTGCAAATGACCTCTAAATGCATGTGCCATTTTATGCATCTGGCATTACATAGGCACTAGGGAATTGAACCCTGACCAGCAGGATTTGTAAGCAAATGTCTTTAACTGCTAAGTCATTATAAGAGGATGGAATCTGAAGAATACCTAAAATTATTTTTAAAAGCTAGGTTATCCAACTATACAAATTATTCGCAATTCAGTGGTGATCAAGTTATATTAAAGTGGATATATTGCTAGATTTCACAAAGACACTCATCTTGCCCTAAAAGTCAGGTAAGGTTGATTCTCATTTTTTTCTCTGTCGAATGAACTGTGTAGGAAAGGGGTGAAACGAACCCTAGACTTGCCCTCTTTTCTTTGAAGAGTCTATATTTTACCTGACCTGTTTATTTTATTTATCTGAATAAACATTTGATCTATAATCAGTCCTAATTTGCAAGTTGCTCCAATGTTTGGGGGACACTTTCGTAAGTGTCCACAGGTCCTGAGAATTACCTCTTCTTAAACATGAAAAGGTCTGGACGTTCTTCACAAATAAAAGAGGTATTCAGTCCCTCTACCAACTTGAGATGCCTTGGAGGAAACACAGTATCAGCCACTTTGCTAAAATCCTGAATTCCTTGTTTGACAGGCAGGGCCATAGCTTTTTAATCCACTTGGCTTTTGGACCTTTCCTGCTGCAAAGCATTGGTGGGAGTCATTTAATTCTCAGAGATGCTCCTAAAGGTTGAATCCCATCCTTCCTCTTGGAAATGTATTGGGTTTGTAGCATTCATGCAGTTCATCTTATGAAATGAGCACTGAGTGTCCTAACCACCTCAATGGGATGAGTCATGTCCCAAGATATCACCAACCAGGACTATAGGACTATCTGAACTTTCTTTTGTTGTTGTTGTTGTTGTTGTTGTTGTTATTTTGAGGTAGGGTCTCACTCTAGCTCAGGCTGACCTGGAATTTACTATGTAGTCTCAGGGTGGCCTCGAACTCATGGTGATCCTCCTACCTCTGCCCCCGCACCCCCACCCCATGCTGGAATTAAAGGCGTATGCCACCACACCCGTCCCGGAACTTTCTATTGTTAGAATTGGGACTCATCTTCTTTACTGAGAACAAACACCAATGTTTTCAGGCAGTGTGACCCATGGAAAGATCTCTTGCTTCAGAAGGACTTAGGTATTTGTGTAAAAAGCAGCTTCTAAGATCTCATCTCAGGTGCATGAGGTTTTCTTGAGGCAGGATCAATAACTTAAGAAGCACAGACACCAATCATTGTTCAGAATCTTTCCCATGCAATTCTGGGTGGTAATGAATTAAAAAAAAAAATCCAGAATCTACAGCAAAGTAGGCCTATGTCAATAATAAAATGATTGTTTTTTTTTCTTTTTCAAGTCAGCATAAGCCCCTCTCCTTTACATGAAATTCTAATAGCATTCTTAGGAAATACATATAGAATATCATCAACAGTCCAATTCTTTAGCAGATGATTTTTTTTGTATCAAATGGAAAAAAAAATTCTGTATGTAGCATGTATTGATGCAGAAGGGAGACTGCATCCGAATCTATGTATGTGCTGAACCTATAAACCATTTCATCCCAGATTTAACTCTTCATTACATACAACTTACCAGTCACGAAATATTTCATCAACATGGTTTAAGTTTGTTTCTGTGTCATCCAGAAATCCTACTATGCTATTCTATTCATCTAAACAAAGTTTAGAAAAGCTAGGACTTCTGTTCATTAGTAAAATTAACTAGGGAAGTCTAAACTAAAGGCAGTACTGTCTTCAAAAGTAGACTTTCAAAAACACTGCAATTAAAAAGAAAAGTGAAAGAAAATTTTCTATAGAAACATGGTTCAGGGCTGGAGGAATGGCTTAGTGGTTAAGGTGTTTTTGCCTGCAAAGCCAAGGGGACCTAGGTTCGATTCTCCAGGACTCACGTTAGCCAGATGCACAAAGTGGCACATGCATCTAGAGTTCGTTTGCAGTGGCTGGAAGCCCTGGCACACTCTCTTTCTCCACCCCCCCATCTTTCTCTCTGTCAAATAAATAAACAAAACATAGTTCACTGGTGGGACATAGCATCATGATTTTATTGATTCATTTGTATATAAAATCTTAGACCTCAATCATCCTAATACTATCATATGTAAGGTAAAGGCGTTTTATAAAGACAATGGAGGATTGGTCTTATTTAAATATAATATACAAAGAAAAGAAATTGGCCAGCTGTAATTGATTCAGTCTGCTTGAGCTAACAGAAAGGCATGGAATCGTCCCCTTTTGTGTGTAGGAAATTGAACAGGTGATTGTAGAGAAGCCGAGATGACATCATCACTCTCTACAGATAACTGCCTGAGTGTTTACCACATTAACGTGCCACTGGGTAAAAATGCTCAACCGGATTCAATGGGAAGATCAATATGAAGGGAAAGAGGTTTTATTGGCCCTGTATTTTATTTCGAGACTGTCAGCTCATGTGATAAGAATGAAGGTCAAGCAATTCCAAAGAGACTTCTCTCTCAACCTGCAGAACCTTAATAAACATGTTGTGTGAATTATTCTTTTGCACATTTGTCAGACAACTAATCCTGTCTCTGTAATTTCTGAAATTATGTGAATCCTGGAAGCTGGATTGATATCAACTCACTGAACCTTTATCTTCAACTGAAACTTAATATGAATCAAACAGTATTGAAAAAATGTGTCATGTTCCATTGTGATGACAGTGAGAGTATGAATACCACTGTTTGGTTTGAGGATGTTCCTTTAATTTCATACCTGCATGGTTAAAGTACTTTTAAGCAGAATGATCTGTGATAAGCTTACAAAGTGTATAATTTCCTTTAACAAGAGAAGACTGTGAGGATGGCTGTATTAGAAATTTCACTTATTTTTTTCATTCTCCAGATCAGCTCAGCTGCATAAGCTTCCCTCAGGTAAAATTTATGCTTTCTTTGCTTTGTTTCTGTGCAATGACATAGATATTGAAAAGAAGACTTGTGCCCAACATAGACAGTGGATCAACTGTGGCATGGTTCCCAGCTGAATGTCCCATTCTGGGAATTGTAGCCTTTCCATAGAGCCAACTGTCTTAGTGTGCCCCCATCCCCTTATAGATTAATTCATTTCCCTTCTGCCTGTAGTTCTATGATATATTACGTGGGTCAGAAAAATGGGATGAACATGTACTTAGCATGTGATTGATTGTGGACTAACCAATATTCATTATGGAGACATAAATCCACTGTTCTAGGGCCACTTCTATTCTGGTGATCAGAAAAAAGTCTAAGAAAAGCAGACTAAGGGTTTGGAGCGTTGCTCACCTCCAAGTGAGGTGGTACACTTGAGGTATTACCAGATGGGAAAATTTTTCAAAGGGCTAATAATATTACTCCCACTTTCACTAGAGGACAGGTTATTATATTTGGGAGAAAATTTGATTTCAGGTGTTACGACTGTAGAAAAATGTGAAATGAACTGTCAGTCCTTTTATATATCCGTGCTTAGTTTACTACTTCCCTGTAATTGGTATTGGCAGGCTAGGAGGTGACACAGCAAGTGAAAAGCCAATTCTCTAAAACTTACTCCAAAGAGAACGACATTTCGAATAAGTTTGATTAAGAATTGTTAACATTTCCGTGCATAGGGATTCTACACACATCTTTATGTCCATTGGGTGATAACTAATTAGATCCTTTACAAATGATTGCAATAGTTTTTAAAATATTTTTATTTATTTGAGAGAGAGAGAGAGAAAGAGGGGGAGAGGAAAAGCTTGAGAGCATAGATGCACCAGGGACTCTTGCCACTGCAAGCAAACTCCAGTTGCATGCATCACTTTCCATTTGGCTGGATTTATGTGGGTACTGGGGAACTGAACCTGGAACATCAGGCTATGTAAATAAGCACCTTTAACCACATTTTCCTAGCCCAATCTATACAATTTTTGCAAGTTAAAATCTCTAGTTAAGTAGTAAATACCACTTTTTCTAGCCTAACTTATAATACATCTCCATGTCATGTTAGACTTGAGAGTGACTGAAACCCAGGCCTACCTAATAATTATGCAAAATGTAAATGGTTGCAGAGCCATGGCAAAAGCACTAAGCTATGTTGTGGGATAACTAATGAGAATATGGTAGTCATTTTTATTTAATTTTCAAATATCTCAAAATAATGGCAAGTGTTCTTGAAATTGTCTCCAACGTTATTTTCTTATTTCTAGATTTATAATTTACTTAAGCTACAAACCATTGTATAGTTTTTACAATAATCCCAAAATAAATAGAAGATAACACATCTTATAGTTAGAAGCACACAAAAAGTATGTAGATAACATTCAGTCATACTTAATTCTAAAAATCCAATGATTTAATAATGAATAAGTTGATTGCACAAAGTAAGTAGATTTAATAATCAATAACAAGGCTGAAAACTAATAACCAGGGAACACAATCAGATTCCTGGTGATTAAACCTTGCAATACAACCTTTGAAAGCACTATTACACTCACTCAGCTTCCATCCTTTGCTCAAAGATGGGACTGTGGCATCTTTCTGTTTTAATGGGATTTTCCATTTCTCCAGTTAGAAAGAACAATGGACAGAATAACTTGCTATTTCTAAGCACTTAGAACCAAAACAAATAAAAAGGGCTTATTTTCTCCTTTTCAAACTCTCTTTTACATAGTGTTAATAACTTAGATTTGTGTTTCAAGCATTGCCGTGTAATGGATCCATGGTACAGAAGTTAGCAGGCACATCAGCTTGCCATCATGTGTCCACTGGAGTTATTTGCAATTAAAAGTCCTAGTATGGTAATGACTAATCCTTCCAAGTCCTTGGAGACTGTATGCCTCCTTAATTATAAGATATAATTAATATGCTCTCTTTCTGTTCTTTACTTCCCTCCTCTTACCTTCCATCCCTCTCTTTCACATAAAGTATATATGGAAGATCAGGTAATCTGCACATATCTCTACCTGATTTTCACACAGAAAACAATGTTTTCCATTCCATAATCAGCATTCAAGTGTCACTGTGCTACTCTGTTAAGATAGGTCCCACAGATTGATAAATCTTATTGATAAACCTTATAGAAGATCCCCCTAAAAAGCAAATAGAATCTCCTTGGTTTATCAGTCAATGATGGACTCCATTTCCCTAAGCTAAACCACAGAAAGAAGATTAGCAGAGTAGAAATGAGATGTGCTTAATTAATCCCCAAGATCTCTCTAGATGATACAGCTAGTTTTGATTAGCAGAACATCGTGACAAAAATAAAAAATACAGCCAGTAGTTGAAATAATAGAGAAGGAAAGAAACACATTTCCCTAGTAAAGGGATGTTCTAGATAAAAGTAATGATGAAATTTTTTGTGATGCTTTAGAATATCAGAATTATTAAAAGGAAACTTCCCTTCAACATCATTAAATGTTTTATTTATTTTTACATTGTATATAGTAAGACACGTTTCTAACTCACAGAAATTTATATTCTGTATGAAAATAAGGTCCAAATAGAATATTTGTATTTATTTGTGGTGATTATGTAAGTGCAAAAGTGTCTTCATTCCAGGTGAAAAAGACAGAAATAATCTGTGGACTAATTACCAATTATAATTTGGATCATTTAGATCTTTGCCATTTTTTTGTAGTTCCCATCAACATTCTGAGTTTGATGAGGACCTTTGCAGCATCTGGACGAGAGAAAGAAAATGAGAGAGAGAGAGAGAGAGAGAGAGAGAGAGAGAGAGAGAAAGAAACTGAGTTTCCAGGAACTGGAAAGTTGAAAATTAACCAAGTTATGAAAAGGGAAAAATGGACCCACCATTGGCCTACTTCCTTTTGAATCATGTGTAGTCATAAGAACAATTATTTTTACTTTGAACTTGTTCATAATTCTTTTTGCTGGATTTAGAAAAAAACACAGCTCCATGTTGTAAAGTGTGTTAAATTTACCAGATATTTCCTAATGTTACCACACCACATGAGGCTCCAATGAAGAAAGGGAAGCTTTCTAAAGAGACACTAAGCTGTTATTGGGAGCCCGTTTGGATCCATGAAAAAAGATTAACAGGGTCAGAGGACCTTCAGCCATATCCTAATGAAAGGATGGCACCTTATGCTAAGAGCCACATTAAGACAAAAGCTCCCAAATTTGTGGAACTCAACAAAACAAGACTTGATGTATATCGCATTGTTTTTTGAATGCATTTTCTACGTTACTGATTCTCGAGGGGGTGGTTGTCAGGGGTGGATATACCTGAGTTTTATGAATGACAGAACACTGTATTGTTAGAAAAGATGTACCCACTGTTACAATTTTATATGAAAAGTGAGGGTGAGTTGTCTTCACGATCACAGAAAGTAGGTTAACATGATTCTTCAGCTAATGGCTCCTGTTTTAAGGAAATAGAGGTACAGTAGGTATGGGGTGAGGATTGTACATTATACTTGATAAGTGAAGTAAGACTGAAATCCTTTTTGTTTCATGCTAGTGTTTTCACAAGGCCTATCTCGTTTATCTTTGTGATGTGGTTTCTCTTTCTACTCTACCTGTTGAGGAACCCCTGTCACTGGAGCTCTGTATGTTTATTTCTTTTTACCAAGTTACCCTTTTATTTCTCCTTACTTTTCAGCTGTCATATAATTTCCAATGCTTTTCCTCTCTTTGAAATAGTCTTTCTCTCTCTCTCTCTCTGTTTCTTTTTCTTTGTTTTGTTTTTGTTATTTGGTTTTTCGAGGTAGAGTCTCACTCTAGCCCAGGCTGATGTGGAATTCACTATATATTCTCAGGCTGGCCTCAAGCTCACAGAGATCCTCCCACCTCTGCCTCCCAAGTTTTAGGATTAAAGGCGTGCACCACCACACCCAACTTCTATTTTTTTTTTATCCTTACTGTCCTCCTTCATTCCATCAAGTAGAGGCAGCTGCTAATCTGCCATCTTTTCTGGATGCCCATCTTAGGTCCTTTGGTGGCATCTCACCCTATGTCAAAGTGACAGAACAGTATGATTAAAAACGTTGCTGCAGAGGAAGCAGAAAGCACTGCTTTCACTGCTCACTTGACAACCAGCACCAGGGAGACGGTGACAGACAACATGGCTAATCAAAATCTATCAAAGCATAAACCCAGAGGCCATAGAAAACTCCACACAAAATCAGACTAATAGGCCCATCATGGTTCAAGATACACTGCAGAAGAGGGAACGGAAAGATTGTAAGAGCCACAGAGTAGGTGGAAATATCCTGAAGCACAATACCCCACATAGAATGAGGCCATCATGGCACCACAGTGAATACCAACAATTCCACAGAGGAGGACCCTCAGAGAAGGGGAGGCCTGGGTATAGGGGTTGAGAATATCTAGAGTTTAACCTTTTATAAAATTAAATTAATTTTTTAAAAAAGTACTGTTCAGTCTCTTGTTCCTTGACACACAAGTATATATCTTCCTGTATCTACCTTTGGGAGGACAAAAACAAAAGTCAATTCTCTTCTTAGAAAAATATGACTGACTGGGGATCACAAATTTTTTGGGCAGACTTGGGAGTTACTCTAAAAACAAAAAGCAAAGAAGTAGAAATTAATATTAGATGATAGTCAATGTTTGGATGTATTATATCATAAAAAATTCTACAACTTACCAACTATTTGATGCATGATAAAGTACATTCTCTTATGTTCAGTCACATAGAGACAGAATCTTCAGCTTTGAAAAGACTTTAATTTGTTTTCAGCAGTTATTTTTAAAAAAATGTTTGGTTATGATATAAATAATTGGTTTTAGTTTGACAATGAGAATCAAGGGATATTCAGTGACATACTGCTCTACTGACATTACTTCTGAGAATATAATACCAGCATTTTTTTCTTTCTTCTTTAATTTCCTGAGATAGAAATGCATGGGTGAAATGGAAGCATACCCCTAGATGTCTTTTTTTAATTATATAACACCCATAAGGCCATCCCCAACAATACACTGCCTCCTGGAGATGTTAATTCCCAAATGTCCATCAGCTGGGAACCTAGCATTCAGAACACCTAAGTTTATGGGGGGGGGGCACCTGAATCAAACCACCACATACAGTTTAGTGCCTGTCACATAATAAATACAAAGGACTAAATAAGTTATAATATTGAACAAAGGAGGTGTATAGTATAATTTATACTGTAAACTCACCTCTAGATTACTTCAAGCTAATTTCCCTTCTGTGTGTCTAGAGAATTTTATCTTCTGTTCTACATTTAAAAATTATCTTTATTTAAACATGATAATTTCAATAAGTGCACAATATTATTATTGATTAATAGCTTAGGAAAGTTGGGATACAATCTTTCCTCTTTTATAGGTGAACTAAGCTTATATATTGTTACTTTTGAGCTACATGTGAGCAAAAAAAAACCCATACCATTCACATTTATTACTGAAAAAAAGTCTTTCTTTTCACCTTCACATTTTAAGCTAACATCCACAGCAAGTACAAAGCACAAATTTAATATTTGTCTGAATATTATCATTGATTGTTTATTGAATCCTTGTTAAAAGATCTATCCAAGGCACCCAAAGATTTATCTGTTTCGCCAATATCCCATTAAGAATTTGCATAATAATTGAGCTGCACAAATGTTTCTGAAGGGAAATATATGTAGCCTGTCCCTGGTATTATGCAAATTTTGTTTTTACAGCCATTTAGTTTTTCCATAATACCTTATGTCACTTCACAAGCAGTGCAGTAGGCCATGTCCATGCTGACAAGAGAACAGGAGAGCTGGGCTCCAGCTCCTGCGGCTTCAGCCTAAATGTATGGTTGCCTTAGGGGCATTCCACCTATTAATTTAACATTCTAAAACTAATTATGTATGTCAGGGTGACCTCTGTCTAATCTACATTCATCAGAGAGTTCGAGCCTTCTGTCTCTATTGTTCCCATAATAAAATAGCAGTTGATAGACTTATATAATTGACTGTGTCGGAAGTGAACTCACCCTACATGGCTCCATGCAAATGGTGTGTAGTCCCGCTAGAATAAAGATAAGCAAAAAATAATCCAACTATCTCCAGTAATTAACTTTGGAGGTTTCATAACAACACTAGGAAATATATTTCCCGTTGGCTTAAAAATGAAAGTAGGGAGTACACCGGGAGTCACATCTATAGTAATTAAAAAAGTTTTCGTGGAGAAAAGTTGGGTAATTTAAATGTGTCTTGTATTTTTTCGATAAATAACACTTAACATATTGTTGTTCTTTGGGCTAGCATGCCTGCGGAATTTGATTTTAAGTACACATATGTATTTGTATAAAGATATACTTTAAGGGGGGACATTCATAGTCATTTGTGTCATTTTGAATACCTATTTCTGTGTAAATATCAAGACACATGTATAGGAGGTGCTAACCTTCTAAAGGAAACCATCTGTGGCACATTTTCATTTATCCTGGGGATTTTGGAGAGCAAAAATTTCTTTAAAGAGTAACTGGTGGTTGTGTTAAACTCATTTTGAAAGCAAATGATTTTCTTTCTGTTTCAAGGGATTTTCCTGATGAAATCAACACATTTGCAGAGGTTGTCAACATAAATATTGGTCAAGTAGTGTTGTGTAAGAAATATGGGATGGGATTAGGAGTCTTGCTTGGCAAAGAGTGTACTTGTAGTGCATGATCCCAACCTTTCTCTGGAAGCAATGAATACAGGCCCAGGCACTTTTCTCCTTTTTTTTTTTTTTTTTTTTTTTGAGGTAGGGTATCATATTAGCACAGGCTGACCTGGAATTCACTGTGTAGTCTCAGGGTGGCCTCAAACTCATGGAAATCCTCCTACCTCTGGATTTTTACCTTTCCAGATTTATGAATAACCTAAAAGGAAACAATCAAAATATGAAACACAGTCTTTATTCTCAAAGTATACCCATGGAACTAGTTCTGGGTCACAATATGGGGGGGGAGACCTGGCAGGTCTCCCCCCATCAGTTTGATTTAGCTCCTGACCTTCCATAATTATGTGACTTAAGCTACCTTTATTAAAATATCATATTTTAATTCCCCTGGCTTTTAAGTGAGCCTGCATTGAGTCATGTCATATTATTGTAAGAATCATATTTAGATTTAGAATTATATTTAACCAAGTCAAATGTAAATGATATGACTCATAAGAAACATTTTCCTTTTAGTGGATGTAGACAAGACCTAGATAACAATATAATGTATTATCAAGCAAATGTTTAATTGTCATATGACTTCTAAAATTTATAGATAGTAGAGTCCAAATTATGTAGGTTTAGGACTGGAGAGATGGCTTAGCGGTTAAGGCGCCTGCCTGCTAAGTATAAGAATGCCGGTTCCAATCGCCAGGTCCCACGTTTAGCCAGATGCAGTGACACAAGGGTGCAATGCTGCTCTTGCCCACAAGGGGGCGAAAGCATATGGAGTTTGTTCACAGTGGCTGAGAGGCTGTTGGCACGCCCATTCTCTATCTGTCTCCTTCTCCCTCTCTCTTTCTTTCTTTCTCTCTCCAAAAAAAAAAAAAAAAAATTATATAGGTTTGCATTCTGTGTAACCTCTTGGAACAAAGACAAGCTATTGAAATGTTATGAAGTCTTGTTTTGTTTTCTCATAAAATGGGCATACTGCTGAGTGATGTAGGAAAACAGAATTTATCAAATGAAGATGTCAGCAGGGCTATGCTCTTAAAGCAGTTGTGAAGCATAGGGTCTGCTCCAGGGCCCTCTCCTGGCTGCTAGAAGTGTCTTGGCTACTGGCAATATGATGCAAATATTTATAATGTTCCTGCCATGTGAGTTCTTTTCATAAGGTCACCAGTCACATTAGATTACGGGATCCCTCCTAGGCTACTGTGATTTAATGAATTGCAGTTAATTATATCTGTAACAATCCTGTTTCTCCATGAAGTAACAGTCTCAGCCCTTTAGGAAAAAGGTCCTGAGCCATAGCCTATAAATTTTAGGGTAACATAATTCAATCCACCACAGATGGTATAAAGGAATCAATCTTGGGACGATAAGAAAGGGAAAGAACTGGTAAAGTGTCTATGTCAAGGTATACAGCAGTCAAAAATGAGGTGAGATAACAGCATGTAACAGATGAAAGACTTTGCATTTACAAAGGATGTATATGAATGAGAGGGGACTGTGTTAGCAGATCTGTGACCTCACAATAAATTATGATAAATAGATGTCAACTGGTAACTCATTAGAGTAGACAATGATTATATTAATGTATCTGGGCAGAAATCAGTCTGCAACAGATACTAGAAATTTAAAGTTGCAGAAAATGAGTTTAGATGCAATATTGAGGCATTAAAATCTAAAATTAAAATGGTATACACATTGCCTGGGGTATGTATAGTCACTTCTAGGGCAAACCATAAACCACCAATGGAAAGGGAGTCATGTTTAGGCATTAGAATATGGGGGCTGGAAAGATGGTTTAGTGGTTAAGGCACCTGCCTGCAAAGCCTAAGAATGCTCATTCAAATCTCCAGGTCTCACATTTAGCCAGACACAAAAGTGATGCAAGTGTGCAATGTTGCACATGCACACAAAGGGGCACAAGCATCTGGAGTTCGTTCACAGCGGCTGAGAGGCCCTGGCACGCCCATTCTCTCTCTGCCTTTTCCTTTCTCTCTCTCTGTCTCTCTCAAATAAAAAAAAAAAAGAAAGAAGAAAGAAAGAAAAAAGAAAGAAATGAAGAAAGAAAGAAAGAAAGTTAGAACATGGAAGCTTAGGTAAGTGCTGATTCCCTTAGAAGATCAGAGTGTTCCATCATTCCAGAGGAGAAAGGATGCAAAATGAAAGATACGGTAGAGGTGGCAAGAACTATCTCCTCCTGACTGTTCCTTCATTTGTTAAATATGATATTCACATTTATTTCAATTAAAAAAGCTGTGTGAGCTGAAAAATGAATTTTATCATTTAAGATAAAGTTATCATAGTAATATACCAAACATCTTAGCTGATAATATTAATAAAATTTGATTCTTAAATATGGAAAGGAATTAGAAAATATTTGACAATAACATCTTACTGTATCTCACAACTATTTTATTCTTATGCATATTCACCATGACTTTTCTACAAACTTTCCCTTGAACTTATTCTATTTCAAAATGTCTGAACTCCTTTTCATTAGGATGCATTTAGATGGACCCTAAATACAGAATGAATTTCCTTCTTTCCTTCCTTCCTCCCTCTCCTCCTTCCTCCTTCTCTTCTTTCCTCCCT
The DNA here is from genome assembly GCA_036365145.1 of Orientallactaga sibirica. Lineage (NCBI taxonomy): Eukaryota > Metazoa > Chordata > Mammalia > Rodentia > Dipodidae > Orientallactaga > Orientallactaga sibirica. The sequence continues at coordinate 7,721,565 of JAEOAD010000194.1, forward strand.
CCCTTCCTCTCTTTCTTTTTTCTTTTCTTTCAATCTTTTTTTATAGCTTTAGAACAAGGAGAAATCTGCATTTAAAGCCAATAAAGTATAATTTGTGCTTGTGCTAAATTAGAGAACATAGAGATTTCTAGGAATTGCTATAAATTGTGTATATATTTGAATTTTAAGCATGTCTGGGGAACATTTGGTTTCATTTGTCCAAAATATTCACTGTGTGGTAGGCATACTGGGATATTATGTCTAAAAATTGCTCATACTGTCAATTTTTTCCCCTACTATTGTCTTTGTTCTTTTTTATTTTTTTTTTTTTTTTTTTTTTTTTTTTTTGGCCTTGGTATGGCACAGATTTCTGGTTCATTAATGTGCATACACCAGAGGTTTGTCTTCTCAAAGTTGATGTTTGGGTTTGAATTGTATGTTTGGGATTTTTATTCCCATTTGTATTTGTTCTTTCTTTACATAGTTTTTGGAAATACTCGGAGTCCTGTGGTAAGTCTTATGCATGTAACACGAGCTCTAATGTAGCCGCCGAGCTTAGGAGTTAACATTTTGTTGAGAACACAGTCGTATGTAGACTCAAGGATCTGAATCCACAGACAGCTGTGGATGAAACTGGCAGCACTGGGAACTGGGTGACACTGTAGTGGATTCTGAAATTGTTGAGGCGAAGTGTTCTAGGAAGGGAACATGAATGCCTTCTAGCTTTTAAAACCATTCTCCTTCTGGCTTTCGTTCACTTTCATACATCTTGGATACTTGCTAGCTTCCGTAACTAAAGAATTGACAATGTTTTCCTGGGGTCTGACATTCCTCAAAGAAGACAGGAAGCTGCCAATCCCAACGACAAGCTGCAGCATTATGATTCTCTGGATAGCGAATCTCACTGCAGCAACCACAGTGCTGCCCATCTGAGCCCTCTCTAATCTCTGTGTTTATGACTTCCTTTGATAGTTTTTCTCAAGACATACTCTTCCTGGATAGGAATTACCTACTGTAATCAAGGCAATTATCTCTACCTGACCTCACAAAAGATGTGATATGGAAAGATGGAATTTAGATATGTTTAAAAAAAAAGTAAGGCAGCCCATGCCACGAAATAATGTAAAACCATGGGCTAGGGAGATGGCTCCGTGTCTAAAGGTGCTTGCTTGGGAAGTCAAAACCATTCCTTATTTTTGTGTGTGTGTGTGTTTTTGGTTTTTTCAAGGTAGGGTCTCACTGTAGCTCAGGCTGACGTGGAATTCACTCACGTCATCTCAGGGTGCATTTCTTGTATCTGATGCTCTGTATTTTGTGAATCATCATTTGTAGACTGTTCTCATTCAAGGTTAAATTCTTTGAGAAGGATTGTTTCCTGTTCGCCACCATACACCTACTACCTGAAAACTACCGTGTGTACTCTTTGAGAGCTCTGAAGCTCTTAAAGAAAGAAATGAAGATAGAAAGAAAGAAAGTTAGAACATGGAAGCTTAGGTAAGTGCTGATTCCTTAGAAGATCAGAGTGTTCCATCATTCCAGAGGAGAAAGGATGCAAAATGAAAGATACGGTAGAGGTGGCAAGAACTATCTCCTCCTGGCTGTTCCTTCATTTGTTAAATATGATATTCACATTTATTTCAATTAAAAAAGCTGTGTGAGCTCAAAAATGAATTTTATCATTTAAGATAAAGTTATCATAGTAATATACCAAACATCTTAGCTGATAATATTAATAAAATTTGATTCTTAAATATGGAAAGGAATTAGAAAATATTTGACAATAACATCTTACTGTATCTCACAACTATTTTATTCTTATGCATATTCACCATGACTTTTCTACAAACTTTCCCTTGAACTTATTCTATTTAAAAATGTCTGAACTCCTTTTGATTAGGATGCATTTAGATGGACCCTAAATACAGAATGAATTTCCTTCTTTCCTTCCTTCCTCCCTCTCCTCCTTCCTCCTTCTCTTCTTTCCTCCCTCCCTTCCTCTCTTTCTTTTTTCTTTTCTTTCAATCTTTTTTATAGCTTTAGAACAAGGAGAAATCTGCATTTAAAGCCAATGAAGTATAATTTGTGCTTGTGCTAAATTAGAGAACATAGAGATTTCTAGGAATTGCTATAAATTGTGTATATATTTGAATTTTCAGCATGTCTGGGGAACATTTGGTTTCATTTGTCCAAAATATTCACTGTGTGGTAGGCATACTGGGATATTATGTCTAAAAATTGCTCATACTGTCAATTTTTTCCCCTACTATTGTCTTTGTTCTTTTTTATTTTTCTTTTTCTTTTTTTTTTTTTTTTTGGCCTTGGTATGACACAGATTTCTGGTTCATTAATGTGCATACACCAGAGGTTTGTCTTCTCAAAGTTGATGTTTGGGTTTGAATTGTATGTTTGGGATTTTTATTCCCATTTGTATTTGTTCTTTCTTTACATAATTTTTGGAAATACTCAGAGTCCTGTGGTAAGTCTTATGCATGTAACACGAGCTCTAATGTAGCCGCCGAGCTTAGGAGTTAACATTTTGTTGAGAACACAGTCGTATGTAGACTCAAGGATCTGAATCCACAGACAGCTGTGGATGAAACTGGCAGCACTGGGAACTGGGTGACACTGTAGTGGATTCTGAAATTGTTGAGGCGAAGTGTTCTAGGAAGGGAACATGAATGCCTTCTAGCTTTTAAAACCATTCTCCTTCTGGCTTTCGTTCACTGTCATACATCTTGGATACTTGCTAGCTTCCGTAACTAAAGAATTGACAATGTTTTCCTGGGGTCTGACATTCCTCAAAGAAGACAGGAAGTTGCCAATCCCAACGACAAGCTGCAGCATTATGATTCTCTGGATAGCGAATCTCACTGCAGCAACCACAGTGCTGCCCATCTGAGCCCTCTCTAATCTCTGTGTTTATGACTTCCTTTGATAGTTTTTCTCAAGACATACTCTTCCTGGATAGGAATTACCTACTGTAATCAAGGCAATTATCTCTACCTGACCTCACAAAAGATGTGATATGGAAAGATGGAATTTAGATATGTTTAAAAAAAAAGTAAGGCAGCCCATGCCACGAAATAATGTAAAACCATGGGCTAGGGAGATGGCTCCGTGTCTAAAGGTGCTTGCTTGGGAAGTCAAAACCATTCCTTATTTTTGTGTGTGTGTGTGTTTTTGTTTTTTTCAAGGTAGGGTCTCACTGTAGCTCAGGCTGACGTGGAATTCACTACGTCATCTCAGGGTGCATTTCTTGTATCTGATGCTCTGTATTTTGTGAATCATTATTTGTAGACTGTTCTCATTCAAGGTTAAATTCTTTGGAGAAGGATTGTTTCCTGTTCGCCACCATACACCTACTACCTGAAAACTACCGTGTGTACTCTTTGAGAGCTCTGAAGCTCTTCTTCATACTGGGTGGGCCGTGTGGCTCAGGAGGTAGGGTGCCAGAAACACACAGCCACACGAAAGTGCCACTGAGTCAGTGGCTTCCAGATTCTTATTTTATGAATTTAAAAAAAAAAAAAGAAAAGAAAGAAATCCTCTGACCATAGAGGGTGATGTTTAGAAAAGATTTTATTTTAGAGTTCATAGAGATAGAGCTTAAGAGAAGGGCAGAAGACTGGATGGGAATTCATCCCGTCAGTTTAGTCCTCACACCAGGTATCCAGGCACTTACAGGCGTGAGGCACTTTCTCTCCCTACAGGCACTTCCAGTTCGCTTTAAGGTAAAGCAGAGCAAAGTTTATTCAAAATTGAAAGTAAAGAGGCAGAGCTAGAGATCCACTGGCCCTGTGGGAATGGGGCTTTTAAAAAGAATTTATTAGTATTTTTTTTATAAAATGGTTGTACCCTTTAGATGCCCCGCTCCTCCACCCCATTTCTGCTGGGGGTCTACTTTGGTGGGGAGTGTGGCTTTTTCTTGAAGGAGGGAAGTTCTCCCACCTGGAGTCTGTTATAGTCTGCTTAAGCAAAAACGAAGTCATAGGTTGGTCCACACCCCTTCTAGCCCTGTTCCACCAAGCCTGCCTAGCCAGCCAGCCAGAGACTGTGGCCCTGTGCCATTCGTTCTCGTGGGAGAAGAACTTGGAAATGAGCTTGGGGCACCACTTTGGAAAACGTCAGAAAGAGAATATCGCTGCCTATGAGGGCCCTTTTCCCTGTCTGTCCCTAGCCAAGAAGCCTATGTAGCAACTACAGTCTCTCAATACTAGATTAATAAATATTTTGATGAATGATTGGTCACATGGATGATATTTAAAGGAGATAGAAGTTGCCCACATGGCCAGAGCTGGTAGATTTACACGTCATTTTACTGACTGTGGTGGTTTAGTATAAACCATCCTACATAGGCTCATGTGTTTTGAACACTTGGTTCCCCGCGTGAAATTTGGGAAATTTGTGGAGCCTTTGGTAGGTGAAGCCTTGCTGGATGAGGTGTGTCACTGAGGGTGGACCTTGAAATGAATAAGTCCAGCCCACTGGGTGCTCAGTTCAGCTCCATCTCTCCGCTCTCTCCGGGCTGCTGTAACGAGACGTGATGCTCTGGCTGCCTTCTCAGCCATCCTTTATCTTGCCAAGATGAAACTACCCCTTGAGACCATAAGCCAACATAATTAAACCCTTTCCTTGTTAGGCTACTTTTGGTTGGGTGTTCTGACCCAGCAATGAGAGGGGAACTCCTACATACACTGGCCCAAGTTTTGTAAACTTTTGTTCTTGAAAGACCTGTCCGATGGAATGTTTACTTACCCAGACACAGAGAGAAGGACATTGCACTCCAAGCCTGCCTGGCTCTCGTAGACACTACAAACACCCCCTTGTTACATGCTCACGTTACTGTTCTTGGAGATGATGGAGGAGGTGCTATTCTGTATTGGTCACAGGATAATACAAGCCTCTGAATTCAAGACCAGAAGCAAGGCTTGTGTTACCCGGTAACCGATACAGAATACCACCTCCTCAGTCATCTCTAAGAACAACAATGTATGCCTGAATAGTGAGTCCTGATGAAGAGAGAAGAATTATCCCTATTGACAATATAGGATACTTTGCCAATGTTCTAGACCAACAAGGATTGGACCAAAATGGATTCTACTATTCACTAATTGTATGATATGAGAGAAGCTTTTAAAAAAAATAACAAAGGATTTATTCCCAGCATTTGGGAGGCAGAGGTAGGAGGATCACCGTGAGTTCAAGGCCACCCTGAGACTACATAGTTAATTCCAGGTCAACCTGGACCGGAGTGAGGCCCTACCTCGAAAAAACAAAATAAATAAATAAATAAATAAATAAATAAATAAATAAATAAATAAAGGATGTCCAGTTTACAGGGTAATAGGCCTTTCCCAAGATCTATAGGATGAGCTGCAGGAATATTGCATGCAGACAGCCTGCTGTTTTAGACTTCAATTCTGGAGTGACATGCCAGGATTAAACCCTCCACTCAACAATTCTAAGTTGTCCAACTTTAAAAAGTTATTTAATCTCTTTCTGTCTGATTTTTCTCATCTAATACCCAAGGAGGATTGTTTTTATCTCACAGAGATAAGATAAATCATGTTGTGAAGATTAAAGAAAGTAATGCATGCAAAAAGCTGGGGCAGTTTCTAGTTTAGAATAAATGTTCAATGTATGTGTTACTTTTGTTTTACTTGAGAAAATGCCTTATAAAAGGAAGAACTTTACTAATGAAAAACATTATTATTTGAGACAGTTATTGATTCTTATTCCAGTCAAGAATATAATATGTAATATAATGCAATCTGTCACACTCTAAGATTAGAAAATATTTTCCCCAAATGCTATTTTCCTTAAGTACCAAAAAAAAAAAAAATGCATTTGGAATGAATTTCAAAGGAAGTTTTCATTTAAATATAATGTGATACAGCCACATGTTTTCTTTCTGGCAATATTTTATTTCATTTTTATCTATCACGTAATTCCATATATTTTATTTTCTGGATTCATTACTATGCAAATATATATGTGCTATATTCAAGTATATGCTTTGAGGATTATGTTACATTACATCACTCCACAATTAAACAGCCTGCATCCAGTTTTCTCAAGTCAGAAATGTTTTGTGTAAGTTGCTACAACTGGGCTCTTCCCTTTGAACTAAGGAAACACTAAAAGTGCTCAACAATATTAATGATGAAAAGTTTGTTAACAATTTTTTTTTAATGTTAAAAAGCTGTATGTTGGCTCTTTGTTTATATGTAATTATAACATTAAGTCATCTGAAAATCTTTTTTCATTCTACATTTATAACAATTTTCTCACTATGGTAATAAGATGGTCAAAGCAAGAAGATATGGACTTTAAACGAACCTTAGCTACAGAGTCAGTATGAAGTCAGCCTGGGCGACATGAAACTATCTCAACGCCCGCCCCCCCCCCCAGAAAAACAAATAAAGGTGACTGATTGGGGTTTAGTTCATAAATTATCTGAAGTTTTCTTGCCTTGAGAACACTGTTGCTGTGTGTAGGCCTTTTATTTTTTATTATGTGATCATATTTCAAATTTGTAAAATAAAAAGAGATTCTGAAATGCAAATGAGAATGAAAGCTGTTTTCTCACTTTGGTGAGGACTGGTTAAAAGCCCCTGGTCTCGGAGATCATCTTTCCTGGCTTCAGGTGAAGAGGGTTTAGGAATAGATAGCTCATCACCCTCTCATTCTAAAGCACACACACACACAAAAAGTGTATTTTACATTTTTGGAAGATTTCAAAGTATATATATATATGTTTGGTTTTTTTCGAGGTAGAGTCTCACTCTAGCCCAGGCTGACCTAGAATTCCATATGTATTCTCAGGCTGGCCTCGAACTCCGGTGATCCTCCTACCTCTGCCTCCAGAGTGCTGGGATTAAAGGTGTGCACCTTAAAACCAGTACATTTAGATTCATCAGACAGTTCAAAGTTACTTAGGGATACAACAGCAGGGCATACCTGAAATTAGAGCATTTAAAACACACCATCCCGTTAGCTAAGCAACAATAGAGAAAATCTTTCAAGCTGAATGCTTTGTTGACCATATAGATAAAATTAGCTAGATCTTCCTGTGATAATTATTTGGAATTTTCCTGCTGTTATATAGCAGGTTTTGCTACATGTAGATATTCATGCTGGTGAGTTCTTGGTGTCATGATCGTGAGAAATTAAGCTTGTGGATGATGAAGCATCAGGCAAAGCAGATGTGTTGAGGAAAAGGTGGGAAAGAAGTGCCCAAAGTGTCAAAATAAGCATGCTTAAGATTTCAGTCCACACTCAAAGAGAAAGAAGGAGAAAAGAAAGAAAGAGAGAGAACATATGCTTTCTGAGTTAGAGCTCAGAGAAGCAGGTAGTCTCAGTGGTGAAGGGCTGGGAGCAACTGCATTGAAGGAGGGGCTTCTGCGGGTTCAAGCACATTATGTCACCCAAGGGATAACTAGTCCTCCCACCTCTTTAGCTTGTCTGTAGGTGAGTAGTGGTCTCTTGGCTACGTGCTCCACAGGCTCAGCAGGATTAACATTTAAGGCAAGGCTCCTAATCTTATGCTTTGGGTTGTCATATCCCCACCCAGGGCCAGAGTTGAACCTTAAATTAGCTTTCCCTCCGCGAAAGTCCTCATGCTTCATCCTCCTCCCTTCCATGTGGTATTTTAAGTCCTATGGTGATGTTTCCCTTTCTTATGTTACTGGGGAAACAGAGGTTGAGCCTGTTCTTCAAGGACCTACATGGCTATATGTTCAAGGTCCCCAAAGGAAGACGGACACTGCAGATAACTGTCTTATCTATAATTTTCTCCTTATGTGCTGCAGTGTTATCACATGGAACCAGAGTTACTTTATCCTCATGTGCTTTAGAGCTTCATTTGGTAAAATAAGGCGACCTTGTTATGCATGATCTCTGGCTGGGTGCTTATAGCTTTTGATACCCTAGTCAAAGAAGTTCCACACACACAAAGTTAAGAAGCAAGAAACTTTATACAGAGGAATGCAATAGCACACTGCCAAGAGATATAGCAGGCCACCTAATTGGGAAAGTACTCAAAGGCCTGGGGTTATTGCCCAGGGCTTCTTTTTAAGGAGTCCATGAGAAGGAGGGGACAATTGCTGAGGGGAATAGTGTAGACATGGTTCTCTATTTTAATCCACAGATTTGAGTTATACAAGCTTTTCTCTACTGTACGTGCCTCATCCCATAATGCATCTGATTTTAATCTCATGTATGCCCAGCTCTGCATAGGCATAAGATGGGAAAGAGGGAAATAGGGAATGCTCCTTAAAAGTTTACATAGAGGACACAGTTTTCCATACTGTAAACCACACAAAATTAGTTCTGATCAGATGGCCCCCAATCTTCCAATATTGACTATATATGAGAATATATTTGAAAAAAAAATGAGCCACAAAAGGGCTAGAGATGAGGTGCTTCCCTGCAGGACCCAGGTTCGATTCCCCAGTACCCACATAAAACTAGATAAACAAGGTGGTACATGCATACGGAGTTCATTTGCAATGGGTAGAGGCCCTGGCATGCCCATTCTTGTCCTCTTTCTTTCTCCCTCTTTCTCTCTCATAAATAAATAAATAAAATAATTAATTAAATATTTTTAAAATGGGAGTATCTATAGAAAAATCTAAGTCCTGGGCTGGAGAAATGGTTTAGCGCTTAAGGCCAAAGGAACCATGTTGGATTCCCCAGTACCCATGTAAGCTAGATACACGAGGTGGCACATGTGTCTGGAATTTGTTTGCAGTGGCTAGAGGCCCTGGCATGCCCATTCTCTCTCTCTCCCTCCCTCTTCCCTCTCTCACATAAATAAATGAATAAATTCTTAATAAAGAAAAATTCCAGTCCCAGTGAGACGTTGTTGATCAGGGAGACATACGAGGTCCCCCAAACTCACTGGGAGGTATCTTACACCTGGTATTATGATATCATAATACATATGATATCATATGATATTATGATTAAGATATCAACTACTTATTCCTAGAATTTTCCATTTGATATTTTGAACCATTATTGATTTTGTAGAAGTAAAATTGTGATTAAAGTGTGTCTAGTTTATGAAGAAACTTCATTGCATGTTTCAAAATATGTAAAAGATTTAACTGCATAGACTTCATTGATAACCCATTGTCCTGTAACTGGAACAGCATCTACAACATATTACATCCATTAAATATTTGTTTACCTGAGTGTAGCAATACACGTCTGACAAGTCAATTCATACAGAGCTCATTAAATTAGGAAACGTACTCCATTGGCAGTTCAATCTGAATCTGTAGTGAGCTATCAGGCATTACATTTTGGCAGAAATTCATCTCAACAAATATTGACATGACAATATTTCTTTGTAATAATATTTTAGGACTTTCCTGTTTAATTTAACCCATATATATAATGCTCTTTCCAGGGTCTCTATAGGTAACAAAATTGTACCATCTATCATTAAATGTTTTCTCTTTTTGAGTTTCTTTTCTTATATATATATACAATACAGGTGCCGTTCAAACTAACTTTTGCTTGTCCTTAATGATATGCTAACTGGTAGCTTAGATTTTTTGTTTTTGAGGTAGGGTCTCACTCTATCCCAGGCTGATCTGGAATTCCCTGTATATTCTTAGGCTGGAAAGATCTAATCCAATATGACTATGGTCCTTATAGGAAGTAGAAATTTGGGAACAGATGCAGAGAAGCAAGGCTATAAGAAAATAAAGGGAGAATACAGTCATCTATAGACCAAAGAGAAATGCCTATAACAGACCCTTTCTTCAGAGTGCTGAGAAGGAAAGAATCCTGCTAACATGTCTTACACTCCTTGCCTTCAGGCCGTGAAGAAATAAATGTCTGCTGTTTATGCCACACAGAAGCCTTGGCTATCTGTTATGCCGGAGGGAAAATGGGCCAGTATGTGCTCATTGCTGCAGAATTTAAATTTCTCACTCTTTATACAGTATTTACTTTCGATTAAATAGTTTATTTTATATTTTTTAAATAGCTTATAAGCAAAACCAATGCTTGCTAGCAATAATGCCAGTGTGAAAGCATAGAAACAGATATAATGCTCATTTCTACTGCCTGTATGTGGGATTTTTTTTGTTTGTTTGTTTGACTTCTATACAATGATAATGTGGTAGCAATGGCTTCACATACAGTAAGTGACATTATCAAGCCATCAGTAGAATAGCTCCATCCTTTCTAATGTTATACAAATTTCTGGACATAAGAACCTTGTTAATACAATAGGAGAACCATTAACATATACAATAGTTTTGCCTTATTAACAGCCCTGTTCATGTTAGCAATTTTGATCTAATTTAAGTGATGTCCCCATTATAGTGGCAAATTGTGTTTTCATTAATACAGTGAGAAAGCCATTAATATGAAAATTGCTCATTCAGAATCACATTAGTGAAGTGCTTATCCTATTATCACTAAGCTGATTCTAACCTAGGTGCTAAGCAATCTGAGTTGAAGCATCCTACAGTTAAGAGGTCATTGCATTTCCCTAGCCTACCACACTGGGTTTATTATGGTCTCTTGACACTTTTTACTGTGTTATTAGGGAAAGTTATACAAATTAATAACAACAAAATTATTAGTTTTTCTGATTTTATATGTTTTATACACTAGTGTACATGTCCTTACAATATCTCATTTAGATACTCTTCCCAGGATATTATTCAGAATGTAGTGTGTATAATTTAAAAATTCTTTAGTTATAAGGAACAGAATCAAACTTCATTCATGTAAATAAACATTATGAAAAGTCATTAGAAAGGAATTAATTGGGTATACTAACTTTAACATGGAAAACAAAACATGTTTAAATGTCTATAGAAGGAGGAATTATTAACTCTATTAACTCATTTTTCCATTACTGAAACAAAACACCTTAAGTTGGACAAATTTAAAAACAAAGGGTTTGCTTATATCATGGGTTCAAGGACACATGCTGGTGATGAAAGTTTGTCTTTGAGATGCCTTCAGGATGCATGGTGCGATAAAAGCCGGAGCACAAATAAAGATGATATGTCGCATTAAAAGATTAGAAACAAACGAGTGATTTGGGGTTGACTTACTTACAATACTTGTGTAACAACTATCTCACTATCTCATGAAAACTATCTTTATCTCTTCAGAGGGAAGTTTCCAAAAACCATTCCAAAGGTCCACCATGTCAGCACTACCATGCTGAGGATCAAGTCCCCAACACATGAACCTTTGTGTGACAAGTACTTCCAAATCACAGCAGGAAACAAGGGTAGTGATCATTCCAGAAATAATACTTAGGTCAGTTTTTCTTTTTTTTTTTTTTTTTTTGTCAAAATAAACCATTTTTCATCCCTTCAAGTGCATGCCTGGTCCAGTGCTATATGAAGATAAGCTGATTGCCTGATTCTGTTTCTATATCAGCTGCTTGCCTTGCCACAGAAATAGGGCAGCATCCATTGAAAATAAAACCATAGCAATGGGAGGAAATAATCCCCTGCCAGCAATTGTGCTCTTGGAAAGGAAGTAAAGGAATTGGGATGTAAAAATATAACTAATTCACCAATAAGTGAACAAACCAACCAACAAAATGTGTAAGAATAATAAAATCAATGATGAATATTCTATATTGTGACGTTGTGAACGTCTGGAATCGTGGCAAGGTAAAGTGGTTAGACCAATGACATATGAACAAAAATAGATGCAGCATTTTTTGTTTAATCCTCAGTTTCATTTTAGTTTGTGGATCTCAAGTCCCCAATTGTCCTCTCCCCTTTCCTGACAACTGTTTAGATGCTGAAGCCTCTAGCAGTTGGGGTCTCAGAGAGCAGCATTGTAAAGCAAATGCCTGTGATAAAAGACAGCAACTTTGACAAAACCAAGAAATGAAAATTTCTTAAGCCATAGAAAGTGTATGGGTTTTGTTATATCAACCTATTCTGCACAGTGGAGGCATCTGTGATGGCTAGAAGGAGCATTAGTATTGTTAAATTTAAGGTCTCATTCTTATTGAATCTATAGACTTGGATATTTTATTAACTTCTCTGTATATCAATTTCCTGGTTTATAGAATAAAAGAATAGATGTGAATGGAGCAGGTATAATGTTATAATATCACCTGGTGCTTACAGTGGAAAAGAAAAGAAGGTTGAAATTGAAACACTTTGAAATACCAGTAAGTAAAGTAAGTATGGAAAAAAAATGCTTAAGGTGATCAGAGATCAGAAATGGGAAAATTCAGAGTCTAAATAGGAGAGAGCAAAGCTATAGAATATGAAGAAAGAGAGAAATGATACAGAAATAATAGTGAGATAAGGTATTGGGTGTCCACTGAATGACAACTAGGAGATAATCAATGACATTATCTATTGCAAACAGAGCACTTTTTTGTTGTTCTGAAAGGAGATGAAGTCCTGTACTCTGTATTAGAATATTAAGAACCAAGAACACTATGGAAATGAGAAAGCTGAAAATTTCTGAGTAAGGATGGGAGAGTGAAGTATGGCATTCAGAAGCTGTGAAACTGAGGTCTTACCTAACCAAGAACACTTAAGCATCTCTACCATTACGTTTAATTAAGCAAACAGAATTTAGCAAGATGCATTGTGTGAAGTTATTTTATCCTAGATTTCCTACCAAAAGGAACCCAAATTGAACTAACAAAAAACTAATCACACCCTAAAGCCTTTTCCTCCCCTTTGCTTTGTTTTTCATACAGAAACCAGTGTTTTATGAAACATTACATGAGAAACAGAATTGATTATAAAACTAAGATTCAAGTCCTTGTCACTACAGACGTGCTTGATATTAAAAATATATTGAAAGGTTGTTTGTCATTTCTCCAGAAAAAAATAAAAAAACAAAGCTTGTGTTGGCCTGTGATAACCTAGTCACTCTGAGAAAGATCTATTATCCCTCCCCAGTAGCATTGCTCTAAAACTTTCTCAGTTTTAAAATTTTATTTTTGTCTTAATTTTGATAATTTCTTGAATGTATTTCATGTATTTTGATCATATTTATTCCCATTGCCCTCTTTTGTCCCCCTCATTCCTGTTAAACCCTCATTCATAGCCAATCCCCTTCCTTCTTCCATGTTGTGTGTGTGTGTGTGTGTGTGTGTGTGTGAGAGAGAGAGAGAGAGAGAGAGAGAGAGAAAGAGAAAGAGAGAGAGAGAGAGAGGAGAGGAGAGAGGAGAGAAAACCACTGAGATAACCAGACTTGCTTGCATGAGCGTGGGTGGGTGGTTATTTGCTGAAGCATGCATAACTTTCCTGTAACTGCACCACTGAAGAAAACAACCTTTCTCTATTAACCATCAGCACCTCTGAGAAGAGTGGGAACTAATGATCTCTTCCATCATCCACAACAAAATGTTGATGGGCCCAATCTCGCACAGGTGTTGTGCAGGTAACCACAGTTGCTGTGAGTGCATGAGTGTAATGTCCATGTGCTGTCGAGATGACAACCACTGCACGGCACTCGTCCCCATTCTCCAGATCTTCCATTCTTTCCACCTCCTCGTCTGGCATGTTCCCTGACCCTCGAAGGGGGTCATATAGATGTTCTATTGAGAGCTAAGCACACATAATCATCTATTCCTAGCACTTTCCCAGCTGTGCATCTCGGTATTAACCTCTGTCCACTGCAAAAGGAAATGTCAGTGACCAAGGCCTAGAACAGCACTAATCTATGGTTGTAAACATAAATATTTAGAAGGCAGCTTGACAATCTGTTCATTTAGCATAACAACAGTGGTAGTAGGGCCCTCTCTGGCCTATGATCTGTCTAGCCATGGCTGATAACACATTGATATCTTGCATCAGAATTTTCACATTAAAAATGTCATTTGAATGTAAACCTGCCTTGTGGCAGAAGGCATACTTTTTATGATGCCATGTTACCTCTTTGGGGACAAGAACTTTTCTTCCCTTAATAATGGTAATAAAAGTAATGGTATGGGAACATTACTTTTTGTGACTCATTTTCTCCATTTCCAAAATGAGAAAAAAATCCAATCTCTTTTGAATAAAAGGTAAGAGGCATACTCCATGAGTATAAATTACCCAATTTTGAAGAGTATAAATTCAATCATGATGAATTACATTAGGCTACCTATAATTTACTATGCCTCATGTCTTTTCAAGGAGAAGAAAAAAATTATAATAGCTTGTGACTTCTCTATAATTTCTTTTCTGTAAACCTGAAAGTTTCCTCCTATAATTCAATGAAATTTCATCTTCAGCTTGAAGGATTTAGCTTTGGATAAAAATCTTGTGTGTGTGTATGTGTGTGTGTGTGTGTGTATGTGTGTGTGTGTCTGTGTTGCATTTCATTAATATAAATGCAACAATACAGTTGAAAATAAAAAAAGAATATTACTTACTTTTCTAAGAGAGCCTAGATGAATTACATAAAATATGATTGTATATTTATTTCCAACTTAGACTGGAATTCTTTCATCTTTTTTATCATATCCACACACATTGCATGCCATGGAATGAAGCTAATTCAACCAGCCTATTAGACACACACTGTGTTCTCAATGCTGGCACGGTGAAGAGTCAGGCTTTCAACTTGGAACCTTGCCTGTAATTACCCTAGGGTCAGAACCAATCACTATGGTAAGTCTTGAGAGTTCATTGCTGATAACTGAAGGAAACGGTCATGTATATCTCTAGTAGCTTAAGAGTCTCCATCCTCTTTTAGGGGACAGATGTGTCAAACAGGTCACAGGAATAATGATGTCCATAAACAACAGATCTGGGGGTCCTTGGGTTAAGAAAGGGTGAATGTGAATTAGCATCATATCCAGCACATTCTAGACTACCCGCAGGACATTCTCTTCTTCTTGCTCTCTGGACTGCCTCCAAAAATATTTTTAATGAGATTTTCATTGAATTTCAAATCAATGTGCCAAACTAAAGAGAGAACAGGGAGCAAAAAAAGAAAAAATGAACATAATGGGATTACAAAGTGGAAAGCATAATGGTCATTGGCCACTAAAATAGATTTTATTATGATGTTCAATTCTTTATTTCAGGAGACAGAAGATATGGTATTTGTCCTTATTTTGAAATTAAAGTAAAATATTAGCCAAGTGTTGCAGGGTAGGAAATCATTTTTCTGGTTAATGTTCTGTTGCTCAATAAAGATTATCTTTTCCTGTGGGCAATGTGTTCCTGTCTGATGCACTTTCTCCTGCCCATTTCTAGTTCTCGTATCATCCCTTCGTGAATGCTTCCCATCTAGGATTTTCCTAAGAACATGCATTCAAATACTGGCTTAATTCAAGCAAAGGTATCTTTGCGTGCTTTTGAACTCCTCTGGGATTTTCTTTCCAACTTCCTAAAAAGTAGGAATTCACTCTTTTTGGTTCTGTTAAGGTAATTACCAGTAGAACCAGTTACTGGCAACAAGCTATGCTTCATGTGCTATTAAACTTCAAGTTGTTTCACTACAATTCTTTTCCTGTTTCTGAACGAAATTTGCCCAAGTTTATTTTAACCAATCTGCTATTGTTAACTGGAAAGAAATGAGCAGCATTCTCCTACAGTGAATATTTTCTGATGGCTTTTGGAGGATACTTGCTAGCTTTGTCAAAATCTTTAATTGAGTATCTATTCAGTACCTACAGAATCAGAGTCAGAGAACTACGAAGACAGAATATTTGAGTATGGTTTGTTGGTTAAATGGAAACATTCGATATTACTTTTCTTCAAGTTTACAAAATCAGGTTCACTAAAATATATGGTGGTTTACCAGCTGTATACGTTTTCATTTAAAGTTATAGCTTATCTATGTGTGAAACAACTTCTGCACCTCCCAATTTAAGCTACAGGCTTTTCTTTCCATGAACTATATTTTTTCCTATTACGAATGTTGCAGCGTATTTGGTGGTATGGGGGTAAGCATAGATGACTTCCTAATATAAATGTTTTTTTTTCCTGATGCCAAATGCCATCGTTTCTTTTGCTTACTGACATCATGACTAAATCACATAAAGAAAATGCCAAGAATAGTTTATGTACGAGGAATTATTTTGGGAGGTGAGCTAAGGCAAGGTAATGTGACAGTAAAATACAGAAGAGAAAATAACCAGACCAGGATAAGTTACATTGCTGGTTATCATGTTGATGACAGCGGAGCCAAGGCCTGCTGAGGGTCTTGAGATGTGGACAGAACATGCCTCCAAGCTGTCCCCTTCACAACCAAGGATATTTATCCTCCTGTGCCCTTCCACCATTGGCTATGGATTATTTCTGGGAGATTATTAATTCCCTAGGCCTGCTAACCCTACTCCTTTAGACCTGTTCAATGTTTGACCTGAGGAAGCCCGGCAAGGGTGATAGGTAGAGAACTGTAGACAAGGCTGGAAGTTGTCATCAGTGTGCTCTGAAACAGTGAAAGGCAAAGGCCACTGGAAGAAGCACAGCAAACTCTTTATAGTCACCAAAGCTCGGCTCCACTTCTCCATGGCCATAGTTCTTAATTTGGGGAATAAAGCAGCAAATATTGATCTAACCTAGGCTCAGGATCACTTATTGGTTCTTAGGAAACCACACTGCTTGTAAGTTTGGATACTACAGAGCTGGGAAGTTACCTTTCCCATTGAGCTTAACCATGGGTGTTACCAGCATATTTGACTCACGCTTTTTTTTTTTTTAATTTTATTATTTATTTATTTATCAGTTAGGGATTCTTAATGGGCCAGATGCATGACATTGTGCATCTATTTGACTCAAGCGTTTAACCACTAAGCCATCTCTCCAGCCCAATTGACTCACGCTTTTAATCCTAGCACTTGAGAGGCAAAGGTAGGAGGATTGCTGTGAGTTCAAGAACAGCCTGGGACTACAGGATGAATTCCAGATCAGACTGGGCTAGAGTGAAACCCTACCTCAAAAAAAATAAATAAAATAAAATAAATAAAATAAAAATTCTTTAATAGTCACATACAGAAGAATGCTGAGCTCAAAATCTTTTAGCAATCCATTCATATTATTTGAGCAGCTTTCTATCCACATTTTTAGAGCCTAGCATTAGCTGTTTCCCCAACTAATTTGCCAATAATTTTTCATTTCTCACTGTAGGGCATAAGTACCCCATCAGTTACATTTATTTGATTCTCGGATATAGGAAGATATAGCTTGAACTGGCTTAAATAATCAGGAAACATTCATTTTTATTTACAAAATGAAATTTTTCTGGTAGGGCTCAATTTCTGTTGTAGCCTTCGTTTAGTACTTATTATCAATCAAGATGTGTTTTATCAATGTGTTTGCTTTGATATCTTGTCTCTGCTCTAAAATGAACTCCGCATTCAAAATACCAAAATGGACAAGAGCTCCAGACATTATACTCATAGCTCCAATTCATCAGGAAAATGAAAAGCTGTATTCATACTGAAAGTTGAAATAAAAGCCCGAGCCCCACTCTCCCAAGTCCATAAGGATAATTGGATTGCACTTACATCCCTATGAGCCTTCAGACTCAAAACAGTCACTGGGAAATAGGATGATCTGATTGTCTTGATCAGAGTGGCAAGCCTACCCCAGGAGTGGATGTTGGAGGGCAGATACAGCTATTTGAGAGATCACAGATTGAGAGGAAACAGGTCAGTTTGAGTGGCATTTTTCATCATTTGATCCTCCAGATGAAAATCAAGAGACTGTCACAAAAAGAAGATAGTACAGTCTAGGACTGGTGTGTTTAATGCCTATCTCTGCACACAGCACATTTTCTCGTCCATATCACCATCCTCCTGCTGATTTAGTTATATTCTTGTTCCCTTTCCCCCACAACCTTTATCCACATGTACAAATATATATGCCTCTCAGTGCATAATGGGTTTTGTCTTGATAAACCCGGCAGAGGTTGAAAGTATATAAGTGGGATCTATCTAGCATCACAAGATTGGATTACACAGGGTTTCCCTAAGATGAGATCAAAATTCAGAACTTAACCTATTGTTTCTACTGAATATATACTGCCTTGCACTATTGTATATTTGAAAAATCTCTATATTTATAATGCCCTCCATTCCAGTAGCCTGCTGAACAAAACTCTTAACTTCTCAAAGCCACTATTATCCCTCATCCAGAAATGCACATCTGTTGAGTAGCACGTTCACCCCAATTGAAATACTCTCTCCTGAAGAGTAAAAGGAGGCTCTGACTCCAGAAGTCAAGTCTGGGAGACCTGAACCTTAAGTGTTACTCAACCACTAGCCAGGGTTATGATGATTAGAAACTCCTTTCTTCCTGGGGTAAGGGAAGAAGGAAGTTCCAGAGATCCAGAGACTCAGGAAGTCAACAAGTCTGAGAAAGGATTGCAAGACCCCTCCCTAAGGCTATATAAAGGGACAATAACTGCTTGGAGATGAGACTCTTTGATTGAGCTGCCTGCAAGAGGTGATGTGTGCTCGGGACTCTCTGAGCTGTCTGCTAGTCACATCTTGTGCTTGAGACTCTCCAACAAGCCAAGCTCCCCTGCAGGGTGCGGAGTGAGCTCCAGATACGCAGGTTCCATGAGTCGTCACCTACTCGTGGGCTTTTCAGAGATGCAGCTGCCTTTGAGTAGAAGTAGCTATGAGGAGGTCATCATTCCAGGAAGGGAAGAGACTTCTCAGTGGTGCAGTTGCTTTGGGGTCTCCATGCTTTGTAATGAAGGCCTCACCCTGAGGCGGAGGGAAATGTATCTGGGGGGGGGGTACCCTGACATAGGGAGCTATGGAGAGATTATCATCCAGGATGGGATGAGACTTCTTGATGCTTCATGTCTCCATTGCTCCTGAAAGCAACTCCTTGCCTAGCAAGTAATTCCAATAAACTCACTGGATCACCAGAACTGTTTTTGGTTTAATCATGCTTTGATCTGTCATCAGTGCCCTATCTGGGGTGAACAGACATGTGTTCAAAGGCACCACTGAGGAAAAGGTTTCTGTGACAGCCTCACAGGCAACCCCCACACTGGTTTCCCTGGAATTTGATAGGGATTCATAGAAGCTCCAAAGGGAAGACTCCCATAGGACCATTTCAAAACATTTTAGTCAATAATTCAAAAAGAGGACTGGAGAGATGGCATTTTTCTGCTAAGCCCAAGGACCAAGGGTTCAGTTCCACAGAACTGATGTAAACCAGATGCACATGGTGGCACATGCATTTGGAGTTTGTTTGCAGTAGCTCGAGGCCCTGGCATGTCCATTCTCTCTCTCCCTCCCACTCTTTCTCCATAAATAAATAATTTAAAAAGTGACTACTAATTGTACAACTGTTAAGTTGTATCAAATTCAATCTAAGTGCCCAAAGCCACCTACTCAGATGCAGATTACTTCTAATCTCAAAATCATACCCATGCTGAACAACTCTTAGAATTTCTTGGCAAATGTTCACTAATTGCCCCCTCCCTCTGCACCACTCTATTCCTGATTCAGCGTGAAGTTTTTAGTTTTTATCTTGTACATCACTTCATATTTATTATATGCACAAAACATTGATCACCTAAGCAAGGGCCAAAGAATTAGCAAACGTTGCTAAAGTGTAGATCTCAGACTTGAGTATCAATTAGAACCTTCTGGATAGTCTGTGAAACCAAGATTACATGTTCACAGAGTTCCTGATTCCGTATCTCTGAGGAAGATTCCTGAAAAAAGCTTGCAGCTCTCCCAAGGCCCTGTATAATGCTGAACTGCTGATCAGAGGGTCCCACTTTGACAGTCATTTATATGGAGCGATCAGGCATGATTAGGGAAGGAGGTGTTACAAAAGCTAGTTTTAAAAGCTCTGTATTTCTGTTTTTAGGAATTACTCACTCAGTAGTTGTAATTTAAGGAGAGTCTCGGTTTTCTTCACCTTCCTCTCCTTTACACATAAACTCATCCTACTCTGAAGAATAGACAGGAAGCTCAAAACCAAGCTATTATATAGAGCATTTGAAATATTGTTGACTCTGCTTCGGACCTAGTCTACCCTGGCCAAGACAATGGCCTACTTATTTTTGTGAAGTTGTTTGCTTTATGAAGACAGTTCTCTGCTATTTACCTATTTCTGTGACAGACTCTTATGGTAAGAATCTTACTCTTTAAATTATATCTATTCAATGAATTTCAGTGTTTATGTGGGTCTATAACTCGCTTAGACTTTTTCCATTGTGTGTATCACTTGCCCTGTATGACTGTAATTAGGATACTGACTGAATGAGTATATAAATATAAACATCAATGTTAATTCACAGATTAACATTAGTGACTACAAACTGTACTCAGAATAAAAGACATAGAACACTGACATCATATTTATGAGGACCAGGATTATCCACATTGAAAGTCAGGTTCCCATAGTGGTTTCATGTCTCCCAAGCTAGATTTCATGACTTCAAATGCAGCTGTGTTTCTTCCTGGTTGTGAAAACCCAAGAAAGTTACTTAATTCTTCAGCACCTGTCTCTCCTCCTGTAGCAAATTTAAAATTATAGTATCGCCAAGTAAGGTCACTCTATGATTAAATAGTGTCAAACACGCAAACTCTTTACACTCATGGCTGGTATATCATTAGTTACTCATTAAATGTAATTTTCAGGGCTGGAGAGATGGCTCAGTTGTTAAAGGCACTTGCCTGAAAAGCCTTATGGCCTATGTTAGATTCCTCAACAGTTGCACAAAATTGTGCATACATCTGGACTTTGTTTACAATGACAAGAGGCCCTGGAGTGCCATTCCCTCCCCACTCTTTCACTCTGTCTCTCTCCACTTGCAAATACGTAAAAGTAAATTTTGAAAAATAAAAATGAATAAATAAGTAAGTGCAATTACTCTGTTATGAGTAACTTGTACATCTAACATGTGTTAGCATCTCTAGTTATGCCTGGATCATTTATTAGTATCTATAATAGGGTGATAATTTGGCAAAATTAGGTATTCCTGTATTTAGCTAGAGCATTCAGAGAATACAAAACACACAATATTATTGCATATTTAGATTAGGCATTAGAAATACCATAAGGGTCTCATAAACTCCACCAATAACCATCTTATTCAATATGGAGTTAGGAAATTTTCATTAACAACAACAACAAAAAAAAGTCTTCAGGCTAGGTGTGGTGGCACATGACTTTAATCCCAGCACTCAGGAGGCAGAGGTAGGAGGATCATGAATTTGAGGCCAGCCTGAGACTACATAGTGAATTCCAGGTCAGCCTGGCTAGAGTAAGACCCTACCTCAAAAAGAAACAAACAAAAATGGTCTTTAAGCAGATTCTCCATCAAATTTTTAAACATCATTTTTTATTTTTATTTTCAATAAGAAAGAGAAAGGAGGAGAATGGGCACACCAGGGCCTCTAGCCACTGCAAACAAACTCCAGATGCATGCACCATCTTGTGCATATGGCTTCACATGGGTACTGGGGAATCAAACCTGGGTCCTTTGGCTTTACCAGCAAGTGCTTTCACTGATAAGCCATTTCTCCAGCCCAAATTCTCCATCAAATTTTAAAATTCACTCTGAGTAAACCCTTACATAGCATTATAAATCAACACAGGAGAATGATATTCTAGTGAAGATATTTTGAGGTAAGAAGTGACTTTAAATAATTTCTATTCAAAGCTACTTTGACTGCCAACCTTGTGTATGCATGCTGTATGTCTGTCTACATCAGCACAATTATCACTGCCATAACTCCATTTCCCTATATAGATCACAAGCAGGTGGTGACATGTCACTTTTACTCTACCTGTCAGTCAATTTGATCATTTCCAATTTGGGTAGTTTCTGAAATAATTCAAGCTGGGATAAATTCTCTTCAGAAGCATATTTTTCCAAGATGAAATAGCATTTTATTTTTATTCCCATCTCATAGAGAAAAATAAGGAGGAAATCACATTATTCTAAGTTTATATAATCCAAATTTTAAGGAGATTATTACTTTAGTTTATCTTTTTATAGTATTCTCTTTTCCCTAAAACTGTCTTCTTTCTCACACAAACACATATATAAAATATTAACATATTTTTATTTCTTCCACAACAACACTCACCAATATTAGTAGTTTCCTCATAATAGAAAAAATATTGGGCTGGAGAGATGGCTTAGCGGTTAAGGCGCCTGCCTGCTAAGCCTAAGAACCTGGTTCCAATCTCCAGGTCCCACGTTTAGCCAGATGCAAAGTGATGCAAGGGTGCAATGCCACACTTGCCCACAAGGGGGCCCATGCATCTGGATTTTGTTCACAGCAGCTGAGAGACTGCTGGCACGCCAATTCTCTATCTGTCTCCCTCTCCCTCTCTCTCTGTCTGTCTCTCTCTGTGTCTCTCTCCAAAAAAAAAATTAAAATTAAAAGAAATATTAATCAGCCCTTTCTGCATTAACTGACATCGTATGAATGTATGCATTGAACAGAATGAAGAGGATTCTTGATTGCATTTGCCTCAGTGATTTAACTTTTATAGGTAAAATCACCAGTAAACTATTGTTTGTTGTTAATTTAATAGTAAGTAAATGATACAAAAACCAGTCATGTTTTAATATCATTAGATCTTAAATTTTTCATTCTATGTATATCATGCCAAAGTTATATTTTTTTCCTCTTCTAGAAAATATGGGAAACTGTAACAGGTTTGAGTGAGGGCATATTTTTGTTTACTGCAGTAGTATTGTATTATTCAGATATTTGAGATTGTTTTAAAAAGTAATCCTTTTACAGAATGTGCAATCATTACACAAACCTATTAGTAGCTGGTAAATACTTGTTATACTTGCAGATGGACAGAGAAGTGTTCTCACAAAAGACATTAGACAGAATGCCCATCTACTTCTTCCTGCTCCATTCACTCCCTGCTTCCTAACCAACTCTAAATGTGATCCTGCAGAGGAGCCCCTCACTGAGTCATCTCATTCAGATGTCCAGAACCATGCTGGCTCCCTTTCTAGTCCTCCTGTCTTTCAACAGATGTAGTAATGCCATTGGTCCATCTTTGGGGAATTTTCTTTTCTGCTCTTTACTCTCATTACTCCTGCCATCTGGTCCATTTCTGCTTTGCTTCCACTCAACAGATGTGCTCCCACTTCCCCTCCCATACTGACCTGGATGAACCTCGAGTAGGCCAGCATTCCCATGAGCCTGCACAGGTACGAGGACAGACAATGGGACAATGCCAAGGTCTTGAATCCATACAGAGGAAAAAAACAGTAATTTGGCATCTGCTCACAGCAAGGACACTTATAGTTCTCCATAGATAATATTTACTTATTTTCTTTTGAAATTCCAAAGTCAGCATTAAAACAAAATCATTTGTTGCCAAAATTGTTATATTATAGGATGCAAATGTCTGCTTCCTTTTGAGTCAAAATATTGTAGCCCATACCATTAAAATAAGCACAGCAATTTAATTTCCATGGAGTACATGTGCTTATTTGCTCACAGAATTGTAGTTAACTAACATCGTTGCTTCACAGAAACCCAAGTATGCTATGGAAACTAAGTAACACACTGAGTCACATGGCACATAGGAGTGTGAGATGAATTCCATGCTAAATTAGACATGGGGTCTATTGTGCGACATAAATATGCTATGAATTATTACCAGTATAAGTCCACCTTTTTAGCCCTGAATAGATACAGATTATGAAATTCAATAGCATTGCAAAGAAGAGATATTCAGTTCTAGTACTATGAGAGAAAATGATAAAAGTACATAATGAGGGCAACCTGCCCACTGAGATGAAAACTCCCTGTGCATTTGTTTTAAATCTGAAATTCCATTTAAATATTATGCTAGACATAATGACCAGGAGTAAGAACTAAACTTTCAACAGCGTCCTACATTCAATGCTGTTGAGATGCCAAGGATTAGATTTATCAGTCATTGATGAAAATGGTTACTTATAAAAGTTAGACTTCAATAATATTAAAATTTTTTTTTAATCAAAGGATCTTTTTGTAAAAAAATACAATTCTGTAACATTGTGCTAATATAATTAATTTATTCATTTTGTCATGGGAATTAAGATATAGATTCTTAGTAAAAAAAAATGTGAACTTATTTAGAATAATATGTTCTGGAGTGGAGGGAGAGAAAAACATGGTGAGTAGTGGCAGCATTGGGACACTCTTCCGCGCATGATAAAAACTTGTTTAGATACTTTGAGAAGAGCTCAATGAACTCGGAAGGATGTTCTTCTTTTGACAACATTGTGGTATCTGAGATCAGAGGAAAGGGGTTTAACTTCAGACACAAAAAGAGGATGGCTGAGGGTGACTTAGCTCACTGCTAGCATGCTAAGCCACAAGTCCCTGGATTTGGTCCTCAGAGCCAAGCAAGGAGTTGGGGAGGACACAATAAACTTTTCTCCTGGAACAGGAGATACAGGTTGACACAGATGAAAGAGTGAATGTAAATGGAAAGCTCAAATTCATGAGCTCAGTTTTGCCAGTGTTGCATCATGTTCAGAAAAACTAAGAGGCTCAAATTTATTTTGAGGCTCAGTTTTGCCATGTTGGCAGGAAAACGGTGGCATGGAGAGGGTGGTTACTTATCAAGACAAGGACAAGGAGGGCTGGAGAGATGGCTTATAAGCCCGCCCCCAACAATACTCTGCCTCCAGGAGGTGTTAAATGCTTGCCTATGAAGCCAGTTACGTGGGAGAGGGGACTTATCAAGAAGGACAAGGAGGGCTGGAGAGATGGCTTAGCGGTTCCAGGACCCATGAAAGGACCCCAGCTCGCTTCTCCAGGACCCACGTAAAGCCAGATGCATGCATCTGGAGTTCGTTTGCAGTGGCTGGAGGCCCTGGTACACCCATTCTCTCTCTCTCAAATACATAAATAAATAATAAAATATTAAAAAAAAAAAAGAAGGACAAGGAGGTGCCTGAGCCCTGAGAAGAACACACAAGGCCTCAACCAACCTAGGTTGGGCACATACTGATGAGCCACAGGACGTAAACACAAGGATGGCTTAGTGGTG
Source organism: Orientallactaga sibirica (assembly GCA_036365145.1). Lineage (NCBI taxonomy): Eukaryota > Metazoa > Chordata > Mammalia > Rodentia > Dipodidae > Orientallactaga > Orientallactaga sibirica. Next base: position 7,746,497 of record JAEOAD010000194.1, read on the forward strand.
ATGTAACAGGTACTAAGGGTCCAGGAAAGGCCTTGCACCCCAAACCCTAGGATTGTTTCTAATTTTAGTCAAAGAATTGAATAAACAGGAAAACTGAGATGGATAATCATTAAATTATTATATTTATTGAGGGAAGTACAAAACCAAGGAAAGGCACCCACCTGGCTAGAGATTCCACGTGGAGGGCCTGGAAAAAGAGTATGGAAAGAAAGAGAAAAGAAAGTTCCAGGAGCTCCTGCCATGTGGGGAGTTGGAGAAGATAAAGGACCCATGGGGAGAGTAAGGGGTAGGGGTTCCTCCCAGCTGGGCCTGGGCTAGGGCCTAGTCTGAGCCCCTCTTGGCTGGGCCTGGGCCTGAGTCAAGCTAGCCCAGGCCCAGCTGAGGGAAAAACTCATCCACACCTGGAAGTTCCCAAGTGATCAGAGAGATGGCCTTCCCTTTGCAAAAGTATTTATAACCTTATAGTGGAGGTGGGCTGTCTTCCAGCTCAGGTGAACCAGTGGGACAGCTGGTTGGTTAGGGCTAGGGGCTGTCTCAGGAAATGGTTAGCTCTGGCACCAAATTCTGGGGACTGAATTGACCAACCACAACGTTTAAACCCTATGAAAGACTTCACTCCCAGGAGGCGTCCTGGTTGTTTGTGGAAAAACAGGTCTAGGGGAACTAGGCAAGAGATAAGAAGTCAGATCATCTTGGATTTCTAGCAAGTGCACACTTTCCTGCCCTTTTTACCTTCAGGTGTTTAATCACTCTAACTCTACCCCCCTCCTCCAGTGACAAGGAATGGGCTCCCACTGGTTCTTCAGTATAGTACAGAATGGGGCAAAAGCAACTGTCTTTTATTTGAAACATTATTTATGCTTGAGTGTCATGATAATTCAGCTACATTGTTTTTTTTAAATTTAATTTTATTTTTTTAGAATTTATTTATTTGCAAGGAGAAAGGGAGAGAATGGATGTATCAGGGCCCTCAGCCACTGCAATGGAACTTCAGACGCATGCACCATTCTGAGCATCTGGCTTTATGTGGGTCCTGGGGAACGGAAGGTGGGTCATTAGGCTATGCAGGCAAGTGCCTTAACCACTTAGCTCTCTCTCCAGCCCAGTCAAATATTTTTGGTGATGGTTATTATTATTTAAATAACATTTTGGGTGTATTTATGGTATAAATGATGCCCAGGGACCACTGTATAGTGAAGATAATCAACCTCCATCCTCTTACGTGCTTGCTCACTTTCTGTGTTGTTGTTGTCGCAAGAACAGCTAAACATCTCTTTTGTTAGCCTGAATTGCAGATCTTGTACAATTTGCCTCCCTGTAGTCCCCATTGTTGCGCATCAGGCCTCAAATGTGCTCCTCTTATGTGTCTGCTCCCCTCAGAGCTTCACCTCCCCAGTTCCACTTCAACCCCTCTAGGAACTGGTACTATGGTCCCTGTCTCTGTATATTTGGATTTCCTAGGTTTCAAATATGGTTCAGAAGATGCACTATTTATCTTTCAGCACCTTGTTGTTTTATTTAGCATGATGTCATCCAATCTTATCCATGTTGTGAAGAATTTGTTCTGTTTAAAGATTTATTAGTATTTCTTTATTATGTGACCATACACACCTGTGCAGTAAAGCTAAACCCTTCCTTTCTCCATCCTCCTGTCGGTGTTCAGGCTGCTTTCCTAGCAAGGCTCACACAAGTGTGCAGTCGTCTTCGTGAGGGTGATTTCATTTCCTTGGCTTGGAGGCCCAGGAAGCATTGCAGAATCTAAAGCAGACCTCATTTCATTAGTTTTGTTCTCTTTGGCAACAACAGACTGTTTCCTGTGATGGTTACTGATACTGTAGTGATCGGGTTGCTTTCTATGTAAGACATACATGATGCTTCACTCAAAAGCAAGAAATGGAGGCTGGAGAGATGGCTTAGTGGGTAAGCCACTTGTCTGTGAAGTCTAAGGACTCATGTCCAACTCTCCAGGTCCCAAGTAAGCCAGACACACAAAGTGACACAAGTGTACAAGGTCGCACATGTGTGTAAGGTGGAGCACATGTCTGGTGTTCGATTTCAGTGGCTGGAGGCCCTAAAACCAATTTTTTCTCTCTCGCAATCTCTCTCTGTCACTCTTGCTCTCACATATTGATAAACAAAAAAAAGGCCAGTCTGCTGGACTTGCCTGAAAGAAAGAAAGAAAGAAAGAAAGAAAGAAAGAAAGAAAGAAAGAAAGAAAGAAAGAAAGAAAGAAGGGAGGGAGGGAGGGAGGGAGGGAGGGAAGGAGGGAGGGAGGGAGGGAGGAAAGAAGAAAAGAAGGAAGGAAGGAGAGAAAGAAATCGAAAGGAAAGAAAAGAAATGGGGCTGGAGAGACAGCTTAGCAGTTAAGGCTCTTGCCTATAAAGTCTAAGGATCCTGGTTCCATTTCCCAGGACTCACATAAGCCAGATACACAAGCTGGCACATGCATCTGGAATTCATTTACAGTGGCTAGAGGCCCTGGCTCGCCCATTCTCTCTTTCTCTTAAATAAATAAAAATAAAATATTTTTAAAAAGATATGCATGTGTTCACTATGGACATTTCTAGGCAAAACAATTTTTATCTCTTGATTGACTTCCTTTCTGCATATGAGATCATTATTCCCATATTATATGTCTCCAAGAAAGAAAAAAATATCTTAGAAAACCTATATGTTTCTCTACTGAGTTCAAAATGAGGTCAAGAATTTATAAAAACCAGGTAAATGAAAAGTAGGAAATTCAGTCTGCTCCTGAGTAGAAAACAATGCCATAACTGAAGCTAACGTGATGATGGAAATGAGGTCACCCTTCTATGATTTCACCCAGGGGTATTTGTTTATTTTTGTCATTGTTGTTTATATATCAGACTGTGGGGAAAGAGTGAAAGAAAAAAGTAAGAAATCGAAAATGTTCCATGTGTTAAATTAATACAGCATTTCAAAACCCCAGAGAGCAAAACACTGTTTATTTTCTTGGTGCACAAGTGGACACAGCGATGGAACAATCTTTCCCTTTCCAATGAAGAAGTAGGACTTGTAAGTGGAATGTGGTGTTCCTAATTGTATGGCTTATACCTTTCCTAAGAGGATAGATATTCAGAAGGTAGACACAGAAAACTAAGATATTTTATAATTACAATCTAATGAATTTTTGAATGAAAGTGGCATATGCTGCTAAACAAAGAAAGAAATGTTCTTAGTGAACATTGACATAAAATTCAAGACAGGTACAAAGGTCCAAGTCAGATGCCACCAAGAATCAGGATTATTGTCTGCTAAGGAGAAAGACATAAATATGTAGGACATATCTGATTTTTAACTTGTAATCATAAGCCACCAAACCGTTAAAAGTACACGAGTAACACTTTAATTACCCATCACTGTGGACTCACTCAGCAAGAATCTACCCATTATTCTGCTTTTTACTGTCATATTTTAATCAATCATTGTTTAAATCACTAGTTAGATGTACTCAAATCTCTTTAATTATTTCAACTCAATTTCCTTGCTGTAACATTGTAATATTTCTTTCCCTCATCTTCTCTTTTTTTCTTTTCCTTAGTGCTACAAATAAATTCCACGGCTGTGCACATGTTAGACAAATGCTACATAACTACACTATAGCCCTAGCCTTTCTTTAATTTTAACTTTAAGTTTTCATGATGTGGAACATGATTTAAAGACAGTGAAACTAAATGCAGAAATAAACATAAATGTGAATTGCTGTTTCATTAGATCTTAATTATATTTTATGTCTTTATTATTTCAATATTATTTTATTTCAAAAAATCAGATAAATTAGTACTTCTGTGAATTTACAAACAATGAAATGTTCATCAAAAATCAAGAGGCCAATTAAATTCTCTTTATTTCACTGTCTAGCTGTTTTTCTGAAATTCCTGAAAGAAAAGAAAGAGAGAAGAAAGCTTAGACCAATCCAATCCAGGTAATATACATTAGCTTCTAATTTAATATAAGAAATGGATTGAATATTGACTGAGGATCTAATAAGGAACTATGTTTGTGAACTTCAATGAGCCACAGACTTAATGGACTTAAATTTCCCTCTGAGGATGTCTAGAATGTAGACTCCAAATGCTTTATTCTATAACCGCTTGTTTTTAAACACTATGATATCAACATTGTAATGTTTAATTCATTAATAACAAAATAATAAAAAATTAAAAATTGTTTTGAAAAATAAGATGATTGTGGTCTGAAGGACAGAAGAAAACTTTGACTGTTGTTGAGCTGCCTTCTCATTGGTGATATAAAATACTCAAATCAAAAGCTGCTGATACGGGCTGGAGAGATGGCTTAGTGGTTAAGGCGCCTGCCTGCTAAGCATAAGAACAACCTTTCCAATCTCCAGGTCCCACGTTTAGCCAGATGCAACCACTCAAGGGTGCAATGCCACACGTGACCACAAGGGGCCGGACACATCTGGATTTCGTTCACAGCAGCTGAGAGACTGCTGGTGCACCCATCTCTATCTGTCTTCCTCTCCCTCTCTGTCTGTCTCTCTCTGTGTCTCACTCCAAAAAAAAAAAAAAAAAAAGCTGCTGGTGGGAGGAAAGTATTTTGGCTTAAGTCTTGAGATGTTGTTGCATGATGTCAGGGAAAGCATGGCATGAGCAGAGGCTGGACATCACCTCTGCCACAGCAGAAGGAAAACAGCAGCAGGTGAGTGAGCTTAGCTAACAGTGGCAAGCAATAGGCTAATAAACTTCCAGCAAAGCTCTACCTCCCAAGTTGCCATCTGCTGGGAAACAAACTCTCAGAGCACATGTGTTTATGGGGGACACCTGATTGAAACAAACACAGTTGTCTTACTCTACTAACACATGTTCTTTCTTACATTGATTGGGGATAATTGGTGTATGTATCTCTGTCAGATTATTGATTTTTCAAAGTCCACCTCACCAGGTTTATATGAGGAAGTCATCTTGTGTAGCATATGACTTTCTTCCACTCCGCCCAGTACAAGGCTTTGGTGTTAGGATCATTCCTCTCTGCTCCTACCATCTATTCAATGCTGATTCAATGACAAAAACAATGCTCTATCCACAGGTCATGGCAGCCGTCACCTTTCACTCATTAACTATGGCAACCCTTGTGCAGATCCAGTTTTCTTGCGCTGATCCAGTTTTTATGTATATTATCTACCATAAAATGACTTATTTTCACTATGAGCTAATTATTACTTTTCTTTTGAATATTTTTGGGTCCCTGTTGTCATTTAATCTTTAATATACAAGTCAGAAAATGTTCAACAGGCAGAGAAATACACTTGATTTTTCTTTAATCTACTCTTATTTTTTTGGAATTTGCAACATTTGTCACTCTGTCTCCCTTCTTTGGACAAGTTCTCTGGAGGGTTTATTGAATTCAATGTTGGCCACACATGTAAAGTGTCTGTTTGACAGGTAGCTAATCAACCAGTACCTCCATCTCTCTTTTTTCTTTTTTATTAAGCATTTTAACTGTTTTTTAAATATATTTTATTTATTTGAGAGAGAAAGAGAGACAGAAAGAGAGAGAGAGAATGGGCACTCCAGGGCCTTCAGCCACTGCAGACAAACTCCAGATGTATGAGCCACCTTGTGCGTGTTGCTTACATGGGTCCTGGGGAATTGAACCTGGGTCCTTTGGCTTTGCAGGCAAGTGCCTTAACCACTAAGCCATTCCTCCAGCCCTCTCTTTCTTCTTTAGGAGGAAAATATTTGAACAAACTATGGTGACTTTTGCCTATAATCACAGGTCAGAGCACAAGGATTGCATGGAGTTCAAGGCCAGCCTGGGCTACATAGTGAGCTGTAGGCCAACTTGTGCTACAGAGTAAGACACTGTTTTAAAAACAACAAAAAAGAAAAAAAAAAACTAGTAAGTTCCCCCAAAACAGTCTTATAAAATACCAAATTCAAAATATTGCCAGAATTGGATATATTCTTGAGAAAATACCATAATAACTAGGTTTAGATTCATGATGCAGTTCTCTATGGGGCTGAAGACAAGAGATGACAGGTAGAGATGAGTCTGCCTGCGAAGAGAATATGACTTTTCTATTAATCTTTGTTTTTCACTAATTTCACAATAAAACTTTCTCCATGAAGTTAGAAACATGTCCCCTACTGAGAACTGATATGAAGGAAAAAAATAGCAAGGGGAATACAGTAAAGGCTCTCTTCTGCAGTTCAAGGGATTGAATCCAGGGTTGTCCCCATGCTAGCTATGTGATGCTGGACAATTTCCTAGATTTTTATGACTACTAAGTGACACAAATATGTAAAGAACTCAGAAAGTGCCCATATATGTTAAGTTCAAATTTCCATACAACATAGGATCACCAGCTGGACTATCCTAGGTTTGGAGATGTATTAGATCACTGATAAATATAATTATATTTCATAAGATATAACGTAATCTGTGCAAAGTGTGCATATTTTATATGATCTGTCTCTATTTGTTAGAACTGTTTTATACAATGAGTCCTGCCTATGACAGCTTGCTTGAACATGCACATGGATCACCTCCCTTATGTCAGAATAATATTGTGAGCAACTTACTTAATTTGGCCACAAGCATGAAGAGGAGTAAAGGTGGTTGAAAAGGAACTGGCCTTTTCACATGCCATCCTTACTTTAATAAATACCCAAACAGACACGTTCTCTGTAGTCTTTCTTCTCTGTCACTTGAACTTTCATGACTTTCAAATATCTGAAATTCTTCAACTTTCAAAAAGTAATTCAAAATGAATATTAAACATTTCTTTTAAAATCTTCACAAATCACATTTTACTCTTTACTTCTAAAGATATAATTTGCCAAATGTAGGGAACTCCCAAATCTGAAGTGTTGGATTAGGGTAAATTCTGCCTCTTAGTAGATATTCTCCCTCATTTGGACAAACCCAAAAAAAAAATAGAGAATGCATGCAATATAGTCTACAAGTAAAGAATTCTCACCACCATCCTTAAAATTCTATAGTCTTGGGAGAATGAGGGTGTTGCTGGCACAAAGGGGAGCAGAGGCAACCTCGAGCTCTTAATGTTTATTTTATGCCATACCCTTTACAACAGAAATTCAGATTATTGATCGGCATTGCCCGATTCCATTTCGTTGAGTCCTAAGAGAGTTGAAATTGCAGACTGAGATAAACTAAAAGTACCAAGTTCATCATGTTTAAAACTGCTTTTTCAGGGTATTGCTTTCTCTCTGCTAGTCAGGGCTGTTCCTCTTCCACTGATAGGCTATAATTGCAAAATGGATGGGGAAAAGCAAAAAGGGGAAAAAAAATGGCAGCTATGGTCTGATGTGGTATAGTCTGTGATGTGTGTCTGAAAGATTTATGTCCTGATTAAAGAAGCCTTGATTGAATTTTCTGATAGAAAATTGTTTTGGTCATTGACACACGTGCTGCATATTCTTTGATCCAAAGTCTTTTCCACTTTTTGCCTTGAGAAACTTAGCAGGGAGGTCCAAGGAAGGAAAAATAATGTTAAATAGAAACAAGATCAAATGTATTCCATAATACAAGGTAAACATTGGGATTTAATGGCCAATGGTTCATGGTTAAGGAAGACTTTCCTATGCATTTTTTTCAGCTGATATCTCATTCACTCATTTAATACTTTAAATTTTTTTATTATTTTTATTTATTTATGGAAAGAGAGAGACAGAGAGAGATAGACAGAGAGAGAGAGAGGGAGAGGGAGACAGATCTGGGCGCGCCAGCAGTCTCTCAGCTGCTGTGGACGAAATCCAGATGTGTGCACCACCTTGTGGGCAAGTGCGGCATTGCGCCCTTGCATCACTGCATCTGGCTAAACGTGGGACCTGGAGATTGGAACTGCTGGACATTGAATGGCTTAGCAGGCAGGCGCCTTAGCAGCTGAGCCATCTCTCCAGCCCTCATTTAATACTTTGTAACTACTTCTATGTCTTGGGTGTGGCTTCAGGCGTATATGATGTGTCAGTAAACACTGTCAGAGGGATAATGCTGTTTGTTTTACTGAGGGTTGCCAAACAGAAAATGGGGGGGGGGAACATTTCTATGAGAATTTCCACTAATTAATGCCAGTAACATAAATGAAGAATACTCTTAGGACAGATATAGATACAGAATGGTCTGTTAGAGGAAGTCACGTGAAAAACAGCCTGTGACAGCTCTCCGTAAGAGATGAGAAAGGTTAGGGAACAAATAACAAATAGCCCAGATCACAACATCCCAAGCAAAGGAGCAAACACAAAATCCTCAGGAACAAGTGAAGAAGTTGGCCTAATTTAATAGAGGTACCCAAGTAATTGGTATGGTATTGTGTGTGAGGGAAGAAAAACAGGTAGAAAATAGGCGATTAGAGACAAACTCAAGAGTTTTATCAACAGACACCAGTGATGCACATTTGAATCGGCTGAAGAAGTTTAAACTATGAATGCCTAGGAAGAGCACTGCACCAATTCAGCCAGAACTCCTGAGTGCCATGCCGTGTGTCAGCTGAGAGTAACTACCATGGGGATTTGTGTGATGCAGAATGGATCCTACACTTTCCTCTAGGTGGAAGGGCAGTGTGTGTCTCCTCAAGAGGCTTCTGCTCATTTATGCAGCAGTAGAAAATAAAATCCTCACCACACACATTGATAAACACACAATCTCATCTGAACAACTTGAAATACCAAATTATGAGAAAGTGTATGTCCAATAACCAAATATTTTATCACTACGTTTAATTAATATATTCTGCCTTCCATGTTTCCATTCTTTAAAATTTTTTAATGTAATTATAAGCAGAGAGAAAGAGAGAGAGATAAAGAGAAAGTGAATATGGGCACTTCTCGGCCTCTTGCCTCTGCAAACACCTCCAGATGCATGCACCGCTTTGTACATCTGGCTTTACGTAGGTGGCAGGGAATAAATCCTGAGCCAGCAGACTTTTCAGGTGCCTTTAACCACTGATCCCTCTTCATGGCCCATCTTCTACGTTTTCTTATGCACCCGTCAAACTACTATCACCTCTTCTTCCTTCCAAACAGAACTTCTCTCATGTCTTCTTGCATTTCATGACAGAAAGAAGCAGTGCTGATTTCCAAGTTATGGAAAACAGATTCCATAAAGTATCCAGGAAACCCAGAGCCAGAAGACACCTTGAACAGATTTTATTTTTGAGCTGGAATGACAACATGTTAAGGGTGTCATTAATTAGCTTCATTTCAGTGATACAAGTTTGTCTTCAGTTGGTTCCAAGTTTCAGATTCACATAAGATCATCCATCTTGCCTTTCAATTCTCAAAGAATTGGGCCCTTGGGGTTCTGAGTATTCCTCATTCCAACCTTGAAATCTGGGCTTTTTAGGAGATATATTAGAGCAGTTGAAAGTGTGATGCCTTTTTAACATAAGCAAGTTCTAAAACATGCAACCATGCCTCCCAGACCCTGCCTACTAGCTCCCTTTTTTTCCATCAAATTCATCTTAATGGGATGCAATATGAAAGTTATTGACACTAGTACACTGACAAGAACTGGGGGTATGGTGGGAAAAACAAAATCTAGACCATTCGGATTTCTTTCTTTTTTTATTTTTCCTTCTGTCTTGCTCATGTTGTTTTCGAGGCAGGTTCTCAGTTTATCCCAGGCTAACCTGGGACTCACTGTGTAGCCCCAGGCTGGCCTCAAATTCAGTGGAGGCTAGTAACCTCACCTTCCTAGGTCTGGGATTAAAGGCATGCAACACCAAACCAGGCTTGTCTTGAATTTAATAATCTCTGGGGAAACTGGTGAGGTGACGAACAGGGTTAATTTGACTTGGCGCCATTAAGAGGAGACTTAAGAACTTAGCATAAATTTGAAGACATCGATAGCCTCAGAAAATAATGGACTATCAACTGTGTCTCCCGTTCTTTTGACTAAGGGCTCCAGCATTGTTTTCTGGTCCGGAAGCAAAGAGTGCTGGTTTTACATATTTCATTACCTTGGTATTGAGTGAAATGTATGGCAGAAAGGACAATGAAGCCAAATAAAATAAGATTCCATTCCGCTGAGTCCATTTATCAGATCCCATGAGATTAACCCCATTGAAATACAATTTTCATTAGAAGATTTTGGTTTCCCTCAAGGACATTGACTCCCCGGTGCCCTGATCCTAAATAGGAGTTTTATGAATCTTGATTACCTTGTGGAAAATGAAATGTATCAGAGAATTCCGCTTTGCATCTATTTGTGTGGGGGAGTTAAATTTATTTCCTGCCAACATCAGCAAGTCTGATTTTAGAGAATGTTGCTCATTAGAATAAGTTACCCATATTAGAATAATGTGCTCCATTCCCCCCTACCAGCTGCTCTGTGTGTTGCAATGCATCTGGAGAGCCAGAAGGAAAAACCAGCCATATTCACCCTGATTTTATAAAGGTGAGATAATTTTCACGAACAAACGAGAGACTTTTCTAAGAGCCATGGACATGTCCTACACCAGGCCCCACACAAGGGAAATGCAATGAGAAACTGAAGAAGTGCACTGGAGACTCCGAGTTCAAGCCCCGGGGACCATGTGGGGAGTAGACAGACAAACAGACACCAAAGGGAACAGCAGCCAGTTTCCTTCTAACCTTTTGACCCCTTCTCTTCTCCTCCTTTGAAATTACAGGAAAGTTGTGTTTATGTTTCTGAGCTCAAGATTTACACAATTTCTTCCGTTCCTCCTCATTCCTCCCATGTGCACAGCCTAGCTCACCTGCATTCCCAGTGCTGATAGTGTTTTCCTCACGGCTTCCATCAGTGTTCTCTTCTTTCACCCCTGTCCTGAAAGTCTCAGAGAGCGTGGTTTCTCTCACCAACACACACACATGCACACACACACACACACACATGCACACATCCAGGAACAAATTTTCATATGGGGGGAATCTATACTTCCCAATCTTAGCTGATTAAGCTTACGAAAATAATATTTTTGTAAATTGTCATTGACAATAATCACTACAAATATACAATAAAATATTGATGCAAAAGTATTAATTTAATTTTAACATTCTACTATTTAAAAAGCCTTCGATAGGCCCATTTAAGATGAAAAATGAATGCCTTCTCTTGGTCCTAAGTAGCCACCTTACCTTCTATTCAAACTGCTCAACTTATCGTATTGCTGAAGCAAGGCATAAATGGGTATTGCATGTGAAGTGTTCCCCATAATGAATGACACAATAAGAAACTCAAAAAAAAAAAAAAAAGATACATTATCACCACTTCATAATTTCAGTTCTGTCTTGTGTTCTTAGCATAATCAGGCTTGTCAACCACTTCCTAACTCATTCGACATTGTCATGTGAATTGCCATTTCCACACTGTTAATTACATTGCCCTCCCTTTCACCTATACATTTTACTTCTGCTTGAGTCTCAGCTGGGATGCACAGGAGGGCAATGAAGAGGCAAAAAGCGTTCAGCTGCCTCCCTGGTTTTGAATCCTGTCTTTACGAGTTTCTGAGTTTCTATAAGTTGATAGCTTTGCAAAGCTTCAGCACTCAAATAGGATCATCATGATACTTACTTCTTGGACTTGTGAAAATCAGATGAGATAATGCATGCATAGTTCCAGTCATGGCCGGTAGTAGGCATTCACATACTTTCTCACTGTTCAGTTTTAAGGGCAAGTTCATGGTATCTGACAATCTTTTCTCTAAAAGCTCAGCTCCTAGTGAGACAATCTATATTTTATAAACAAAATGCAGTACTCAATTGACAAAAAAATCTTTGTCTCTTTACAGCAGTCACTCTCTTATAGCTTTATTTTCTTATTAACCTTTGCACTTTAAAATGTCTACTAACTTTTAGAAGTATGCTCTGTTTCTTTTCTATGTTTCACTTTTTATTAGTTAATTCACTTGATAAATATACATTTTATTATAAGTTTGCTTAAGACATGGAACATGAGTATTACATTGTAAAATATTTTAAACTTTTTATTGACAATTTCCATAGATATAGACAATATGCGATGATCATAATCCCCACTCACCACCATCCTTTTCCTCTCCCCAAGGCCTGCTCCAGTGAATTCTTTTCTTTCTTCTTTCCAACTAGTCTCTCATATTATAAAACTTTTGATCTCATTAAATTGACATTTTCATGGGAAAAAACATAATGTTCGAAAGAGCAATTTTTAATTAAGATTAAAAAATATGTATTGACATTATATCACTAATATAGCATTTATTTCTATAGTTGATGCTCATATCTGGAAGGTAGAACTCAGAAAAACAGTGAGTTCACAGTAGGCTGTAGTTAAACATCATTGATTCAATGTTTTTTGAGATGTGTGAGTTTTATTTCTTATGGTGTTATTCTTAGATGATATGAATTATTAGAGGTAGTACTCAATGATCTGATTCCCTGGCTTTGGCAACTATTCCCATTAAGAGTTCTGTCGTATTTGAAAGGATAAGAGTGATTCAGAGAGCAGTCTATCAGCCTGGCTGGTGTTTTTCTACTAATTTCTATCAAAATAACTTCACATTTTTGGGCCATGAGTGGGAACCCAGCCTGTTGCACAAAGGCTGGGAAGGAAACAGGACATTTCGGAGAGAACAGCACATCACAACAGCTGCTCAGACCTAATATGCAGAATCTGTTAGGCAGGCAACCAGTCAAAAGTAACGTTTATCAAACGCATTTATCCAGAGGCAGGGAGGGGGCCATGCAGGAGAGAAGTGGTGCTCTATTGATCCAAGAGGAGTTTATTTTTCCATTCTGTGATGTTAAAGTAATCAATTTCTTAAATAAAGCAAAAATGCTGGTATTGATAATCCCAATGATGGCTTAAGTTTTCTAGGACAGCAGAGGTAAGATATTGACGTTGTCATAACGCAAATGCCAGACTTGATTGTGTCTGACACATCCACTGGTGGGTTTTGATTGCTGGAATTAATCCCTCACCGTGAAAAGATGTTTTCAAGATGTCAAATTTAAGGCTAGTGAATTAGAAGGACATAAGGACTTTTTTATTTTATTTCACCTTCTTTTGGTTTCCATAGACATTTTTTGATCCCAGGAATCCAAGAAAGTGGTCCTGTAAAAGACAGAGTACATCAAAGAGTGAAATAAAACAAAACCAGCCACTTCTAATCCAAGTTATAGAACAATTATAAACACTTAGCATTCTGAGCACTAGTGTTCATATTAGTATTTACTTGTATTTATTTAAAACATTCTACAGGTGTGTTTTATGTTTAATTAACTATTTTAATACTTAAACACAATGTGAGTTGATCATATGCTCTCCCGATACATCCCTCTGCCCCCCTTGCTCTCCTGTTTTCACTGAATTCCTTCTTTCCAACTAAGTCCTTTTCTACTATGACTTCTGTGGCCCACCTCCATCATACATGTCAAAATGTTGAGGAGGACATTATTGTGCAAGATAATGGCAGCCTCTGTGAGATCATGAAGTAAAGGCCATTATACGACCAGAAGACAGTAGTCCATAGTTCTCCTCCTTGTCCTCTGACTCTTGCATTCTTTCCACCTCTTCTTCCACAATGTTCCCTGAGCCTTGGAGGGTGTGATAAAGTTCTCACTTAGCACTGAGCACTTAGCCTTCATCTCTTTTCATGACGTGTTTTGAGTCTCTCCAGTAGGTACTTGCATCTGCATAAAGAAGGTTTTCTGACTAAAGTTGAGAACAGCACTAATCTAAGGGCAAAGGCATAAATAAATATTAAAGGACAATTGATGGTCACAACATGTTCTTTTACTTAACAAACATTAGTAATTTTCCCCCTAGGATCCATGACCTTCCCAGCCAAAGTTTTTTTATTAGGTTTTCAGTACCTGGGTCTCAGATCCAATCAGAGAGCAGCTGGTTATCCCTGCAATAATCATGTCACTATTGCACTGGGTGGCACCTCTTTCCTGGATAGTTGATTGTCTAACATGCAGGGTTGTTGCCAGAGTTAGATAAGCCTATTGGTAGCTTTTCTCCTCATAGCACTTTCCAGAACTATGACAAGAGAGAGAAAGCTTCCCGCTTCATTCCTGCTTGACATTTTAGTGTCCTATGACCAGTGCTTGTGACCCAAGCAATAGGGTCTTATCATCTAGATTTGGTGGACAACCAAGAACCTTGTCAATGCTGCTTGTTTGTTTGGAGGGTCTCAGGGACCTCTCTCTCCAACAACTCACTGGGAGCTATCCTTCCCCCAGCACTGGGGCTTTCCTCAATCAACAAACTATGCCTTCTGAGATAGCATTATCCACTCCCACAAGAAGTTTCTGGCCAAACTAAAGCTCTGTTTGTTTTGCTTTGATTATAATTTTAATTAGCTTACAACCGAGTTTTACTAAAAAAAATAAAAACAGCATGTGTCAGGCATGGTGGCACACGCCTTTAATCTCAGAACTCGGGAGGCAGAAAGAGGATTGCGGTTAGTTCGAGGTCACTCTGAGACTACATAGTGAATTCTAGGTCAGCCTGGACTAGAGTGAGACACTACCTTGAAAAACAAACAAACAAAACAAAACAAACAAAAAAAACTCAGTGTAGTAACTTCACAATATCAAGCAGATCATTGGAATAGAGTACAAGTCCATGTAGTCACAGCCATCTGATTTTTAAAAAATAATGTATTTATGTATGTATTTATTTGAGAGAAAGAGGCAGATAGAGAATGGGTGCACCAGGGCTTCCAGCTACTGCAAATGAGCTCCAGACGCATGTGCCACCCTGTACATCTGGCTTATTTGGGTCCTGGGGTATCAAACCTGGGTTCTTTGGTTTTGTAGGCAAGCACCTTAACTGCTAAGTCATCTCTCCAACCCCCGCTATCTGATTTTTAACAAAGATGGTGTTACAGTCAGGTTTGCATTGCTAGCAGAAAACACCCAATCAAGAGCAGCTTGTGGAGGAAAAAAAGAGAAAGAGAGAGATTTATTTTGGCTTATAGACTCAAGGGGAAGCTCCATGATGGAAAGGGAAAACAATGACATAAGCAGAGGGTGGACATCATCTCCTGCCCAACATCAGGTGGACAACAGCAGCAGGAGAGTGTGCCAAACACTGGCAAGAGGAAGCTGGCTATAACAACCATAAGCCTGCCCCCAACAATACAGTGCCTCCAGGAGGTGTTAATTCCCGAATCGCCATCAGCTTGGAACCTAGGTGTCAAACATGCAGACAGACATGTTATCTCTCATCTGTGGATCTAACTCTGAACCATTGTATTTCTATGTAAGTTGGAGTAAGGAAGCTAGAAGGGAGCTATGCAGGGAAAGGGAAAGTAGAGCTTAAGGGGAGTGGGACAGCAGACGTGTAAGCAGAGGGCAGAATACTAGGGATGTAGTTCTATGAGCCAGGGGAGAACAGAGAGAGGAAGGGATGGGGGGAGGGGTAATCAAAGCTAAAGATGTTACCAAAAACAAACAAACAAACAAACAAACAAACAAACAACAACAACAAAAAAACTGTTGGCTGGAGAGATGGCTGTGAGTGGTTAAGGTGCTTGCCTGTGAAGCCAAAGGACCCAGGTTGGACTCCCGTAACCCACATAAGCCAGATGCACTTGGTGGCACATGCATCTGGAGTTCATTTGCAGTGGCAAGAGGCCCTGGCATGCCCATTCTCTCTCTCTCAAATAAATAATAAATAAATTAAAAAAAAACACTGTGTATTTTTAAAGCTGATATTCTTGCCAAAAGTCATTACATAGTGAACTGTATATTACCCATTTCCATTTGGTACCTACTCAAATTAACCAGATCCATCCACACCATGCACCAAATTTCTAAACAGAAGTAAAGGTGAGGAGGTTATGGAGGCGGTAGCTAATAACACAGCTTACATTTAACCACAAATAGAAGCACTTGTTTCTAGTTCTGGTCAGCTTAGAACATTTTTCAACAGACTGTATTCCAGATGTCTAATTTAGGGATACATAAAGGAAGCACAAATTTCAGCCCTTGGTATTCCCTCTCATTCCTTTTATATTATTTCACTTTGCCCCTATTCAGAGTAAACATGATTATGAAAATACTCATGCCTTGCATGTAGCATTGATTACATGGAAGAAATCATCCTAGTTTAAGAGCACTGCAATAGAATATGCACTTTAATCACTGTTAGTAAAAAAATTACTATACCAATTCATACTTCAGAGAAGAAAATAAACCGTACAAAACCCTGGAACAGTAGAAGGGAAATACAATGATGCCTCCTTCTTACATTTTCACTTACAGTCAATGAAAGAAAAGTTACCAAGGTAATTTGACTCAAGCAAGAAGTATGGGCAGTAAGCTAAAAAACTGAAAATGCAAAACAAAACCACAGAGTTTTTTTTTTTTTTTTTAGAGTCTTTAGTGAAGTAGCTTAAACAAACAATAATGCATACTTAAACACCTATTTTCTTAATGAAATTCATATGAGGGAAAATACTCTATAATAGGTGTTATGTAAAGGTCAATTACATAAAGAAGTGCCATTGTTTAAAATTAGAATGCCCTTGGGACATGCCAGAATCCTTCTAAAAAAAAAAAAAAAGTGCCAGTATCTTTAGCATGATAGTGTCATAAGAGAGGAAAGAAATTTTACACTTGGAATGTGGTACACATAATACATTTAACACCTTGCTCAGTGAAATTTTACTTGCAAAAGCAATTTATTCCAGTGAAGATACAACATATTTTTCCTGTAATAGCTTGTCAAATAGCTGTAAAATTAGTCAATTAAATGTTGTTTAATGATAAAGAAAAAAAGGTGTAGGTGGTTCACCTGTCAGAAGCACAGTGCTTAACTATTGTTGGGAAAAGGGCAGAAAGAGGGGAAATAAAAATGGAGACATTCAAGATGTTTGAGAGACTGAAGACATAAAGAAACCAAGATTTTTTTTCATGTATGCTGTAAGTTCAACTAGAGAAAGAGGTGACCAAAATACAATTTTAGAAATATTTCTTGTGAAAAAATGAGGGCAGTGTCTACAACATCCCTTTAAGTGAAACGCTACAAAATTTGAGAATTCTAGAGGTAAGTATGTTGAGAGCAGAGAGGACTCATGATTGCTTAGTATAGCCTGGGAACTCTGAACTTTAAAACAGAGTTCAGCTGATTTCTTATAACATGCCTTACGATAATTTCAAGAAAACTTTTTGCATGTCAGTATGGAATGATAGAACAATGAGGTCTGAAGTATCTATCACATTGTGTGTAGGATGACATTGAATTTGAGATGTTGAACTTCTCCA
The DNA here is from genome assembly GCA_036365145.1 of Orientallactaga sibirica. Lineage (NCBI taxonomy): Eukaryota > Metazoa > Chordata > Mammalia > Rodentia > Dipodidae > Orientallactaga > Orientallactaga sibirica. Next base: position 7,763,716 of record JAEOAD010000194.1, read on the forward strand.
TTTAAGCAAATTTAAGAAAGACCAAAAAAAAAAAAAAAAAAAGTAAAATTTCCTAGTGAAACTGCCTTCCAATTTAATAAGATTCAATAAACAACTTCTGAATTGAAGAGAATAAACTATTTTCTCTGAGACCCTTAGTGTCACAGAATGAGGGAAGTTTTATCTGGCAGATGATGCTGAAGATTGTCCCTAGACCTGTGTCACTTCCTTTCCTCTTCCAGGTACTTGGGGAAAATGACTCAGTTTCCCAGGACCCTCAGCTACTAATTCAGGGATCTGTGACTAATGGAATGTACTATAATGGAATGTGTGCAGAAATCATGTTTTCCTATGTGAACAAAAATTAATGTGGAAAGGCAAATAAGAATGATGGTGGTGGTTATGTTTTTTTTAAATTTTTATCTTGAGAAAGACTTTTAAGCTATACCATGATTGATTCAAAAAGGGAGCAAGATTAGGGTGCATTTTCAGAGCTTTGCAACTTCTACTCAAAGGCTTAGCACCACCAGTCCATCTGCTTGAGAGCTATTCAAAATTATGATATCCATTTGTAAAAAAAAAAGTTTTTATTAAGTTTTAATATCTGTATAGTAGCTATTTTCCTACTGAGAAAGCATCTTGCAAATTGGCTTATTCATTTGAACCCTTGAAGTAATTCAGATAAATGTTCAAAGAGTAACCCAGGATCCATATCCCTATATTGAGGATCCTATGGGTCCCATATCCACAAACCCCTATTTTTTTTTCTCACATTTCTTTGCAATGGAATCAGTTCTGGGGATAAGTGACACCCATTAGATCTACCCAGAGAGGTACTAATTGGATTGTAGCCACCTCATTTATGGATATTGTCACCTTGTGCACTTTTTTTGTTGTTTTTGTAGGGTCTCACTCTAGCTCAGGCTGACCTGGAATTCATTATGTAATAGTCTCAGGGTAGCCTCCAACTCATAAAGATCCTCCTACCTCTGCCTCCCGAGCGCTGGGATTAAAGGCGTGCACCAACACGACCAGCACCTTGTGCACTTTTTATAGCTGTAACTATCAACTATGGAAAACACATTATAACTGCATTTTTATCAAATGCGTACATTAGATCACTCCTTCAGCTGTTTTCCTCTTCCACACTTTGCTTAACTCTATATCTGAGCAGACTTATCTTTGCCTCCCTCTCCATGCACCAAATGTTGCCTCTGGATAAGAACCTGGCCCAAAATGAATTAACCTTCAAAGTAGGGAAGAACACTTTACAGAGCATTGAAATTCTTTATTCTGGAAAAAAAAAATATGTTAAAGTACTCTGACAGTATTAGACAAAAATTAAAATTCATAATGCATATTAAATACCTAAGATTTTTATAGCTCTGGTGGCTTGGGTTGTTAGAAGTGGCAAAGGAATTTTTTCCCTACTTTTTTATTCATCTGTCATTAATTGGGGCTGTTTTTACTCAGAACTGTCTTCCTCTGGAGTCACCACCTGCAGTAACTTATTAGAGATTCTTCAGTTCCATTATTTATATTTGTGTTTCTGCATCTGGGTGCCACCCTACTGTCATCCACTTTCTATGACACAAGGTGCTGAGAGCTTCATGCCATCAAATGTTGGGAAATAAAATAACAGTTCCATTCGTCTAACAATGATTTGGCAAGGGTCCACAGTGGACTAGAGAACTGTAACTAACTTCTAAAATACTGTGCACTGCCAGTGCAGAGGTGCAATAATATTTTAAAAAAGCATGAAGATAGTAAAAATGTCTTAAGCCTATGTGGTGCACAGAAATCAAGTCTTTAAACATAAAAATGATTACAGCAGAGACAGAGGCCTTGGTGTGCCTTGGGGGGGATCCTATTATAAAGGCAGAGAACTATGGCACCAGCCAGTTGAATAGCTTTGGTTGACCACATTACCTAGGATGTTTTAAGAGTTACATCAAGTATATACATTTACAAAATTTCAAGTCTTCTTTTAAGGACTCATGTTTTAAAGGAATAGTTATTTTCAAAGCTACTCTACAGTTTATAAACCAGGTCAAATCCCAAAAATCCTTTTAAAATCGGGCCACTTTCTTGTCTGACATGACCAATTCCAACCAATACATTGCAACCCTAAATTTGCCCAGGTAGTTACAAACACATTTGCTGTAGCACTGCTTTAGAGTTCCGTAGAAGATTCAGTCATAGACATTTCAGAAAGACCATGTTAGAGAATAGTGTCACATAATGAAGTGCTCAAACATAAGCCTTAGAAGAAGAGGAAACAGAGACCAGCATGCTGAAGAAATCACACAAGCATCTTGTCTCATGGTGACAAGTGAACGTGACAGCATTGGCAGGGCTTGTGTCGTCTAATGCTTACTTGGTTGAGGAATAGAAGCATCCACCCAGCTCTGCTGAGTGTGTTTAGCATCAGAACACACTAGCTAGAACTTTTGTGAGCCATATCCTTCCACAGCAGGCTCCCAAACACCTAAGTAATTTAAACAAGATGAATGTTTAAGCGGGGCTGCAGTGTTTGATAAAGAACTTGCTGCATAAGCATGTGTACCTGGGTTAGGATCCAATGTAAAAGCCAAACATGATGAACTTGTCTATGCTGCCAGTGCTTCTATGGCAAGAAAGGATCTCAAGGCTGGCAAATTACTGGAAACTCTCAATCCAACTAGCCTGGTGAATGCAACCGTGAACACCAATGAGAAACCCTGTCTCAAATGAGACGGAAGGTTAGGACCAACCCCGACACCCGAAGTTGTCCTCTGATCTCCACATGCACACACACACACACACACACACACACACACACTCTAGAAAAGATGTTTTAGGATCAAGTCTTTCTGATCATGCTAAAGAAACAAAGAATGACATTATGACTTTTAAAAATGATATTTGATGTGTCCTAACCTGTTGCCTTGATGAGTTGCTCACTATCCCATAGAGGCTCCACTATGAGCGATGCAAAACAAATTCAAACAAACCTAAACAAAAGAAAGAAGGTAGCATGTTAATGACCGGAAAATCCATGAATGAATATGGCTGCCTTTAGACAAGGAAGATCAAATGCCTCAAGCAATGCCATTTGCACTGCTTCTCTCTTACTTGGTCCTGCAGGCACAGGGACTTCATTCTTGACAGGTTTGCCCAGGTGCAACATGAAACATGACAAATGGAAGCTGGACATTGTGATCGCAAAAGAAGAGAACCCGTCTTTGCTCTGACATTCTTGTCTTATCTATCCATGGTGGGTTCATTGTGGAGGAATTCACTGAGAATTAAAAGTATGTTTGCGGTGTTTGCAGGCTGGGGAAATGGCTTAGCAGTTAAGGCATTTGCATGCAAAGCCTAAGGACCTCGATTTGATTCCCCAGGAACCAAGTAAGCCAGATGCACAATGGAGCACCTGCGTCTGGAGTTTGTTTGCAGTGGCTAGAGGCCCTGGAACACCCATTACCTTTCTCTCTATCAGTCTCTTCCTCTTTCTCTTTCTCAAATAATAAATAAATAAATAAAAATATTTTTTAATATTTTATTTTTATTTATTTTTTTGAGAGGGAGATACAGAAATAGTCAAAGAGAGAGAGAGAGAGAATGGGTGCACCAGGGCCTCCAGCCACTGCAAATGAACCAGATGTTTGTGCCTCCTTGTGCATCTGGCTTACCTGGATCCTGGGGAGTCAAACCTGAGTCCTTTGATTTTTCAGGCAAGCGCCTTAACCACGAAGCCATCTCTCCAGCCCCTAAAAGAAAAAATCTTTTTTTTTTTTTGGTTTTTCAAGGTAGAGTCTCACTGTGGTCCAGGCTGACTTGGAATTAGCTACGTAGTCTCAGGATGGCCTTGAACTCATGGTGAATATATATTTTTTTAAGTATGTTTGCAATCTGAGTGTGTTCATTATCTGTGGTCAGATGAGCCAGGAACTTTTAGTGACAGACTTACCAAGACAAGATGGAATTAATAGTGGCTTCTTCCCTCCTACTACATTATAAAAAATGTTGGAATTTTTACACTACATTCCTTATTATGGGAATACTTGGTCTGAAAATGCTTCCCCATAGTCATTTTGAATATATGGAACTGAAGCAAACAAATTTCTTTTACACTTCAGAAATTATGTAATAGAATAATTATATTATGTATATATGTGTGTATATATATATATATATATATATATATATATATATATATATATATATCCTAAAATTTTTAATAGTATTGGTTTAACATTGTAGGAAGAACCTCCAAAATACATCTGGAAAGAAAAGAAACCAGCATAAATTTCTGTGTTTTAAGCTGGGAGTGTTGGTAAACGCCTTTAATCCCAGCAGAGGTAGGAGGATTGCCATGATCACCCTGAGACTGCATAGTGAATTCCAGCTCAGCCTGAACTAGAGTGAGACCCTACAACAAAATACCAAAAATAAAAAAAAAAAAAAAACCCTGCATTTTATATTCCACTTTATTTCAAAATCATAGTTGGCACAATTTCCTCTTACAAATACTGTCTTAGCTAGCAGAGCTCTCTCCTCCCATAATGTCATTTTAAATGAATAGGTTTGTTCATATTCTGTCATAGTACATAGTACATGGAGTGTTCTAAACGTCATATCAAAGCACATAACATATAACCAAAGTATTAGTAATTGTAATTCTATCCATGTTATAGTTCTTATATGCTTGAAAACACTCCTTGAAAGAAGAAAGGAAAAAGATAATTTGGAATGAGGATGTTCGCTGGGAAACAACTGAGCATCTCTATAAGCAATATTCTTTGTTTTATTGACAACTTCTATACTTACATATATAAAAAATGCATATTTCCCCCCCTCACCCATTCCCCTTTAGAACTCCAGTCTCCATCATATCCCCTCCCTCTCTCCATTAGTCTCTCTTTTAATTTGATATCATCATCTTTTTCTTCTATTATGAGGGTTTTGCGGAGGTATTGCTAGGCACTGCAAGGTCATGGATATCGAGGCCAATTTCTGTCTGGGCAGTTGCATTGTAAGAGTCATACCCTTCCTTTGGCTCTTCCATTCTATCCACCCCTCTTCCGCAATGGACCCTGAGCCTTGGAGGGTGTGACAGAGGTGTTTCAGTGCTGGACACTCCTCCATCCCTTCTTCTCAGCACTATGTTGCCTTTTGGGTCATCCCAGTGGTCATCGCCATCTGAAAAGAGAAGCTTCTCTAACCAGAAGTGAGAGTAGCTTAAATATGTGAATATGAACATTAAGTGTAGTGCTTTCAGGGTAGCTTGGTGGGAATAATATGTACATTTAACCAGACAAGCACAGGCTTTATCAGAGCTCACTTAGAGGCAATGTTACTCTAAATAACTGATGACATTACCATTACAATACCCAACTTTATGGTGGTAAAACCTTTAAGATATGTGATTTTCTTATATTGAATAGTTTGAGTAAACCACAGATTTTCCTGATAATTTCTTGGAATATTCTTGTCTTTGGTATATTTCTAAAGAATTAAATATAGTGCCTTTTTGGGAAAATATTCTCCAAAATGGGACCAACTAGTGAGGTTCCTCTTCTGTGGTGATTGCAGGACAAATTTCAATATCAGATCCACTGCTGGGCACTAATCCTATTTTCTTTTCCTGCAAGCTAAAAGTTACTGTAAAAATGACATCCAACATACTAGCCATTAAGGCTCAACTTCACAAAAACCTTCTTGAATTCCAGAGGGGAGTACTTGAAAATTCAAAACTCTTTAACAAAATATAAACATCCTAGGATTCATTGTAGTAAGCTTTATTTTCCCAGAGACTCCTAAAATCTTTCCAATTCATTTTATAAATTAGAATGGACATAGAAAAGTTAGCTATCTCAAGAAGGCATTGTAGTGCATGCCTTTAATCCCAGCACTCGGGAGGCAGAGGTAGGAGGATCGCAGTGAGTTTGAGGCCACCCTGAGACTACATAGTGAATTCAAGGTCAGTCTGGACTAGAGGAGACCCTACCTCAAAAAAAAAAATAGTTAGTAATATATAATTTACCCAAGACAGCTAGGCATTAAAGCCACTAGATTATTACCTAGTGATGAAATAATTTCATTCACATATCTGTATATATGTCTGTATCTATCATGTCTGTGTCTATATCATATATATATATATATGACATACTTTGCAGAAGGTCTCTTTCTATCATAGCCTATGGATTTCAAAAAGCCTAGGCTTCTGTGAATATGCATACGTAAATATATGTTTACCTATATGTCTTCATTTACAAATGTGTATGTTTATATGCATATACACATGTATGCATGCTCAAATGTGACCTGACTTACTACAATACTACTTTTCAGTGGTATGAAGTGATATACCCATTCAATCAAAATTCTACTTCCAGTTTTAATTTTCTTTCCAATTTTGGTTTTTTGAGGCAGGGTCTCACTCTAGCCCAAACTGTTCTGGAACTCCATAGTCTCCGTGGGTCTCTAGCTCATGTCAATCCTCCTTCTTCACTTTGTGCAGCACTGGGATTAAAGGTGTGACTTACCATGCATGCACAGCTCAGATTTAATTTTGATCTTCTTCCAGGCTACCTACATGCTGTCACAATGTTCTCTGATTCTGGCTTAACAGCCATAATGAGCCACAGCCTCCAGTTACTCAAGTGATTATGAGGGCAAACACTGATACTCTCCAGTGTACAGTATATGTAAACATATACTTAAACATGGATCTGCTTTCTTCATGCAGCCTAGACATTGCCACAGGGAAGCACTGCTCTTTCCATTATTATTTTGTGGGAAGTAATAAGTAGCACTTTCAGAGTAGACCACAAGTAATTTTCTGCATTTCATTTAAGGTGATCTTCAAGCAAAGAGAAATAAAACATTACCTCAAGTTTATTTTTCAAAAATATCAAGCAAATATTTACCCAAATGCGCACCTTTTTGCAGACTTCAGAATCTTTTGCTATGGAAGAAACATTTCGGGGGACTGGAGTGATGAATCAGCAGTTAAGGTGTTTGCCTGCAAAGCCTAATGACCTAGGTGTAAAGTCAAGATGGGTTCCCAAGATGGAGTCGCCAGAGACATAAGGAAGTGAATTATCCACATTCTTCAAGAAACCACCCAGCCATTATTCCTTCCTTGCCTAACAACCCCCGGTCATGGCTTTCTGCCCCCTTATCTCTTAAGTTGTCTGGTCACAGTCTGGTCTCACACCCTAGCTATTTGAAATGGCTAAGGTAAGAACAAAGGAGTTCTTTTCCTTTCCTCACATTTTCCTTTCCTCACCTTCCCCCAACTAACCTTATAAAGCCAACTACCCGAGGAACTCAGGTGGGCTGTGCTATTCTCTTGTGAACCAGCCCTGGCAATTCATGCTTTTCCCAAGTAAAAGCTTTCATCTTTGCCTCAGAGAGGTTTGCATGGTCATGGTCTCCCCTGAACCTTACACTGGGCTTAATTCTGCAGTAACCATGCAAAGACAGATGCACAAAGTGGCCCATGCATGTGGAGTTCTGGAGTACATTTGCAGTTACTAGAGGCCCTGGCATGCCCATTCTCCCTCTATCCCTCTATCTTTGTCTCTCTCTGATAATAAATAAATAAAATATTTTTGAAAGAAATATTTTTGTTTTCAACAAATATGGTGAGATCTTAATAACCAATGTAATACTACTGAGAGATGAGGTCCTGAGGGCGGATCCCCCATGGTGAGGCTAGTGCCCAGGTGAGAAGAGACAGAAACAAACTTAAGCACACATGGCCTGTATTCCTTTGTCTTCTACACATACTTCATTCTACAACACTGTTCAGTATGTCCTGAGGACCTTGTAAAGACACTTCCTTGCATATTGGAACTGTCCAGGATCTGTAGCATTAACTAATTTGGGCTTCATTACAAGCCTAGGAGACAGGAACCATTTTTATTTTTGTTTCATGTATGTACACATTAAAAATTTATATATGCAGGCTGGGGAGTTGCTCAATGGATAAAGCACTTGCAGCAAGCAAGGAAACCCAAGTTCTGATGCCCAGAATCCATGTGAAAAACCAGACACCATAACAGGCTTCTGCAATCCCAGTGCAAGATATGAGACAGAGACAAGGGGATCTAAAATTTGCAGGCTTGTATAGCCTGTCAGTTGTTGGCCTTTGTAAGGTTTGGGAGTGACCACAACCACACAGATTACTCTGAGGCAAAGATGAAAGCTTTTATTCAGGAAAAGCCCAAGCTGCCAGGACTAACTCTTAAGAGTGGAGCTCAGCCAACCTAAATTTCCAGACAGTGGGCTTAATAGGCTTCTTCAGTTGGCGGAAGGTGAGGAAGGGAAAAGAACTCCTTTTCATCTTTACCTTAGCCATTTCAAAAAGCTAGGGTGTAAAGCCAGGTGTGGTGGCGCACACCTTTAATCCCAGCACTCAGGAGGCAGAGGTTGGAGGATCACTGTGAGCTCAAGGCCACCCTGAGACTATATAGTGAATTCCAGGTCAGCCTGGACTAGAGTTTCTTGAGGCATGTGGATAATTCACTTCCTTATGTCTCTGTCATCATCCTATTGTCCTTGATTCCATTATGGGAGCCTGTCCCAACGTAACAGCCACCACTGCCTCCAACAGTAGCAGCGAACAAGAGATGAACAGAACATGCTTCCAACAAAGTAGGAGACAAAGACCCAGAGCCAAACTTATCCTCTGATCTCCACATGCGGGCTGTGGCACATGGGTACCACACTCACATATAGGAAAAACACACACACACACACACAACAGTAAGAGTGTGCACAAAAGAAGCATGTTTGTGTTGATTCTAGAGTGTTCACTCTCAGCCAACCACATGCATGGAGAAACAATACTAAGCCAAACAGACAAACAGAAAATGCCTCCTCATTGAAGTTTTATCTGTCCACAAAATCCCAACCGTTCAGTTTTAGCACAAAGAGATTATTCCAACAGTTAGAACAATTCAGGAACTATTCTCATTTATTTATCATTGTTGTCATGCGGGCTTAACTCATATGGGTAAAAACAAAAGCATCTTGGCTTCATAGATCAGTGCTGCTCTCAAGCTTAGTCAGAGAAGCTTCTTTCTGCAGATGACAGTGACCAATGGGGAGACCCAAGACTTGTCAAGATGCTGAAAAGTGAGAGTTGAGTGCTCTGCACTGGATGAGACAGGTCTATGATACCCACCAGGGCTCAAGGAACATTGGAAAGAAAGGGATAGAAAAAAAAAAAAAACATTAGTGCTGCTCCTGCCATTGTCTAGAGAACTTTTTATTTGGAGATGACGGCTGGGAAGACTCAAACCTTGTCAAAGTGCTGAGAGTAAGAGACTGCTGATACCTTAGAGATAAGTGAGACTTATCTGTATCACCACCAAGGTTCAGAGAGCACTGAGAAACAGGGTAAAGAAATAACGTAAGAGCCAGAGGGTGGTTAGGGGTACTTTGAGACACTGCCCTCTCACTAGTACATTCATGTCCTAATAGCAGTTGTTGGCTGCTGCTACCTCCACAAGCCCTGCACAATATTGATCCCATTAATATTGTTGCATGGAAAATAGGGATGGGCTAAAAGAAAGGGAGAACAATAGAGGAAGCATTAGTTGGAAACAGGAGGGGGTTAGAAAGAGCGTGGGGCCAGGGAGACAGGTAATGGAAGGGGTTTAGATCCAAACATACATGCGTGAAAAGTCTCAATGAAAAAAAATCTTGGCTTGGATAATCACATACATCCCGAACTAGCATAATATCAGGTAGTACGTATTCTCTTATAAGGATTAACTTAAAATTTCAACACTTATTCTTATTCTTTTTTTTTTTTTTTGGTTTTGTGAAATAAGGTCTCGCTCTAGCCCAAACTGATCTGGAATTCACTATGTAATCTCAGGGTGGCCTCGAACCCACAGTGATCCTCCTACCTCTGCCTCCTGAGTGTTGGGATTAAAGGCATGTGCCACCAAGCCTGGATACATCACTTATTCTTTGAAGAAAGGCTCAAAAGCCTGCACAAATATTTAAATTAAAAACACATAAAAATGGTTTTCCTTACCTTGACAAAATAGTATTAATTTTTTAAAGACTTTATTTATTTTTATTTATTTATTAGAGACAGAGAGAGGAGTAGAGAAAGAGAGAGAATGAGAATGGGTATGCCAGGGCTTCTAGCAACTGCAAACGAACTCCAGATGCATGCGCCACCATGTGCATCTGGCTTACGTGGGACCTGGAGAATTGATCCAGGGTCTTTAGGCTTCACAGGCAAATGCCTTAACTGCTAAACCATCTCTCCAGCCCCAGTAGTATTAATTTTAAGAGAAAAATTTTAGGGTGTGAAGAAACAAAATCATTCACTCAAGTAAGTCAGGCCCTAATGTATTTTTGAGTAAGAGAGAGTTGAGGGTGGAAGAGAATTTAAAGCCACCACATTTCCAGTTGGATGTCTACATTGATTAAGTGGAGAAGGTAATTTGGCTTTCACCTCTGTGAAATTCATGTGTTTTCTACTGAAATTACTCAATTGAGCTCAATAGAGATTTATAGCATATATCCCATCTCTAGCCAAACATGGCAAATTTACCAGCTACTAACGCTGCTATGTTTGACCTCTGGCACAGATATGTGAAAAGTCTCTCATTTCATGGCTAGTCTTTCCAGAAATCTATTTTTTAAATACTTTAAGATTTCTGAAACACAGTACTGTAATCTAAACTTTCTCTTGAGTATCAATGTTTAAACCTTAATTTGTCCACACCTTTCCCAGAAGTATGACACATTCAGGTACTTGTATTAGTATGAACACTCATAATTTTACCTGATTGCAATGCTAATAACTTCTCATTTTAAATTTAAGTCATCCAATTAGTTTATGATATCAAGGGAAGAATCTAGAAAACCTGCTTGGCCAGCAAGTTTAACTATTTTGAAGGAGTATGATTAAGAATCCAGCAATGGGACTTTTTGAAGCTAATGTGATCAAAACCAATGATCAATATAAAATGTGCAAAGTGAAATTCAGGGGACAGAACCTCACTCACTCAAAGGCTTGCTCCTGAAGGAGATGTTTGCTCTCCTGGAAATAAGATTCAAGGTGGAAGGCATCAGCTTTGGAAGACTGGCATGTAATTTTAGAAAAATAAATTGGTGAAGGCTGTTCATTTTTTAGGAGCTCACTGACATCAAAACTGGCTTTGAGAGGGTCGATTTCCAATGGTGATTGAATAATGACCCAGAAAAGGCCCCACTGGATGACGGTTTTGAGGGCCAGAGGTAATAGTGAAGGATTTCATATTTTCTGGAACTTTGAGATCTATAGACAGAAGGCTAAATAGCCACCATGGTTGTTAATGAAACTATATCTAAAAACACATAAAAGTGAAGTACTTCCATTAGATTATTAAACTAAATCCTAGTTATTTAATCTATTAATGTATATATTCCCAAGACTCATGAAAGTCTATCAGATTATTTATATTATCTCATTTAATCCCTTCAATAAAGGATGGAATAAATTCTACTATCTCTGCTCTCTTTTTAACTGAGGTTAATGAATGACATGACTTGGCAAAGTCAGTTAAAACTATGGACAAATGGTGAAATGTGTTTACATATTTTCTAAGTAATCGAAGGTGTTGTGGTCATATTTAGGCAAAGATTATCTGCAATTGAAAAGTCTGAAGATAAATTCGGACTTCTTCCAATGCAAAACCTTCTCATTAGAATCTTTTCCAGACAAGGTAATTTATCTTATTCAGGAACTGGAAATTTTCTCTTAAATATGTCTTTGAGGTTACACTTGAAATAATAATAAAGTTTCAAGATGTAAACTTCAACTATTTCTTGACAGGTGAAATATTACATGAAAAGTTTTTTCATCTCCTTCAAAGAGGCAGTGTCCTCTTCACTGAAATCTAAGCTAGAACATTCTGAGTAACTTTAAGTTATATGTCAGAAGTAAACAAAATGCTTTCTCTAAACCAAATGATCATAACCAAGATTTTCATTCCAGAAATATTTCCTGTCAGTACAAGCATCTTTTCTAAAGCATATTTTTGGTGGTTGTTACAGCAACCAATAAAATATTTTTGATGTGTCTATATAAAATGCTGTGTAAAACTTTTCCCCTTAAAACATCTGCGTATGGAGGTAAAGACAACTTCATGCCAATATAATCTGACATGGTGAAAATGATTGTGCCCTCTATTTTGCCTCATTTGAACTCCACTACCCTGAAACACACTGACCCCACAAAATCAAATTAAACATCCAAATAAGGGAATACATTAGTCCAACTGGGTTTAGACTAACAATTGGGTTATTAAAATATAGGACAATGTTTTGAGGTGGTATTAGCTAAGGAATACTCATATCAAATTCTATCAAGTATTTATAGACAAGGAGTCTATGCAAACTATGCACTCTATGACCCGGGGTCATCAAACATTTTCTATAAAGGATAAGAGAGTAATGTGGTCTGTGCACTATATGACATTTTGAAACAAGTCTGAAGATTTCAAAACTGGACAGCAAGCTATAGTTTTAATGAGCCCTTACATATATACTTTTGAGTCATGGCAAGATTAATGAATATACACATGCAATTATAGTGTTCATTGTTTAGGGGGAAAGATGGTTTTAAACACTCAAAATCATATAAAGAAATCATGTAATAACAAAATTACAATTGCTAGACTGAGGACAGAAGGTACCAGTTACTGTCTTTTCTCTTGAAGGGTCATTAGGACTTTATTAACTAATTGGCTGCAGTGGAACTCTGCATTATAGGACTCCCCTTAATAAGGGAATGAAAGAGGTAAACAAACAACAACCACAAAAAAGAAAAAAAACAGCAAGGAAATATCAAAGGGTGGAGAATAGCTGGAGAAATAGGATCTTAGGAACTATAGAAAGAGAGGATGGAAATGGCACCTCAAGGCCTGGCAATCAGCCTTTGCTGTTGTACATGAATGTTTCAGTTGATGAATATCTAAATTCAGAAAGAACAGACATCGAACAGCTAAACATGGCTTACTTCTCACCTAAGGAATGAAGCGATGAATGAGCTTATAATAGAGTTTTTTCCTTTTTAAATTTTACTTCTTTATTTATTCATTTGAGAAAGAGAGAGAGAGAGAGAGAGACGCAGCTAGAAAGAGAGAGAGAGAGAGAGAGAGAGAGAGAGAGAGGAAGAATATGGGCACACCAGGGCTTCCAGCCACTGCAAAGTCCAAATGCAAGCGTCATCTTGTGCATCTGGTTTACCTGAGTACTGGAACATTGAACCTTAGGCTTTGCAGGCAAGCACCTTAACCACCAATCCATCTCTCTAGCCCGGGTTTTAATTTTATCCCTCCTATAAACCTTTAATTTGCTATAATCTATACATATTGTTTTTGAAGCAACAAGAAAGATCATTTTTTAACATTATTGTTGGTTATTTTTCAATGGTAGCTGAAAAAAAAAACAAATTAGATTCTCCATACATATAACATTAGTTTACTATTTATATGAAGCTGGATCTCTGTTGTAATGAGGCAGTGTCTCATGTAATAGTGTAAAAGAATGATGGACATGTGCCACACAGTATGATGTTGGCATTGTGACCTTTATGGGTGACAGCAGTGCCTGCAGCCCAGTAGGTAATTTTATAACATGCTTTTAATGAATAGCTATAAAGTTTAAACTTAGGCACAGTGTTATTGCAGTTCCAGTCTCCATAATCACCAAAAGTTTAAAATACACTAAATAGAAAACTGAGAACTGTGATGGAATGTCCTTCCAGCTTGCCTAAGACATGATACCACTTTCCCCAGAGGATCCACACTGTATGACTACCTACCAGTGACTTAATCATCATCTCCATTATCGTCTCATCTATCATGGGATCATTACTCATGTGTTCAGGCATCACTTCTTTTCTTTCTTTTTCTTTGCCCCAAAGCACAAAAGCAGGTGATGCTGTAATCCTTGGACATGCCAAGAAATCCATGTTGGCATTATCTCACTTCAGCTTGAAGAGACAGAAGTAGGTAAATCCAGTGAGGTTTCAGAGAAACAGCCATAGAGCTCTTATTACAGCATAGTGTTGTATGTATTATTAGTTATTGCTCTTTTACTTTTCTTAATTTGTAAACTATATATTATCATAGATATATAAGAAAAAGACTATATGTAGATACACATACATGAATAGATGGATGGATGGATAGATAGATGATAGATGATAGATAGATAGATAGATAGATAGATAGATAGATAGATAGATAGATGATAGATACATAGATTAGATAGATATCTGTTTTGGTTTATATTGATTTTCAACTTGATAGAACCTAGACTCACCTAGGAAACTAATCTTTGAGCATGCCTGTGAGGAATTATCTTGATTTCCGTTGAGGTGCAAGACCTATGTTAACAGTGAGCAGCAGCTCCATGGGCTGGGTTTCTGTCCTGGTTAAAAAGAAGAATACAAAAAAATAAAAAATAAAAAAAGGATGCTAGCTGAGTACCATCATTCATCATTCATCACCCTCTGTTCCTGGTTGTGGACTAAATGTGATCAGCTACTTAAAGAGCCATGCCTTTCCAGCCATTATGATCTGTAACCACAAACCATAAACTGAAATCAACCCTTCCTCCTTAAATTGCTTTTGTCAGATAATCAGTTTCTGAAACTTGAAAAGTCATCAAGAAGGTGGCATCCATAGTGTCTAAAATCCAGTAGGGGAATTGAAATATAACCTTCATGGATAAGATGGAGAAGGTAGTGCAATATTGATTATCCTATTTACAATGGAAGAAGGTCATTCATATGATTTTAGTAGTTTCAACCCCATCTATCTGTTGTTTTTGACAGTCAACACCCAGAGAATTTCCTTGGATTTTATTTGGTAATCCCTCCCCCTCTACTGTGAACATTTACCTATGTTGGTTGGGACTGACATCACTCACAGCTCTAGAGCTGAGCTTTGCTCTATCTAACAACAGCACATGGTCTCTGTGAACACACTACGAGGTTCAGGTATCTGGTCAGGAATGAAGTGAGACATCAACAGAGCAGGAATTTGGTGAGTTTTCTAACCAAGGCACTGTCAGAAATGGCCCTAGTAATTTTGCACTTGATTGTAGCCCAAAGGCCAAGTAGCAATACCATAGTAATTTTGAACTTGAAAGCTTATGTGGTAAAAATGTCACTTCCATTTTGTCACCCATTATGGGTGAGAGTAAAACAGAATGCTAGGGGAAAGAAATGCCAATAGCTATGTGTAAATTACATTCTGGATACCCCACTGAACCTACTTTGGAAACTATACTCACCTCTAAATCTATTTAAATATCAACTTGCTTTGGAGGCTGTAGCAGACAGCCTCAGGTTACTGGGATGAACTTCCAAATCAGGCACAGTTATGGAGGCAAGAGTATTTATTAAAGCTTACAGATTCAGGGAAGTTCCATAATGGCAGAAGAATCTGGCCTGTTTTCACAGCCACCAAGCAAGCACACTTTAGGAACTCCAGGTAAAGCTCAGGCCCTTTGCATGTCTTTAGACTGGAATTCCAAATCCACCCCCACACCTTAAGGCTGGATCCTAGAATCTGCCCAGTGACACATCCTCCAGCCAGGTGGCTGCAAATCTAAATTACAAACTTTAATGAAATCCTGAATATATTAGGGGTCATCCATTTAACCTACCATAGAGGCCTAACACATTCATAAAGTATCGACTGTATTAGAGAAAGAGTTTTGCTTTTCTGGTTGTAGTGTATCCTAAACTCTTCACATTTTCTGGTGCCATAGTTTTGTTTTCTAATATAGTCTTGTCTTGATATGGTTTATACATATTGATATAACCAATGTAATACTTGATTTTACTTGCGATCTCAAATTCATATGATGGTGATTACCCATGATTAATTTGCTGCTCAGTATTATTTTAGTTGTCATCTCCAGTTTCTTTTATTTGTTTTGCAGTGCTTGTTTCCATTCTTCATAAACTGAACTTTGTGAAGAAACATGTTAACTATTTCTTGTGTACACAAACTAAAAATCATCCACATTTTATGTCTTACATTCTGGACAGATATATCCACCCATTTCTTTTTTGTCAAGTTCAAATTTATAGGCAAGTGCCTTAACTGCTGAGCAATCTATCCAGCCCTGAAGTCCAAATTTATATCCTATAATTCAGTTCTATTTAGGCAGCATTCAATATTATAATTTTATTTTTTAAATTATTTCTGTTCTAGGTCTCAATCAGAATAGTTGCATTCCATTTAACAGTAGAAAAATATAGTTAGTAGAAAGTCTCCCTTTAAGAGTAACAATATAAACATCCATTTGTGTGTTTTCCTTTGTATTTGATTATTAATAAATCATAGATTGAATCACCAGAAAAGCTTATTCCAAAAATATTAGAACAGGGGCTAGAGAAATAGCTCAGCAGTTAAAGGCACTTGCTTTCAAAGTCTGATGGCCTGGGATCAATTCCCCAGTATCCATGTAAAGCTAGATGCCCAAAGTGGCACTTGAATCTGTAGTTTGCTTGCAGTGGCAAGAGGTCCTGGGACACCCCTACTCACTCTCACTCTCTTTCTCTCTCTCTGTATTTCTCGCTCTCAAATAAATAAATAAAATGTTTTAAAAATATATTAAGATATACTATTGTGACTAGACTAACTTTATTTTTAAAAGAACTAATGAATTTTTCTGTTATTCCCACAATGATATGTTCTTTCCATTATTAGTGTGTGTGTGTGTGTGTGTGTGTGTGTGTGTGTGTGTGTGCGCGCGCACGTGTGCGTGCGCTTACCAGTGTCTCTGGATGCAACAAAGGAATGCCCCTCCTGCTTATATGCATGGATTGAGAAATAATCCTGGGTCATCTGGCTTTGTAAGCAAGCACCCTTAGCTACTGAATCATTTTCCCAGTCCATTCCTCCATTCCCTGGCTTTTGTAGGTTTATCTCTACCTTCTCAAACATATTGCCACTTTTCTCCCGCATTTCCTATCCTTTCATATTGTTAAAAATCGTCAGTGACGGCAGGCACCAGTTTCATTTGTTACACCTGCTTAAAAATCTTTGATCTAAGCAATGGTGCAGCCTCATAATATTTCTGTGAACATCTCCTGAGAAAATAAAAAATTCATAACCAACTATTTTATTCTTCAAAAACTTGAAACTATTTGTGCACTGTCTGAACTAGGCTTTTATATAACTGACCAGTTTGCTTCATCTTAATTTTTTTCCCATAACTTAGTGAATACATGTGGCATTTTTAGCTTGGCAATCAGAAGTAATAATAACTTTCTAGGGATTTCATGATTTCCATATTAAAGGCACATAATACCTATTAGTTCCTTCCTCTTCTAAAGACATTTATGTATTCCACAATGAAGATAAGTTGATGATAGCAGGGTAGTTATTTTTATTTCTCAAGTACTTGGAAAATGTAGGTCACTGAATAGATTCTTAGGATGACTATAGCATATGAATTAGAAATATTTGGTCAATAAAAATCTGTAGCACGGTCTAACCGAGCACACATCAGTTTGGCATGATTGTAGCTATATTGGAAAGTAACTCTGATTGCCCAAGAGTAACGCTGATCAGTTTTTTATTTTTCCAGCCAAATTATAGACACAGTCATTAGAGTAGTAGTATATGGAGCTTTGCAACCGGATTCTGGTGAGTGGACTATGTCTGACTGATCTGAGCTTGAGACAAAATAGGGACATTCCATTAGGATGAGTTCAGCTTTGTCCTAACTAACATACAAATGGATCCTTCTGGTCCACACTGCAAAATTTGAACTGGTCTTATTACCACCAAGGACAATGCTTCTGTTGTTGAGATCCATGATAACTTACACAGTATGCAGTCCTGAGTCTGTCAGCCTCTCTTTCCTTGTTCACATGGCACCTTTGGGTCAATCATTATACACTGAGGCCAGGCTGTTCTGGAACAATTTCACCAATTAATCTCTTCAATAAAGATGCAGATAAAATTAGATATAGATGAAATTTTCCATTACTAAGGAAATACATATGTTTCTGGAAAAATATAAATTTATATGATGCCTTGAACTGACTTATTTAATATTATACTCAGTAATTAATCTCTTTTGGATATATCTAAAAAAAGCTAGTTTAATAATATACAGTGAGAGGTTTTATAAAATTCCATAGCCAAAATTTTATGAATAAACTGAAAGTATTTCATTTATCCCAAGACTGATTCTCTGATGTATTGTAACAAATCTGTACCTCTTACCATTTCCTTTCATAATGCTGAAGTACTTAGAAACACAATTCAACATTTAAAAAAAAACTATGACAAATATAATTGGGACTGAAAGAAGAGCATTTACTTTCAGAAGTTCTTTAGTTTGCCTAAATGAAAACGTAAACATATCTTTCAAAAATAGACTTATGAGCTGAAGAGCAATGTTCTTCCAGTGCAACATCACATGCCCTGGCACTAAATTTTGTGTGCAGTGAGCATGGCTCCTGTGCGATTTATGGGCATGTGCATAACAGCAGATTTCAAGTAAATTATGAACTCTGTGTGTTACCAAGGCACTGTCAAACTCTGATTGATTTGGACAGTTGGTAGTTAATTAAGTTCATTTCCAATTCTGTCTCTTCATCCAATTTCAAAGCATTCTATATTGAAAGCCTATTTTCAATTAGTAAGAAGGATGAAACAAAAAGAATTAATTACAAAAGTGACAATCCCCATTTAAGACTTCATAGTAGAGCAATTATGAATCCTAAAAGTTAAGAAATTGAAGAGTTTGTACTTGTCTAATATATGATGTCCTTGATATGCATCTTATATATTAAAGCTTGAAGTAGGCTTGCAAGTAGAGTGAAAAATATAATGATTGAAGTTATCTGTAGTTACTGTATGTTAAACAAGAGAATTTCTTTTAGGCATTCTAATCAGTATTTACTTATTAAGATTCATACTGAGTATATTTTCCAAAGGGCATATGTCTAAAAGGTGGTTTAGAAAATAAGGTAACAAGACAGATTTATTTAAACTTGCAAAATTGAAGGACATGAATACATTTCTAAGCTCGTAATATGCCATCACACTCCAAACTGACATCCAATAATAATCCACAGACCTATAAACTGACTTAATATAACCAAAAGTATGTGCACGAGCACCGGGGAGGAACAAATTCTACCACTGTAGAGTAGCTCTTCTAATTACTAGCTATAATTGTGGCGAGGATTTTGTAACCTCTCTCTTCTTAGTTAAGATGGTCATAAAATGAGAACATACCACAAAATCTATAGTTAGGAGTCAAGAATTCAGGGAAGACTGTGTGTGAACTCTTTAGCCCAAAACCTGGAACAGTGAACAATATTCCAGACCCTGAAAGTTTTCCATAGACCTTCTCCACCATCATATTATTGTGCATGGTGCTTAGAAGTGAGGAGATCTGAGATTATCAAATTTGGTTTAAAACATGTTCAATTTCACATACCAGTGGAGTTAAAGCTGGAAATAAAGAGAAAGCAGATGAGATGAGATGGGTTATGTGAAAACATTTGACGTCTATCCATGTTAACATGAAGTTTGTAGCTTTGGCAGGTTCTTAGTGGATTTCCCATCTAAACTCAGCAGACAAATCTGCAGATAAAGACAAAGGAAGCTCAAGGGAAGAACTAAGAACTGATGGTCAGGAAAAAAAAATTAAAGACAATGCAAAATCCAATGTAGAGCATAGGAAACTAAAAGACAGTGAAAAACTTTAAGAAGATAAAACTTTAATAGATATCAAAGGGCTGTGAAAAGCTACTGTACTACATGTTAAGCTAAAATTGTGTGAATGACATAAAAATAATGCAAAAAGTGTCATTCAGAACAAAAGTCATACATTGTATGAGGGTAATTTTATAAGCTACTTTTCTCACCATTCTAACAAAATATGGGCCAGAAATATTTTAAGGAAAGATTTTTTTTTTTTTCTGAATCCTCACAGTTTGAGGGCACAGTCCATCACGGTGGGAAAGACATACTGACAGCAGTGTGAGACAACTGGCCCCATTATGTCCATAGTCAGGCCCTAGCCTCACATTCCCCAATTCAGGGTGGGTCTTTCTTCCTTGGTTAAACCTCTCTGGAAACCTTCTCCAAGACATGCCTAGTGGTGTCTCCTAGATAATTCCAAAGCCAGTCAAGTTTACAATGCAGACTAACCATCCCAGGGTTTTAGGTCAGTGACAAACATAGCATAGCAGAAATATGATTTGAAAGTTCTTGAGTGAGCTTTAGAGAGTAAAAGAATCAGATTATACGTATACCACATACACACAATCAAATACCTACTAAATGGATCAATGATCTCAAATTATCTCAATGATTTCAAAAAAATACAGTAACTGAATATTGGTGAGAAAGCTCCCAAACTTAGAATTAATAAGAGAATAATATGGTATGTTTGAATTATAATGAAGTATTAATTATATGTTATTTATTTATTTGAGGGAGAAAAAAGGAAGAGGGAGAGAAAGGGCATCCCAGGGCCTCTCGCTACTATAAATGAACTTGACACAGGTACCACCTTGTGCATCTGGAATCACACTTGGGTCCTTAAGCTATCTCTCTAGTCCTAATTCTATGTTATGAAATTATCATAAACATAATTAACTAGAAATAGCCTAATTGGAGAAAATAGCTGCCTGGCTTTTGCCACCACCACTCCCATACCCAAGCTGATCATACTGAAGGCTTATGCTTAGACCTGACCACCACATCCCCACCACCATACTGACACATACACCCTGGTTCCTGAGGTCAAACCCATCTCCGTAATTAACACAGATGCAAAATTTCTCAAAATATATTTATAAACCAAACCCAGGAACATTCACCATGATCAATTATCCAAGCTCATGAATGGGAAGAATTAGTACTGTGAAAATGGCAATCCTGCCAAAAGCAATCTACAGATTCAATTCAATCTCAATCACAATTCCAGTATAATTCTTTGTGGAAATGAAAACAACAACAACAACAACGAACACTATGGATTTAATATGGAAACAGAAACAACCCTGGAGAACCAAAATAATCCTGAATATAAAGAATACTGCTGAAGATATTAACATCCCTTATTTCAGTTACATTACAAGCCATATGAACATGGATCAGGATTTTGTTGATTTTACAGACATTGATCTGATTGGAAAAGGTCTGTCTACATTAGGAAGAATTATTTTCTTTACTTAGCCCACTGACTTAAATATCAATATGATCTAAAAAAATATATTTTTCAGAATAATACTTAACCAGGTATCTTGATACTCTACAGCCCATTCAAGTTGACAGCAGAATTAAGCATCACAGCTAACTAGTTCTAATGATTGAGGAAAAGATTTGGTGTTAATAAATAAAACATATATTCCACATTATTTACACACATGAAGAATAATTTAAAAGAATGAAGGTTAAGTATACAAGTCTATGCAACCATGGCCCCTAACTTTTGACAAAGATGCATAAAATACACATTCAAGAGAAGTTAGCATTTTCAACAATTGGTGCCTGAGAAACTGGATATCTACATTCCACACAAAACATCAACTCCAGGCTGGAGAGATGGCTTAGTGGTTAAGGTGTTTGCCTGCAAAGCCAATGATCCTGGTTCGATTCTCCAGGACTCATGAAAGCCAGATGCACAAGGGAGCACATGCATCTGGAGTTCGTTTGCAGTTGCAGGAGGCCCTGGCACATCCATTCTCTCTCTTTCTCTTTGCCTCTTTCTCTATCTCTCTCAAATAAATAAATAAAAACATCAACTCCAAATAAATCAAAGACCTCCTTGTAACACCTGAGACCCTGATATAGGTAGAGGAAAAAGTAGATGCAGGAATAAGGAAAGACCTTCCGAATAGGACTCTGATTGCTTGGGAAATAAGCCCAACAATCAAAGACGGGATCTCATGAATTTTAAAAGCCTACTTGTGCAGCAAAGAAACTTTAAATCATTTGGAAGAGCCAGGCTATCATGAGAGGATATTTTTACTAGCTATACATCTGACAGAGGATTATAATCCATAATATACAAAGAACTCAATATAAAACTTACACAATAAGAGATTAAATAACATGGGCTAGAAACCAATCAGTTAAGAGCACTCCCTTTGCAAGTATGACTGCCTGAAGAGGCCTGAGAGAGCCCTTGAATTCAGTCCCTGGGATACACATAAACTGCTGGGCATTGCCATGTGCATTTGTGACCCCAGTCCTATAGTAGAGTACAGACCCAAGGATCACCCCAGCTTATGAAAACATGGCAAGCTTCAGTATCAGTAAGAGTTTCTGGCTGAAACAAGACTGTGCTGAAGTGTGACACCTAACATTTTGCTCTGGTGACAACAGGTGAATGCATAAGGCACCAATGAATATATATGTGCATACACCACATACGCACACCACAGTACACTATACACACACACACCCCACATTACACACACATACACACAAGCAAGAAAAAACTTAAACTACATAATCAAAAAGTGTGGACTGTGGAACTGAACAAATAGTTCTTACAGGAAGAAATACAAATGACCAATAAAACATGTTTAAACATCATGGAAATAGGAAATTAAAACTACTGTGTGGTTTCTCTTCAACCCAGTCAAAATGGCTATTATCAAGAAAACAAATAACAACAAATGCTGGTGACAAGCTGAGGAAAAAGGCACCCTTGTTTACTATTAGTGGGAAGGCAAGCTAGTGAACATGTTATGGAAATCAAGGTGGAGGTTTCTAAAAGATCCAAAAATAAATCTCTATCACATAACTAAGCTATAACACTCCTGGGAATATTCACTAAGGACTGAATTGAGTCCTTTCTATTGCATGGAGATACTTGCTCAGCCACTTTTATTGCTGCTCTAATCCCAAGAGTTAGAAAATAGAACCAGCTTTAATGACCAGCAACTGATAAATGGACTATGGAGATGTATGTGTACACAATGGAGTTTCATTCAGCTGTAAAGAAAAAAGACATTATAAAATTGGCAAGGAAGCCCTTGGAAGGCAGAGGTAGGAGAATCACCATGAGTTCAAGGCCACCCTGAGACTATATAGTGAATTCCAGGTTGGTCTGGGCTAGAGTGAAAACCTACCTTGAACCCCCAACCCCCCAAAAAATTGCAAGGAAATTGATGGAACTGGAAAATATTATACAGAGGAAGTAACCCAGGCCCAGAAAGACAAATGCCACCTGTCTCTTTCATACTGTGATCCTCATTTTAAATTTGGGGTTTTATGTACTTAAGTTGGAGAGAATGTCTGTAACAGCCACAAAGCTAGAAAGGAGACTTGGTGGGGGGGTAAAGAGGTCTTAAGGTTGGAATACTAAAACACATGTGAAATGAAAGTTGAGCTTGGAGGGCTGGTGAAATAGCTTAGCACTTAAGGCATTTGCCTGCAAAGCCTAAGGACCCTGGTTCGATTCCCCAGGACCCATGTAAGCCAGATGCACAAGTGGGTGTATGCATCTGGAGTTCATTTGCAGTGGCTAGAGGCCCTGGAGCACCCATTCTCTCTTTCTTTCTGCCTCTTCTCTCTCTCTCTCTCTCTCAAATAAATAAATAAGAATATTAAAAAAAAGGAAGGAAGGAAGGAAGGAAGGAAGGAAGGAAGGAAGGAAGGAAGGAAGGAAGGAAGGAAGGAAGATAGAGAATAGGAGCATGAGGGTTAATCAGGAATGTAGTTAGAGGTATGATATAGAGGAGGAGTGGGGAAGAGGGTTAACCAAAGCTAAGGATGAATGAAAACTTGATTCAAAACATACTACATTGTAAAATAATTTAAATATAACTAAAAAGTTTAAATGAAGATATCCTACATGTGTAGATGGCCCAGAAGCTATAGGTATTAACTGAGTGCCACATATGGAGTATTTCCCTAGGAGTTGTTAGTCAGGGCTACACCTGAGGCCCCTATAGCAAAATAGGCTAATGCTTTTGCTCTTGTATGCCTACCAAAACTAGATAGTAAGCTTTTATTGCTGAAGATATCGCATGCTTCAGTTGCAAGACATATAGAAAAATACAGCTGGAGCTGAGCAGGGAGCTTCCCTGTTGCTTCCTAACCACTGAACCAGCAGAAGGAGTTTTGCAACTGCTAGAAGAGAAAGGTCATCAACAGGATCACCTAGCTGGGGACCCTGTGTGCTGCATAGTCATTCTGCCAGGTAAGAAGTGCTCACTGGTGCAATAGTTGCATGACAGTGATTGGGGTAACCAAACATTTTCTCATTGGATATGTATTCCTGGTACTGTAAACTCAAATGAAGCCCGTGGCTGGGGAGTGCATAGGCCATGGAGGGGGGCATCTACTACCATTATCATGTTAAATGGACATGATGTCAAAAGCCTTCTAAATATTAATGCTTGGGCTGGAGAGATGGCTCAGCAGTTAAGGCACTTGCCTGTAAAAACCTAGTGATGTGAATCTGATTCCCCAGTACCCACGTAAGAACCAGATGCACAAAGTGGTGCATGCATCTGGAACGTGTATACAGTGGCTGGAGACCCTGACACACCCATCCTCTCTATCATCTATCTCTGATTTCAAATAAATAAAAAATTTTAAATATTTATTCTAGTAAATTAATGATGCTCTCAACCTATTCAGCCTAGATCAGAGAAACACTTTCATTTTTTTTTTTTTTTTTTACAGTGGATGGTAATTAAAGCAGAGATGTATCTCTGGTCAAAGTGCTGGTAAGTGACTATTGTTTCTTCAGCCTTAAATGGGACGTCTAGATCACTTCCTCTAAGGCTCCCAGAATATGGTGCAAGAAGGACCTAAAAGAAATTAAGAGCAATAGAACAGGGAGGAATACTATAGAAACTGTCTTCTGGACATAATATAGCCCTTCCTCTCATGAGCTCACAGCAGTTGTGGTTTCCTTCACAAGACCATGGCCCATCAACATCCCATAGTGGATTGGAGAAAGTCTCATGAGGTTCCACCCATCGCAAGGAGCTATGGTCAGTTAATTACGTGTGGGAGAGTTGGAGTGGCATGTTCTTCAGTGGTGTAGCCACTGGCAAGTTGCTCATGTTAATAACTCCCCACTCATGCTCATACAAGCAACATTAATTAAACTCAGCAGCTCATGAAAAATGACATCAAAGTTAGAGGAGGACTAGTTGGCAAGAAGATGTTTAGTGGGAATTAGATGAGGATAAAAAAGGAAAATTAAAATTAAATTTTAAAAAGATATTTTCCAGGGCTGGAGGACTGGCTTAGTGGTTAAAGGTGTTTGCCTGCAAGGCCAAAGGACTGTGGTTTGATTCTCCAGGACCCACGCTAGCCAGATGCACAAGGAGGCACATGCATCTGGAGTTTGTTTGCAGTGTCTGGAAGGCCCTGGTTTGGCATCCTCTCTCTCTCTCTAATAAATAAATAAAAATAAATTGAAAATATATTTTTTCTTCTTTAGTAGTTGATAATTTGGCTGAAGAGAAAAAAAGAAAACAAATGAATAGATGATCATTAGAGAAAAGTGAATACCTCTTATAAGTGTCTGGCAAATTTGTCTAGTCCTTGCTTCTAATCCCACCCCACCAGGCAGTGTCTGTCACTGCTAGTGTTAGACTAACACATTAACATCTTGACAAGTATAGACGTCTAAACTGGTCTTCTTCCTGGTGACAATGAAAATGATCTTTCCATTTCCTAAGTATCGCAGCCTTCAGTTATCACATTCTTCAGACTCTAAATTGTATTTAGGACAAATTTCTAATTTATTAACATGGCTTGTGTGATGCATTTATGTTTGTACCCTACAAAGCCCATCATCACTCTAGACTTTTTCCCTTTCTACTCTTGGCCTCATATTGTGTATTATACCTATAGCCTGGAAAACCTGAGAATTTCATCTACTCTTAAGCCTGTATGCTTTGAAAACTGTTAGTCCCCATACCTGAATCTTTATTTTCTGATCTTTCACCTCCTCCAATGTATGAGATGTAGAATTTATACTTGTTCTCCCAGTAGGTATACATGTATTAACTATCCTAAGAAACATACCCTAATCCTCACGTCTGGTTACCTCCCTCCTCGAACCTAGTCTGTATACATTTCACACATTGTTGCATTTTAATTATTTTAGCTGCCATCTGGGGAAAATATTGTTTCTAAAGTCAAAAAATATTTCTAATTGATTTCTTGACCTAATATCTAATTATTATATAGGCCCTTAAGAAATATTGTGAAAAAACGAATAGCATAATATTCATTCAGGAATAAAAGGAATTTGGGGAATAAGTGAGGGTGAGTTAGAATAATCAAAGCAGGAATTTGGGGACAAAGTAAGATTTGATGAGCAAAATTTTGACAAGAAGAAAAGGTGAAAAACTTATGAAGAAATATTTACAACAAAGAATACCACATATTTTAATAACTATATAAGCATATTATTTCTAGTGGGAAATATGACTGGCTGGGTATTGGGTATGGTGAAGGCAGATTATGAAGAAATCTTTAAAACTGGCAGAGAAACAAATTAGTTTACTGTGGATTTATTTATATTTTGCCTACCTGGAATTTATTGCTATTTAGAAACTGAGTATTCTTTCTATTGAATAAATTGGGAAAACAATTAGTATTATCTCATCACATGTGGCCTTTTCCATGTTTGCTCTTCTTTATGCATCCTCGTTACGCTCTAAGCACGGGCCAGTTACTCACACTTCCTTGCTTCTCACTTGCTCATTCTTATGACACTCATTGTCTGTCTGTCAGTGTTGGAAGGTTGGCGATTTGTTCAGGTCTTTCAGTTTACTAAGTAAGCTTTCAGTGGTGTCCAATCTGCTATTAAACCTATCCACTTCTGTTGAATTTTAATGGCTAAAAGTCTTCTTCTCTTTCCTCAGATATGTTTGGTCTCACTTTAAAACGACGTCTTGTTATTTTCCATAATTTAGATCTTAACATGTTAGGAATACTTGTTTTGCATTCTTATGGAAACTTCCTTTACTGGAAGATCGGGGGGAGGGGGGAGCTGAAGAGCTAGCTCAGTGATTACAGCACTTGCCTGAAAACTCTCCTGACCCAGATACATTCCCCAGTACCCATGTAAAACCAGATGCAAAGGGAAGAGCTCACATCTGGAGTTTGTTCATTTGCAATGGCTATCCGCTCGGGCGTACCCATTCTGTCTGTCTTTTCTTTCTTTTCTCTCTCTCTCTCTCTGTTTGCAAATATATAAATAAAAATATTTTAAAAGAATATCCTGGGCTTCTGATGATGCTATTCGTAGTTCTACTGGCTGTTGCTATGGCAGGCATATTTTCTTGCACAAGCTGTGTGTTTGGAGTGTCCAAACTTAGCTCATAGGCGTTCTGTGCAGCCTGGATAGAGAGGCCAGGAAGTATGAATTTAAACTACATAGGCAGCATGATGGTATATACAAGTACTCATCTTGTAAGAGGGGCATTTTTCCCCCTTGTCCAAAGATCAAGCAAGGTTTCCTTATCTCTGTTTGAACTTTGGTGGACACTTCCTTCTTCCCACGGTTGCTTTATGTTATACACATTTGAGGCTCCCAGACATCTCAGTTACAGCTCTTATGGGGAGCCTCAGACCAAAAGGCATCCCTTAAAACTGCCTTGTGTTGCTATGATTGGAAGACACCTCTGTGTAAGTCACAGCATGAGTGTCGTTGGCTAGCAGAAATTTTGAGCTGTCTCTTCCTTTTGGGCTGTTTGCTTTCTATCTGATCTCTTTCACACTTGTCTTAGAAAGTGCCATGAAAAAGGAAGGAAGGAAGGAAGGAAGGAAGGAAGGAAGGAAGGAAGGAAGGAAGGAAGGAGGGAGGGAGGGAGGAGGGGGAGGGAGGGAGGGAGGGAGGGAGGGAGGGAGGGAAGGAAGGGAGGGAGGAAGGAAGGAAGAAAAGAAGGAAGGAAGGAAGAAAGGAAGGAAGAAAAGAAGGAAGAAAAGAAGGAAGGAAGGAAAGAAGGAAGGAAAGAAGGAAGGAAAGAAGGAAGGAAGGAAGTTAGGAAGGCAGGAAAGATGGGGGGAGGGAGGGAGGGAGGGAAGGAGGGAAGGAGAGAAAGCCATGAACTGGGTAACTGTAAATTCACACAGCTCTGGAAATTAAGACTTAGAGATTCAGGATCAGGGTGCTCGCATGGTTTCTATTTAGCATTCTTTTCCAGGTTGTAAATTGCCAAATTCTTCCTGTGTTTGCACTTGGTAGAAGTCACTAGAACAGCTTCTGGGGCCATTTTTAGGTAAACACTAATCCCAGTCAGGAGGGTTCTACCCTCAGTAAGTAATTAACTGCTCCAATTCCCTCCTCAACTTCTTAATAACGTCACTTTGGGTGGGAGGATTTCAATGCATGAATATGGGGAGCCTAGCACACAAATTCAGATCACAGAGAATATTTTACCAACTTGTAATGGTTTATCTATTTCTAGCTCTGTCACTACCTTTCATCCATCATCTCTCACTTATCATCTTTCTATCTAACATCTATCTATCAATCTACCTACCCATCTATCTAACTTTCTTGATCACAGTGGGAACACTTTGTATTTACTAACTGATAGTATATAAACAATTCCAACAAATGGCACCTTGGTATAGAAAACACTGTTATTCTTAAAACGAACCATTTTAATTCATATTTGTCTAATTCTCATGTATATCTTTGAAACCTCTCAGTCCATGACCTTATTTATACTTTGAACCAATCTGAGTTGGCAGAAATGGAATCCATATGAAAGAGGGGGGATGGAAGCTATAGAATGAATGAGAATGAGGGATGTTGGATACTATCAGCATCACTAGAAGACTGGTAGCCAGGCCTGAAGGATGGTAAGAATGGGGACATTCATGAATCACTTTTTCACATTTTACATATTCTCCTTGAGAAATTGTCAAAGTTTAAATATTCACAACACTTTCTGCCTTCATTTTATTTATTTTGTTTTGCTTATAATATTACTAATATTTTTGTACAGTGCTGGGTATTAAACCCCAGACTCAGGTAGGCAAAACAAACACTCCATCACTACCATATCCCTCTGGCTACAATTTAGAGGTGAAACTAAAATAGGGTGGAAATCATTGAAAGTATATAATCATGCACATTTCCTACCAGAATTACTATTAGATGGCGTCAACTTTCTTTTGTAGCTGATGAGATTTTGTTATGTTCAGGACATTATTTCATATTTTTCTATGAAAAATGTAAAATATATGTATGTATGTATGTATGTATGTATGTATGTATGTATATATATAATTTCTTCCACTTGTCCACTTGGAAGGAATATCTAGAATCTTAGCTGAATCATTGACACTACTCAGTTTTCCTTCCCTTGCTATATTATGTGTATGTTCACTTAGCCCTCGCTTATCATTTCTTGGACAATTTCATATTTACTATTGTGCTTCATAGCCACCCTCATCCTCTTCACTTAGGGATAACACCGTTTCTCCTGCATCTGAGAATTCAGGCCACTCTATCAGTTTCATGCCCGTGGAAGCACAAGTCAGAGCAGCTAAGGTCCGTCAAGCACACACTAAAAGTTTGCGTGACAAACAAGGAAAACCCTGGGCCCCAGATTTCCAGTAAGCTTCCCCAGTTAGTAGCATTTTATACTGCTATTATATGTTGTTGCTAGGAGAACTTCGTATAGCCTATACCATTCCTCTAGGAAAGAACAAGAAACTTGGAAGCTTGCCTGGTGCATCCCAGATTCCAAACTGCACCCCTTTTCCCTGACCAGGTTTTAATCTCTGTCCCTTTTGCTGCTGTAGCAGACAGCTTCAGGTTCGCTGAGATGAACTTCCAGAACAGGCACAGTTATGGAGGAAGGGATATTATTTATTGAAGCTTACAGATCCAGGGGAAGTTCCATAATGGCAAGAGAAGCAGCCTGCTCTCCACAGGGCCAAGCAGAGAGAGAGAGAAACCAACCAGCCACCACAGCACACAGAGCAAAACTACTGCCAAAAGGTCACACAGCACACTTCAGGAACTCCTGCTAGGCACATTTGCATATCTTTACAATGGACTCTCAAACCATCACCACACCTTAAGACCGGGACCCCCAGTGACCTTGCCTCTAGCAAGGTGATTGCAGATGCAAACTATAAGTAATAAACCACTGAATATGTTGGGGGACATATATTCAAACTACCACACTCTGCCCCTGGCCCCCAATATATTTAGCTCCTGGCCCCCAATATATTTATAACTATCACACATTGTAAATTGTACTCAGTCCAATTTCAAAGGTTCTCACAGTCTTGATCAACTTAAGATAGTGAGTCCTGTAAAATCAAACAAGTTAAATACTTTCAACATGTAAAGGCACAGAGTAAACATTTTTAACTGGTAAAAAGCAAAGAGAGACTAGAATAATGCAAACTCAACTATCATCAGCCGTCATCAAACTTCTGCAGTTCAAGTTCAATATAACCAGAGACTGACAGTCTCCAGTTTTCCAATTCCGCCCCTCCAGCTGGGCAGAGTCGCCAGGGAAAACTTTCATCCCATGCCAACACTGCACTCCATGGTAGCCCTTTTGCACAGTCCTGGAATATCCAAAACATCTTCAGGTCTCCATGCAAACCACGGTGCATCTTCCAAAAGGCTCTTCCAGCCTATTCCTGAGGAACTTCATGCCCTGCCTTCATGCTGCATCTCAGCAGGGGCTCCTGGAACCGTGTGCAACTCATGACCACTCCATGCATTTTTCATGCTTCCAAAACTAATACCAGGTGTGCAGGACACAGCCATATTCTTAATCCAGGGATGAAATAAACCACAGCCTTGAACAGCAGGTTCCTTCTCCAGTCAGCTCTTTCCAAGAATTTGCATTTTTAACAGTCTTTCCTCAGGCATCCTCTCCATTGTTTTAATGTAAATCAAGTCTGGCCACCTTCCTTCCACCTTCCTTAAGATTGCTAATGTGGTTGACAATAGCAGCTAAACCAGTCTCCGTGCCTCTACTTTTAACTTGCTTCAGGTTTCCCAACTTAAAAATCTTAAAATCTCAGTCCGATATCTTCAGCCAAGCACATCAGTCCATTACAAATTTAACCTTGATCAAACTTTCTGGGCCTGGATAGCAGAACGTAGCCATCCCTTATGCCAGTAGCCCAGTTCCAACAAAGTCCTCTGCTGTCTTTCCTTCCCCTTAGAAACCTCGTAAGCCAAGCCTCGAAGTTCAGTACTATCTGCACTTAGCATTCTCAAACTCTCATCAGAATAGTCCATAAAACTTGGCTTACCACTCCAGAAGGCATCTTCAGTTGCAAGCACCAAGTCCATGCCCATTCCTCCAAAACAAAGGTTCCAAAAGACGAATATCCACACGATCTGGTTCATCTCACCCCACACTCCTCGGTACCACTTTACTGTAGCAGACAGCTTCAGGTTCGCTGAGATGAACTTCCAGAACAGGCACAGTTATGGAGGAAGGGATATTATTTATTGAAGCTTACAGATCCAGGGGAAGTTCCATAATGGCAAGAGAAGCAGCCTGCTCTCCACAGGGCCAAGCAGAGAGAGAGAGAAACCAACCAGCCACCACAGCACACAGAGCAAAACTACTGCCAAAAGGTCACACAGCACACTTCAGGAACTCCTGCTAGGCACATTTGCATATCTTTACAATGGACTCTCAAACCATCACCACACCTTAAGACCGGGACCCCCAGTGACCTTGCCTCTAGCAAGGTGATTGCAGATGCAAACTATAAGTAATAAACCACTGAATATATTGGGGGACATATATTCAAACTACCACAGCTGCATTAAAAGATAACTGAAATTGGCAGCCTTTTTGAGTCATACCAGTCTATACTAGTCTGAAGGGACATCTGGTCCACCTCACAGTTCTCTGCTTCCTGGGACATGGGAATTGCATTTAGTAGGCTTCTAAGGTCTGAGCACAGTTGACTTTTGCTTGGCATCCATGGTAAGTAGTAGGCAATGTGGTAATTGTGTATTAATCTAATATTTATCTAGCTACATGTTAATGTTTGTGAACAAATTTTTATTCTTCTTTAGCAACTCAGAATCTGCCCAGCATAACTTTATTCATGGCTTAGCTTTTTTTTTTCAATTTTTGTTAGAAACCTGTCATTTTTAAAATATTTTATTTACTTGTTTCATTTTTGAGAGAGAGAGAAAGAAAGAAAGAAAAGAAAAGAAAAAAGAAAGGGAATGAAAGAAAGAAAGAAAGAAAGAGAGAGAGAGAAAGAAAGATGCAGACAAAGAGAGAGAATGGGTACACCAGGGCCTCCAGCCCCTGCAAATGAATTCCAGACACGTGAATCACCTTGAGCATCTGGCTTACATAGGTATTGGGGAATCAAACTTGGGTTCTTATGCTTCACAAGCAAGCACCTTAACCTTTAAGCCATCTCTCCAGTCCAGAAATCTGTCACTTGGAAAGCAAGTTTAGATGTAGAAATTTGAGTATTTCAAACAAGACCTTCTGTATCACTTACACATACTCATAGACAGCATTCTTAGTAACACCCACTTGACTTAATGAGTTATCCATCGCTCAAAGATTGTTAACCAAAGTGTTTGGTTATAAATCTTCCATGTATATCCATCTTTTTCATAGTAAAAATGTTACATATCCTTTTTGCATGTTATATAAGGTATGTGTACATGTATAAGCAAATTGTAAGAAAGAGAAAAAAATCCATTACCTGGATTGTTGCGTGACATGTAATATTATTATTATCTTTAAAATGAAGTTATTGTATAAACTTACTAGAGATTATTCATGTTAATACAAATTAAAATAACTGATTTTAGAGAAAATATAAATATTTCAAATTTTAAAACCCTGGTATTAATGAATTTCTTGATAGAACTGTTCCATAGCATATGTTTCTTCTTTGGAAAGAAATTACTACTGAAAGTGGGAAACTTGTAAAGACTCATATTCACAAGCAATTTTTATATCATATTTTGTTTTCTTTGAATTGCCATTTTGTTATACATCACCCCTTTTGCAAGCTAATATTTTTAATACTAAGAAAATATGAAAATAGGTGAAATGATCATATAATTATGAAAGATGTTTTTAAATTGCTTCAATATGCCTTATTTCTAAAATTGTACTCATTTTTAAAATGACATAAAAATCAACGCTTAAAATAAGTAATGGATCAACTATTCCAATGAAAGCATCAGACAAATCACTACTTATGAAATTGTGTTTAATAGTACTTTAAACTAATGAAATAAAAGAGTTCTGTTGAGCAGTAATCATTTTCCCATCTCTGTAAATTTTGTTTGTATAAGTAATGAACCATTCCCCTGTCTCTGTGGAGTAACCTTTTTGGAACATCATTAGTTGGCTGATCATCCTTTTGTGGCATATTATTTTAAGTCGAACAGTTATTGTCAATGGATTTGCTTAAATGTATGGTTCTAAATTAGTGAACATAAATTACAGCACCATGATTTGTCATCATGTGGGTTGATATAGGCTTGCATTTGAATATATTATAATTGGGAAATGATTTGAATACTACATGTTCAGCCACTCTGATCAACTTTCATCCCTACCTCTATATTTAGCCCCTTTCTGTAATGGCAAATTGGGAAATTCAAAAATGAACTGACACATTTAACTTCCAAATAATTCATTGTCATTTCAAAGGGTGATAAGATACACAGGACTTCAGTCTATGACAAGATGGATTTTAACTCACAGACCTAATTGGACAAAAGATATTTGTGGAAAGAAGTGATGTAAACCTTCCCAGAGATAGGTGCAGATGTTCCTGATAATATTTGCATTACTGTCCTCCATAATGACATCAATCTTAAGGAACACAAAAGTAATTGTTATTCACCTTTATATGGCTATACTCCATGGCATATCTGGCTGTTTTCCTCATTCAATTTTTAGTATTATATTTATTTATTTGCAAGGAAAGAGAGAAAGAGAGAAAACAAACATGAGCACCTAGGACCTCTAGCCACTGCAAACAAACTCCAAGATGCATGCACCACTTTATATATCTGGCTTTATGTGTGTTCTAGGGAATTGAACCTGAGTCGTGAGACTTTGCAGGCAAGGGCCTTAACCACTGAGCCATCTCTCCAACCCTATTGCCCTCATTCTTAAAAGCCATTTTCTTAGTGAAGTGTGTCACTCAGCTGAGAAGAAAACTTTCAGTTTCTGAACAAATTATGTCATAAATGTGGATGGAAGCAAAAAGTTAAGAAATTGTCAATAGACAATATGAATTTAAGAATGGTACAGGCACATAGAACTACTGACAGAAAGAAGAGGTTTATTTATTTATTTCTGGGAAGAAACACTATTTTTCTTACATTTAAATTAAATGAGTAGGTCTTCTCAAGGGACACGTGAAAATCTGTTGGATTTTAAGATAAAAATTTGTTCTGTAGAAGTACAGATAGATAGAAGAGGGACGACAGCATTCATAACTTCCTTCAAATTCTTAAAAAGCATTCAGTATTCTAACTTTTTTCATCTTCTTTTGCCTTCAAATATTAGAATTAAAAATTATTTCATTTCTTGGCTGGAGAGATGATTAGGATGTTAAGGCGCTTGCCTGAGAAGCCCAAGGACCAGGGTCTAATTTCCCAGTACCCACATAAGCCAGATGCACAAGATGGTGCATGCATCTGGAGTTCATCTGCAGTGGCTATAAGCCCTGGCACATCCATTCTCTCTCTCTCTCTCTCTCTCTCTCATAACTAAATAAATAAACATTTTTTAAAAATTATTCTACTTTTAAGTGATATTTTCCTATACATTTACTAAGAATTTCTAATGTACCAAGGGCACACATATTTCTCCCAGTTCCTGTTTCGCTTCATTTTTAACTTCAAAATATTTCTTATTTTATTAACAGGTTAATATATGATTAGACAAATTATACAAAAGTCATACATTAACCTGTATGTCAATGCCACTGGTCCACCACCAGCAGAAGTTATAATATGTGACTTCCAACAATGTATTTCTGTTAGCTTCAATGAAAATAAAATTAGCCAAAATTAAAAGATAACTCATATTAAATAAAATTTTAAGTAGAAAGTTAAGGTGAAAACTTTTTAAAGTCCTGAGCCTTTAAAGTTTTAAACTATCCTGAGCATTGTAGTGAAACCCTAACAAAGAAAAAAGAAGAAAAGAGAAGAGAAAGAGATAGGCAAGAGGAAAGGAAAGGAAAAGCAAGGAAAAAAAAGAAAGAAACCACCCTGTTGTGCATAGTGTTTGCATACACAAAGCAAAATTCTTACCTCCCATTTCTGGGCCAGCCCTCCAGCCCTACCTCAGGCAAGAACCCCACAATCTTAAAAGAGAGAAAAATCCTCTTTGTGCTACTGAGGGTCATTTATACAATTGTCTCTTATCTTTCCTACAAGAGATTTGTTGTTGTTATTATTGTTTTGAGTTTGGTTATTTGAAGGGCTGAGGAGTGAATTCATACTAACTATGCACTCTACCACTAAGCCCCAAACCACCAATCAATGACTTTTTAGAAATAGTCAAATTTTCCTGAATGTCTCATTTTGTTTACTACCTAGATCACATTTATACTCCTGTTCTATGTGGGTAAAAATAACATTAACATATGCAAGGTCATCTCTGATAAAATTGTAACATGTAGATTACTGAAGTTATAACTCCATTTAGTATTTGGTAAATACAGAAAGGTGGTCTAAGACAGCAGGAAGATAGTCTAGGGTCAAATTTGCCAAGTAATATTAAAGAAAGCTCCTGATATATAGAAACATCTAATAATAAGTTGGCAACAGATAATCTATCTAAATACAACAAATATGTAATGGCATGGCATAGTAATTATTGATAAGTGGCTACCCAAATGGGCATTGTGAGATTATATCTATACACTTATATGTATGTGCATGTGTGCACATGTGAATAAAAATCCTGTATGACAATATGAGAAATGGAAAGTGGTCTCATTTCGGGGAACAGACACCGACAGACTAACAAAATAAGCACAAGTTAATAAATGATGAGACTAAAACAAAGAGAGAGGGAAGAGAATAAAAGGAAAGGGGGGAAAAAAAGGATGGTGGAAGGCATCCAGGAGAGGGATTAGGAAGAAAGGAAGAAATAAGTGGGGGAGCAATGTGAGCCCCAGAAGGGAAGGCTCATTTGAAGATGAACAAGAGAACAAGAAAATGGATGCAAAAAAGTCTGTTACAAAATCTGCTCCCAGGGATGGAGACGATGTGGATAGGGAGGATATATTTATGCCTTGTAGGTGGCTAAGAATCCCCCAAAGCTCTCGTGCTCTGTTCCCAGTCTGCTTAAAGCCTAGGGGAGGAAAAAGGTGACAATCAAAACTTGTCAATTTTATTATAAATCAGTGAACAGACTATACAGGAAACCACAGATGATAAAGCAGAAAGTGTATAAAGGAATAACCAGGAAGGGAAAAGAGGTGCTGGGACAAGCCATCGTTTATGACATGGTATGAGCAGAGCCTGGTGGAAATGAGGTGTCATTGTAGGGAACAGTCAATGCCAAGATGGTGTCAATAATGCTTTGCATGTGTTGGAAGAATAGAGCAACAAAAAGCCAAGCAAGACTATAGAGTCAGAACATAAATGAGAGAGGCTGGAGTGAGGCAGACTGTGCTCCATATTATTTTGAGGTGGGAAGCCATTAGTGTTTTGAGCAAGAGTGACATGTTGTGACACCTGCTTTCAAAACACTGATGTGCCTGCTGTAAAAGGTAACTAGATGTCAGAGTGACAGGTCCAGAGCAGGAGAGAAGGCAGTCTGTGGACACTTTGCACTGTGAGATCATTGCTGGCACAACTGCCCAGGTAACAAAGGGACTTAGTTATATTTCATCCATCAAAGTAATACTAGGTAAATCATTGTCATGTCAGCTTTTCAAGGGGTGATTTCATTGCAAAAAAAAAAAAAAATTGAAAAAGTAACATAAATATTCAAGGCAAAATTAATTCTAGCCAAGGCAAAATATATGCAATGTATGGGACAATTTTCTCTCTAACCATTCTTTGCAAATACCATATTTGTATTAATTTTCTAGGTAAATTACATAACCTATACTTTTGCTTTCATTTTATCATCTCACCATGCAGAGCCTCCTGTCCTATTTTTGTTCCCATCCCTCTGGTTTTCTTTTCGTGATGTTTTCTACCCCTAAATAACCAATGAGAACAGATTTTTGAGACTTGGTCTATACTTCTTATTTCATTTATGGGTGCAGTCCCTTGTAGAATAAATTAATCTCTCAGAAGATTTTTTTGGCTCCATAAAGTATATGTGAGTCATGGAGAGCCTTGAGTTATGCTCTCAAGATATCTGAGGTTTTAATGAGAGGATCCTTGTCCCAAACTACTTAAGGGTTAAAAAAGATCCAAAGGGGGCTGGAGAGATGGCTTAGCGGTTAAGGCGCCTGCCTCCTAAGCCTAAGAACACTGGTTCCAATCTCCAGTGGTTCCAATCTCCAGGTCCCCCGTTTAGCCCGATGCAAACTGACGCAAGGGTGCAATGCCACACTTGACCACCAGGGGGCGCACACACCTGGATTTCGTTCACAGCAGCTGAGAGGCTGCTGGTGCACCCATCTCTGTCTCCCTCTCCCTCTCTCTCTGTCTGTCACTCTCCAAAAATAATAATAATAAAAAAATATCCAAAGGGAGAAAAACTGTTGAATCACATTAATACTTCCCAGCCTCTCTAAATATCATATTTATTTTTGGTTGCTCTTGAATATTGTTTTTAGCCGATGTGCTCTTTGGTTCATGAACTTGAAACTTCTTCCTCAAGATTCTCTTAGCAGCTCCTTTCAAAGGGAAATCATGTACTTGTAAATACATTTGTTATTTAAAATGTATTCTAAGAATGGTTTTAGTGAAATTTATTACTAGGATGGCTTTGCATTCTTAAGTAATAAGCACTTACTGTGAACACTGTGTGTGCACAGCCATCTGGCTTCCTACCACACCCCGTGTTGGGACAGCTCTGTGGAGCTCCATGCGAAGACAACACTAACTCAGAGCCCCAGAATTTGGAAACACCACTGCACAGCTTTTCACTGGACATGACAACAACAGCTGCTCTCTGGAAACCTGAATATGGACTGTTAAAGACTACGGATTCAAAAGATTTTACTTAGCCTTTAGTAGTAATAATCAACATTTGAGGGGTAACTTTGGGGCTTGCATATTTTGCTCATTTACTTTTCCTATATTCTGACTTGTATAAAGGGAAAATCACATGTATGCCTTCTTACAGCTTGCCAGGAAATATTTATTGAGTGCAGCAGAAGGAGATAATCCATTTTAGTGGTGTTCAGGTAGGAAAAGCATCAATTATTACTTGAAAGAGCATGATTCAGTTGACTAGGCCCCTTCCCAAAACAATCTCTTCTTTTGAAATATTTTTAGAAATATAATCTGTAAGTTTAATTTTTCCATTGCTTTTAGGAGATTAAAAATATCCTCTATATGGGCTGGAGAGATGGCTTAGCAGTTAAGGTGCCTTCCTGTGAAGCCTAAGAACCCCGTTCCAATCTCCAGGTCCCATGTTTAGCCAGACCCAAAAGTGACTCAAGCACACAATGTCGCACATTCGCACAAGTGGGTTCACGCTTCTGGACTTGTTCACAGCTGCTGAGAGGCCCTGGCATGCCCATTCTCTCTCTGTCTCTCTCTCTGTCTCTCTGTCTCTCTCTCTCTCTCTCTCTCTCTCTCTGTCTCAATAAAATAAAATAAAATAAAAAAATAAAATATCCTTTATGTGAAGTTTCAAATCAAATGTATTGATATATAATATATTAATAAATGCATGAATATGTGTAAGTGTGATATATGAACACATACATCTTTTTCTAATTACCCCCTCAGAACAAATACTTTGGGTTTCATATGTTGCTTTTCTCCATAGTTATCATTAATATCCTCTAGATAAGCCCATAACCATGCATTTGGAATTATCCACAAAATATTTTTCATTCCATTATGCTGTTACTGAAAGTTTGCTAATTTTATTCCATTTCTTCTGAAGAAAAAAATTGATGTGCAAATATACCATGTCCGTCAACCTCCCTCTGAGATTTTTATGGTGACTTTACTTTCGGCTTCCAGGACATGATTAAGTGAGTGGCCTCTGTCCTTAGTATACAGAGTACACTAAAAGCCTTGACTTCACTCCTTTAATCATCAATGTTTAAAGAAAATAGCTATTCTGAGTTCTCTAGCTAGGTTATCAGCTTTTAAAATACTTTCTATTTTAGAAACCAAAATTTATCACTAACAGAAGATCTAGCTGAGAGAAATTCTTACCCCATAGGACCTGAATAAATTAATTCCCTAATTATAATTATCCTTGATTTTCCTTTCATATTTGACTTACATACTTCACCAGGAAAAAATGTCAATACATAGCCAAACCAATTGTTTCCATAAATCTTCCCAAGAATTAAAGTTAATAACCAAACTTATCTAGCCCATTTATATCACAAAATAATCTGACCCTATAACTCATGAATTTTCAAAATCAAACAATGTTTAGTGCAATTCTAAATCTTCATGTAAAAGAGTATTATGTTTATTGGGCAGAAAGGAAATTATAGCATGTTATGTCTTGTATAGTACTGTGCTTCTATAATCATTTCAAAATATATTTATAAAGTGATTATATCTATGAAAACTACTATATCCATATGTCTTGCTTAGAATATTATTTCTTAAATCTTTTTGAAAATAAAAATTTGGTTCCTTTTTCCAACAATGAGTGTAGCTACCATTTTAGGGTTGTGTTTGTTTTGGAGTACTGGGGATTGAATTTAGGGCTTCACAGTGACTAAACAAAGAACACTACCATTGAGCTATATTTTATTTATTTATTTGCAAGCATGGAGATACAAACAGAGAGAGAGAGAGAGAGATCGCCAAGTCAGGGCCTCCACCCATTGTAAGCAAACTCCAGATGCATGCACCACTTTGTGCACCTGGCTTATGTGAGTACTGGGGAATTGAACCTTGGTCATTAGGCTTTGAAAGCAAGTGCTTTAACCATGAAGTCATCTCTCCAACCCCTTAAAACTTTTTTTTTTTTTTTTTTTTCTTTTGAGATAGATTATCACTAAGTTGCTCAGGCTAGACTTTAATTCACTTTATAGAAAAATCAAGGCTTATTTTTATAATCCTCCTGCCTCAGCCTCCCAAGAACTGGAATTACAAGCCTGTACTGATAGGTTCTGCTTAGGGGATAATTTTAGAAGTTGAGACCCTAGACAAAAAGTATTTTTAACATTCATGTGATTTGGGCTTGGATTATGTAAGATCAAAGAAACTAATGCATTCATACTCTTAGAAGAATTACACAACATAAGAGGGATACGGTGAAATTACACAGCATGAAATTACCAATTCCCACGGGTTTCTCAGTGATAGAGAAACATGTTCACTCTTGACCTTTTATCTCAAGTTGAATGATACTTCCTGTACGTGGTCAGCACATGCAAGTTCAATTAGCCCATCATATTTCTGTAGCCTATCATCCAAACCTGTGCTGCTATACTAATGTACGTCTTTCACTGGTAGAGTTAGTTTAGGTGAACATTTTCAGATGTTTTCTATTCTTTTTGTTTGTTTATATCCTAATAAGCCAAACATTATTCTATCGTTTAGTTAAATATTCCCCAGGACCCATGTGTTAAAGGCTAGGTTTCTTGCCAATGGCCCTACTAGAAAGTGGCAGAAATTTAAGAGGCATAGTCTATTGGGTGGTGTTGTAGTTTGATTGGATGCCCTCCAATATATTCAGGATTTTATTAAAGTTTGTAATTTAGATCTGCAGCCACCTTGCTGGAGGAGGTGTCACTGTGAATGGATCCTAGGGTCCAGCCCTAAGGTGTGGGGGTGGATTTGGAATTCCAGTCTAAAGATAGTCAGAGTGTCTCAGCTTTGCCTGGAGTTCCTCTGTGTCCTTGCTTGTGATACAGGGGTGGTTTTGGGGTTGGGCTTGTGGTTCTTCTTCTCTCTCTCTCTCTCTCTCTCTCCTTGGATCCATGAAAGCAGCCAGCTTCTTCTGCCATAATGGAACTTTTCCTGGATCTGCAAGCTTCAATAAATTCCCTTCCTCCATAACTGTGCCTGTTTTGGACGTTCATTTCAGTGACATGAGGCTGTCTCCTACAGGCAGTGTTGTAGTCAGCTTCAAGTTGTTGGGATGAACTTTCAAACAGACACAGATTATTGGAAGAACAGGATTTCTTTCAGGTTTGCAGATCCAGGGGATGTTTCATAATGGCTGAAGAAGCTGGCTCCCTTTTGCAGATCCAGAGAGAGAAAAAAAACCACCACCAACACCGCCAAAAGCAAGCACCCTTTGGCAAACAGCAGGAAACCCCAGGCCTAGTGTCAAGCACTCTGCAAACCTTTGGCTGGAAACAGATCTGCCCCC
The DNA here is from genome assembly GCA_036365145.1 of Orientallactaga sibirica. Taxonomy (NCBI): domain Eukaryota; kingdom Metazoa; phylum Chordata; class Mammalia; order Rodentia; family Dipodidae; genus Orientallactaga; species Orientallactaga sibirica. Next base: position 7,805,162 of record JAEOAD010000194.1, read on the forward strand.
AGTAACACCTTTGGGCTGGACCGGGAGATCCATCCCCATTGACTCCTCTTTTAGCCTGGGGGCTGGAAATCTAAGTTTTAATAAAAACCCCCAAGTCTACTGGGGGGCGTAACATTTAAACTACCACAGGTGGTTTATGCTATTAGGAATGTGTCCTCAAAAGCATCAAATCCATACCTTTTCCTTTTCTGCCTGTTTGCATTCCCATCTTGATGTATAGTGCACAGGCTCCCAATTGCTGGCCTACCACTTAAAAACTGAGACAATTACCTTTTTTTTTTTTTTTTTTTTTGTAAAGATGATTCATCCAAGGTGCTTATTACAATAACAGAAATTTAATTAACACCTGATAAACCCTTCAGATCTTTATTTTTATTTTTATTATTTTACCAGTTAAAACTGCAGAGCAGATACCACCCCACTGCATTCATGTGTTAAATCCTAACTCTCAATATTATTTCAATTTAAAGGTGGAGCCTATAGGAAATGACTAGATTATGAAACAGGAGCTCTCAGGAGTAGGATTAATGCCTTCATGAGAGAGGCCAAAGAGAGCACCTTTCACTCTTCTGTAAACCAGGAAGCACACTCTCATCAATCAGATTCTGCCTGGAATGATCTTGAATTTCTCAGCTGATGTAACAATGGGAAATACATTTGTTGATAAACTATCCAGTCTTGCATTTTTGTTATACCTGCTGCAACAGACAAAGTTCCCCTATAACTTCAGCATCATTACAAACCACGGAATATCTCCACTATTCTGAAGAGGACACATGCTCCTAGCCTTTCTATCCCTCTTGTCTCCAGCTCTTCATATCCAATCATGTTCATGGAAAACCTCCCTAGTTACAGAACATAGCACTCTTTGTACATTCCAGATGACTAAATGAGCAAAAGAAGTTCAGTCAAAGATGTTAATGTTATTTACAATCCTTGATGTTTAAATCTCTAAAAGATTTCAATTAATCTTCCAAAAAGGTAAATAGATGTTTTAAAATGACTTCATAGCCTGAAATTATACGTTGCGCCAGTTCACTTTGAAATTAATGCTTGCTCAAAATTTGTGAACTTGTAATTTTCATTGTTAATTTCTCCTGTTAGTGTGAGGAAGGTGCATGAAGGGTCACATCTAGTATATCTGTGTGAGGAATACTTTGAAAATTTGGTGGTTTCCAAGAGGTGACAGTTTTAGAGTGTTGACTACTCACACTTTTGCTATATAATCTTAATGTAATTTAAGTTATTTGTGACTTAAATTTCTAACTTTCTAAGTGTATGCAATAATTACACCTAGTTCATAAGAGCTATGATCTGAACTATGATCCAACAGATTTCATATGTTGAAGCCCTGACCTCCAAAGCCATGGTACTTGAACATGGAGCCTTTGGGGGGTGACTAGCATTAGATGAGAGTGAGGACACAGGTCGGAGTATGGCCAGTTGTAAGAATAGATATCAGAGGTCTCTCTCTCACACACATAATCTCTCTCTCTCCTCTTTCATGTATCCGTAAGTGAAGAGCGCCTCACTGGAGCCCTGCCATGTTGGAACCCTGAGGTTGATCTTCTAGAATCCAGAGCTGTGAGAATATCTACTTGGTTTCTTTAATAGGTGTGTCCTAGAATATTTTGTTTTTATAGCCTGAACTAAGATAGCAGAATTGTTAATTTACACATGCAGTTTTTTTTTTTTGTTTGTTTGTTTGTTGGTTTGTTTTGGTTTTTCGAGGTAGGGTCTCATTCTAGCCCAGGCTGACCTGAAATTCACATGTAGTCTCAGGGTGGCCTTGAACTCATGGTGATCCTCCTACCTCTGCCTCCTGATTGCTGGGAGTAAAGGTGTGCACCACCACGCCCGGCTTACATATGCAGTTTTTTATATGTATGTATATTGTGTGTGTTTGTGTGGAAAACTAACTACATGTTATAGATAATGGTATTTTATGTGTGACTATAATATATCACAAATATATATGTGTGTATGTTATGCAACTATAACTTGCATTCAACTATATATTCATATCAACATACACACTTCACATATAAAATGGGCTAATTAATAAGAAATACTTAGGATATCCTTAAACATACATGTTTTAACAATTATTGTAAGGCATATTAGACTCAAATTTTATAAGATCTCAGAATATCAGATTAACCATATCTCCTAATTGCCAGTCAGTGACTTCTCTGTGGGTTACCTAAGGCCTCCAAAGTAGCTGATCCAGTCACACAACAAAGGGTTAGCAAAGAAACCTCAGCTTTTATCACATGCTTATAAAACAATATTCATGTTGCGATTTTACAGTTATAATATTTAAAGATGAACAAATATGTTTCTACTAATCTTATATTAGTGAAACAAAAATCTGTCGTTTTTGACAGACAGAGAGCATAGGCATGCCAGGACCTCCTCTCACTGAAAAAAAAAAAAAAAAACAAAACTACAGAAGCCTGCACCACCTCATGTGTCTGGTTTCCCATGGGTACTGTAGAATGAAACTCAGGCTATGAGGCTCTGCAAGCAAGAATGCTCATTCCGTAAGCCACCACTTCAGCCCCCAGATCCTTTTGTTTTAGTGTGGTTTGTTTCACATACACGATATATGTGAAGCCAAACATCACATACACTAAAACATGACACAGAAAAGTAAAAGGAAAAACTTCAGTTACTTGTTACTAAGACATTTTTGGTCTCCAGGAACAAAATTGTTTCCTGGGGGCTTCTTCCATGGAAACCTGCAAAGCATCTGCTTCGGGTGCTAGTGAAAATTGCATTGGCAGTTTTTAATTGAGTCTGCAGAGAGTGTTTTGTAAGTAAAAAATATTTTAAATAGTGCTTAATGCCAGTGGGTGTATCCAGAAATAAACTTGTGTTTTGTTTTTTTTCCTCAGGCAGTTCATTACATCAGTTAATGACAAGCTCATTTCAGGGAATTCCTTTTAACTTTTATTTACTGAGAGGGCTTTGTGAATTTTTCTTTTCTTAGAAATGATTAAATGCATCATGTTTTGAATTCCTTTTTGCTCTTATGTTATCTGCCCCAGCCTACAGTTCCTTTATGATGACAATCTTAGAATCTTCTTCAGCTCTCATTCTCGTTTCCTTCCATCTAAAACACAATTATAAGCCTGGAGAGATGGCTTTGCGGTTCAGGTGCTTGCCTGAAAAGCCAAAGGACTCAGGTTCAACTCTCTAGATCCCACGTTAGCCATATACACAATGGTGAGGCAAGCGCAAGGTCACACACACCCACTAGGTGGTGCAAGCATCTGGAGTTCAATTGCAATGGCTGAGGCTCTGGCGTGCCAATTCTCTCCCCCTCTGTCTCTCTAAAAGAATAAAATCAAATAAAATTGAATTAAAACACAATTATAAAGTAGCTCTTGCGGGGGAGGCATATGTTTGCATTTAGTCCCACTCATTCAAAGTCTAGCTGCTCTGTTTTCATTAAAATGAGTTGTGGGTAATGAGTAAACTTTGCTAAGTGTATTATACACAGGTTACTCCTTCTACTCTTCAGTGACTACTCCTACCTAACTATAAAACATGGTTCCATTCTTCTTTCACAGTTCCATTACAGAGTAACGTGCCCCTGACTGTGTGCCAACACATCTGTACCAAACTTTGGCAGGCTTAGGCAGCCTTATTTGTAGGCCATCACACCCTCTCGCATGGAAGCACCTCTCTGCCTGACTTCAAAAAGCCACTCTTGTGCCATTACTCTTTGCATTCCTTAACCTGGTACCATTATGTGGCAGTTTACAAAATGCCAGATTTAAGCTAGCATTTATGTCAGTGGAACATTGATGGCTCTCTAGTTGCCACAAAAAAATGAGGAGACAGTGAGTAAAAAAATCTATTCACCTTCACAGCTCTCAAGTCATAGAGAATCATTTTCTCCAAAGAAGAAATGGAAGAATGAGCTCTGTAGGGTTTGCTATTCAGTTAATGCGGCAGACATTACTCCTGTCCCACTTCTCCCTGGGTCCTGTCTCTTCCTGTTCATGGAACAGAATTGTACTGTTATACCCTCCTGAGGTTAAATATGACTGAATGATGTGAATTGGCCAATAAAAGGTAAGTAGAAGCTGAGGGCATTCAGGTAGAAATACTAATTCAATAGCGTTCAACAATTTCTTCGTCTGCCTTCAAAGCCTTGGAAGCATACCTTCATATAAACGTTCAGTGCTGCACAGATATGTGGAATAAAAGTTGCCCAGAACAATGGACTCTGCATGAGAAAGGAATGAGTGTTGAACTTTATGACATAGAGATTTAAGTCATGAGGATTGTCTCCATAGTATGCCCAATCCATGCTGACTGGTCCATTGAATTCATCTGAAGAAACAAAAATGACCTCTGATTCTATTTGATTGCCCAGTCTTTGAATGTCTGTCTGGACTTCCTAAATTATTGAGTAAAGCTTAATTTAGGAATGATTATACACATAGGGCTGGACAAGGTGAAGATAAAAATAATAAACTCAGTAGGTATGAGCTCTTATTTGATATACTTAGAAGAGTGGTTTGCAAGACACCTCCAAAAGTCAATATAAATTGTAAACTCTCTATAAGAAACAAGAGTGTATTACTAAGCTTTAGATATGAAATTCTGTACTGGGGTGAGGTTGGAGCTGGGTCTAAGAGGTTTAGAAGGAATACTGAAAGCAAGCAGTACAATGCTGTCTGGAGAAACAAAACCAACAGGGTGATTAAAGTTAAATACATGCTTCCAGGTAAGTATCTTCTGTTCTATAAACTAAAGAAAGATCCTCAGCACTCCCAAGTCATTTCTCTATGAAAAGGACATTTAATGTTATCCATGGTGAAGAATCCTTCCAGCTCAGTAATTTCTTGGATTACTAGTATAGGGATCATTAATTTACAGAAATTTAAGAAAGCAAAGGAGAGGCATGAAGTATAAACCTTGTTTATTTATGCATAAGTTTGTAGACATCCTTATCCTATAGAAGAGGAGAACAACATGATTCTGTAGGAAATATCCATTAACATTTATAGCTGCAGTCACATGTCTTTTCCCACGTAATGATGAATGTAAGGCAACTGAAAAATGCAAAATTCAAAGCCAGGTCACTGAAATCCCCCTTAAATATTAGTAAATAGTTTACTTCATGGATATTGATGCAGAAAAAAGGGGGCAAGGTTAATCACTATTGAGCAATAGCACATGAGAGAGAGAGAGTGCTATTAATTAGCTTCACACAATGACCTTGGAGAACATGAAGAAATAATAGTGTGCCTCTTCTGATAGTAGCCCAGATTGCTTGTAAATGTTTATAGACACTTTGCTATTTTAGCTTTTTCTCTACTCTATCAGTTTCTAGTATTAAGATCTGTCACCAGGTAATAGATAACCAGCATTCTTGGTGATTTATTTTATGAAGAGAAAAGAGGAATCGTAGCAAAGAAAATGAAAAAAATGTTACAGGATTTTTTTTTCTTTTATTTCTTTGTAGCTGCCTTTTGTCATTTTGATTCTGTTTTTTTGTTGTTGTTGTTGTTTTGTGTGTGTGTGTATGACCACTTCATGCTTGCTAGGAAAGCCTTCCAAGTTACCAGATTCACTAAGTATCATGAGTGATGTTAAATGAAGTTCCTTAAACTCAAAACAATAAATTTTACACCAAGAGATATAACAATATATCATTTATGTATTTATTCTTTTAAATTTTCAGGCAGGTTTACTCCTTTTGTGTATCAGTGGCTGCTAGGTCCATGTCTAATTAATATTGATGATTATATGTCACTTTCAAATTAATACACAATGGAAGGAAAAATACAAAGCATGGCTAGACAAACACAATAATGTGTACATAATGTATACATGTTCAAATTTTGTCTTTAATATCAGCATATAAATGTATAATTTTGAAAGATTGTACTTATTCATGAAAGACATAAGATTCAGCTATAGATCTAGATATATTTTGTCCTGTTTGATCATTCAGTCTTTAAAGTTTCTGATGTTTCCCAAAACATTCATAGATGCCTTGTGTTTCTGAATATCTCAGCTTTTTTTTTTTTTTTTTTTTTTTTTTTGGTTTTGCAAGGTAGGGTCTCACTCTGGTCCAGGCTGACCAGGAATTAACTATGTAGTCTCAGGGTGGCCTTGAACTCATGGCAATCCTCCTACCTCTGCCTCCCAAGTGCTGGGATTAAAGGCGTGCACCACCACGCCCGGCTCATATCTCAGCTTTTTTTCCTTTTATTTCTTGATCTTTTTGATACAAATGGGATTTTGTTTGTTTGTTTTTGAAAAATTTATTTATTTATTTATTTATTTGAAATGGGGTCTTACATTAGACCAGATTGACCTGGAACTCAGGATGACTTGTAGTCCTAGAATGGCCTTGAACTCACAAGATCCTCCTAACTCCTGAGTGCTGGGATTAAAGGTGTGCACTGCCATGCCTGGCTTGGAAAAATATTTTATTTAAACAATTATGAAGAACATTTTTAAATCTACAGAAAGTTGAACAATATGTAGACTTCCTGATTTTCCTTCTACCAGATTTCCTAAAAGTTTATATTACATAACCATGGCATGCTTATGAATGCAAAGTTACTGACATATGTACAGTGTCATCACGACTGCCAAGTTACTAGTATTTGTATGGTATCATCATGAATGCAAAGTTACTAATATTTGTACAGTATTAATAAGTACATACTTCATTTGGGTTTCTCAATTTTTTTTCTTTATTATTCATTTATTTTTGAGAGAGAGAGTCAGAGAGAAAGGAGGAGGCAGAGAATGGGCACGCCAGTGGCCTCTCAGCCGCTGTGAATGAATTCCAGATGCATGCACCCCTTGTGGGCAAGCGCAGCATTGCACCCTTGCATCATTTTTTTGCCTCTGGCTAAATGTGGGACCCGGAGGTTTGAACTGGCTTTCTTAGGCTTGGCAGGCAGTCGCCTTAACCACTAATCCATCTCTCCAGCCCTATTCATTTTTGTAAAATAGTTTATTTTTATTTATTGATTGATTTGATGCAGAGAAAGAGAACAGAGAGAGAGAGAGAGAGAGAGAGAGAGAGAGAGAGAATGGGTGTGCTAGGGCCTCCAGCCACTGTAAATGAACTCCAGATGCATGTGCCACCTTGTGCATCTGGCTAAAGTGGGTCTTGGGGAATTGAACCTGGGTCCTTTGGCTTTTCAGGCAAACACCTGAACTGTTAAGCCATCCTGCCAGCCCTATTATTCATTTTTGGTGGGGTGTTGAAACAGGTTTTCATATAGCCCATGCTTGACTCAAACTCCCAATCTTCCAACCTCTGCCTTTCAAGTGGTGGGACTGTGGGCTTTTATCAGCA